>JAWHQI010000434.1:0-1200000 GCA_033032865.1 Dactylorhiza incarnata
ACAATACGAGCGCAACAGAATTCGTTGCGCTTCGATCCGAGTTCGTTTTGGAAAAACGACCATTTCGGGTATCGTAGCGCGCCACTACCTCATTTTATGAATAGTGGCCGTACGAACCCCGAATTGACTTCCGTCAGTTCCGTTGGACTCGTATGGACATACGCGCGAAACAGAATTCGTTGCACTTCGATCCGAGGTCGTTTTGGAGGAAAACGACCATTTCGGGTATCGTAGCGCGCCACTACCTCCATTATTATGAATAGTGACCGTACGAACCCCGAATTGACTTCCGTCGTTCCGTTGGACTCGTATGGACAATACAAGCGCAACGGAATTCATTGCGTCTCGATACAAGGTCGTATGGAGAGTATGCCATTTTAGTCCTATGCAGATCGCCTCAGTACAACGCACGAGATATAAAGCACACGAGCCCGGCATCGCCCCGGCAACTCTTATCGTGCCCCAGGAGCCAAGGAGGACCCCACCCTAAGTTGACTTAGTCACCCCCCCCCCCCCCCCCCCCCCGAACTCGAAATTGCTAAAGAAAAAGGGGGGGAGAGAAAAACCCCCAAGGGGGGGAGGCTGCCCCTATTAGGGCAAGGGACAAGAGAGAGAGAAGGGAGGAGAGGGGGAGAAAAATATCTCCCCCTCCCTTATCCCCACGTGGGGGATAAGGAGGGGAGCTCCCCCTTCCTATAAAAGGAAGGGGCAGCCCCCCCTCAAACCCACCCCACTACCTCTCAGCTCCCCTCTGCCGGCAACCCCCCAGCCACCCTCCTCCTCCTCCACCTCGCCGGAGCAAGCCAACCCCAAGGCCGCCCCCCCACCACCTCCTCCCTCATGGCCGGCCACCCCTCCACCCGAGCTCCTCCCCAGGTAGAACCTCCCCCCTCCTCCTTCCTACCTCCCAGTGAAGGCCAACCCCTCCCCGTCGCCGGAGCGCCGCCAGCCGCCGCCCCGAGCCTTGCAAGGCTCGGGAGGAGGCTCGACCGTGGAAGCCCCTCCCCCAGCGCCGGTGGTGCGCTGGGGGGGGGGGGGGGGGGGGGGGAGTAGGTCCCCTCTCGGGGACCTCGGCGCCGCGCGCAGGGGAGGCGACCGGGCCGCCGGAGGAAGCAGCCCCGGCGGCGCCCATGGTCCAGCCCCCCCTCCCCCTCCGCTCTCGTTTTCCTGTACAGGTGATAACCCTCCCCCGGCGGCGGCCGGCGGCGCCAGGCTGCCGGGACACCGCCGGAGTAGGTGCCGACCCCCGGCGCTCCGACCGGGGCGGCACCAGTGGCCCCGCGGCAGGAGGGCGGCACGCAGCGGGCCTGCATGTCCCATGCAGGCCACGCCCCCGTCTCCCGCCCTCTGCATCTCCTCCCCGGCGGTGGCCGGCGGCGCCAGGCCGCCGGACCACCCCCGGAGGATTCGCCGGCCCCCGGCGCACCGACCGGGGGCACTCCCCGCCCCTCCCTGGCAGAGGCGGCGGCGGCTAGCATGCACATTGCATGCAGGCCGCCACCGCCCCGTGCCGTTTTCGGCACTAACCCCGGCGGTAGCCGGCGGCGCCAGGCCGCGGACCACCACCGGGGTGGTCGCCGGCCCCCGGCGCACCGACCGGGGGCGGCGCCGGCACCAGCCGGCCGCTGCCCGGCGGTGGCAGCAGCCACCTTTCGGCCGAGCAGCGGGAGCCGCACGATCTCCCCCAGGAGATCGTGCGGCTCCTGTTTTATAGTTTCCCGCCCCGCCCCCTTACCTCCACTTGAGTGCCCCCACAGCGGATCCGCTGTGGATCCGCTGTGGGGACCCAGGGAGGGCGCCCGGTGCGGCGCCCTCTGGTTTTTCCCTGCCTCTAACCGCACCCCCCCACCCCTCTTTTTCCTTCCTCATTTTTCTAAGGGAAAATGGGGCCTCTTCGAAAGAAACTTCCTAAATGAAAATTGTGCCCCACTCTTAGGGGCACCTCCTGTAATTTTTTGGGATTTTTAGGAGAAGTTTTACTATTTTTAAAACCCATTATAAAGTTTATTTTAGGAAATAAAATGCCCAAATGAGTTTCTAAAAATCCCCAAAAATTAGGGGCTCTAAGCATAGGTATTTTCCAAATACTATCAAAATTGGGAGGTGTGACCTCTTGTTTCGATCCCTTAAATGCTTTTACAAGCGTAAATAGACGCCCGAAAAAGGGCGAAATTCCTCAAAATAAATCGGCGCCCCCTCGACGCATATTTTAAATGCTTATCAAAATTATGCGTACCAATCTAAAGAATCGACTAAGCTCGGGAAAGCAACGCAGAAAGCGGAACGACATCGCGGCACGGTGCCGAAATTTAACCCCGCCGCGACGATAATAAAAGAACGTAGTCGTCGATCAAAGCCTCCTCTCATGGGGTGATTGGACCACTAGCCATTTCTTCTTATGCTTTTCTGCTTTCCGTACTTTCAATTAAATCCAGTCTCGTACTGGTCCCCCGCACTTATTTCCGTACTTTCAATTAAATCCAGTCTCGTACTGGTCCCCCACACTTATTTCCTGTACTTTCCTTTAAATCCAGTCTCGCACTGGTCCCCCGCATTTACTTACTGTAATCTCCTTTAAATCCAGTCTCGCACTGGTCCCCCGCATTTACTTTCTGTATTTCTCTTTAAATCCAGTTTCGCACTGGTCCCCCCCACATTTACTTTCTGCACTTTCATTTAAATCCAGTCTCGCACTGGTCCTATTATCATGGCCTCTGCTTTCGGCCTACTTTCCTGTTATCATGGCCTCTGCTTTTGGCCTACTTTCCTGTTATCATGGCCTCTGCTTTCGGCCTACTTTCCTGTTATCATGGCCTCTGCTTTCGGCCTACTTTCCTGCTTCGTATTATGGCCCCTGCTTTCGGCGTATTTTAATTGCTAATGCAGAGCTGTCATGGCAACCATGCGGTGCTTATCCTCCCTTCGGCGAGGCCTTAGTTGGGGAAACTCGGAGTTGAATCCCTCCTCCCAGGTTAGTCCCAAGCAAGGAGCCCTCATACCGCTAATCCTCCCGGGCAGAGGTTGTGCAACCGGTCGAGTAGAATTGCCACGACACTTACGTGCTTGTTTTACATAAAGCGGTTGAAGATTGTTTGGGGGTGGCGGGTTGGTCACGCTCGCAGACCGTTCGTACCGGTGCGGGTGGGTTGACGACTCATGGCGACAGGGAGAAGTGCACAGTAGGTTATCACCATCCGAGCTTGCAGTTATGCCTCCGCTGGTCGGCCTACAAATCGGCTCGCCGGATGTCGCTCACATCCAGTTGGTACACCCAGTTGTACGGGAGGGCCTGAATGATACGGTACGACTACATTCAGAAGTGGCAAGACTGGCCACTGTCACCGACGGCCACATCGGTGAGGCCCGCGGGGTTAGCTCCCCTGCTGGAACATAAGCGGTCTAAACTGTGTCGACACAGGGTCTTTTGTGTGCGTACAGGTTTGAATACATGTGTGTGTGTGTCTGCGCGTTATAGTGTTGTATACTTACTATACGGCGCGATTACAAACTTAGGGCGGGAAGCCCTATATATATACATATACGAGGATATATAGATGTTTATCTGTGGCTAACCCTCTACCTTGCTTCGGCTATTTCATTTCTGTTCTTTAGCCGCCCCCTGGATATGGATCCGGGAGGGGATGTATTTTCTACTTAGCTCTGTGACTAACGGTTATTTCTTATAACCAATCACAGGAGTCGGGACAGCAAGGAGCCCCCACACCGCAGGATGAGTTACGAGCCTTGGGGATGCCCGTTCGATTACCCCAGCCTCTTCTCCTATCTTCAGAGACGTGAGTACGAGAGAATAAAGACTAGCCTAGGGACCCTCGTTGTTTGGGCTATGTAGCCTTCGGGCCATATTTTGTATAACGATAGGCTCCGGCCATAGTTAAATGTATAATATAAGCAGTGTGCTTGTTTCCTTTAGATTATCTGCTTCCGCTGTGCGATCTGATGTGATGTAATGATTCTGGTGCCTGACAAAGAGACTGCTCAGCGCTTGAATGGGTGGGACGTCGCCACCCGGACAGCACTGGGTAGTCTTCTTTGGGCAGTAAGATCCCCCCTCCCGGGACCCGGCTCAATTCTGGGGAGGGGGGTCTTACACGGCCCTTTCCTCTCCATAGGTGCACCTCCCTGGATCTATGTAAAGCCAGTTTCGCCCGGTCGACCAATAACGTACTCCCGCCTAACTGTTTTACTATACACAGACCAAATGGGGCTGCCAACAGCGTGACTCCGCTGTTCTGGGAGACTATTAGCGAACCCTCAGGGGCTACCAAGTAAATTTCCCTCTAGGCCCCCCCGTGTGAGGGGTCCACGGGGACTCCACTTGACTATGATTGAAGAGATAAACAAAGAACATGCGTCACAGATTACAGGAATATGAATTCCATACTTCGGCACGCAGGCCGACAATATAAATAAATAAGGCCTTCTTGGGCCGGCACAACCTTGGGCTTAAACCCGATATTTCCCGCTTGTTCTGCAACACCTGTACGCCAACGTCCTGCCAAGGCAGTGGCAAGCTGAACATCGATCAACTACAACGGGCCAAAGCCTTACCGACCCTACCCCTTTTTGGGGGTGGCAATATTTCGCCCCTACAAGCAAGTAGTATGCAACTTTCTTGGAGTCTTCTCCGGGAACCCCAGAACATCACCAATCCGGATTGACATATCCAGATGGGCTTCACGCAACATGCCTAAATCCGTACTCACCGCTTCCGGACGCTAATGCAATTACAAGCGGGGATGTACACATCGACCCGTCGGAGAGCTCCCTTCCTCCACCCGTTGGTGGAGAGGGGCTTCCATGCAATCATGATAAATTAGGGCTTCACCTGCCCGAGGATAAATTTCATTACCCTTGAAGCGTGCCTCGGAGGCATAGGTTGAACACCGCGGATTTGGTTTCCGCACACCGGTCCGAGCTCTGAAATGACCACGTGAGTTCTTCCCCGCACTTGGCCGGCCAAGCTCCAACTCCACCGCCGTGCACACAGCGACACCCAACCGAAAGGGGTCGGCCTTCTCCTAGCCGGCTGCGGCTGGGGACAAAGAGAGGGGGGATGGACTTTTCTGCCCTTGCACCAGGTCGACGGGGAAGAGAGGAGAGGAAGCTCTCCTTGCTCCAGGCCGACGGGGAGGAAGAAGATAGGGCTCGGGGAGGGAGAAAGAGGGGGCGACGGGAGAGAAGGAGGAGAGGGCTCGGGCTCTCCTTGCACAAGGCCGACGGCGAGAGAGGGAGGAGGAAGGCTCGGGGCGGCGCTTCCCTAGTCCAGGAGGCGGCGAGAGAGAGAGAGAGAGATCGGGGGGAGGGCGATTGAGAGGGAGGGAGATCGTGAGGGGGGGTTTTGCGGCTGCTCCCAAAAAGAACGAGAAAGAGGGAGGTCGGGGGAGGGCGATCGGGCCTGCGAGGGAGAGGGGGTATTAGGGGTTTTATTAAAACCCTAGCCCATCTCTGCTATCCGCAGACCGTGCTCCTAACCGCACCCCAAATGTCGTTATTCGCACCCCGATCAATGCTAGCCAATCACAAGACACCTCGGGTCCCAGCTATCTGGGGAGGGTCACACCCGATGGATATGGGGTTGTACACGTACCTTCAAACTTGAAATTGAAAACTCATCTGGGACTAATAATCAAATCTTTGAGGACTGATCAAGGTGGTGAATTCACCTCAGAACTATTTTATAAGTTTTGCAGAGAGCAAGTATCAAGAGAGAATTATCTACACCAATCTCCTCAACAAAATGGTGTTGTTGAAAGACACAATCGTACCATACTTAAAATGGCAAGGTCTCTTCTTCAAGGTAAAAATTTACCCAAAAATTTTTTGGGCTGAAGCTACTAAAATGCTGCATATATATATTCAACAGTGTATCTACAAATTAAAGGCTCTTCAAAATTGTACATCATATTATATAATCTGGGCTATAGTGAGTAATCAAAAGCTTACAGATTATATAATCTTGTAACAAAGAAGCTATTGATCTCAAGGAATGTTATTTTCAATGAAGAGGCATCCTGGAAATGGCAGTCAGAAGAGCATCAATCCACTGTTCCAAAACTGATGGTTGAGCCACTTAAAAGCCCCCTCCAGATCATTTCTAATGAAGAGCTTAATGTACCAGATCAAGATTCATCAGATTCTTCAACAAGCTCTTCATCATCCTCACCACTAAATCAAAAAATACGAAGCTTAGAAGAATTATATAAAGAAACTGAAGATATGGCTTTATTTTGTTCAACTCCAACTTCTTATAGTGAAGAAAAGACAGACCAAATTGGAGGGCAGCTATGAATGAAGAATTTGAAGTAATAGAAAAGAATAATACTTGGACACCAATTTGCTTAAAATAGGTGTTTCGAACAAAGTTTACTGAAAATGAAAAGGTGCCAAAATACAAAGCTCGATTGGTTGCAAAGAGTTATGCCCAAAACCAGGAGAAGATTATAGTGAAAATTTTGCTCCTGTAACAACGTATGAAAACAATAAGACAACTACTTGCATATGCAGCTCAAAATCATTATCATGTATATCACCTTGACGTTAAAGCAACATTCTTTAATGGGACAATCTCAGAAGATATATTTGTAGAACAACCTGAAGGTTATGAAGTTGAAGGTGAAGATAAGAAGAAAGTCTACAAATTAAATGAAGCCCTTTATGATTTAAAGCAATCCCCCAGAGCATGAAATTCTCGTACTGACAACTATTTTCTAAATCAAGGATTCTCTAGCTGTGCGAATGAGCCTTCTTTATACTAAATTGGAATGGAAAGAAACCGATTATAGTGAGACTTCAAGTTGATGGTATATTGGTAACCGAAAATTCAAGTGACTTATTAATCACTGAATTTTGAAATCAAATGAAGACACATTATTTAATGACAGATTTGAGATTAGTGAAGCATTTCTTAGGTCTTCAAATCTACCAGGAATTCAACGGGTTTTTTTATTTCCCAGCAAAAATATGCAGCAGATATACTGAATAAAGCTCAATATGAAATGTGTAATCCTTCTTTAACACCAATGGGAACTCATGAAAAATTTCAAAAGAGAACAGGAGAATTAGAAAGCTTAGAAACCAAAAAAATATCGATCACCTGTAAGATCACTTATGTATTTAACAAATACAACGCCTGGCAAATGTCGTAAATACATTGGCTCGATTTATGAGCAGATCAACAAAATCTCATCATCAAGCCGTAAAAAGTATTCTTCGATGCATCAAAGGCTCTCAA
The DNA here is from genome assembly GCA_033032865.1 of Dactylorhiza incarnata. Lineage (NCBI taxonomy): Eukaryota > Viridiplantae > Streptophyta > Magnoliopsida > Asparagales > Orchidaceae > Dactylorhiza > Dactylorhiza incarnata. The sequence goes on from JAWHQI010000434.1 coordinate 7,253, forward strand.
GATTTGGGTATTTTATGTCAACATGAAGACAATATTAATTAAGTTCTAAATAGCTATGTTGATTCTGATTGCGGCGCAAATTTAGACGATCAAAAAAGTACTAGCGAACATCTATTCTGATTAGGCACAAAACCAGTGATCTGGTCTGTGCGAAAACAACCTACAGCTGCTTTATCGACAACAGATGCAAAATATATGACCTTAACCTCCGCTGGTTGTGAATGTCTATGGTTACGAAGAATCTTAGCATATATAAAGGGAGAAGAAGTAAAACCTACAATAATATTTTGCGATAATACATCGACAATCCATCTGGCTAAGATACCATTTTATACGAGATCAAGTTAAAAAAGGAGTGATCCAGGTTGAATACTGCCCAACAGAAATACAACTTGTAGATCTTTTAACAAAGCCTCTCCCTCGTTAGAGATTTGCTAAACTAAAAACCTCAACTTTAAGGCGGGGAATGAAGCCAATAAGTCAGGCAGCAGAAAATAAATTAAGTAAACAGCAACAAAGACAAACAACAAAGTGAGAGCTAAGAGTTGTAGAGTTCCAAGGAAATGGACAAAACGTTGTATCGGACGTACTATTCAAATAATATGTTCAAATAGATGCACCTTATAAATATAGGTGATGTTATGGGCAAACCTACTTTAACTAATGGCAGCTCAAGGTTAATGTCATATCGATAATGTTAATGTCAAACCAAATTTTTATTTGCAAACAAACATGAATCAAACATAATGGAGATGATGGTAGTCTGGTGATGCTCATATCCACCATGAGAAGATACATTTGACTTGTATCGGAAACAACTAGATTTGACATACATTCAAAAACAGGGAAAGTGGAGCAACTCACGAACGAGATGAAAAAAACAAAACAGAAGCTTGGGTTGGAATCAGTCCAAGCGAGCAACAACCATTGGAATCAGTCCAAGCGAGCAACAACCATTGGAATCAGTCCAAGGGAGTAACAACCATTGGAATCAGTCGATGAGAGGCTGCAACCACTGAATCGGGCGCCGGAAAGGCACATGAGGCAATTTGTCGTTATCAAATGTCGTCAACGACAAAGAACCGCTACTCACGAACGAGATGAAAAAACAGAACAGAACCTTCGGTCGGAATCATTCCAAGCGAGCAACAACCATTGGAATCAGTCGATGAGAGGTTGCAACCACTAAATCGGGCGCCGGAAAGGCACATGAGGCGATTTGTCGTTATCAAATGTCATCAACGACAAAGAACAGCTACTCACGAACGAGATGAAAAAACAGAACAGAACCTTCGGTCGGAATCATTCCAAGCGGGCAATAACTGTTGAGTTTTGAAGTGAGCTAACGCCCGGCGTTAGAGCTAACGCCGGCGTTAGCTCCTTCTCGCTGAGCTAACGCCAGCGTTACAAGCTAACGCCCGCGTTAGCTCCTTCTCGCACCTCCCCCCATGTTTTGCCTATAAATAGAGGGGTACCCCCCCCCCCCCCCCCCTCTCAGAGTATCGATTCTGAAAGTGGCGAGTATCCTCTACTTTGAGCGAGTTAGAGATACCAGAGTGCTTCCAGGCGAGCATCGAACTTGGAGTAAGTTCGGCAAGAGAGTTACCTACTCGCGAGTTAACGCGGGGCGTTAGGAGCTAACGCGGGGCGTTGAGTGTGGCGAGTAGCGAGCTTCGTCTAGTGGCGACTAAGGAGCTGAGGAGTGCGAGCAGCGAGCTTGCGAGGAGCAGAGCTAACGCTAGGCGTTAGCGTTAACGCCGGCGGTAGCGAGGAGCGAGTATCACCTGCGCGATGTGCTCCGGAGGAGAAGCGGACCTTGTCCGTGACCAAGTTCTTTTCTACTTTTGGCTGTCGTGAATCAAGTTGGATGCAACTTGTATTCAGCCCTGCCCATTTGTAACTAGCTGCCGAGTATTATTTGCTATGAAAGCTTGTGTTCATCTATTGGTGTCCTTATTCTCCTGTTGGTTGACGTGTTCTTCCGACTTCAAAATATTTCACATGGTATCAGAGGGATAGTGGAACAAGGACTGAGCAACCAAGATGGACGGCGGAGGAGGGTATGCTAGGGGACTTGGCATTGAGCTGCTCACCCAGACCAAATACAAGAAATGGAAGTCTTGCATGGAGAGTTACCTGCTTGGAGAGGACCTATGGGAGGTCGTTGGAGGAGAAGAGCAGACAGAAGTCTTTCCAATCGAAGACAATGGTCAAGATGTGAGAGCTTGGAGGAAGACCAACGCCAAGGCGGAGTTCACCTTGAAGAGAGCCATTTCACCTGACTTGTTCGACCACATCATAGGTTGCAAGTCAGCTTCTGAGATCTGGATAGCCCTCGATGGGTTATTCAACAAGAAGAATGTAGCGCGGCTACAATTCCTGGAGAATGAGTTGGCAAGGTCGACTCAAGGCGAGATGGCGATATCCACCTTCTTCCTGAAGGTGAAGAACCTGTGTGGGGAGTGTTGAAGGGGGCGCTCAACCCCCACTCCACGATTGACTGCAGTCCACCGATCCAACCCCTCTCCACGTGGCAAGAACTCCTCCAGGCCCACTGACCATCGGGCCACACATGCCCTCTTCTGCCACGTGGCGGGTTGTTGAGGTCGGCGAGGCGTTGCGCCTGCCCGGACTCGATCCCCCGACCTCCTTCTCCATAAGAGGGGCACTCAACCCCTCCTATCACCCAACTGCGCTGCAGCGCAGCTGGGTGATAGGAGGGGTTGAGTGCCCCTCTTATGGAGAAGGAGGTCGGGGGATCGAGGCCGGGCTAGCGCAACGCCTCGCCGACCTCAACAACCCGCCACGTGGCAGAAGAGGGTCTGTGGGCTCGATGGCCAGTGGGCCTGGAGGAGTTCCTGCCACGTGGAGAGGGGTTGGATCGGTGGACTGCAGTCAACCGTGGAGTGGGAGTTGAGCGCCCCCTTCAACAGGGAGATCTCGGCCTTGGACCCTGAAGAGCCAATCTTAGAGGCGAAGTTGAAGCGGCACATACTCCAAGGCTTGAGGAAGGAGTATGTCCCCTTCGTTACTTCCGTGCAAGGGTGGGCTACTCAGCCCTCCTTACTGGAGCTAGAGAACCTGCTGTCGTCACAGGAGAGCTTGGCGAAGCAGATGGCGGGAGTATCCATCTCAGTAGGAGATGGCGAGGCTTTGTTCTCAGGAAAGAGGAGATCCTGGGACAAGAGAAAGAAGAACTCCGGAGATGGACCTTCAACGTCCTCTCAGGGAGATGGGAGGAAGTTCCTCCCTGCGCGCGATGAGATGGGGAGATCCCTTTGCTTTGCCTGTAAGAAGTACGGGCACATGGCAAAGGACTGTCGGTCCAATCTGAAGGCCGGTCATGTTGCTAACAAGGAGGGAGATCACCAGAGAGGTGGAGGAAGAGGTGGAGGTCACCAGGGCGGTGAGAGGGGGGACAATTGTTTCCTGACAGAGATGACGGCAACGTCAGTCGATGTCTTAGCCTCCATCAACCTCGAGAACGACTGGATAGTGGATTCCGGTTGCGGGCATCATCTCACCAGAGATATGTCCAAGTTCGTCTCCTTGGAAGCATATGAAGGAACATGAAAGTGTTTGGTTCTACCTGCTTCGTGCACGTCCCGGACGCTCAGAGAACCAAGTTGGAGTCGAAAACGAGGAAGTGTATCTTCATCGGCTATGATGAGCGAAAGAAGGGGTGGAAGTGCATGGATCTGCGGACCCACAAGTTCGTCGTCTCGCGCGACGTAGTGTTTGACGAACTGGTCTCATACCAGGGAGTCTCTTCTGTGGTGCTGCCGGAGAGTGGAGAATCTAGCAGGGAAGAGAGGGTCACTGAGGACCCTACTGTGGAGTTGGAGCTATCTCCCAGTGCTCCATCGCCTTCTGGCTCAGGGGGAGATTCGAACTCAAGAAGCAGGGAGAGCACCGTTTCAGGAGGAGTTCAAAGAGGAGTTCAGAGAGGAGCTCAAGCAGAGGAGTCTACCGGAGTGGTAGATAGTGGCCAAGCCTTGAGGAGGTCGAAGCGGACCATCGTGCCGCCTGCTCGATATAAGGAGGGGAACTTCATGAGTTTGGTCTCCTGCTTCTTCGCAGGACCACTCGATGAGAGGGAACCTGCCTGCTTTGATGATGCAGCTGGCATCAAGGAGTGGGACGCGGACATGATCGAGGAAATGGAGGCCTTAGAGAAGAATGAGACATGGGACCTGGTTCCCATGGTGGAGGGCATCAAACCTGTCACCTGCAAATGGGTGTCCAAGGTTAAAAAGAGAGCGGATGGAGAAGTGGAGCGGTACATGACGAGGCTTGTCCCTCGGGGCTTCTCACAAACCTACGGAGAGGACTACGAGGAGACATTTAGTCCTGTCGCAAAGACGACGTCGGTGAGGACGATCATCGCTCTGGCGGCGTGCCGAGGTTGGAAGCTGTGACAGCTTGATGTGAAGAACGCGTTCCTGTATGGAGAGATTGACAAAGACATATTCATGGTTCAACCACCTGGATACGTGTCCAAGTCACTTCCACATCACGTCTGCAAGCTGAAGAAGGCCCTCTACGGGTTGAAACAGGCGCTGAGAGCCTGGTATGGAAAGAATGCGGAGTACTTGCAGTTCTGCGGCTATGATGCCTCAGACTCAGACTCTAGCATGTTCGTGAAGAAGAGTGGAGGTCTTCACGTGTTGGTGCTGATGTACGTCGACGACATGATCGTGACAGGGAACAACCCTGAGGAGGTCGCGACGCTGAGACAACAGCTTTCCATACGATTCAAGATGAAGGATCTTGATGAACTGCACCATTTCCTTGGCCTCCAAGTTGAGAAGAGAAGAGGCGGGCTGTATGTTTCCCAGAGGGCGTATGCCGAGAGGATCGTCGAAAGATTCGGCATGAAGGAGGGGAAGTGCAGTTCCGTTCCTCTGGAGGCTGGGCTGAAGCTTCGGAAGGAAGAAGAGAGGATTCTTCCTGATCCGAAGATCTTTCGGGCACTGATGGGGAGTCTTATCTACTTGACTATCACGAGGCCGGATGTTGAAACCAGTTACCCGGCTTCAGCGTTCGAAAATAGGGGTAGACAACTTGCCCTTACTTATCTCAGGTAAAGTCGAACGGCTAGTCACTTAGAGCCTAAGAACCTCTCTACTGGTGGATTCAGGTGAAAACAGACCCCGCGAGCTGCAGCGAGGAGGTCCCGCCATTAACCCGAAAGACCCGAAGATCTTCCCCTCCCAAGCCAATGCTGAGCCTGGGCACCTCGGAGAGCACTCGCAACACCTGACCGTTGGCCTGAAAGACTTGGCGAACGGAAGGCAGGGTCACTAGCTAACCGAACACACTAAGGGGGGTGGGGCTAAGGAGATGCCAACCCTCCCCAAGGTGCCCATGGGGGTCTATTTATAGAATTCTTGGAAATGGTCTGCGGATAGCGCAATCCTGCTGTTTGAAAATACTATCCGCACCCCTGCGAAAACATCCGGGCAGGTGAAGAGAGAGGTGAGAAGGGTCTTTACCCAAAAATAGGGGGCCGAGTGGGCACTACTCCCACTCACGCGCAGGGGAAAGAGGAGAGGGGAGCGGGTGCTCACCCCACTCGCCCGCAAGGGGGCGAGTGGGCACTCGCCCTTATGGAGTGCTCCCCCACTCGCCCCCAAGGGGCGAGTGGGCACTCCCCCACTCGCCCCCTAAGGGGCAAGTGGCCACTCTCCCCCATGGGGCGAGTGGGCGTTCCCCCACTCGTCCCTAAGGGGCGAGTGGGCGCTTCCCCACTCGCCCCCAACGGGCGAGTGGGTGCTCCCCTTTCGGTCCTGCCGCACCCTTTTCCTCTTGTCCGGATCCGTTTGTGCCTTGGCTGATTTCGGGCGCTCCCGAGCGGGCACTTTCCTTGTTTACCTTGATCTGCCTGAGTCCGGGCTGATCAGACCAGCTCGGCAAATATGGGGGTTGTACACAATCCCCGCTCTTTTCGAGCTTGCCTCAAGCTCGGAAAGAAAGTCCAACCCGCGTATTTGACGAGCAGGTGAACCTTCCCGAGAGTCTCCGAGGGGCTTTACAAGAGAACTTGGAAACAAAGAACCCCCTAAAGGGGGGAGTGGAGCACCTTCTTTGAGAGCTTTTCCCCTTCCTACCTCCTGAACAAAACGATCCCTCCTTAGGGTTTCTAGATCTGCTTTAAGGCTCTCTTTGGGAGGAATCGGGGTGACCTGGCGGAGCCCCTTGCTCTGGCCAGGAAACATTCCCTCCACCCTTTCTCGCGTGTGTCGCGTGACTATTGTAAAAGATACATTGCCTTAAGTTATACACAAGTATGAAAACTCTTTTTTCGCTCAACGTCTCTCTTGGGTCGAAGGCGGATCCCTTGGCGACACCGCGTGCGACCTTACCTTCGGCTCATACGACCGTAAGGATCCGACTTCCTTTTAAGAGGGCTGCCACGCACGATCATGCCTGCATAAGTTCGCATGCTTTGCTCCTGCGCAACCAACCTCTCACATATGGCTGCGCATCGAGGTCTTAGTCTCTCGAATACACTTGAGCGAGTCGATGTGGTGAGATAGGTTGCGGGGCCGAGGACTGCTGATATTGCTGCGCGCTCGGGAAGTGATGCGAGTAGTCGGAGCATGGGGTGGAGGAACTCAACACTTTCCAAGGAGCTGAGCTCAACTGGATGTGGAAACAACCTAACACCTTCCAGGGAGCCGAGCTCACCTGGAAGTGGAAATAACTTAACACCTTCCAGGGAGCCGAGCTCACCTGGAAGTGGAAATAACTTAACATCTTCCAGGGAGCCGAGCTCACCAGGAAGTGGAAATAACTTAACACCTTCCGGGGAACCGAGTTCACTTGGAAGTGGAAATATCTTAACACCTTCCCGGGAGCCGAGCTCACCTGGAAGTGGAAATATCTTAACACCTTCCAGGGAGCCGAGCTCACCTGGAAGTGGAAATAACTTAACATCTTCTAGGGAGCCGAGCTCACCAGGAAGTGGATACAAATGAACACCTTCCAGGGAGCCGAGCTCAGCTGGAGGTGGAAATAACTTAACATCTTCCAGGGAGCCAAGCTCACCAGGAAGTGGATACAAATCAACACCCTCAAGGGAGCCGAGCTCACCAGGAAGTGGATACAAATGAACACCTTCCAGGGAGCCGAGCTCAGCTGGAGGTGGAAATAACTTAACATCTTCCAGGGAGACGAGCTCACCAGGAAGTGGATACAAATCAACACCCTTCAGGGAGCCGAGCTCACCTGAAAGTGGAAATAAATCAACACCCTCCAGGGAGCCGAGCTCAGCTGGAGGTGGATACAAATCAACACCTTTCAGGGTGCCGAGCTCAGCTGGAGGTGGATACAAATCAACACCTTCCAGGGAGCCGAGCTCAGCTAGAGGTGGATACAAATCAACACCTTCCAGGGAGCCGAGCTCATCTGGAGGTGGATACAAATCAACACCTTCCAGGGAGCCGAGCTCAGCTGGAGGTGGATACAAATCAACACCTTGCAGGGAGCCGAGCTCAGCTGGAGGTGGATACAAATCAACACCCTCCAGGGAGCCGAGCTCAGCTGGAGGTGGATACAAATCAACACCCTCCAGGGAGCCGAGCTCAGCTGGAGGTGGATACAAATCAACACCTTCCAGGGAGCCGAGCTCAGCTGGAGGTGGATACAAATCAACACCTTCCAGGGAGCCGAGCTCAGCTGGAGGTGGATACAAATCAACACCTTCCAGGGAGCCGAGCTCAGATGGAGGTGGATACAAATCAACACCTTCCAGGGAGCCGAGCTCAGCTGGAGGTGGATACAAATCAACACCGTCCAGGGAGCCGAGCTCAGCTGGAGGTGGATACAAATCAACACCCTCCAGGGAGCCGAGCTCAGCTGGAGGTGGATACAAATCAACACCTTCCAGGCAGCCGAGCTCAGCTGGAGGTGGAAACAACCTAGCTAACACCTTCCAGGGAGCCGAGCTCACCTGGAAGTGGAAATAACTTAACACCTTCCAGGGGGCCGAGCTCACCTGGAAGTGGAAATAACTTAACATCTTCCAGGGAGCCGAGCTCACCGGGAAGTGGAAATAATTTAACACCTTCCAGGGAACCGAGTTCACCTGGAAGTGGAAATATCTTAACACCTTCCCGGGAGCCGAGCTCACCTGGAAGTGGAAATATCTTAATACCTTCCAGGGAGCCGAGCTCACCTGGAAGTGGAAATAACTTAACATCTTCTAGGGAGCCGAGCTCACCAGGAAGTGGATACAAATGAACACCTTCCAGGGAGCCGAGCTCAGCTGGTGGTGGAAATAACTTAACATCTTCCAGGGAGCCGAGCTCACCAGGAAGTGGATACAAATCAACACCCTCCAGGGAGCCGAGCTCACCTGAAAGTGGAAATATCTTAACACCTTACAGGGAGCCGAGCTCACCTGAAAGTGGAAAGAACTTAACATCTTCTAGGGAGCCGAGCTCACCAGGAAGTGGATACAAATGAACACCTTCCAGGGAGCCGAGCTCAGCTGGAGGTGGAAATAACTTAACATCTTCCAGGGAGCCGAGCTCACCAGGAAGTTGATACAAATCAACACCCTCTAGGGAGCCGAGCTCACCTGAAAGTGGAAATAAATCAACACCCTCCAGGGAGCCGAGCTCAGCTGGAGGTGGATACAAATCAACACCTTCCAGGGTGCCGAGCTCAGCTGGAGGTGGATACAAATCAACACCTTCCAGGGAGCTGAGCTCAGCTGGAGGTGGATACAAATCAACACCTTCCAGGGAGCCGAGCTCAGCTGGAGGTGGATACAAATCAACACCTTCCAGGGAGTCGAGCTCAGCTGGAGGTGGATACAAATCAACACCTTCCAGGAAGCCGAGCTCAGCTGGAGGTGGATACAATCAACACCTTCCAGGGAGCCGAGCTCCGCTGGAGGTGGATACAAATCAACACCTTCCAGGGAGCCGAGCTCAGCTGGAGGTGGATACAAATCAACACCTTCCAGGGAGCCGAGCTCAGCTGGAGGTGGATACAAATCAACACCTTGCAGGGAGCCGAGCTCAGTTGGAGGTGGATACAAATCAACACATTCCAGGGAGCCGAGCTCAGCTGGAGGTGGATACAAATCAACACCTTCCAGGGAGTCGAGCTCAGCTGGAGGTGGATACAAATCAACACCTTCCAGGGAGCCGAGCTCAGCTGGAGGTGGATACAAATCAACACCTTCCAGGGAGTCGAGCTCAGCTGGAGGTGGATACAAATCAACACCTTCCAGGAAGCCGAGCTCAGCTGGAGGTGGATACAAATCAACACCTTCCAGGGAGCCGAGCTCCGCTGGAGGTGGATACAAATCAACACCTTCCAGGGAGCCGAGCTCAGCTGGAGGTGGATACAAATCAACACCTTCCAGGGAGCCGAGCTCAGCTGGAGGTGGATACAAATCAACACCTTCCAGGGAGCCGAGCTCAGCTGGAGGTGGATACAAATCAACACATTCCAGGGAGCCGAGCTCAGCTGGAGGTGGATACAAATCAACACCTTCCAGGGAGTCGAGCTCAGCTGGAGGTGGATACAAATCAACACCTTCCAGGGAGTCGAGCTCAGCTGGAGGTGGAGGCCTTAACCGTCTTTCCGACTTTTCGACTTTATGCCTCTCCGAGTGAATTCTCCTGCCCTGCCGGCATCAACTAGCTCGGTCAGCGGAACTATCCCAGAGCAGAAATTACTTACCCCCTCCAAGAGGTCAACCTGCCCTGCCAGCTAGTGAGAGCCTGGTCAGCGGTCTCTTCTCGGGGCCTTAACCGAAATTCCATCTGCCTCTCCGAGTGAGTTATCCTGTCCTGCCAGCTTCAACTAGCGAGGTCAGCGGTCTCTTCCCGGGGCCTTAACTGAAATTCCATCTGCCTCTCCGAGTGAGTTCTCCTGTCCTGCCAGCTTCAACTAGCCTGATCAGCGGTCTCTTCTTGGGGCCTTAACCAAATTTCCATCCGCCTCTCCGAGTGAGTTCTCCTGCCCTGCCAGCTTCAACTAGCCTGGTCAGCGGTCTCTTCTCGGGGCCTTAATCAATATGAACATCTGCCTCACCGAGTGAGTTCTCCTGCCCTGCCGGCATGAACAAGCCCGGTCAGCGGTCTCTTCTCGGGGCCTTAACCAACATGAATCACATCGCCTCGCCGAGTGAGTTCTCCTGCCCTGCCGGCATGAACAAGCCCGGTCAGCGGTCTCTTCTCGGGGCCTTAATCAATATGAACATCCGCCTCACCGAGTGAGTTCTCCTGCCCTGCCGGCATGAACAAGCCCGATCAGCGGTCTCTTCTCGGGCCTTAACCAACATGAATCACCTCGCCTCGCCGAGTGAGTTCTCCTGCCCTGCCGGCATGAACAAGCCCGGTCAGCGGTCTGTTCTCGGGGCCTTAATCAATATGAACATCTCGCCTCACCGAGTGAGTTCTCCTGCCCTGCCGGCATGAACAAGCCCGGTCAGCGGTCTCTTCTCGGGGCCTTAGTCAATATGAACATCTGCCTCACCGAGTGAGTTCTCCTGCCCTGCCGGCATGAACAAGCCCGGTCAGCGGTCTCTTCTCGGGGCCTTAACCAACATGAATCACCTCGCCTCGCCGAGTGAGTACTCCTGCCTTGCCGGCATGAACAAGCCCGGTCAGCGGTCTCTTCTCGGGGCCTTAATCAATATGAACATCTCGCCTCACCGAGTGAGTTCTCCTGCCCTGCCGGCATGAACAAGCCCGGTCAGCGCTCTCTTCTCGGGGCCTTAGTCAATATGAACATCTCGCCTCACCGAGTGAGTTCTCCTGCCCTGCCGGCATGAACAAGCCCGGTCAGCGGTCTCTTCTCGGGGCCTTAACCAACATGAATCACCTCGCCTCGCCAAGTGAGTTCTCCTGCCCTGCCGGCATGAACAAGCCCGGTCAGCGGTCTCTTCTCGGGGCCTTAGTCAATATGAACATCTCGCCTCACCGAGTGAGTTCTCCTGCCGGCCTCCACGCCGGTCGGTTGACCGGTGGCTGGGGTCTCCACCCTGACTTCTCTCCGCCTTCCGTCCACTTGGTCATCTTAGCCGCGAACTCCGGGTTTGTTGCCTCCACTTCGATCTCCCGTCCTGCCCGCTCCATCAACTCCTCGTAAGACAGAGGAGGGTCCCGGGACAAGCCCATGCGAAACAACCCCTGCCGCAACCCGAGGGTAAGCGCAAGTTGCAAAGTGTGTCCAGGGACCTCATTGACGAGAAGGACCTCTTCTTGGAACCGATCCACGTAGCTTCCTAGCGACTCTTCCGACCTCTGCTTGATCAGGAAGAGGGCCTCCGCCCCCTTCCTCCTCTTTTTGGACGTAGAGAACCTTAACAGGAAACTCCGTTTCAAGTCCTCGAAACTATAGATGGATCCGGGAGGAAGTTGATGGAACCAATCTCTAGCTTTCTCCTGAAAGGAGATGGCGAACAACCTACACTTGAAGGCGCCGGTCACCTGCCTGATGGACATAGCATCCTCAAACCACTGGAGGTGATCCTGAGGGTCATCTTTGCCTGCGTAGTGGGACATGACCGGCTCCCTAAACCCTTCCGGAACCGGGGCGGTCAGGATCAACTTGCAGAAAGGGCTTCCCCTTCCCACCTGGCGGATGGGCATCACTCGTCGTGCCTCCTCCCCTAGGTGCAGAGCACTAGCCGGGCTAGGAAACAGCACCCTCGCCTGAAGAGTTCTATCCTCCTCCACCCGCGCTTCCTTATCAAGTCGCCATGCTGGTGTCGTCTCACCTAGAGTAGGTGAGGTGAGGATAGGTACCGGCGGAGTCGAGCACTCGCCTGTGGGGGTGAGTGCAGAGCGCAAGGTCTCCATGATCGTCTTCTTGAACTCATGGAAGTCGCTTTTCCTTACGTAGTCGCCGGGAGGGGGTGGGTTCTCTAGCTCTTCACTTCCAGCCATTCGACCTACTTGGGGTTTTTCCGAACAAGCTGCGTTCCACGCTCACCGCACCAGAATGTTGAAACCAGTTTCCCGGCTTCAGCGTTCGAAAATAGGGGTAGACAACTTGCCCTTACTTATCTCAGGTAAAGTCGAACGGCTAGTCACTTAGAGCCTAAGAACCTCTCTACTGGTGGATTCAGGTGAAAACAGACCCCGCGAGCTGCAGCGAGGAGGTCCCGCCACTAACCCGAAAGACCCGAAGATCTTCCCCTCCCAAGCCAATGCTGAGCATGGGCACCTCGGAGAGCACTCGCAACACCTGACTGTTGGCCTGAAAGACTTGGCGAACGGAGGGCAGGGTCACTAGCTAACCGAACACACTAAGGGGGGTGGGGGTAAGGAGATGCCAACCCTCCCCAAGGTGCCCATGGGGGTCTATTTATAGAATTCCTGGAAATGGTCTGCGGATAGCGCAATCCTGCTGTTTGAAAATACTATCTGCACCCCTGCGAAAACATCCGGGCAGGTGAAGAGAGAGGTGAGAAGGGTCTTTACCCAAAAATAGGGGGGGCGAGTGGGCACTACTCCCACTCACGCGCAGGGGAAAGAGGAGAGGGGAGCGGGTGCTCACCCCACTCGCCTTTATGGAGTGCTCCCCCACTCGCCCCCAAGGGGCGAGTGGGCACTCCCCCACTCGCCCCCAAGGGGCGAGTGGGCACTCCCCCACTCGCCCCCATGGGGCGAGTGGGCGTTCCCCCACTCGTCCCTAAGGGGCGAGTGGGCGCTTCCCCACTCGCCCCCAACGGGCGAGTGGGTGCTCCCCTTTCGGTCCTGCCGCACCCTTTTCCTCTTGTCCGGATCCGTTTGTGCCTTGGCTGATTTCGGGCGCTCCCGAGCGGGCACTTTCCTTGTTCACCTTGATCTGCCTGAGTCCGGGCTGATCATACCAGCTCGGCAAATATGGGGGTTGTACACCGGACATCGCCTTTGCTGTCGGCCGAGTTAGTCAGTACATGCAGGAGCCGCGGAAGCCTCATCTGGAGACAGCCAAGGGGATACTGAAGTACGTGAAGGGAACCCTTGAGATGGGGTTGTCCTATGAAGAGGAGTCTGACTTCAAGCTGCATGGGTACACGGATGCAGACTACGGAGGTAACGCTGATGATCGCAAGTCGACATCAGGGTACGTGTTTTTGTGTGGAGTTGCTGCTATCTCGTGGTGTAGCAAGAAGCAGGACTCTATTTCCCTTCCTAGCACGGAGGCCGAGTACAAGGCGTCGTCCTTAGCAGCTCAGGAGTGTGTCTGGCTAAGGAGACTAGTGGAGGATGTGGACGAGGAGGTCAGCGGACCTACTGTGCTACGCGGGGACAATGAGAGTGCATTGAAACTGGTAACCAATCCAGTGTGTCATGCAAGGACCAAGCACATAGAGATCGAGCATCACTTCATCAGAGAGAAGGTGCTGGGTGGCTTGATCACAGTGGAGCATGTGCGGAGCGAAGACAATCTTGCGGATATATTCACGAAGCTCCTATCTGCGGGGCCTTTCCGGAGGCTTCGCTCGTTGCTTGGAGTTGTTCCCGGAGCTCACTTCAAGGGGGAGTGTTGAGTTTTGAAGTGAGCTAACGCCCAGCTAATCACATGTATAAATAGTCATAATAAAAAATTAAAACTACTAAAACACTCGCCCAACCCGTCCCCAGATTTTTATAGGGAGGAAGTATGCAGAAATTTGGCTTGTGCAAGGGAGCTAGGAGAAGTTTACTTTCAATAAATAAATAACATTATCCGGAATCATAAAAAGCTCAATTCTCCCCCGCTCCCTTGCACCCGTTTGATAAAAAGTTCAATTTTTTTAATATACTATGTTAAAAAAATATCTAATCGAAATTAAGATTTCTATCTAAATATGCTACAATTGTTTAGTTGTGGTTGGAAAAAAATTTAGCTATGTGAGGGACAAGTTAGATCTCACCAGCATCTTATTTTTGTACCCTAAATATTTCTTGTTTTGGTTGACCCCTCTCCCAAGTCCCACCCTATATCTATACAGATATATAAATATATCATCTTATGACGTAACATGGTCGACAAACGAACACGAGCCGTCGGATCAAGATCCAAATGATCATATTCATTCGCAGGTGGTCTGCGAATAGCCTTTCAGTTTTGCGCTAGTTGGCTATACGCAGACCACCGTAGTCTGCGAATAGCTAAACAGTTTTGCGCCAATTGATTATTCGCAGACCACCTGCGTAGATTTTTTTTCCGAAAAATTATAATAAAATACCGTATAAATAATTATAAAAACTAAAAAACAATTTATTTAAAAAAATGCAAAAAAAAAACGAAATAATTTTAAAAAATAAAATTATTTAAAAAATTTAAATCAAAAAATTAAAATAAATCCGGGGACGGGTACTGTCGCGCGGGGCACAGGAGCCTCCGTGCACGGTCACGTGTGTATATATATATATATATATATATATATATATATTTTTTTTTATGTAAGGGTTAATTATAAATAATTAAAAACCCACCCCTCATAGAAGATCCTGATCAGTGGTCGGCTCAATGAGCACCGGGGGCATCTCTGAGCTCATCGGCTCTCCGGCAGCCGCTTCTTCCACCCAGCAATATGTCGGCAAGTTGGGTTACGCCCTGGGAATCTCAATCGCCATCCTCCTCCTCATCACAACCATCACCCTCCTCTACTACTTCTGCGTTAGAGCCGCCGCCGCCGCCAACGCTCTGCATCCTCGCCGCAGCCGCCGGCAAGAAGATGACGACATCAGCATCCAGTCGGGGCTCAACGACACGGCCGGGCTCGACGACGCTGCTCTCAAGAGCTGTCCGAAGGTGACCTACGCCGAGGCCAAGCATCGGGATCCGAGGGTCGCCGGCTCCTGCTGCTCGGTCTGCCTCGCCGACTATGGGGACGACGACGAGGTGCTGCGGCTTCTACCGGAGTGCGGGCATCTGTTTCACGAGAAATGCGTGGACCCGTGGCTGCGGCTGCGGCCCACCTGCCCGGTGTGCCGGTCATCGCCGGCGCCCAGCCCAATGTCAACGCCTCTTGCTGAGGTAGTTCCTCTTGCATCGAGGCTGGTGGTTTAGAATCATTAATTGATATAAAATGAGTTTGGATATCATTGTATAACAAAATTTAAGTGGAATTAGGTAAATATTGACCTACTTTAAACAAAAATTATTATTATTTTGCTTTAATATCTCATTAATTCATAAAAGTCAATTAGATTGTTACATTTAGTCAACTCAATGAGGTTTAGATATCATTAAATTACAATGCAAGAATAGAGGTGCGTTTCATGACCAAGATTAATTCCCACTTAATCTAAAGGTGCACAATTTTTCAATTAAATGAAAAATATAAAAGATGGGATTAATTAGTAAACTCGTCGGATCATCCTCAAATAAATCTGGACTGTGAAATGGATACAATCCATTTGGACTCAAATGAAAAGGATCATGGTTCCAAGAATGCAAGCTTGAGCATTTTTTGCTTGATTCGGAAGAATGCATGGGGGCCACCGGACACTTTTTGTATGTTGTAAACCTCAGGAGGAGTCCCTTACTCCATCAATCTCATTTGACTCGGAGAGAAGACCTCATCCACCCTCTGTAAGCTTCTGAATCTGCAACCTCTCTCTAGAGCCTCTTCGATGGCATCTTCCGTAAGTTGCTATCTATGACCCCGGAGGGGAAGACTCAGATTGTTTCTATATGCTACCATCCCAGTCTATAAACTCCTTCAAGGAGTTCAGTAAGAAACTCCTCCCGAGGTTTGCAACATCTAGGAAGTGGTGGCCCCTAGGGACTCTTCTGAATCAAGCAAGGGATGTCCGAGAAACTTTCGTCGCCTAAACACTTTTGGTGGTGTCATTTTGTTGATCTGGCCAGTGCATCTTCCAGTATTTTGGCGCTATATTGTAATTACTGCAAAAATTAATAGTTATTGGACCGATGTCAAAATTTTAGGAAAACTTCTTCTCATCGTTTTGTGATAGCCATTGGTTAGTAATCCGATCTTCGAATCTCTTCAAATCTTAAGGCTACTGATAATCCTTGAAATTTTAAGGAAGCTTATTCTAGTCATTCTAAGATCAGTGACGGTGACGGATCTTCGATCCAATTGTCAGCTCCCTTGCAATCTTTGGTGGTTGATGTCACCATGAAAAATAAAATTTGACGAATAGTAGTCCCTAAATATTTGAAAAATCACTTAGAAACTGCTAGCGGTGACGGTTCGCCGATCTAATATTCGACTACATATTTACCTATTACCATCAGTAGAATTGATAAATTCCAATTCTGCATGCTTAATCACATTGTTGGGCCTAACAATATAATTAGAATTCCAGTCAATGACTTGGAATTCATCACAATTCTTAAATTCAATTCTAATTCCATTCAAATAAACGGGCCTTTAGGTTTTCTGATGGGATTGATCTTCTACTTTTATAGGCCTCCAAAACATTTGATTCGTCCACTTTTACTTAAAAAAATGTCTTAATTTTGTATTTATAAGTAAACATATTTTTTAATATAGATTAATAAAATTGATGGGTTCCCCTAAATGAGTTCGGGTTGAGCCGAACCGAGTGTTTCTCATCGCGGCCTCGCTCGGACACGCAGAGCGGCATCAACATTAATGGCAGGTCTTAATCCCGATGCTAAGTACCTTCGCGCAACTACTACCACCTGTTCCGCGGGAAGCGCCCCTGCTCGCTCCTGCCACGCTAGAAGCGCTCTCGCTCTCGCCTGCTCCACGGGGAGCGCTCCCGTCTGTTCTGCAGGGACCCGTCTTGCTCTCGCCTGATCCGCAGGAAGCGCTCCCACTCGTGCCTACTCTGCATGGAGCACTATCGCTCCCGCGTGTTCCGCGGGGAGCGCTCCCGCTCTCGCCATTTCCGCGAGAAGCACTCCCGCTCTCACCCGTTCCGCAAGGAGCCCTCCTGCTCTCCTCTGCTTCGCATGAAGCGCTCCCGCTCGCGCCTGCTCCGCAGGGAGCGCTATTGCTCCCGCCTGTTCCGCGGGGAGCGCTCCCGCTCTCGCCATTTCCGCTGGTAGCGATATCGCTCTCGTCTGTTCCGCGGGGAGCGCTCTCGCCTGTTCCGCAAAGATCACTCCTGATCATCCCTGCTCCTCAGGTGGCACTCCCGCTCATCCCTGCTCCGCAAGGCGCGCCACCATCATCCATCGTCGGCAGCGATCACCGGCCGCCACCGCCCCAGGGAGGTTGCCCAAGGTGACCCTTGACAAACTCGTCATAACCTCAAAATAGGTAATTTGTGTGCCCCAAATCAAGCATTTTCATTCGCTCGTCTAGGAATCAGCATGACGCAGTTACCAGAACACTCTCCTCAACAAGTAGGGGGGCAGACCTCCATTTGAATAGACTTGTAGGCATTGAGACAAGAAGAAGCCCTTGAGTTTTCTGGCGATGACTCTTTTAAGATCTTCATTGCCCTTCAAGCCCCCCCCCCCCCCCCCCTCCTAATGATTTCCATCAGCGTTCCAGCTCTCCTTCAAGGACTTTTTGAGGATCTCGATGGGATCCAAGCACTCCAGGGAAGACCCCCTCGACATCTTTGATCCGGACTACTCTGCATCGCTCCGCTCCAGGATGCTCTGCATTGCTCCGCTCCAGGCTGCTCCGCAGCGCTTCGCTCCAGGTTGCACCGCAGTGCTCTGCTCCAGGCTGAACCGCAACCCTCCACAACCCTCCGCTTCAGGCTTCTCCGCAGCGCACCGCTAAGCTCCAGGCTACACCGCAGTGCTCCGCTCCAGGCTTCTCCGCGACGCACCGCTCCAAGCTGCTCTGCAACGCACCACTCCAAGCTTCTACACAGCGCTCTGCTCCAGGCTGCTACGCAGTGCTCCGCTCCACGCTGCTCCGCGATGCTCTGCTCTAGGCTGCTCCGCGACACTCCGCTCCAGGCGACTCCACCGCGCATAGCTCCAAGCTGCTCCGCAGCGCTCCACTCCAGGTTGCTCTGCATCGCTCCGCTCCAGGCTGCTCCCTCTTCAGGGAACGAAGCCTCTATGCGCTCGCGCCTCCCAGCACGCGCCATTATGCGTATGTCGTCGTGCCCACGCCTTTTCCAGAAAGGGAAACCTCTCCTCTCGCACGACCGTGACGAATTTCTCCCTCCCAGCAGTGGAAATCACTCCTCTCAAATTCCCTACAAAATTTTCACTTTTGTTTTGTAACCATCCATGGTAACTTATAAGATGTATCAGGAGCGCTAATAATGGAAAGTATAATGAGCTAACTCATAATGAGCAGTATAAATTTTTGTATTCTCGATTATAAATCGTGGTCTTCAAAAATTAGAGGGCAATTGATAGGTTCCCCTAAAAGGATTCAGGTTGAGCCGGACCGAGTGTTTCTCATCGCATTCTTGCCCGGACTCGCAGAGCGGCACCAACATTTAGTCTGATCTTAATCATGTTGTTAAGTACCTTCGCGCTACCGCTCATGCCTATTCCGCGGGAAGCGCTCTCGCTCTCTCCTGGTCCGCGGGAAGCGCTCCCTCTCACTCCTGCTCTGCGGGAAGTGATCCCGCTCGCTTCTACTCTGTGGGAAGTGCTCTCACTCGCTCCTGCCCCGCAGGGAGCGCTCCCCCTCTCGCCTGTTCCACGGGGAGCGCTCCCGCTCTCCCCCGTTCCACAGGGAGTCCTCCTGCTCTCGCCTGTTCCGCAGGAAGCACTCCCGCTCGCTTCTGGTCTGCAGGGAGCGCTATCACTCCCGCCTGTTCCACGGGGAGCGCTCCCACTCTCGCTAGTTCCGCGGGGAGCTCTCCTGCTCTCGCCCGTTCCGCAGGAATCCCTCCTGCTCGTCTGTTTCGCAGGAAGCGCCCCCGCTCACGCCTGCTCCGCAGGGAGAGTTATCTCTTCCGCATGTTCCGCGGTGAGCACTCCCGCTATCGCTAGTTTCGCGAGGAGTGTAACGGTCCGGCGCCAACACCTATCTAGTGGCCCGCACCTCCGACCCCTTTTATCGGGCCGGCGCCAGCACCTATATAGTGGGCCGCCCAATCCGGACCGTTGACAATGGATGCAGTCGTTGCCACCCCAACCACATCACTGAGTCTGTTTCTCAGCCCGGATGCAGCTCAGTTGGTGATGAGGACTGCTAAAGGTGCCTTATCAAGGGTGGTGGAGGATCGAGACCTGCCATCAACAGCCTACTGTAGCTGAGAAACAAGTCCAGTGATGTGGTTGGGGTGGCACCGCGCTGCAACCCTTGTCAACGGTCCGGATTGGGCGGCCCACTAAATAGGTGCTGGCGCCGGCCCGGTAAAAGGGATCGGAGGTGCGGGCCACTAGATAGGTGTTGGCGCCTGGCCGTTACAAGGAGCGATCCCACTCTCGCCAGTTTCGCGGGAGCGCTCCCACTCTCGCATGTTTTGCAAGGATCGCTCCTGCTCATCCCTACTACGCAGGGGGTACTCCCGCTCATCTCTGCTCCGCGGGGAGCGCCACCATCATCCATCGTCGGCGCCGTTCACCGGCCACCACCACAAACAGGGAGGTTGTCCAGGTTGCCCATGGTGATCGGGGGGCAAACTCGTCATAACCTCAAAATGGGCAATCTGTGTGCCTCGAATCAAGCTTTCTCATTCGCTCATCTAGAAATTAGCATGTCGCAGTTACCAGAATGCCCTCCTCAAATACTATAAAAGGGGGGTCAGGCCTCCATTTGAAATGACTTTTGGGCAGTGAGACAAGAAGGAGCTCTTGAGTTTTCCGGTGAGGACTCTTTGAATATCTTCATCGCCCTTAAAGCTCCCCCTTAATGATTTCCAACAGCGTTTCAGCTCTTCTTCAAGGACTTGTCGAGGATCTTGGTTGGGCTCCAAACTCTCCGGCGTGGAACCCATCAGCATCTTTGATACGGACTGCTCTGCAGTGCTCTGCTCCAGGCTGCTCTGTGGCGCTCTACTCAAGGCTGCTCAACGGCGCTCCGCTCGAGGCTGCTCCGCGGCGCTCCGCTCCAGGATGCTCCGCGGGGCTCCGCTCCAGGATGCTCCGCGGCGCTCCGCTCCAGGCTGCTCCGTGCTCCGTTCGAGGCTGCTCCGCGGCGCTCCAGGTTGCTCCGCTCCAGGCTGCTCCGCTTCAGGCTGCTCCGCTCCAGGCTGCTCTGTGGCGCTCCACTCCAGGTTGCTCTGCGGCGCTCTGCTCCAGTCTGCTTTGCATCGCTCCGCTCCAGGCTGCTTTGCATCGCTCCGCTCCAGGCTGCTCCGCAACGCTATGCTCAGGACTGCTCTGCTATGTTCCACACTTAAGGCTATCTCTGAGCATTCTTCACCACGCTCGGCTCCCAAGGAATTAACAAAATCTTTATAACGAGCGATGTTCTGTCACCCTCGAAGAACAACTCTATGTAACTTACAACACTAGTGGATCATTCAGAACTAGGCTAGACCCCGTGGTTTTTTCTCTTTCCGGGTTTTCCACTTACAAATCTCGTTGTCTACTGTTAGTTCTCTCTTTTGATTGTTTAGGCATTCTGCTCACTCTCGAGCTAAGACGGTTCAACTCGACCGAACTAGGAGAGCGTTGAACGACCCGCAACAATAATATTAATCATAATATTTTGAAACAATGGCCATTTAATATGTAATTATTGAATTATAGCAAATAATGATAAAAGAAAATTGAATTTGTAAACTTGTTTCGCTCTAGTTATAATAATACCCTAAACAAAATAATAATAGTTATAAATGAAACACAAAGTTGTGTGACAAAATGGAGGGACTAGTCCGGTGCAAAAATGGACTAGTTTGGCTCAAAACATGTTTAGCAAAATGGTCTCCAGAGAACTAGGAAGACTACTAAAGTACTCCAGTACAAAATTTGAGGAAAATTTAGGGTTTATTTTGTTAGAAATAATAATTATGTGTGTCATATATATTGATTATGTGTGTTAATGATCTATCATTAACATCGATCTAATTTAGGTGATATAATTAAGACAAAACTACTAAATAGGTCCCTAAACTATTTTTTGCCTGAAATTAGTCCTCAAACTTTCTAAAACTTTGAAATCGGTCCCAGTTAACGTTTTTTCCCTAGAAAAATTAATGCGGGTCACCTCTTACTTGTTTGCTTCTCCTCCGAACATCTGCCCGCCAATGTCGCCAAGCAGCTGTCATGTGTCCATCTTCTATCTTAATCTTACGTATGTGGCAAGCAAGAGAAATCGCCTTCTTCATCCTGCTACCTCCAATGATGCTGACCTTCAAGCTGCTTGTCGTGTCCTGAAGGAGCTTAAGTCGGTGACTACTTGAAGCTCTCGATCCCTTGAATCATCCATGTTGATTGTTTCCTTCATTTGAAAATTTTCTGGAGATCGCGGTCGCCATTGTTGAATGTTGCCGAAGGAAGCTCCATACGTGGCATATAACTGCATGAAGACACCTAACCTATTTTCCAAAACTTCCTTGCCGTGTTCTTATTTGCTCACCTCCATTGGAGAACAGCTTCACGAAAGTTTTGCCGGCCTAGGGAAAAAACGTTAAATGAGACTGATTTCACAAGTTTTAGAAAGTTTAAGGACTAATTTCAAGCAAAAAATAGTTTGGGGACCTATTTCAAAAAAATTAAAGGTTATATGACGAACTTAAATGTAAATGACCTCATTAGAGTTTAGTTATAAATAGGTTATGGCCCCCCGGGTCGCAAGATATCATATTCACTCACATTCAGTCATAGCATCACAACGCTGGAGAGTGCCTAAGGAGGAAGATGATGAGTCGTTTTTTTTTTGTCAGGACCTTGTAGACTTGAAAGATCTGTGACCGCAACAATCCATAATCATGGATTCAGGTATGCTTCCGCTCACGATCTCGTGTCGATGTTTCGACTATAGTGAATTCGTCTCCATCATGGTTTCACGAATTCACCCTAACATATTTGTCTCGACATTTTTGCTCCGATAAGTTTGGATATAATAAGTCATTATCGTAAAATATTGTTTGACATGACAACGGTTAAAGCTGCCACTAGGAAAAAGAATCGATCTTAAGATAAAAATAAATAAAGTTTCTTAGGTGAGGTCAGACATTCACGAATAATGATTCATAAGTACCACCGCTTCTCATGATCGCCACCACCAACGGACCCTTAGGTACCGTTCGCCCAATAAATAGAATTGGATAATATTGGGGAATTGGTCAATTTTGGTGTTTGTTTGTTAGATAAAATTCAATCTTAGAATTATGTGTGTCACAGTGAAAAATTCACACTTTGTCGAAAAAAGTGTGATCGGACACATGAGCGAAAATTTGTGCGGCCGAGCAAAAATGTGTGCCCAGTCAAAAATGTGCGCGCCCGATCAAAACAACGCATGCATGGGCGAAAAACGCGCG
Source organism: Dactylorhiza incarnata (assembly GCA_033032865.1). Classification (NCBI taxonomy): domain Eukaryota; kingdom Viridiplantae; phylum Streptophyta; class Magnoliopsida; order Asparagales; family Orchidaceae; genus Dactylorhiza; species Dactylorhiza incarnata. Next base: position 29,545 of record JAWHQI010000434.1, read on the forward strand.
CATGGGTGAAAAACACGCACATGGGCGGAATACGCGTGCTCGGGCAGAATATGCGAGCACAGACGGAATACACACGCTCGACCTGAATACACATGCGCGCCCGGACAAAAAATGAGTGATGTGGCGAAAAAAGTGTGCACGGACAAAAAATGCGTGTTCAGGCGAAAACCATAAGTTAAGGCGAAAATCACACACCGGTGAAAAATGTGCACCCGGGCAGAAAAAAGTGTGCCCGGGCAAAAAAATGCGCGCCCAGGCATAAAAAAAATGCGTACGGACGAAAAATACGTGCGCAGGCAAAAAAATGCACGCCCGGGCAAAAAACCGCACGGTCAGTCGAAAAAAACGCTCACTCGTACGAAAAACGAGCACTCGTGCGAAAAATGCATGACAGGGCAAAAATACGCTTCCCGGGCGAAAAATGCACGGCTAGGCGAAAAACCGCAAGTAAAGGCGAAAAGCTTGCACAGTTGAAATAATGTGCGCCGGGGCTGTAAACTTACGCCTGGGCGAAAAACGCGGCCTGCGAAAAAAGCGTGTACGAGCGAGAATAGTGTGCCCGGGCGAAAAAACACACGCTTGGGCAAAAACGCGATCCCGAATGAAAAACGCTCATCTCTGCTAATATTTTTGTTTATAATTATGTTTTTGAGGAAAATATTTGTATCTCTCATAAATTTCATATCAATTGTCATCTAAATTTAACCGGCTTTGCAATTTGCATAAGTTAACAATGTCGGGAGTATTTATGTTTCACCGGCTTTTCATATCACCCTAAATCCTTAAAAAAAACAATGTCGTTTCTTGCACCGGCTTTGCATAAGTTAATAATAATTCCAAGAGTAATTTAACCTTTTAATCCGTCATTTTTCGGCACCGGCTTTGCATAAGTTTGCCTGCCTATCTCCGTTTGACACGTGGTTGTAATTCCTATATGCACGACAAAAGCTTCAACAAGAAGCTCAACCCATGTATTGTCTTCACAGCTCATCTATGTACTATAAATAAATGTGGTTACAGCACAGCACAGTCAGAATGAACCTTCCGATCGATTAGGCCAATAAGCGCATCATGGCGATCACCGCTTCAGCGTCGTCAACTCTCTTGTATGCTGTCATTGCAGTATTCTTGATGTTTGTGCCTCACGTTTCGTCAAAAATTCTGTTGGAGCCTGGGAAATTTCTCACCGGTGGTAACTATGTGCTCACCATGCAGGAGGATTGCAACCTCGTAGTGACCCATAATGCACCTAAACGCATTGTAGTTTGGGAATCAAACACCTTCTTCGAATTGGGTTACTGCTCACTTGAACTGCAGAAGAATTGCGAGCTTAGAATCATTTATACAATTACTAACGCTATTGTTGGGATTTGGACGAGTTCGATTCAAATTAACGATCAAAGTCTTCTTCCATGCGAGATCCACCTCGATGATAATTACCTTTACCTCGCCGATGCCCAAGGAAATCGGGTTTGGCAGCAAAGCATGAATCAACGTTGAAGCGGAAGAAGAGTCTACGTAAGAATAAAACATGCGTTACCAGGAGCTGGGTGACCAATTCTAAGAAAGAATTATTGCTACGTGTGCGTGTTTGAATTCCCATGGGGTAATGGTATGATGTGTCCTTCTTTGAATTATGCATGAATGGTCGTGATTTTTAGTCTGTAATGATCCCTCGTTTGATCCTCTTATGTTTAGATATGCTGAAGTGTGGTGTCTATTTCTTCTTGGACTTCTTATTATCCCATGTCATGTGTGTTTTGCTAACTTGCCCGATGTGCGAGAAAATTTACAAAAGAAAAATATTTTTTTGCTATTTAGCAACACTTAATAAGGAATATGAATTTTGCACGTCTCCAACAAATTAGAAATAAAAATATTTTATTGCTAAATTAGAAATAAATATTTTTGAAGCTAAAATTTATTCAATGATTTGTTCAAGTTTATATACAGGATCTTTATGACCAATATGAATAAATATTTATATTTTTTGCTAGTCACTTTTAAATTTTGTGGATCTTAATACTTTAAGGTAATTGTAAGTTTTGGTCATAAACTAGATCAAATCATTTTTAACGCAATCATCGTTGATGCAAATCAAGAAAATCTCCATTAATCAAATTTAATTTGTTGAATATTTTGTGTCTGTCCATGCGACCGATTCGATAGTGATCAGTGGGTTACGTGTCTACCTAGGGCAATGCTCTATGATACAAGTACTATATATACTCATTTCAAACTTGATGGAGTACACGTAAAGTACCTTGAGCGGAACAGTCATAACATTCTCCCTTTCTCGGTTTTTTGAAGTACCTTGATTTTCGTCCTCGTGCGAAGCCACCGCCGAAGAAAATAAAACAAAATCGAGAAGGTAATAGCGCCGCTCCTTAGTGGCGGCCTAGAATATCATTGCTGCTTCACCATGTGAATTCCGGTAGCCATTCGTTCTCGTCGCTAATCGGAAGGAGTAAGAGAAGTTCTTGTCGCTCCAACAGATCGAGGAAAAGGGCTCTGTTGTCATTCGTTCCCATCGTTGATCGTCGTCGGAGGAGGATCTCTGTTGATCGCCCGTCGTTTCTGTGCGGCTACTTCCTCGTCGCTGCTCGATTGAAGGAGACTCGTCTAGCCTGGGTTTTTCACCAAGCCGGATCTACGTTGTTCTCGGGCGTATTCCACTGTTCGTAGATCAAGAAGGAAATCTTGGCACCTGATGTTGTCGATCCTTGTTGAAGAGTCCTCGATCTCTCCTCCATCTCCATCCTTAAGTGGAGGTCGTCGCCTAAGTGAAAATTTCCCTGCAGAAAACTTTGATAGGCAAGATCCAGTCAAAGTCAATTGTTCGGCAAGGTCCAGTAAAATCATTCGCTGGATTTTCATTTTCAGTGGAGCTCTCACTGTGGAACCCTCACTGGATTTTTTTTTGAGCCATCTCATATCGTTGTGGACTGGAGGAGAGGGAGTTTCGGATTGCGGTCGTCCTCGGGGAGTGCATTTGTTCAACTCTACATGGAATCTTTTGCATTTACAGAGCATTGCCGCTTGGAGGACAAACAAATTACTGGATTGGATCTGAAGTGACTGAATCGCCTACTACTCAGACCATGTGATATTTTTCTGATTTACGTTTTTCTATTTAAAATGTCGAAGCGTAGCACGTGCGATATAGTGAAATTGCAATCATTTGAACTCACTGAGTTCCATGGTACCGAAACCTCCGTCGTATGACACCAATTCTGTTAGGTTTCTTGAAGTGAGCTAACGCTGGCGCTAGCGCTACCGCCGGCGGTAGCTCCTTCTCGCCACCCCCCCTGCTTTTGTCTATAAATAGAGGGGTACCCCCCCCCCCCCCCCCCCCCCAAAGAGCATCCATTCTGAAAATGGCGAGTATCATCTACTTTGAGCGAGTTAGAGATACCAGAGTGCTTCCAGGCGAGCATCGAACTTGGAGTAAGTTCGGCAAGAGAGTTACCTACTCGCGAGTTAACGCGATGCGTTAGTGCTAACGCTCGCGGTAGCGAGTAGTGGAGGAAGCGAAGCATGACGAGCATGCGAGTAGCTTGGAGTGTGAGCAGTGAGCTTGCGAGAAGCAGAGCTAACGCGACGCGTTAGGAGCTAACGCTCGCGGTAGCGAGAAGAGTAGCTGGAGTGCGAGCAGCGAGCTTGCGAGTAGGGAAGCTAACGCTGGGCGGTAGAGTTAACGCTGGCGGTAGCGAGGAGCGAGTATCACCTGCGCGGTGTGCTCCGGAGGAGAAGCGGACCTTGTCCGTGAATCAAGTTGGATGCAACCTGTATTCAGCTCTGTCCATTTGTAACTAGCTGCCATGAGTTATTATTGTGAAAGTTTGTGTTCATCGTTTGGTGTCCTTATTCTCTTGTTGGTTGACGTGTTCTTCCGACTTCAAAATATTTCACATGGTATCAGAGGGATAGTGAGAACAAGGACTGAGCAACCAAGATGGACGGCGGAGGAGGGTATGCTAGGGGACTTGGCATTGAGCTGCTCACCCAGACCAACTACAAGAAGTGGAAGTTTTGCTTGGAGAGTTACCTGCGTGGAGAGGACCTATGGGAGGTCGTTGGAGGAGAAGAGCAGGCAGAAGTGTTTCCAATCGAAGACAATGGTCAAGTTGTGAGAGCTTGGGGGAAGACCAACGCAAAGACGGAGTTCACCTTGAAGAGAGCAATTTCACCAGACTTTTTCGACCACATCATAGGTTGCATGGGCGGAAAACGCGCGCATGGGCGGAAAACGTGCGCATGGGCGGTAAACGCGCACATGGGCGGAATATGCGTGCTCGGGCAGAATATGCGAGCCCATGCGGAATACGCGCTTCACGACGAAATACACACGCTCGGCCTGAATACGCATGCACACCCGGACAAAAAATGAGTGATGTGGTGAAAAAAGCGCGGTCGGGTAAAAAATGCGCGTTCAGGCGAAAAACCATAAGTTAAGGCGAAAATCAGTACACGCCGTTGAAAAAAAGTGTGCCCATGGGCAAAAATATGCGCGCCCGGGCATAAGAAAATGCGTACGGACGAAAAATACGTGCGCAGGCAAAAAACCGCACGCCCAAGCAAAAAAAACACTCACTCGTACGAAAAACGAGCACCCGTGCGAAAAATGCTCGACCGGGAAAACATACGCTTCCGGAGCGAAAAATGCAGGACTAGGCGAAAAACCGCAAGTAAAGGCGAAAAGCTCGCACGGTTGAAAAAAATGTGTCCGGGCGAAAAAATGTGCGTCGGGGCTGTAAACTTACGCCTAGGCGAAAAACGCGCCCTGGCGAAAAAAGCGTGTCCGGACAAGAATAGTGTGCTCGGGCGAAAAAAACACACGCATGGGCAAAAATACGAGCCCGAATGAAAAATGCTCATCTCTACTAATATTTTTGTTTATTATTATGTTTTTGAGGAAATATTGTTATCTCTCATAAATTTCATATCAATTGTCATCAAAATTTAACCGGCTTTGCAATTTGCATAAGTTAACGGGAGTATTTATTTTAGACCGCCTTTTTATATCACTCTATATATCCTTAAAAACAACAATTGTCTTTTCTTGCACCGGCTTTGCACAAGTTAATAATTCCAAGAGTAATTAACCGTTTAACGCGTCATTTTTCTGTACCGGCTTTGCATAGGTTTGTCTGCCTATCTCCGTTTGACACGTGATTGTAATTCTTATATGCACGACAAAAGCTTCAACATGAAGCCTCGATCAACCCATGTATTGTCTTCACAGCTCATCTATGTACTATAAATAAATGTGGCAGGCAGAATGAACCTTCCGATCGATTAGGCAAATAAGCGCGTCATGGCGATCACCGCTTCGGCGTCGGCAACTCTCTTGTATGCTGCAATTGCAGTATTCTTGATGTTTGTGCCTCACGTTTCGTCAAAAATTCTGTTGGAGCCTGGGAAATTTCTCACGGGTGGTATCTATGTGCTCACCATGCAAGAGGATTGCAACCTCGTAGTGACCCATAATGCACCTAAACGCATTGTAGTTTGGGAATCAAACACCTTCTACAAATGGGGTCACTGCGCACTTGAACTGCAGAAGAATTGCGAGCTTGGAGTCTTATTGCTAGACTTTGGCAGTTTTTTTTATTTGTGGACGACTCCGAGTCGAATTATCGATCCAAGTCGTCTTCCATGCGAGATCCACCTCGATGATAATTACCTTTACCTCGCCGATGCCAAAGGAAATTGGGTTTGGCAGCAAAGCATGAATCAACATTGAAGCTGAAGAAGAGTCTGCGTAAGAATAAAACATGCGTTCTCGGGAGCTGGGTGACCAATTCTAAGAGAGAATTATTGCTATGTGTGCGTGTTTGAATTCCCATGGGGTAATGGTATGCTGTGTAATTTGCAATTCATGTTTGTCCTTCTTTGAATCATGCATGAACGGTCGTGATTTTTCGTCTGGAATGATCCCTCCTTTGATCCTCTTATGTTTTGATATGCCCAAGTGTGGTGTCTTTTTTCTTCTTGGACTTCTTATTATCCCATGTCATGTGTGTTTTGCTAACTTGCCCGATGTGCAAGAAAAATTACAAAAGAAAATATTTTTTTGCTATTTAGATACACTTAATAAGGAATATGAATTTTGCACGTCTCCACAAATTAGGAATAAAAAAATTTTATTGCTAAATTAGAAATAAATTTTTTTGAAGCTAAAATTTATTCAATGATTTGTTCAAGTTTATATACAGGATCTTTATGACCAATATGAATAAATATTTATATTTTTTGCTAGTCGCTTTTAAATTTTGTGGATCTTAATACTTTAAGGTAATTGTAAGTTTTGGTCATAAACTAGAGCAAATCATTTTTAACGCAATCATCGTGGATGCAAATCGAGAAAATCTCCATTAATCAAATTTAATTTGTTGAATATTTTGTGTCTGTCCATGCGACCGATTCGATAGTGATCAGTGGGTTACTTGTCTACCTAGGGTAATGCTCTATGATACAAGTACTATATATACTCATTTCAAACTTGATGGAGTACACGTAAAGTACCTTGAGCGGAACAGTCATAACATTCTCCCTTTCTCGGTTTTTTGAAGTACCTTGATTTTCGTCCTCGTGCGAAGCCACCGCCGAAGAAAATAAAACAAAATCGAGAAGGTAATAGCGCCGCTCCTTAGTGGAGGCCTAGAACATCATTGCTGCTTCGCCATGAGAATTCCGGTAGCCATTCGTTCTCGTCGCTAATCGGAAGGAGGAAGAGAAGTTTTTGTCGCTCCAACAGATCGAGGAAAATGTTGGGCTAGAGAGCACGCAAGCCCGACCAGAGCACCTGCAAATTAGTTCGAGCAAGTACCTACACGACCGCTTAGCGGTATGCCGATACACAACCAAAAACACAGCACAAAATAACAACAATAAAAGTGACACGCAGATATAACGTGGAAGCCCAATAGGGTGAAAACCACGGGACGATCGGAGTCCAACCCGGAAAGCCGCCACTAAAAAATGTGTAAAACAGATAGGCAATTACAAGGCTTTCCCTCCTCGATCCACACAGGATCTTCACCAACTTCGCACCACACAATAATACACAATAAACAGTAGCAAAAAGTTGCAAGTTACCGACAGTGGCGGACGAGACGGATTACACAAATCCTCTCCAAGATGCCTCTTCGAATCCTTGCCCAAGTCTGCTCCAGATCCAATCCGTGTATGGCGAAGTATTCCTCGTCAACGTCGCAGAGACGTCCGAAAGCTCTCCCCAAACTAAGACGCTTGCCACAAATGCCTCACTAGAAACTCTTTCAATGCTTGAGATGGGAGAGAAGTTGATGCCTTACCCCTCCTCCTTCATGCCTATTTATAAGGCCAAAACCAAGGGGTAGATGGTGGTAGATAGCATGTGCATGAAGCTTCCATGAAGCTACTCTCGGTCAAAAGCACATGTCATGAAGCTTCCTCTGGGCACTTTCCTAGAAGCTTCCTTCAAGAGCACATGTTGATTTTTTAGTCAAAGGCGGCTACCCCTTTTCACACTTGCATGAAACACATGCTTGAAAAGCATGGTCAAAAGGTGGCTAGCCCCTTTCACACTTAGGAGAAAATACCTCATCAAATCTCCCCCTTTTCGACTAAGTGAAAAATGTGTCCTTCTAATTATCTTCATTTGGTAAGACCTTCATGTCTCCTCCATATGTCGATAGATCCAGCACCACCAAGTTTGAGTTAGTAAAAACTCAAAACCACAGTTTTCTCCACAAAGGACGGGAACTGTACCCAACAATTTATCCCCTTTGCATTTATGTGGAAGAGATCGACATGCCAACGATCCTCACACAATGTTCGAACTTCCCCCTCGATACAGTCTTCGTAAGCATATCCGCTCCATTGTCATCTGTGTGCACCTTCTGCAAATCCAGCTCTCTCTGCTCTAGAGTATCGCGTATCCAATGATACCGCGTATCAATATGCTTGGATCTCGAGTGGAATGTGGGGTTCTTCCCTAAATGAATCGCGCTCTGACTGTCACATAAGAGTGTGTAGCGCTCCTGAGTGAAACCCAACTCTTTGATGAAACGCTTCATCCAAAGAAGCTCTTTTCCCGCCTCAGTGACTGCAATAAACTCTGCCTCCGTAATCGACAGTGCAACGCACTTCTGCAGTCTTGACTGCCACGAAATAGCTTCCCCAGCAAATAGGATCAGGTACCCAGAGGTTGATCTTCTGGAGTCCAAATCTCCAGCCATATCAGCATCTGTGTAGGCTAGTAGCTCTGGCTCACTATCTCCAAACCTTAACGTTAAATCTGACGTCCCATGTAGGTACCTTAGAATCCACTTCACAGCGCTCCAATGTTCTCTCCCAGGATTGGAGAGAAACCTACTAACAGTACCAATAGCATGCGCTATATCAGGGCGAGTGCATACCATGGCATACATAAGACTACCAACTGCAGAAGCATAGGGGACCTTCTGCATCTCCTTGATAACTTCGCAAAATGAAGTTATCTTGCATCTTAATTTAACCTTTTTTGTTTATGTTATATAATAATTATGAATGAAAATTATATATATTCAAATGAATTGTTACTTGGAGTTTAAATCATTATTACGTCTAGTTTTGAATGTTTTTATGACAGGATTTGTGAAGAAATCGAGTCAAGGATCGAATGCTAAGTGTTGTTGAAAAACTGGAATATGTTGTAACATAATCTGAAAAAATGTTATAACATATCTGGCAGTTTTAAGAAGCAGAATTCCAGATTTTAAAAATAAGTTGCAACTTTTCTGCCGAAAAGTTGCAACTTGTCGACGGTTACAGAATTTTCAGATCCAAAATATATTTGATTTCGGCAGTTACGGATGGAAATAAGGCATCGTTTCAGCAATTAAAACCTACCAAAAATGGGCCCCGCCTAGAGAGAGAAAGGAGGAGATTTAAAAGGACATTTCCAGCCATTCTAAAGGGAGTTGGACGGGAGTTCTATTCCATTATTAGAGAGGAGGAAGAAGAAAAACTGCTGCGCGGGCGAGGGGAAAAACCAGTCCAGAATTTGCGTCCGGGCTGCAGGAAACACTGTCAAATCAACGGAGAAGGGAAGATCTACTCGATTTACATCATGTTTAGTAAGATCTACCCTTTATTTTGCTTTTCTTCTTCAAGCATGAACTAATTTCGGTGATCTTGTGTTGTGAGAATACTATTTCTTTTGCAATGATGATGTTGTTTTAATTTTTCTTTGTGAATGTTTGGTGATTGATCGTTATTGTTCTTATGATCTTTATGTTGAAACTTCTGATCAAGGTTTCGTTTATCTACTGCGCTTCATAATTCGAGAGATGAGTTGCGTAAGGGTATCATAGGTTCGATATAGCGTTTGAAGGGAGAAAGAGATTTCCCCTTGGCGTTAGCAACATAGGTTTTTATTCATAATGCGGTTCTTTATGTCACTCGAGTTAGAGATGACAGAGGAGATAAGGAATTAGGGAGATTCGATATCGAGAGGTACGGTTGTCTAAATTAAAATCGTTGCACGATATTTCACCACGCATTTTTCACAAAGTTCTATTTATAAAAATCATTGCATTAGATTTAGGAAATCACAATACAAGATTATTTCTCATAACGGTTTGAAAAGTATTTTATTATAGATCTGCCATTAATTTTAATTTAAAAAAATAGTTTACTGATAATTTTTGCTTTCATAATCATTATCACAAATATTTGAATACCTTGGATTTAAAGAAAAGTCATAACTGGTATTTGTGAGCACTGAGTTTAACACCTCTCCGTGGGAACGATATTTAACTCACATTATATTACTTGAGCCGGCACGTGCACTTGCGTACAAAATACGCAACCGTTTTCGGGCGTATCAAGTTTTTGGCGCCGTTGCCGGGGAGGTGCAAATAATTTAGTGTGTTTATCTTGCAATATTAGTGACGCTTGGTATTTGGAGCCCAAGTTTTAACTTTAGTTAATTTATTATTATTATCAGTTGATATTTCGTGGTGCATGTCCAGGTATCGTTCTGTAGAACTAATTCCATTAAATTCTGAAATAGAACGTACTTGTAGACAAAATCGAAAGTCGCGTAGGTTGGAACACCCTAATCAACTTATAATGGATCCAAACGAGCAACACGTAAATGATGAAGTTCATCAGGAAGGCCAAGACCTAGAAGGACGGGTAGAGCATAATGGAAATCCAATTGAAAATAGAAGAACATGTCGCGATTATAACATGCCTTATCGAGGGGGAGTCCAATTCAGTATAGCTAGACCTGCCTTTGAAGCTAATAACTTCAGAATAGATCCTACTGCCATGCACTTAGTTCAAAATAGTAAATTTGGCGGACTAAATCACGAAGACCCCAACTCACATTTAAGGACTTTCATAGAAATTTGCGAGATATTCAAGATTAACGGTGCTTTAGATGCAGCTATTAAGCTTCGCCTGTTCCCTTTTTCATTAGAAGGTAAAGCAAAAGATTGGTTAAACTCTATGCCTAATGCGTCTATCACGACTTGGACTTCGCTAATGGAAAAATTCTTAGCTAAGTACTTTCCTCCATCTAAAACAGCCAAACTTATGCGAGACATATCTACGTTTGTGCAAATTAATGGTGAAACACTTTATGATGCGTGGGAACGTTTCAAAGAATTATTGCGGAAGTGTCCTCATCATGGCTTAGTCATCCATCAACAGGTGTGGACCTTTTACAATGGCCTCCAGACTTCCACTATGATTCAAGTGGATGGAGCTGCAGGAGGATCTTTGATGAATAAGTATCCCGAGGATGCTTACGCGATACTAGAGGATTTGTCCTCCAATCACTATCACTCAATGGATCGACAATCGACATCTTCTACGGCCGGTTTATATCAAGTCGATCAATTCACTTCTTTTGCGGCACAAATAACCGCCCAATTCAATTCAATGAACAAGAGGTTAGATGCTTTAACTTTAAACCAAACTCAGATGACTCCCCAAGTAAATAGCATATCTAATCCTTTGCCTATCATGAATCCTTCACTCACAGTAGAACAACTTGTTAGCCATAATGAGGAAGCTAATTATATTAGTGGTCAACAAAGGCAACATAATAATGCATTCTCAAATAATTATAATCCCGAATGGCGAAACCACCCAAACTTTTCATGGAAAAATAATTCCGGAATGACTCCTACACATCTATTTAATTCAAATTCTAATCCTCACCAAAATCATAATGTTATTCAACAAGGAGCACCTAGGAAAGTAACCGATGATTTTATCATTGAAGCCATGCAAAAGAATGATGCACGTGTGTCTAGCTTGGAGGGGTCACTACGAATAATAGAATCTCAACTAGGTCAAATTGCCAACGCATTAAGCCTTAGACCCCAAGGAACACTTCCAGCCGATACAACCCCTAATCCTAAAGGAGATAACCAACAATGTAAGGCGGTGATGTTACGGAGTGGAAGAGAATTAGAAAATGGTTATGTTGAGGAACAAACTAAGAAGAGTAGTGAAGAAAATAATTTGGAGAGTGTAAATAAGCCAGATGAAGAACCAACACCTAAGAGTAACGGTAAGGACGGAGATGAAGTAGAAATAGTAGGGGAGAAGAAGACTGAAACAAAAATTGATTCATTAAAGAAGAATAAGGACGAAATTATATATCCTCCACCACCTTTCCCTCAGAGGTTAAGAAAGAGCAAGTTAGATCATCAATTCCAGAAATTTTTAGAAATATTCAAGAAATTGCAAATTAATATTCCATTTGCCGATGCCCTAGAACAGATGCCAAGTTACGTTAAATTCATGAAAGATATTCTTACTAAGAAGAGAAAATTCGGAGTGAATGAAACGGTAGCACTCACTCATGAGTGCAGCGCAATCCTTCAAAAGAAACTTCCCCCGAAATTAAAAGATCCGGGAAGCTTTACCATACCATGCTCCATTGGGTATCAATTTGAAGGAAAAGCATTGTGTGATTTAGGGGCAAGTATTAACTTAATGCCTCTTTCGATTTATAAGAAGTTGGGATTAAGTGATATTACAAGAACGTCGATTACTTTGCAATTAGCTGATAAAACTCTTGCTTTTCCAAAGGGAGTTATAGAAGATGTATTAGTCAAGGTGGATAAATTCATTTTTTCTGCGGACTTTGTAGTCTTAGACATGGAGGAGGATAAGGAGGTTCCCATCATTAGTGTGTTTATCTTGCAATATTAGTGACGCTTAGTATTATGGATGATGGTATTGAAATATTTATGGATGATTTCTCTATTTTTGGCAAATCATTTGAAGCTTGTTTAAATTGTCTAGAAAAGGTGCTTGCACGTTGTATCGAAACCAATCTTGTTCTTAATTGGGAGAAATGTCACTTCATGGTACGCGAAGGGATTGTGCTTGGTCACCATGTTTCTAAAAAGGGTTTGGGAGTAGATAAAGCAAAATTGGATGTGATTGAAAAGTTACCGCCACCAAAAAATTTGAAGATGTTACAGAGTTTTTTAGGTCACGCCGGATTTTATCGAAGATTTATTCAAGATTTTGCGAAAATTGCTAAACCATTGAGTGATCTATTAGAAAAAGACGTGAAATTTTATTTTGGCGACGATTGCCTAAAAGCTTTTGATGAACTTAAAAATCGTTTGACTATATTATAGTTACCCCGGATTGGGAAGAACCTTTTGTCTTAATGTGTGATGCAAGCGATTATGCCGTGGACGTTGTCTTGGGGCAAATGCGGGGGAAAGTTTTTCACACGATAGCTTATGCGAGTAAAACCCTTATTGATGCCCAAGTCAACTACACTACAACTGAGAAATAATTATTAGCGGTAGTTTTCGCATTTGAAAAATTTAGATCGTATCTTTTGTGTACAAAAGTGATAGTATATACTGACCATGCAGCGATTCGTTATCTGATGGAGAAAAGAGACGCAAAACCTCGTCTGATCCGATGGGTACTCCCCTTACAGGAGTTTGATGTAGAAATTAAAGATAGAAAAGGAACAGAAAATCCTGTTGCGGATCAATTGTCTAGGCTTGAGAATACATATCAGTCATTACATTCTGAAATCGAAGAGAGATTTCCGGACGAGTGGTTGTTGGTTATATCTGAAAGTATAGCACCTTGGTATGCAGATTTTGTGAACTACTTAGTTAGTAATATTATACCTTCTGATTTGACCTATCACCAAAGAAAGAAATTTTTATATCAGGTGCGCTCATATTTATGGGATGAACCTTACTTGTTTAAGGTTGGAACAGATGGTGTTGTGAGACGCTGCATACCAGAGGAAGAAATGAATTTGATCTTAGAAAAGTGTCATAGTTCACCGTATGGAGGTCATTTCATGGGAACGAGAACGGCGATGAAAGTGTTAGAGGCCGGGTTTTATTGGCCTACTTTGTTTCGGGATTCCAACGTGTTTGTAAAACGGTGCGATAGGTGTCAACGAATTGGGAACATAGGTAAGACTGATGTGATGCCCATGAACATAATACTAGAAGTCGAATTATTTGATGTTTGGGGCATAGATTTTATGGGCCCATTCGTGAATTCTAACGGTAACATTTATATCCTTTTGGCCGTCGACTACGTATCAAAGTGGATAGAAGCGATCGCCACAACGAAAAATGATGCCAAGGTTGTCCTGAATTTTCTGAAAAATTTCATATTCAATCGATTCGGGACACCTAGAGCAATTATTAGCGATGGGGGGAGTCACTTTTGCAATACCCAATTCACGTCTCTGCTTAGAAAATACGGGGTGACACACAAAGTCGCACTAGCTTATCACCCCCAAACGAATGGGCTAGCTGAGTTGTCAAATAGGGAAATCAAGAAAATCCTAGAAAAGACAGTTAGCACTAATCGTAGAGACTGGTCTCAAAAACTTAACGACGCACTTTGGGCCTATCGCACGGCTTTTAAAACACCTCTTGGTCTGACCCCATATAGGCTAGTCTACGGAAAATCTTGTCACTAACCTTTGGAGCTAGAGCATCGTGCTTACTGGGCGATAAAGAAGATCAATTATGATTTCCAAGACGCGGGCAAGACGAGATTACTTCAATTAAATGAATTGGAGGAGATTAGAATGCACGCATATGAAAATTCAAAAATTTATAAGGAGCGGACAAAGAAGTGGCACGACCGACATCTAAAGGGAAAACAGTTCGAGCCGGGACAATTAGTATTGTTATTCAACTCACGCTTAAAATTGTTTCCCGGGAAGCTTAAATCTCGGTGGTCGGGTCCGTTCAAGATTAAAACGGTGCACCCTTATGGTGCCGTGACTATTACTAATGAAAATGATGGTACGGAATTTAAAGTTAACGGCGAAAGATTGAAATTGTATATGAGAGGTGATGACGATCGGATGGTGTCATTCGTCACTTTAGTCTAACATGAACTCCGAGTGCGCCGTCCTGCCGGGACGCTAAATTAGGCGCTTATTGGGAGGCAACCCAACTCCTACTTTAATTTTACGTTCTAGTGTTTATGGTATTTTGTTGTTTTTAAACGTAACTTTAGGTAATCAAAGTTATTCTTATATATGTAAAACGTGAGGAAACTGCGTGTAGCCTCTTTTTGACTGCAGTCGGACTGAAAATTATGGGTAATTTGCGTTTTTGAAATGAAATGGGTAAGTTGTAACTTTTGGTGTCACATGTCTCAACTTCTTTTTCTCTGCCAATTCCTTCTACGTCCGTCTGCTTAAAATGATTAGCCCGGTTCACCTGAACCGGACAACATTAATACGCAACCCCCATCGCGATTCCAATTTCCTAAACCGCTCCCTCCTCCTCTTTAGCGAAACCTAGCGGCCCTTCCTTTCTCCAGCTGAAACCTAGCGGCCCTCCCCGATCTTCCCAGGCGGCGCGATTTGCTATTCCGGCGGCCTCCACAAGCATCAACCACCGTCGGCTACTTCGATTTCACGTTCGTGTGCGGTAAGTTTCCAGCCTCTCACATTTATGTGCAGTGTCGGGTTTGTTTTTGTTAGCAAAGCTTTCTATCCATCCCTAGGCATGGCTCCCAAGAGTTCTAAAGGAAAAACAGTGGCTCATAAGTACACACGATTTGTGAATGATGAGGCCAAGGAGCGATTCGAGTTGATGAAAACCCTACCGGTCATCTATGAGCGAGGATTTCAACTGGAAATCAAATCATGGAGTAAAGTCTACGTTCAGCAAATTGAAAAATTAGGTTGGACAACATTCTGCCACCCTCGCACTGATGCTGTTTTACAGTGGGTTCATGAGTTCTATGCCAACGGACGTGTCCATACAAATGGCATAACTGCAGTGAGGGGGAAGGAAATCAATTTCTCAGCCGAAGCCATCAACGACTACTTCGATATACCCACAACGGCGGGACATGATTATGAGACTCTCAAGGCTAACACTTCTCATTTAGATGTTGCAAAGGCATTGTGCTTATCCTCCGAAATCGACTGGGCTAGTGCAGCAAAACACACTCTGAAATCATCACATTTTAGCCGCGAAGCCAAGGTATGGCTGCTCTTTGTTAACACAAGTCTCATGCCCACTAAGCATCAGAACCATGTATCCTTCGATCGCTCTTTCCTCATTTATTGCATCCTTATGGGTCACCCTGTTAATGTCGGCCGTATTATATTCAATCAATTATTACAAAAGTTCAAATTGACCGGCCGTCAACTTTGGTTCCCCACACTAATAACGACCTTTTGCCGTTATGCTGGAGTAAGCATGGCGGCTTCGGATGTTTGCAATCAAGTTGGTCGACCCATCACACATGCAGTTATTTCATCATATATTAAGGTTGCTTCAGATGATTCTCCAATAAAGACTAAATCAGCGGCTACTGCTTCAACAAGTCGAGTTACAAAAACTAAAAGTAAAAAGCCGGCCCCCGCTTCTCCTACTCTGCCACCTACTCCTGCACCTCCTTACGCAAATCCACCAGATTGGCCGATTATCCTGAAGTACATACACGCTACAGCAAAACATCAGCGCCAGCTGCACCGTCATATAACAGCGTACTTAAGTGTCCTACATCATAATCAAATTCAGCTCCTTCGTCATGCTAATATCCCGGTAGAAAACATAGTCGTTCCAAAAACCTATGTGGAGGAGGATGACACCAATGATGGTGAGGATGCGGATGAGGATGATGAGGAAGGTGATGACGCCGATGATGGTGCGGATGCGGATGAGGATGATGAAGAAGGCGATGGCGCCGATGATGGTGAGGACGCGAACGAAGATGATGAGGAAGATGGAACTGATGCGAGCAATAGTGATGCGTTCTGATTTAATCTCAGCAGCCCAGTTTTTGTCTCTACCTAACATAACAATATTTTCTGAATGCTTGTGTCACTCTTCATTCTACTTTGCATGAAATCTTATATGTTTTTATTTGGTCTATTATATGGAGACAACATCCTTTTGTGACAATTATGCTGATATTAAATGCTGATGTATCATGGTTCTATCAACTCTATTTCTTTACTAATTTCAATATTGCTGTTATGATGAGTGCGGTTAAACTGTTTTAAACAGTATTGATATCTAGTGGTGCTGCTACGTTAAGTTACTTTAAAGTTTTTGCTTTGATGAATGAATCCTCTCGTCTGCAATACTTTTCTAAATGTTCTTTTCAATTGAACAAATTCTGATGCTCATTCTACTATTCCCGGCTCATTTATTGGTATTCTTTACTAGGGCCTAGTAAAGGTTCAAGTATGGGGGCACGGAATCACGTTTCACTGTGTCTCCCGCGACAAATTCCTTATGAAGTGTAGTTCATGAAGTTCTATATTTATTTTCTTTAAAAAAATAAAAATAAAGCTATTCAAGTCTTCAATTTAATTTGTGTGATAGATGAGTCAGTCCTACGAGTTCAGACTGAGAATTTGAAATTAGTAAGATTTACTAAAGTTCTCTTAAGAATTCTTATTCACTATGCACTATAGTTCTTAAAAAAAAATTTACACCCTTTAAATTGTATTTAGGTGACTTCGGATCTTAATGGGAAGAGATTGAGCATGTACTAATTCAATGATAATAGCCAACATGTTGAGCAGACGTA
The DNA here is from genome assembly GCA_033032865.1 of Dactylorhiza incarnata. NCBI lineage: Eukaryota > Viridiplantae > Streptophyta > Magnoliopsida > Asparagales > Orchidaceae > Dactylorhiza > Dactylorhiza incarnata. The sequence goes on from JAWHQI010000434.1 coordinate 46,600, forward strand.
GTTAACCTTCGCTTCCACATAACTCCTTACCGGGTGCTATCACCTATTACCTTTGAGCTTAAAGCCTTGGTTCTTTATTTCCTTATTCTTCCTTAACTTTGTATCTAGTTGGCCCACCAGTTATGGGTGTTATATAAAAAAAAATTATATATCATAGTGATATGTGGCCTAAGTTTGCTCGCGCATACTTAGAATGATCCCAACTATGATGAAAAAAAAAAGTATCTTTATATCATAGTGATATGTGGCCCAAGTATGTTCACGCATATTTGGAATGATCCCAACTATGAGAAATATCAAAAAAAAAGTGTTATTGAAAATTAAACCCCATAATTTGGAGAGCCACTATGATGATTAATTCGGGAAATAGTCACCTATCAGTTCAAATTCATCAAGTCGTTTCATTTGGCACCGGTTACTACCAAACTCATGTAGAGGTCATATCAAAGTCTTAGTCTACGTTTGATCAATCATATTGGTGACGAAGTTTATCAAAAATAAGTTGTAAGGGAAGTGGATACTTTTTAAGAACTTCACATCTAACACTTGAATTCTTAATTGAACTTTATATTATATCTGACTCATGGATTTGTAAGGTTTGAACTCTAAAAGATGAGCAATTTTATCACCAGTTGATGCGAATGACTTGAATGTATTTTATGTGACTTATAATGAAATGTAGGATGAATTGAATCTACACTTTCATAAGCATTTGTCGTTTCCTGGTTTTATCATGAATTACCTTTGCTAGGGACTAGCAAGAATTCTAGTATGGGGGTGTGATAACTTCGCAAAATGAAGTTATCTTGCATCTTAATTTAACCTTTTTTGTTTATGTTATATAATAATTATGAATGAAAATTATATATATTCAAATGAATTGTTACTTGGAGTTTAAATCATTATTACGTCTAGTTTTGAATGTTTTTATGACAGGATTTGTGAAGAAATCGAGTCAATGATCGAATGCTAAGTATTGTTGAAAAACTGGAATATGTTGTAACATAATCTGAAAAATGTTATAACATATCTGGCAGTTTTAAGAAGCAGAATTCCAGATTTTAAAAATAAGTTGCAACTTTTCTGCCGAAAAGTTGCAACTTGTCGACGGTTACAGAATTTTCAGATCCGAAATATATTTGATTTCGGCAGTTACGGATGGAAATAAGGCATCGTTTCAGCAATTAAAACCTACCAAAAATGGGCCCCGCCTAGAGAGAGAAAGGAGGAGATTTAAAAGGACATTTCCAGCCATTCTAAAGGGAGTTGGACGGGAGTTCTATTCCATTATTAGAGAGGAGGAAGAAGAAAAACTGCTGCGCGGGCGAGGGGAAAAACCAGTCCAGAATTTGCGTCTGGGCTGCAGGAAACGCTGTCAAATCAACGGAGAAGGGAAGATCTACTCGATTTACATCACGTTTAGTAAGATCTACCCTTTATTTTGCTTTTCTTCTTCAAGCATGAACTAATTCCGGTGATCTTGTGTTGTGAGAATACTATTTCTTTTGCAATGATGATGTTGTTTTAATTTTTCTTTGTGAATGTTTGGTGATTGATCGTTATTGTTCTTATGATCTTTATGTTGAAACTTCTGATCAAGGTTTCGTTTATCTACTGCGCTTCATAATTCGAGAGATGAGTTGCGTAAGGGTATCATAGGTTCGATATAGCGTTTGAAGGGAGAAAGAGATTTCCCCTTGGCGTTAGCAACATAGGTTTTTATTCATAATGCGGTTCTTTATGTCACTCGAGTTAGAGATGACAGAGGAGATAAGGAATTAGGGAGATCCGATATCGAGAGGTACGGTTGTCTAAATTAAAATCGTTGCACGATATTTCACCACGCATTTTTCACAAAGTTCTATTTATAAAAATCATTGCATTAGATTTAGGAAATCACAATACAAGATTATTTCTCATAACGGTTTGAAAAGTATTTTATTATAGATCTGCCATTAATTTTAATTTAAAAAAATAGTTTACTGATAATTTTTGCTTTCATAATCATTATCACAAATATTTGAATACCTTGGATTTAAAGAAAATTCATAACTGCTATTTGCGAGCACTGAGTTTAACACCTCTCCGTGGGAACGATATTTAACTCACATTATATTACTTGAGCCGGCACGTGCACTTGCGTACAAAATACGCAACCGTTTTCGGGCGTATCACTCCTCTTTCTCCTCAGGTGTGCTCGGGCACTGGTCAGCGGTAAGTTTGAAGTGAGCTGCAAGCGGCGTGCTCACCTTCTTCGCCTGATCCATACTAAATCTCTGTAGCACCTTCCTGATATATCTTTCCTGCGACAACCAAAGTAACTTGGAGCAAGGGCGGATCTATCAAGGGACGAGGGGGGTCAATTGACCCCCCTGAATTTGTAAAAAATAATTCATACCCTAAGGCCTAAGCTAGCTGTCTTTCAGTCAGAATAATTAATACCCTAAGGCCTAAGCTAGCTGTCTATTCACAATAACTATTGTGATTTCTGAATGTCGAATTCATGACTGCGCCTGGTTTTGTCCGGCATTTCCCAGATTCCTAGGAAATAGAGGGCTAATTATGCAGCAGCTCAAGTCCTTGAGCTTTATTTCTGTGTCAAGTTTGGGCGATGACAGTTGTATTTATGTGCGCTGAGTTTCATCCCCAGTTTCACCCAAACCTACCAAACTAAACAGATGCTTCTACAAACTTTCTAAAGTGAGATCCAGCTGACTCTGTTTGGGTTGGATTATTTTGGCGTTGGATTATTCTCCCCTCAAGTCAACCTGCATCATGAATACTTGTCATGCCAAGGTTTACATATGAATGAATAAATATTTTACTTCTCCCAGCTTCACTCCTGAGTTTTCAATGCCTCATTTCTATGCAAAAGAGTATTTATTTATAAACAATTACGTGACGGTCGTGAACGTGGTGTCATGAAAATAATGGAAGTATCCTTAGGCATTCGGAGACGGAAATTGAAATTTGCCCAATTACAATTTCGTGGGAATTCATTGCTCAGCTGCAGACATGAATTTAGAAGCAATAGTTGGAATTAGTAATTTTGTTGTTCGGATGCATGTAAGAATTCAACGAGATAGTATTTACCGACATGGATTTGTATGTTACTATTTTTTTGACCCCCCTTAAAAAAATTTCTGGCTCCGTTCCTGACTTGGAGCCTCTATCTCTCCGAATATGCATCCCTAGGATGGTCTTCGCAGCTCCCAAGTCCTTCATCGCAAATGTGGAGCTCAACTGCCGCTTCAGCTCGGCAATGCGCGCAGTGCTCCTCCCGATTATCAGCATGTTGTCAACATAAAGGAGTAAAACAATGAAATCCTATGGAGCGTACTGCTTCACAAACACGCAGTGATCAAGGGTTTTCCTCCTGAAGTCGATCTCCCCCATAAAAGCATCGAACTTCTTGTACCACAGTCGCGGGGCCTGCTTCAGGCCATATAAGCTCTTCTTCAGGCGACAGACTAGGCTCTCATTCACTTTCACCTTGAAACCTTCAGGCTGCTCCATATAAAGCTCCTCCTCAAGATCGCCATGCAGAAAGGCGGTCTTGACATCATCTGCTCAATCTCCACGTCTAGCCTTGCAGCAAGGCCAAGAACAACCCGGATAGACGACATCTTCACAACAGGAGAGAAGATCTCATCAAAATCAACTCCCTGTTTCTGACTGAAACCCTTCACCACTAATCTTGCCTTGTATCCGAGTGGTGTCGAGGGGTCTCCCTACTTTACTCTGAAAATCCACCGATTCTTCAGAGCCTTCTTGCCCTTAGGCAATCGTACCAGCTCATAAGTATGGTTCTCATGCAGAGACTGCATCTCCTCCTGCATAACAACCATCCACTCTTTCTTCTCTGAGCTCTGCACTGCTTCATCAAAGCATTCGGGCTCCCCCGCATCAGTCAACAAAATATACTCAGTAGCAGAGTATCTCTGTTGACGCCAGGAAAATCCTGACCTCAAGATTCGGATCAATGCAGCCCGAGGTTACTGATCCTGCGGTCCAACTCCACGGCTCTGATAGCTAAAATAGGAGAGAGAAAATGACTAAGCACACCCCAGGTGCTCCAGCAGGGAGGTCCCACCACATACCCGGAAGTTTGGGAGAAACTTCCCCTCCGCAACCAAAAGCTGGGCGAGGTACTAGACGGGCATGGATTTGGCGAGTATCCAACTTGGGGGGACCTCGACCACTTCCAAAAAGTGCCATTTCTAGTACCCCTGGGTGTCTATTTATAGAGAAATCCTAGGGGGGTACAGGCGAGTATACTGCCTCTGCTCGCGAGTTACAAGGGCTACTCGCCCATACTCGCGAGATACTCGCCCATACTCGCGAGATACTCGCCCAAGCTCGCCTCTGCTCGCCCCTTGCTCGCCATACTCGCCCCTTGCTCGCCATACTCGCCCCTTGCTCGCCAAGCTCGCGCCTTGCTCGCCCAGCTCGCGCCTTGCTCCTGCTGGCTGAGTTGTCTTGTGTCTTGGACTGCCGGCTCCTGTGCTGACCCTTTGACCTTGACTTCAGCCTACGTGGCTTTGAATGGGCCTACCTCGGAGAATGAGGGTTGTACAATCTCGAAGATGGTTGTCTGACTCGATCAGACCTCCGTGGAGCGAGCTCAGCTGCTGGTATCGGCACATCATCAATGATGTCCTCTGTAGGCTCTCCATCATTCATGTCCTCATGGCCTGGAAGTGGCTCAACGCCCTGCACTGGATCAGGCTCTGCGGCCTCCTCAGTATCGTCACCTCCAGTCATAGGAGACTTTTCATCAGTGCGAGAGTCAGCCTTCTCAGTCTTTTCGGGGTCAAGCATAGTCTGATCCTCACAAAATATGGCGTCGCGACTGTTGAAGCCAGGAAAATCCCGACCTCAAGATTCGGACCGATGTAGCCGGAGGCTACTCGCCCAACAGTCCAACGAGACGACTAAGCTGGCGACTACTGAAGAGATAGAAGAACAACACACAAGACCCCAGGTGCTGCGGCAGGGAGGTCCCACCACGTACCCAGAAGCTCCGAAGAGACTTCCCCTCCAAGACCAAAGAATGACCGAGCAAGGTACGAGGAAGGCACCGACTTGGCTAGTACCGAGAGTAGCGACCAAGTGCGACAGATGCTAGAATGCAAGAGCAGGGTTTCGAAAGCTCAAGTCCAGGTGCCAATCCAAGTACCCCTGGGGTCCTATTTATAGGAAAACCAAGGGGTAGGGGGGTTTTTATAGCCCAGCCCTTGCCCGACGACTAGCGACATTGAGGCGATCTCCCCGGGCAGATGGGCGAGTATCGCCTATAGTCGCCCACATTTTGGCGAGTATCCGAGCTACTCGCACGAGTGCACCCCTACTCGCTTAGGCTGTCTTCTACTCTTACGCTTGTCTGCCGTGCTGACCTCTTTGACTTTGACTTTTGCCTACGTGGCCTTGGGGGGGTCCACCCTCGGAGAATGAGGGTTGTACACAATCCCCGCTCTTTGCGAGTAACGTAGTTGCTCGGAAAGAATCATCCAACCCTTATTCGACGAGCTGTCTTCTGGGCGAGTATCAGTGTGTAGTCGGCATCCCGCTGTTTTGACTCCCCAGCCCTATATATATAGAGGGGGAGGGGTCTCTGACGCCAAGGTTTCTTTGGTTCTCGCTTCAAGATGTCGATGAGTATTGCCGAGGAAGCTGCTGCGGATTTGGCCGAGCTTGCCAGTTTGCTGCCGCCGTTGCGGAAGCCTGCTCGCGATGTTGAGCTCGAAGACTTCCTCGCTTCCCGGAAGAGGAAGCGCCTGGAGAAGAAGAAGGAGAAGAAGAGCAAGAAGAAGCAGAAGAATGTCGTCGCCCCTGAGAATGTCGCTGATTCCCAGGTCGGCACTACTCAGCAGGTGCTCGCCGATTTGGGTCTCGGCCAGTCAGGTGGCTCGCCTGCTCCTGATGTTCCTTTGCCGAATACTGCTCCAGAGGCGAGCACTGCCAGGATCTCGGCTCAAGATCCGGTTGAAGTTACTCCTGCGCAAAGTGAGAGTTACCTACTCGCCACTTTTATTAGTCGCTCAAATGTCGGCTGGTCTCTGACGTTTTCTGTATTATTTCGCAGATACGCTTCTCGCCGATGCTCGGCAGGAGCCTCTGAGCGTCATTCCCCTACGATCCTCGCCTATGGTCCTGAACACGGCTGGGGGAGGAACTCGCCAGGGCGGATTGGTGCGAATCCTTCATAGCTCTGCGGTAGACAAGAGGCCGATGAGCGAGCAGAGCACTCTTTCAGCGAGCAATCCTCTTCCGCCGCCACCGCCTTTGCAGCGACCTGAGGTGGCGAGTAGCTCGCAACTACCTGCGGACCAACTTCCTCCACCTCCTCCGTTTCCTCCTCCGGCCGACATGCAAGATGATCGCCGCCTCCTGTCTTCTTCGGCTCCTACCGCTCATCCGGCTGGATCCTCGCGTCGAGGTGGGATGGCGGGATCTTCTGGTTTCTTCGCTCCCAGAGGGGGAGGGCGACCAGTGGATGGTCGCGGTCGGGGTGATGCGCCTTCCAGCAGGGAGCACATCGGCGGGTCGCATTCGAACCGGCGAGATGGCACTCGTCGCAGTCCGTCCCCGCATCGGAGAAGGAGCTCTCCTCGCCGACCATCTCGGAGTCCTCGCCGTGATTCGCGGAGTGAGGCCTATCGGCCTGGTAAGTGGAGTCGCTGCTTTTTCGAGTATCTTCTAAGAAGAGTCTTCTCGCTACTCATCACTAAGATTTTGCTTCCATGTCTTTTCCTGCAGCTCGCGCCCCTACCCCTATCGGGGCTCTGGTCGACGTCGTCGGACTTCCTTCTCGCGAGTACCAGGAGAGGGCTACTCGCGCGATCCTGGAGCTGGAGGCGAAGTTGGAGCGGCTGGCGATCAGCGAGTCTCATCGGCGTCTGACCGCGGTTGAAGCGCGAATAGAGCTCTTGGCGGCTGCTGACTCCCAGCGTCGTCTGACCGAGCTGGAGGTCCGAGCATTACGGCTGGAAGAGTTAGAAACTCGCCTGGCTAGTGTAGAATCTCGCCTTCAGTCTGTCGGCGAGCTGGAGCGCCGGGTGGGCAGGATGGATCATCGCCAGCAGCTGCATCATGACGAGCTGGTGGGGATGCGCGCGAGCATGGGCTCCGTAGGTCGCCTGGCGAGGATGGAGGAACAGCTGCGACAAGGCGAGGATGCGATGTCCGTGGCCTTCGAGCATTTCAAGAGAGCTCGTGGTTTGGGTTGGGTTGGGCGACAACCACAACTTCCCGATGCTCAACCGAACCCCTAGGATCCTGCCCTTTTTTTTCCTTTTGTAGTCGCTTGTCGCCTTTTGGCAAATGTTTGTAATTCTGAACAATTTTATTTTTTCTAAGTAATTTGCCTATTTGGCGAGTATGAATCTCGCCCTGTTGCCTCTCTTGTTTCCTGTGATGTCTTGATGCTTCTTTTTTGTTTTCTTTTCTGCGAGTAGCTGTTGAATGTCGCGCTGATGTGGCGAGTAGCCTAAAAATTTGATGCAGGTGCTCGCTCGTTCGACATCAGTGTTTTGACGTGCACCCTAGGTTTTGGCGACTTTTCCTCGATGCGCGCCATCTCCTACTCGCGCTCGCGGTGGCGTACGCGGGAAGCCAAGCTTTGTCGAGTACTATAAATAGGGGGGTAGATACGTATTTATTACGCTCTTGACGATCTTCCCTTTCTTCTAGCGACTATCTCTCGATTGCTCCTCTCCTCGCCCTTCGCTACTCGCTTCTTCGATCCTTCCACTCTTGGATGGTTGACGATGCAGCTATTCGCCGTGCAAGTCACGCGAAGAACTTCGAGGCAAATTCCTTCAAGAAGCCGATTACTCGGCCGAGCGACTTGAAGGAGTTCTCCGCCAAGTACTTATCGCCGGGATATGTCGCCAGGCTCCCTTGTGAGGATGAACGCCTGAATTCCTTCTTGGCGACCGAGTTGGTCTTTCCCATCCGCCACTTTGAAGTCGGCCTGCGACTACCCTTGTGGCCGGAGGTTTGCCAGATCCTCCGCTACCACGGGATAGTCCCGGCGCAGATCAATCCAAATGGAGTGGCGATGATTGTGGGGTTCCTCTGCTACTTGCGCGATCAGGGGATCGCCTTTGATCTCTCCGTCTTCCGGCGAGTATTCCATTTTGGCGCCACTGGCGAAGGCGTTGTCTTTTTGTGCAGCCATGTCTGCACCCTAGTCGGTACGGCGAACAAGAACCATCGCTGGACGGAGCGCATAGTCGTCATTAAGGGCGACTTTGGCGTCGTGCCGACTTCCTCTTTCCAGCCGGCCGAGAGTGCGTTCTTCCCTCCTTACCTGGAGGAAAGCCGGGAGAAGCTACTCGACAGCTTCCGAGGTCGCCGGCTGGATGTTGTCTTCTGGAGGAGGCGAGTAGATGAGCTCGCGGAGGTGTTCCCTGGTGAAGGTAGTCGCCTAAACGAGCATTAGGTCATACTCGCCAATTCGTCTTCACCCGGTGTCTAACGTTTTTCTCTTTACATTTTGTTGCAGCTACTCGCTCTTTGCCGAGCGAGCTTCTTCCCTTGGCGCCGAAGGCGGGGACCCCTGCCTTGGTTGATTTGTCGCCCGGCGGCGATGATCAGGAGGTCGCCGGCGATGATGCTGGGCCTTCGAAGAAGAGGAAAGCCAAGGCAAAATCCGTCGAGCCTGGGAGAAAGAAGGAGGTCGCCAGGAGGGATCTGAAAGCGAGGGCCGATCCATCGGAGGCGGGCGAGCCTAGCGGCCATCCTCTCTTCGGCGAAGGTGGGGGCAGCGAGGATGCTTATGGTCGCCCTTTGGTGTCCTGGGCTGAGCGAGCCCATGAAGTGACCTTGAGCACCAACCTCCCCGCCTGGTCGGAGGACTGGGAGGATGCGGGCGAGGCGTTCGACGTTTCGTTCGCCCTCTATGGTCGCGCGGACGCCGAATTCTTGCAAGAGGTCTCGGCCGAATATCTCGCCCATCAGAGCTCGCGAGCCAACCTGCGGGCTGTCGAGCTTGGGCATGCGACGGCGAGGAAACTGCTCGAATATGAGCAGATGATCAAGGTGCAGGGCCCGAAGATGATCGCCATGGCGAACAGAATTAAGGAGTTCGAGGTACTCACCGATGCGACTTTACTCGCGTTTTGGGATACTCGCTACCTTGCAAATTTATTTAAACTAACCTTCTTCTTTTCGCTCGCTGCAGGCCGCCGAGCTGGAGTCGGCAAAGAGGCTGTCCCAGGCCGAGAAGGAGCTGGAGGATACTCGGCAAACCTTGGAGGCCGCCCAAGTGCGAATCGCTGAGTTGGAAACTCGGCCTGCCGAGCAACAGCCTTCGTCGGCGGGCCCCTCCAGGGTGGGCAAGCAGATCCGGATAATCGGCGATGATATGGCGCATATCCGCCGGGAGATCGCTCGAGCAACCGGGAAGGTGGTCCTGAGCAGCTTGAAGGCTGATGGCTTCTTGAAGCCGGAGGCAATGCATCTGACGGTCATGGACATCATCCCGGCATTACTCGCCGAAGAGTCCACTTCCCCCATGCGAGATCTCCCATCCTCATCCACCGATTCTGACGACGACGATTCTGAGGACGAGGTTGATGATGCGGAAGATCTCAATCCCGACGCTGATGATGGCGGCGAGGATGCATAGTCGCCTGTCTTCTTTTTGCAAATCTGTACAATCATTTTTGTGTATGTATTTACGTCAGTAAATGAATATAATCATTTTGCTCGCCTTTTTCTTTGATGCTCGCATCCCTTTCTTTTTTGAATGTCGCTTAGGCTCCTAGGCTCGGGGCGAGGTTGAGTGCTCGCTCGGCTCTTAGGGTCACGGCGAGATTGAGTGCTCCTTCATGCCCGCATCTGTATACTCGCACACCCATGCTCGCACATGTATACTCGCCTAGATGCTCGCACCGCCCAGATGCTCGCACCTGCATACTCGCCTAGGTGCTCGCGCATACATACTCGCCTTCTTCAATGGAGGCTACTTGGAGGGCACCGTGAGACACATGCTCTCAAGGTCTTGCCTGGCACCTGGTGAAGAGTTCATCAGACTCTTTTAATAATAATGGACTTTTAAGGGAAAAGGAGATAGGGAAGGGCAGTTGGGGAGGCCTGGGGGGACACATCTTCCCGTGGCCTCCATCCTACTTGGATGCCGGAACGTCGACGAAGAGTGACGTTAAGTAGGGAAAGACGGTCGGGGAGATCCAAGGGGATACACCCTCCCGAGGTCTCCATCCTTTGGCCGGTCGAATCGATCGCTCCCCTTCTCAAGTTGGAGTATCGGCTTCCAGACTTTACCCTAGTAATCTCTACAGCCGGACGAGAAATGCAGTCGGTGGGAACCGCGGCCAACATGCAAGGGGGAGCTGATCTCGACCGTCATTGCAGAGGCTTGGTCTTAAGGGAACGCACATCCGAGGCACTGTCCCATCATCCGTTCTGAGTTTTTACAAGGGTCAAGTCGGAGGCTCGTCTTCCAACCTGCGGCGGTGAATGTTGATGTAGGACGACGTCAAGCAGGGAGTGGCAGTCGGGGAGATCCAAGGGGACACACCATCCCGAGGCCTCCATCCTACTTGGATGCTGGATGTGGATCGGACCTGCTTCCTGTTGCTCACTGAGTTTAGCAGGGAGTTAAGCACACTTTAGGCACAATAACTCATATGATCTAACACAATAATTTAGAAAATGAAATGCTTTGCTGCGAGCTTTTTAGCTCTCGAGGGTACATGACGCCTTTTTTCAAGGGTTCCCTGAGCTAGTGAAATCGATCATCCCTTCGCCGAATCGGAAGGTCGGCGTCCAGACTTCTTCCTGGTAATCTCTACAGTCGGACGAGAAATGCAGTCGGTGGGAACCGCGGCCAACATGCAAGGGGGGAGCTGATCTCGGCCGTCATTGCAGAGGCTTGGTCTTAAGGGAACGCACACCCGAGGCACTGTCCCATCATCCGTTCTGAGTTTTTACGAGGGTTAAGTCGGAGGCTCATTTTCCAACCTAGCGTGGAGATTGACTTCACCTGACTTCTTTATTATGAAAACTTTGTTGATGCGAAAGAAGCTGCCTCGTCCCATGTTTCAGGGAGATGCAGATTTTATTCAAAGAAATGAATTTACAAGGATGGGGTATACACATTCCCCCTCAGGGATAAAACCTTTTCAGGTCATCGCCGCTCCAGGTGCTCCCTAGCAGCTCGCCTTCCTGGTTCTGCAAGCGGTATCCTCCTGTTAGGAGTGCTTCCTGGATGATGAAAGGTCCTTCCCAGTTCGGGTTGAGCTTCCCGACGGCCGCAGACCTTCCTGCTGCGTCCACCTTTTTCAGGACCAGATCACCTGCTTGGAATTGTTTGAGGCGAACATTTTTGTCAAAATGTTTTGCCATCCGGCGCTTGATCTCTTCTTGCCTGGCTGAAGCTAAATCTCGGAGTTCCTCGATGTAGTCGAGAGATAACTTTTGAACCTCTTCGTTCTCTAGTCGCCATTCTTCGCTTCCGCCCTCCGCAGCTATCACCCTTGGGCTTCTGACTTCGAACTCTACTGGAATGAGAGCTTCTGACCCGTGAGAGAGTTTGAACGGCGTTTCCCCTGTGGCTGAGCTAGGAGTGGTCCTCAGAGCCCACAGGACCGAGGGGAGCTGGTCCGCCCAGTTACCTCTTAGGTTCTCCACCTTCTTCTTCAGTAGGTTGATGATCAGTTTGTTGGCGGCCTCCACTTGGCCATTGCTCCTTGGGTGATGTACGGAGGCGAACCGAAGGTCGGTTCCTAGCTGCCTACAAAAGTCTTCCAGTTCTAAGCTGGCGAACTGGGGACCATTGTCGGTGATGATGGCGAGAGGGATCCCGAATCTGCAGATGATCTCTCCCCAGATGAAGTTCTTCACGACTTGAGAGGTGGTCTTGGCCAGGGCTTTGGCCTCGATCCACTTGGAGAAGTAGTCGATCATGACAAGAATGAACTTTCGTTGTCCACTGGCTTGGGGGAAAGGGCCGATCAAGTCCATCCCCCAGATGGCGAACGGCCATGGGGAGATGATCGATCGGAGCTGCTGGGCCGGCTGCAACTGAAGGGGGGCGAAGAGCTGGCACTTCTGGCACTTCCTCGAGAAGATCTCAGCATCCTTCCGGATAGTAGGCCAGAAGTAACCATGCCGCAATACCCTCTGCTCCAAAGTGCGAGTTCCATAGTGACTTCCACACTCTCCCGAGTGGATCTCTTCCAACACTCGGGGTACTTTGTCTTCGGAAACACATCTGGCCAGGGGGCCCGAGATGGTCTTGCGGTACAGCTCCCCATCTTGCAGGAGGTAGTATGCCGCCTTGTACCGAAATCTTCTCTGATCCCCTCCGTTCGCCGGAAGCTGGCCGCTGGTCAGGAAGGTTACAAAGGGATCCATCCACGAGGGGCGTTGCTCGATCTCCATTATCTCTCCCTCTTCAATGGATGGGTGGAATAGCTCGGTGATAGTTCCTCCAGCCCTCGGCCCGTACTTGGCGAGGCGATCTGCTGCCGAGTTCTCCTCTCTTGGCACATGTTCGACGAAGAAAGACTGGAAGCCTCCAATCAGTCCTTTTACTTTTACCAGGTACTTCTGCAGGATGGTGTCGCGCACCTCGAACTCGCCTCGAATCTGCGACGCGACCACCATTGAGTCCGTGAAAGCCCGGACATCATGGATCCCCAGCTCCTTGGCAAGGCGCAAGCCTGCCACTATGGCCTCATACTCTGCCTGGTTGTTTGTGACGGGGAAGAGGATTTCGACGGCTTGCTCGATTCTTGTTCCCTGCGGGCTGACGAGCACGATGCCCACCCCTACAGAGCTTTTGCCCGAAGCTCCATCAACAAACAACTTCCAAGGAATGGGATTGAGCACCTCTTCTCCTGGCTCTGCTTCCACCGAGAAGTCAGCCAAGAAGTCTGCTACTGCCTGGGCCTTGATCGCTACTCGGGGAGAGAAGGAAATGTCAAACTCGCTGAGTTCTACCGACCATTTCGCCAACCTCCCTGAATGCTCCACTCCCTCTAGGACATTGCGGAGAGGATGATCAGTTACCACTCGGATGGAGTGAGCCTGAAAATAAGGCCGGAGCTTTCGTGCCGACACCACCAAGGCGAAGGCAAGCTTCTCCAGGATTGGATACTTCAGCTCCGCCTTCTTCAGTACCCGGCTGACATAGTAGACGGGTAACTGCTTCCTTCCTTCCTCCCGGACCAAAATGGAGCTCACTGCCTCTGCTCCTACTCCCAGGTAGACGAGCAGGTCTTCGCCTTCTTTCGGGCTCTGGAAGAGAGGTGTCTGAGTCAACTGCTCCTTCAGCTTCCCGAACGCCATCTCACATCCTTCGGACCACTCGAAGCTTTCCGCTTTGCGGAGTGTCTTGAAGAATGGAGAGCATTTCTCTCCGGCCTTAGAGAGGAAGCGGCTAAGACCCGCCAGCCTTCCTGTCAACCTTTGGACTTCCTTCATCGTCTTCGGGGATGGCATCTCCAGGATCGCCTTAACTTTGTCGGGGTTAGGCTCTACTCCCTCCGAGGTAAGGAGATGTCCCAGGAACTTTCCCCTGCCTGCTCCGAAGACGCACTTCGTCGGATTGAGCCTCATCTTGAATCTTCTTAGCGTCGCGAAGGTCTCTACCAGATCGGCTATGTGTTCCTGGACACTCTTGCTTTTGATCAAGAGATCGCCCACATACACTTCCAGGTTCCTCCCCTTTTGCTCTTTGAAAACATGGTCCATCATCCGTTGATAGGTAGCTCCTGCATTCTTCAAACCGAAGGACATCATCTTGAAGCTGTAGCAGCCATCGTCGGTGATGAAGGAGACATCGCGGCAATCGGGGGGATGCATCCGGATCTGGTGATATCCTGAAAACGCATCAAGGAAACTCATCACAGAAAAACCGACGGCTGAATCAACCAGCGCGTCGATTCGAGGCAAGGGATAACAATCCTTCGGGCAGCTTTTATTCATCAAGGAAAAATCCACACACATTCTCCAGCTACCCCCCGACTTTGTCACCATTATAACATTGGAGACCCAGCCTGGATACTGGATCTCTGACACAAAACCTGCATCGAGCAGTTTTTTAACCTCCTCCTTAATTGGCTTGGCGAGGATGGTGGCGGTTCTCCTTTTCTTCTGGCGGACGGGCTGGACAGTGGGATCCAGGTTGAGGCGATGACACGCAACCTCAGGGTCGACTCCTGGCATCTCGGCTGTGCTCCAAGCAAAGATGTCGACGTTCTTTTGCAGACACGCCGCCATCTCGATCTTCTCTTCGGTCTTCAGCGACCCGCCAATCTTCAGCAGCCCCGGCACTCCCGCTGCAGAGAGTACCTCGATCTCCTCGACCTCTTCAGCCACTTCCAGCCTGGCCGGGCTTTCCAGCACTCTTCCGAACTCTTCCGCGTCAGCCATCCAGCTGATGGTACTGACGGCGCTAAGATAGCACTCCCTAGCGGCTCTTGGATCGCTCCTGATCCTCACCTGGACGTCTCCCTTACAGTACTTCAAGCACTGATGGTAGGAGGATGGGATGGCTTTGAAGGCGTTGAGAAGCGGCCTCCCAAAGATAGCCCTGTAGCAGCTCGGGGCGTCGACGATAACAAATCGACAGCTGATGGAGGTGCCACCGAGTGTTACCAGGAGATCTGCTCCTCCTTCCACCTCCTTCTTCTCTCCGGAGAAGCCGAAGAGGGGACCATCTGATGCTCGAACTCTGGCAGCTTCGACTCCCAGTCCGTCAAACGTCCCCTTGAAGATGACGTTTACAGAGCTACCGTTGTCGATCAGAATTCGATCAACGGTGAAGTCCTCCACCGCGGCTTGAATCACGAGGGCATCATGGAAGGGATTCGCGTTCCCTAGCATGTCCTCCTCGGAAAAGGTAATCTCCTCCATCGGGGGCGGTGCTTGTGAGGTCGAGGCGACACTCCTGCGGTAGATCTGATGGAGGCTTCCCTTGCGGGAAGCTTCCAGCCCTGCTCCCCCATGGATTACTCCAACTCGACCTCCCTGGCCCAGGTCTCCCCGACCTCCCTGGTCGACCCGATCCTCGTTCCTCCGACGAACGACTGCAGCCTGCCCTGCCTGTGGCTCGGCAGGGGCCTCCATCCTCCTCTGCTCTCCTCCAGCTTCTCCTGCTGCCAACCTCCTCCGGGCTTCCCAAAAGTCTGGGCAGGCAGCCATGGCATGTCCCCCCACCTGGTGGAAGTCGCAGTAGAGAGGAACCTCTTCTGCTTGACGCCTCCTGGGCTTCGGCTTCTTCCTTCCTTGACGGCGGCCTCGCCCGGCTATCGCCATTGCTTCATCTCTCCTCCTCTCCTGACGCCTCTCTGGCTGGCGAAAGGGCCTTCTTTCTGGGGATCTCCCCCTTTGGTCCTGACGCTGGTGCCGTCCAGCCGGCCTCCATGGTGGACGGTTGACGGGGACCTGGTAGCGTCTTCCCTCCTCATGACGCTCAGGGGACTCGACGGGCCTTCTCTCCACGATCCTCCCGGTTTCCTTCCTCCTGAGCTCCTCCTTCTTCTTCTGCTCTTGCCGCTCCGGCCACTTCCTTTCCTCCCTTCGGGGCTTCTCCCTCTTCCTTTTTCCAGGGATCTCACCCCTCTCTCCACGATCGCCTCTGGTCACCCGTGCCAACCTTGCCAAGAAGTCGGGGTTGGAGGCTTCTCCCCGGACAAATTTATTGGCCCTCTGAATGAGGTTGTCGTAGGAGTAGGGTGGGTTCTCACTGAGCTCCAACTTGAAGAGGCCTTGACTGATGCCGAATGTCAGGGCCAGCAACAGGATGTTGCTATCCACCTCCTGGATTTGCAGAACCTCCTCCTGGAAGCGCTCGATGTAAGGTCCCAATGCCTCATCTGGCCCTTGCACGAGGTAGAACAGGGCCGTGGCCTCCTTCTTTAGCTTCCGTGCCGTGTCGAACCGGGTCGTCAGCCCACGACACAGGTCTTCGAAGCAATAGATTGAGCCTGCGGGCAACTGGTGGAACCAGTCCCAGGCCTTTGCGCGGAAGGTAATGGCAAACAACCTGCACTTGAAGGCGTCCGACATGGTTCGGATAGAGACAATATCCTCGAACCATTGGATGTGCCTGACGGGGTCCTCCTTCCCTGAATAGTAGTTCAAGGCAGGGTCCCTGAACCCCTCTGGCACTGGCGCGGCAAGGATCTCCTCGCAGAAGGGGCTCCTCCCTCCTGCCCGGCGACGATCCTCAACCTGGCGAGTATCACCTCCATACTCGCCATATGGGCGAGTATCCTGGTACCTCGCCTGCTCGCCCGGCTCGCGGAAGCGAATACCTTGCGAGTTTGGCTGGTAGAATTGCGACCTCCTTGGTCGCTCGGTTTCATCCTCCATGTGCTCCTTTCCTGCTCGCCGAGGGGGACTCCCTCCCTCGGACGGAACTGGACGATGCGGCGAGGTCGCCTTGACCTCGGCGCGCGGCTGAAGCGCTGTTTGCAAGATCCCCTCCATGCGCTGCGCGAAGGCTCCCTCCATACGCTGTGCGAAGGCTTCTAGAACCGCTAGTGTCACGAACTCGCCACTCGCGGCCGAGTTGCCGACTACCCCCTCATGGTCGCCACCTACGACCATCTCGACTTCCTGCTGAACTTTCCTTCTCCGACTACGATCCACGCTCACCGCACCAAAGTGTTGAAGCCAGGAAAATCCCGACCTCAAGATTCGGACCGATGCAGCCGGAGGCTACTCGCCCAACAGTCCAACGAGATGACTAAGCTGGCGACTACTGAAGAGATAGAAGAACAACACACAAGACCCCAGGTGCTGCGGCAAGGAGGTCCCACCACGTACCCAGAAGCTCCGAAGAGACTTCCCCTCCAAGACCAAAGAATGGTCGAGCAAGGTACGAGGAAGGCACCGACTTGGCTAGTACCGAGAGTAGCGACCAAGTGCGACAGATGCTAGAATGCAAGAGCAGGGTTTCGAAAGCTCAAGTCCAGGTGCCAATCCAAGTACCCCTGGGGTCCTATTTATAGGAAAACCAAGGGGTAGGGAGGGTTTTTATAGCCCAGCCCTTGCCCGACGACTAGCGACATTGAGGCGATCTCCCCGGGCAGATGGGCGAGTATCGCCTATGGTCGCCCACATTTTGGCGAGTATCCGAGCTACTCGCACGAGTGCACCCCTACTCGCTTAGGCTGTCTTCTGCTCTTACGCTTGTCTGCCGTGCTGACCTCTTTGACTTTGACTTCTGCCTACGTGGCCTTGGGGGGGTCCACCCTCAGAGAATGAGGGTTGTACAGCGACTGCGTACAAGCTTCTTCTCAACCGGATCAAAGAACCTGTAGCCAAACTCGCCGCTGCGTCCATATCCCAAAAATATGCATTGACGAGTCTTAGAATCCAACTTCGATCTTTCATCCCAAGGGATGTGCACAAAGGCTTTGCAGTCGAAGACCCTCAAGTGACTATACGAAGGGTCCTTCCCATACCAGACCTTATCAGGAACATCCTCCTGCAATGCATAACTGGGAGATAGGTTGATGACGTGTGCAGCTGTGTATAAAGCCTCACCCCAAAACATGTCAGGTAGCTTTGACTCAGATAGCATGCACCTCACCCTCTCCATCAAGGTCCTGTTCATCCTTTCAACTACGCCATTCAGCTGCGGCGTCTTGGGCGGAGTCTTTTCATGTCTGATCCCTTGCTCTCTGTAATACTCATCAAAAGGACCAATATACTCTCCCCCGTTGTCGGACCTGATGCACTTTAACTTCTTCCCAGATTGCCTCTCCACCTCAGCGTGGAATCTCCGAAAAATGCGAGAACCTCACCTTTGGTCTTAATAGCATAGGCCCAAAGTTTTCTCGAATAGTCATCAATGAACGTCACGAAGTAAGATGCTCCTCCTCTCGTCTGGACCTTTAGTGGTCCGCAGACATCAGTATGTATGAGCTCTAGTGGCTCGGATCTCCTGGTGGTGCTGTGGCTGAATGAAACTCTATTCTGCTTTCCAGCCATGCAATGGTCACATCTCTCTAACTGATCCATAGATAGATCAGAGATCATCTTCTTTCGGGAGAGACATCCCAGACCCTTCTGGCTAATGTGACTCAGTCTCCTATGCTATAAGGATGTGGATGCCCCATCTCTAACAGTGTTGGCCTGAGCAGCTTCAGGTCCCCTCCATATAGTATAGGCCAGTGTCTCTATAACCTCTGGCCACTACTAGCGACCCCTTGATCAGCTTCCAAAAATTTCCACCAAAGACGCTTAAGTGTCCCTCATCACCTAGTTTTCCAACTGAAACTAGGTTGAAGCGAATGTCAGGAACATGTCGCACATCTCTTAGGATTAGCAATCCTCCAGTGCTCGTCTTCAGGTGCATGTCTCCCCTCCCGATGACTTTCGACGTGTCACCATTGCCCATCCTAAGCACTCCACAGTCGTGAGTCGTGTAGGTGGCAAACAACGCTCTGTTGTGGGAGACATGTGCAGAAGCACCCGAATCAACAATCCAGCTTCGGTCATCACAAGAGAGTGCAGCTGTGACGTCATCTCCAACAATGATGACATCATCCTCTGTAGATGCAATAACTGCAGTGTGACTCTCCTTCCTATCATCAGTAGCCACTCCTTTCTTCCTTTCGTCATTCTTTAGAGAATAACAGAACTTCTGAATATGCCATTTCTTATGACAATTGTGGCACTCCACATTTTGATAATGTGACTTGGACTTCCCTCTGCTTTGTCCTCTCTCGCTCTTCCTTTCTCTACTCTTGCTCCTGCCTCTCCCCCTGGGCTCAGTGTAGAGGATGTCAGCTCGTGAAGAAGAGCCTGATATCCCTTGAGACTTTCTTCTCACCTCTTCGTTCAGGATGCCACTCTTGGCAATCTCCATAGTAATGATGCCCCCGGGAGAGGAGTTGATTAGAGAAACTCTAACCATCTCCCAAGAGTCTGGAAGAGACTTCAGCAGCCATAATGTGTTGACCTCGTCCTCGAAGGTCACCTTCATAGCAGTAAGTTGATCAATAATACCTTGGAACTCATTCACATGATCCAGGATAGGGGATCCTTCCCTGTATCTGAACTCACCCAGCTTCTTCAGTAGATATAGCTTGTTGATGCCAGTACTCTTGGCATACAATGTCTCGAGAGTCTTCCAAAGTATCTTTGCATCAACGATACTCGCGACATGATTGTAGACGTTCGGTTCCACGAATCGTCTGATGAATCCGCATAACTTCCGGTCTCCACCTTCCACTTATTTGGATCCATGTCTTTAGGAATCTCTTCAAAGATAGGAACATGCCAGCCTTTGACGTAGATAAGATATTCCATCAGTAAGTGCCACTGATGGTAATTTGCGCCGTTTAATTTCACCATTTGCTCGGAGCCTGAACCCGGTGTAGACTCCATCGTGCTCTGTCACTGATCGGACTGACCTCAGTTCTTTGAGCCGACTATTTCCAAGAAAGGAATCAAAGAGGATAGGGAGTGGACTAATTGTCGTCACCTACCGCACCCGATCACTAACCCGAAATATCTGATCGGCTCGTCTCGAATCCCAAATAGGTCAGCCCGATACCAGCTCTGATAATGAACCTAGCTTTGATACCACTTGTTTGGCTAGAGAGCACGCAAGCCCGACTAGAGTACCTGCAAATTAGTTCGAGCAAGTACCTACACGACCGCTTAGCGGTATGCCGATACACAACCAAAAACACAGCACAAAATAACAACAATAAAAGTGATAAGCAGATATAACGTGGAAACCCAATAGGGTGAAAACCACGGGACGATCGGAGTCCAACCCGGAAAGCCGCCACTAAAAAAATGTGTAAAACAGATAGGCAATTACAAGGCTTTCCCTCCTAGATCCACACAGGATCTTCACCAACTTCGCACCACACAATAATACACAATAAACAGTAGCAAAAAGTTGCAAGTTACCGACAGTGGCGGACGAGACGGATTACACAAATCCTCTCCAAGATGCCTCTTCGAATCCTTGCCCAAGTCTGCTCCAGATCCAATCCGTGTATGGCGAAGTATTCCTCGTCAACGTCGCAGAGACGTCCGAAAGCTCTCCCCAAACTAAGACGCTTGCCACAAAGGCCTCACTAGAAACTCTTTCAATGCTTGAGATGGGAGAGAAGTTGATGCCTTACCCCTCCTCCTTCATGCCTATTTATAAGGCCAAAACCAAGGGGTAGATGGTGATAGATAGCATGTGCATGAAGCTTCCATGAAGCTTCCCTCGGTCAAAAGCACATGTCATGAAGCTTCCTCTGGGCACTTTCCTAGAAGCTTCCTTCAAGAGCACATGTTGATTTTTTAGTCAAAGGCGGCTACCCCTTTTCACACTTGCATGAAACACATGCTTGAAAAGCATGGTCAAAAGGTGGCTAGCCCCTTTCACACTTAGGAGAAAATACCTCATCAGAAAAGGGCTCTGTTGTCATTCGTTCCCATCGTTGATCGTCGGAGGAGGAGGATCTCTGTTGATCGCCCGTCGTTTATGTGCGGCTGCTTCCTCGTCGCTGCTCGATTGAAGGAGACTCGTCTAGCCTGGGTTTTTCGCCAAGCCGGATCTACGTTGTTCTCGGGCGTATTCCACTGTTCGTAGATCAAGAAGGAAATCTTGGCACCTAATGTTGCCGATCCTTGTTGAAGGAGTCCTCGATCTCTCCTCCATCCCCGGCCTTAAGTGGAGGTCGTCGCCTAAGTGAAGATTTCCCTGCAGAAAACTTTGATAGGCAAGATCCAGTCAAAGTCAATTGTTCGGCAAGGCCCAGTAAAATCATTCGCTGGATTTTCATTTTTAGTGGAGCTCTCACTGTGGAACCCTCACTGGATATTTTTTTTGAGCCATCTCATATCGTTGTGGACTGGAGGAGAGGGAGTTTCGGATTGCGGTCGTCCTCGGGGAGTGCATTTGTTCAACTCTACATGGAATCTTTTGCATTTACAGAGCTTTGCCGTTTGGAGGACAAACAAATTACTGGATTGAATCTGGAGGACAAACAAATACGTGCGCAGGCAAAAAACCGCACGCCCAAGCAAAAAAAACACTCACTCGTACGAAAAACGAGCACCCGTGCGAAAAATGCTCGACCGGGAAAACATACGCTTCCGGAGCGAAAAATGCACGACTAGGCGAAAAAACCGCAAGTAAAGACGAAAAGCTCGCACGGTTGAAAAAAATGTGTCCGGGCGAAAAAATGTGCGCCGGGGCTGTAAACTTACGCCTAGGCGAAAAACGCGCCCTGGCGAAAAAAGCGTGTCCGGATAAGAATAGTGTGCCCGGGCGAAAAAACACACGCATGGCAAAAATGCGAGCCCGAATGAAAAATGCTCATCTCTACTAATATTTTTGTTTATTATTATGTTTTTGAGGAAATATTGTTATCTCTCGTAAATTTCATATCAATTGTCATCAAAATTTAACCGGCTTTGCAATTAAGTTAACAATGTCTGGAATATTTATTTTAGACCGCCTTTTCATATCACTCTATATATCCTTTAAAAAAAACAATGTCGTTTCTTGCACCGGCTTTGCACAAGTTAATAATTCCAAGAGTAATTAACCGTTTAAAGCGTCATTTTTCTGCACCGGCTTTGCATATATAGGTTTGTCTGCCTATCTCCGTTTGACACGTGGTTGTAATTCTTATGTGCTCGACAAAAGCTTCAACAAGAAGCTCAACCCATGTATTGTTTTCACAGCTCATCTATGTACTATAAATAAATGTGGTTACAGCACGGCACAGGCAGAATGAACCTTCCGATCGATTAGGCAAATAAGCGCGTCATGGCGATCACCGCTTCAGCGTCGTCAACTCTCTTGTATGCTGCAATTGCAGTATTCTTGATGTCCGTGCCCCACGTTTCGTCAAAAATTCTGTTGGAGTCTGGGAAATTTCTCACGGGTGGTATCTATGTGCTCACCATGCAGAAGGATTGCAACCTCGTAGTGACCCATAATGCACCCAAACGCATTGTAGTTTGGGCATCAGGCACCTCCCAAGCAGGGAGTGGCTGCGTACTTGAACTGAAGAACAACTGCAACCTTAGAATCATAATTCAAATGTCAAACGCTGTTTTTATTGTGTGGACGAATTTGATTCAAATTAAAGATCAAAGTCGTCTTCCATGTGAGATCCACCTTAATGATAATTTCCTTTATCTCACCGATTCCCACGGATTTTTGGTTTGGCATCAAGACTTGAATCAACGTTGAAGCGGA
Organism: Dactylorhiza incarnata; assembly: GCA_033032865.1. Lineage (NCBI taxonomy): Eukaryota > Viridiplantae > Streptophyta > Magnoliopsida > Asparagales > Orchidaceae > Dactylorhiza > Dactylorhiza incarnata. The sequence goes on from JAWHQI010000434.1 coordinate 68,807, forward strand.
AGAAGAGTCTGCGTGAGAATAAAGCATGCATTTTCAGAAGCTGGGTGACCAATTCTAAGAGACAATTATTGCCATGTCTGTGCGTTTGAATTCTCGTGGGGTAACGGTATGATGTGTAATTTGCAATTCATGTTGTCCTTCTTTGAATCTTGCATGAACGGTCATGATTTTTCGTCTGTACAAGTTCATGATCCCTCGTTTGATCATCTTATGTTCTGATATGCCTCAATGTGATGGATTTTTCTTCTTAAGCTTATTATTATCCCATGTCATGCCTGCTTTGCTCACTTGCCCGGTGAGCAAGAAAAATTACATAAGAACGATAATTTCTTGCTATTTATGACCGAGATAAATAAATATTTTTGCATCTCCAATAAAATTAGAAACAAAAAGTTTTCATTGCTAAATTAAAAATAAATATTTTTGTAGCTAAAATTTATTCGATGATTTGTTCAGGTTTATATACAGGATCTTTATGACCAACATGAATAAATATTTATATTTTTTGCTAGTCACTTTTAAATTTTGTGGATCTTAATACTTTAAGGTAATCGTAAGTTTTGGTCATAAACTAGAGCAAATCATTTTTAAAGCAGTCATCATGGATGAGAAATTCTCCATTAATCAAGTTTAATTTGTTGAATAATTTGTGTATGTGTGTGCGTGACGAGACCGACTCGATAGTGACTCGTGGGTTACGTGTCTACCTAGGACAAGACTCTATGTTGGAGGCACTATATATATACTCATTTCAAACTTGATGGAGTATACGTAGAGTACCTTGAGCGAAGCAGCCATGACATTCTCTCTTTCTCGTTTTTTTTGAAGTACCTTGATTTTCGTCCTCGTGCGAAGCCGCCGCCGAAGAAAAGGAAGCAAAATCGAGAAGGTTATAGCGCCGCTCCTTAGTGGCGGCCAAGAATATCACTGCTGCTTCACTGTGAGAATTCCGGTAGCCATTCGTTCTCGTCGCTAATCGGAAGGAGGAAGAGAAGTTCCTGTCGCTCCAACGTAACAGATCGAGGATAAGGGCTCTGTTGTCATTCGTTCCCGTCGCTGATCGTCGTCGGAGGAGGATCTCTGTCGATCGCCTGTCGTTTCTGTGCGGCTGCTTCCTCGTCGCTGCTCGATTGAAGGAGCCTCATCTAGCCTGAGTTTTTCGCCAAGCCGGATCTACGTCGTTCTCGGGCGTATTCCACTGTTCGTAGATCAAGAAGGAAATCTTGGCACCTGATGTTGCCGATCCTTGTTGAAGGAGTCATCGATCTCTCCTCCATCTCCAGCCTGGTCGTCGCCTAAGTGAAGATTTCCCTGCAGAAAACATTGATTGGCAAGATCCAGTCAATTATTCGGCAAGGTCCAGTCAAATCATTCGCTGGATTTTCATTTTCAGTGGAGCTCTCAATTTGGAACTCTCACTGGATTTTTTTTTTGAGTCATCTCATATCGTTGTGGACTGGAGGAGAGGGATTTTCGGATTGCGGTCATCGTCGGGGAGTGCATTTGTTCAACTCTACATGAAATCTCTTGCATTTACAGAGCACTGCCGCTTGGAGGACAGGCGTCACACCCGCCTGCCACCTGGCATCGCACTAGGGTCCGCCTTGGCGTCTCACCAAGATGACTTTATCAGAGCTGCAGCCCACACACCACAATCTTTGACCGATCCCACGACAAGGCGCAGCGGGTTGTTGAGGCCGGAAGTCGATCTCAGGACTTCCTTGATAAAGAGCCTTCACGCAGACTCTCATCTCAGACTCTTTATCAAGGAGGTCCTTGGATCGACTCCCGGCCTCAACAACCGGTTGCACCCTGTCGTAGGACCTGCCAAAGGTTGGGGTGTGTGGGATGCAGCTATGATAAAATCATCTTGGTGCGACGCCAAGGTGGACCCTGGTGTGACGTCAGGTGGCAGGCGGGTGTGACAGCTGTCTTGCATCACGAAGTCCTCCTCCCTATCTCCTCCTCTCTCTTCTCGGTTACTTGGGTTTCTGGCAAGCTGGACAGCTGCGGGGCAGGTGGTACCTCCAGGGAAGGACTCTTGTATTGGGTGCAGAGAGTGCAAGGTGCAGAGAGAACAAGGGTTAAGGAAGGGGAGGTTAGGTTAGGGTTAGGCTAATGCTTTGATATTGGATCCAATTACCTCATTTGATGTCTTCGGATGTGTTCCTGCAGGGGAAGAGCTGGGAGTGTGGTTGATTTTAGTGGAATTAAGGTGGACTCAAATCATTTAACTCAATAACATCTCTTTTAAGAAGGGCTTGATCAAAGTCAACCTTAGGGGTGGGGACCTCGTGTGCGTCAAAATTTTAAGATTGATTTAAGGTTGATTGCGCCGATATAAAATTTGAGTCATAGGTGGATTTGATGTGACAAGGAAAGACCTCTGGGTTCTAGTTGTGTTAATTAAGTCAATTTTGACATAATATTCTAGGGGTGCCACCTCGGAGTTCGGCATGGTTCCACAACATCGAATTTGATAAATTTGATCAAAATGATCATTTTAACTTATTTAGTTTTGTTAAACCACGCCGATATAAACGAGCTAAAGCAGGCATTCTTGGCTTAATTAGTGTTTGCCCCAGTTCCAAGCATTAAGGAGGTGTTCTCTTGGATCCAAGAGTACCATGGGAGGGTCTGAGCTATCTTCATTGGGTCATCAAGCTGAGTCCTAGTGACCCAATTAAAATCGGGATGCTACGATGAACCTACGGGTTTGAGAGTTTATACACTTCTAACCCTTTTGTAGTCCATGTAAACACATTTCATGGCTTTAGCTTAAAGCTTTGTTCTTCGTGCATCCGGAACATGAACGTATAGCAAACCGCTTCAAACACCCGCAAATGCTTCACGCTCGGTATCTCCCAAAATATGAGTTATGCGGTGACTTCTAGTTGTTTGGGCTCAATGACATTCTATTGATCACATGTGTCACACACGTCATTCCCTCCGCCCATAAGACCTTCAGAATGCCCTTGACATGCAGCCAACACCTGTAAATCCCAAAAATGTGTCAGATCTTCCTTTCGTCAACTCTGTTCTGCTGTGATATATATGCATAAGATAACTCCATCTTGATTTCATGCTTCCTACAAAAGGAAGAGGACTAAGTATATGTAAATTCCTCTATGTTGTCAGTTCTCAGTTTCTTGATTTTTTGACCAAGCACGTCTTCTGCAGTTTCGTTGAATTCCAAGAACTTGTCGAGCACCTCTGACTTTTCCTTCAAAAAATACACTCATGTCTAACGTGAGAAGTCATCCATGAACAACATGCAATATATACATGTTCCCTAAATAAGTTAGAGTGGCACTTGTCCCCCATCACATCATTGCATATGCTCTAAAGTGACCTCTTGCATCTCGTAAAAGACGTGTCAAATGAAAAGCGATGTGCCCATATACGTGCTCGTCGCCGAAAGAAGATATCTAGGTAAGTCTCTCACTAGACTTTTCGTCACTATCGCTCTCAGCTTCTTTATTCCGACATGCCCCAACCTTTCATGTCAAATCACAATACTATCATTTGCCTTCATCTTGTTCACGTACTGTGTCGCAGAAAAAACATATAGATCACAAACTTAAAATTATTTGTTTACCCCGACTAAACTAAAATTTATTTTTGAAAAGATTTACTTGAATGAAATAAATTGCATAGAATTTTGACACCCTCATTCTCCCCACCCCCCCCCCCCCCCCCCCTTCCAACAAGGCAGTACCACTTTCTGCTTAGTTTCCTCCGTAATATATCGACCATCGTTTGAGGTATGAACGGTGCCACATTGTGCACGTGGGACTATGTGCGGTTGTAGTACTATCACATGGGACATAATTGTATGATGTTTTATGTTTGGGCTGTTGGGTTTTCTGCACCCCTCGAACGGGATTACATATCACATATGCGCAGCGGAAATAACAAGAACAACCCAAAAGAAGCAAACGGATCTTGCGGTTTTCATGATTCAAGAGAGTAAGCAAATCGAAATACAAAGTACCTTTGCGGGATTGAGTCAACACTCAACCAAGGTGCTCCAAAAGAAAATCCGAAATCTAAGTTTCAAGAACCGAAATGTATCGGCTCCTCTATAGTGATCCACACGAACGATGGAGAACCCTAGCTTCTTGTCGCACAAGAACTAGGTCGGAGAAGGATGCTCTCAACATCCCCACGGACTGCTAGATCCGATCCAGGGGAGGCGGCGACCGACGGCGACGACTAGCGACGGCGGAAGGCGATCGGCGGACGGGAAGAACGAGACCCTCGCGCGGAACTGTTTCGGTCGGCCGTTCCCGTCAAAATCGCGAAAGGAAAAAAGTCTACCGTAAACCTAGAATTGCAAGCCCTTTATACTAAAACGCATAAATCAGACTATCCGCAGACCAGAACATTTCTGTCCAGATTTACATTCGCCGAATTCGACTAATCACTATAACTGAATTCGACTAATCACTATAACCGAATTTGGCGAAACCATTTCGACGAATTCGTCTATATGGTATAGCCGATTCGACTCTATAAATTCGGTTATATCATTTCGTCGAAACCATTTCGTCGAACTGATATATTTCGGCTAAACCCTTTAGTCGAATTCGGTTAATCACATTAGCCGAATCGATGTAGCCGAATTCCATTAGTCGAATCAACATAATTCGGTTAAACCCTTTAGCCGAATTTGACACAGTTCGGTTAAACCTTTTGCCCGAATTTGTCTAGCATAAATCCATTCGTTTAAACCCTAGCTTTAAACGATTTACCGTTAAGACATTCTCAAGTTAATGCCAAGCAGTCACAGGACTGGTCCTCCACTCATATCCAATATGAGTAAGGCCAACACAATCCTTTCTCCAACTTCTCCAAACGCTTTTATGTGCGACCCTATAGGCTCATATTGCGTTGGCAGTAAGACTAACTGTTGATTGCTTTGAGATCACCTCAGAAACTCCAACATGTGCTACACGTTGTAATGAAAAAAAAGATAAAAATTAAAAATGGAGTGAATCCAAATACTTTGGAGGAAAAACTTATCACGAAATGATGAGAGTTTTTAGTCTCACCTTGCATACATCTTTTAAAGTTTTCAATATATAAAACTTTTCTTTTCACTCATTTGTTCAAAAGAATATAAGGAGAAACTATGAATAACACAGCGCGCGCCCACGCACCGCTCCAAATCGGGAGTTGGGATTCGGGATTCTGCGAGTAATTAGTTGATTGATTTTTTTTTGTAAGAAATAGTTTTGGCACTTTAAAAAAATCCCAAATTAATTTTATGTCAACGTAAGTCGACATCTCATGTGCGTCGACATCTCTTGGTACGTCGAGATCGATCATCCACAGTGCGTCTGTACAACCCCGATATTCGCCTATGCCCGAACAAAGATGGAGAATTTACGTACGTTCTCTGCGTTCGACGAACGGCTACCTGCGTTCGACGAACGGCGGTCTGCGCTCGACGAAGAGGTTCAAAATTGCGCTCGACGAAACCCAGGCAGCGCTCGACGATCCCGCCTCAGCTCAGCGGTCGACGCTTTTACTCAAGCTCAGCGGTCGACGGAGTCCTGAGTTCGACGAACCCCGGTGTCCGTTCGACGAATTTGCTTCTCGGTCCGACGGCCGTCTCGGCGGCTACCTCTACCCTGTCTCAGCGGAAGAAGTCGCAGGAAGGCGCGCGAGTCAGATCCCCGCGAGCCCAAGCTTCAAGGTCAATTCGCAAGAAAGCGAGCGAGCCAGGTACTCGTCGGTTGTTCGCAAGAAGGCGAGCGAGCCAGGTATTCGCCAACTGTCCGCAAGAAGGCGAGCGAGCCAGGTACTCGCCGGCTGTCCGCGAGAGGGTAAGCGAGTCGGTTTCTTTCCAAGTCTCAGGGTTCGGCAGAACGTCGAAGAGCGTTCGACGAATGCCGAACATTTGTTGAGGTCGTCGAACTCGGATCAGCGTTCGACGAATTTCGGTCTCCGTTCGACGAAATCCGTTCGACGAATTCATCTTTCCGTTCGACGAATTTCGTTCGACGAACTCACCCCTCTCGCGAGAGATGTTCTCATAAACCACTCTGTCCCTAGACTAAAGAGTTGAAATTACTCCCCTGCCCCTGGTGGTCTGCAGGTAGCCTCTCCAACAACGGAGTTTGGCTGTTAGCAGGCCAAGTTTGGGTGCGTTTAGTGAAACCAAAAGGCGGAATTCTGCTATTGACAGACCGTGGGCAGAAAACTATAAATAGACCTCAATGGGCACCTTGGGAGAGGATTCCAATCTCAGATCTCTGAGCTTCTTCTTCTTCCTTGGTTACTTTGGTTCAGCTCTCAAGCCCTCCAAGGTGCCCAAGTCTCAGCTTTGGCTTGGGAGGGGAAGCGCTCAACGATCTTCCGGGTTTGTGGTGGGACCTCCTCGCTGCGACTAAGGTCTTAGTCCATTTCCAAGTCTCCGGTCTGCTCCTTTCGAGGAACTAGTAAGGGCTAGTTGCCCCACAACTCGTTGAGGGCCCGAGCATCACAAGGGACCGAGAAATCGGTTTCAACATTTTGGTGCGGTGAGCGTGGAGCGCAGCTGGTCCAGGAAGATTCCGAGAGAGGAACATGGCGGGAGATGAAGATCAAGGCGAGGGGTTCTGCGGGTCGCCTCCGGCGGCGGTGCAGAAGATGTTCTCGGACTTCAGGCGAGAAGTCCTCGACACCCTTGGGTTCGCGGTCGCAGCACTACGTAGCGAGCTCGCGACCCCAGTGATTCAAGCGTCCCAACCTCTGGCAGCGGTTGGCGAGGGAGCCCCTGAAGGAAGGGCTGGAAAAGAAGTGGCTGGCGGGTCAGCGCAAGATCTGGAAGGGCGAGTCCTGTTCGCCAGCCCCTCGAGCACGGTTCCAGTGAGCTCAGTCCTGGCGAGCGCGGGACAGGAGTGAGCAAGGCAGGTAGGCGCGGGAGAGGCGAGCCAGGCGCCCGCGAATGCGACTCCAGTGGGCACGTCACCCGCAGGGGCCAGCCCGGCAACGGTGGCTCTCGCGAGCTTGGCCCCGACAAGCTCTAGTTGGGCGAGAGAGCTCGGGGGGGGGGGGGGGGGGGGGGGGGGGGGGCGAATTGAGCAAGAAAGGGCAGCAGGGGGAGGAAGCCCCTTTTGTGAGTTGGTGCTCTCTGCACCCGTCCCGGAAGGGTTTAGAGAGTGGGACAGGGTCTATTACCATGGTCGGGACGACCCGGTCCAGTGCAGTCATTTGAGGACTCGGTCTCTATCAGGCCGATGTCGAACGCCTTCAAGTGTCGGCTCTTCGTCGTCACCCTGAAGGAGAAAGCTCGGGAGTGGTTCCACCAACTTCCCATCGGACCGATCTACGCCTTCGAAGATCTACGTAGAAGTTTCTTGTTACGATTTTCAACTTCGAAGAAGAGGAAGAAGGACGCCGAGTCTCTCTTCAAAGTGAAGCAGGAGCCTAAGGAGTCATTGGCTCATTATGCATATCGGTTCCAGGAGGAAGTTCTGCTCACCCAGGAGATGCCCGGGTTTGCTCTTCAGCTCGCCTTCACGTTGGGGCTGAAGGAGAGTTTCTTCAAAATGGATTTGAAGAGGAAAGCCCACGTCTCCTACGAGGAGTTGATGGAGAGGGTGGCGGAGGAGGTTGAGAGTGAGGAGGCCAATCTGGAGCTCACCAAGAGGCTAGCAAAGCTCACTGAGCCGGAGGTCAGATAGCAGGAAGTAAGAAGAAGGGAAGAGCCCTGGGCCCCGGAGGGGGGATGGAGGCAGCATGCGAGGGGGGGATGCAAGGTCAGGGAAGAGGCTACGCCCCAGGAGGGGGTAACTTCTATGGAGGGCAAGGAAGACCTCAACAGTTAGGGTGGAGGTAGGGTCCGAGGTAGATGCCTCCCCCGCCTCAGCAGGAGCGGGGAGGAGAAGAGGAAACAGGGCGGCAGAGGCCGAGAGGGGAGAGGCGACATTGCCATACTGTGATTTCCATGATGAGGAAGGTCACTCAACGGCCACCTGCCCCGAATTCTTGGAGACAAAAAGAGTTAGGGCTCCGGTGCCGCGACAGCAGCAGCAAGTGAGGATCGAGGAAGTCCTTCATCGGGAGGACGAGGAGGAGAGGTGTGAAGACAGGGTCGATTTGGGGACCCGAAGAGGGATCGGGGTGATCCACGGGGGAGTGGGGGTAGAGGCAACCCGCAAGGCGAGCCTCCATACCATCTACCGTCGGAGCGTGACTTCAACATCCACGGCTCCACCCACAGCCGAAAAAATCACTTTCTCTCCGAGGGACATGTCGGGTCATGAAGACCCTTTTTGTGACGCTTTGGTCATCCAAACCGCCATCGAGAACTTCACGGTGTCCCGAATTCTCGTGGACAACGGAAGCTCGGTCAACGTCATCTTCAAGAGGGCGTTTGATGAGATGAAGGTGGAGGCCAGAAGGGTGTTGGCTTCAGATGGCCCTTTGTTTGGATTCTCAGGGGAAAGGAAGGAGGTGGAAGGCGGAGTGGGACTCCATATGACCTTGGGGGGCAGTCTCGGAACTGCCGCTTCGTGATAGTGGATGCCCCTAGCAGCTACAACACCATCTTCGGAAGGCCTCTCATCAGTGCATTCCGGTGCGTCCCATCCACCTTCCACCAGTGCCTCAAATTCAGCACTGGAGGAATCCAGATTCGGGTCCGGGGGGACCCTAAGGTGGCGAGACAGTGTTATGTGACGGTCGTCAACACCATCTCCTGGATGGAAGAAGCGGAGGAGTGTGACAAGGTGATGGAAGAAGTGTCCGAGGCCGAAGAGGAGGAGAGGTTAGAAGGAAGGAGGGATGAAGGAGTGGTTCATGCCCTGGAAGGGGTCGTAAAAAGGCTCAGGGCGGAGGAGGGGAAAGAGGGAGAGAAAGAAGAAGAGGCCTCGGGAGAAGGGGCGGAAGAGTTGATGGTGGTTGAAGAGGAAGAGATGGGGAAAGGAGCCAAAGCGCTCGCTTGTGGCGGAGAGGAGGACGGTGCCTGGGGGGAGCGATCCAGGTTGGAAGTAGTGGAGGAAGTGGTGGAGGTGGAGGTGACCACCAAGGCCGGAACAATGGAGAAAATCAGGATCAGCGGGGAGCTCAGCCCGGAGGACTAGAGGAAGGTCTCGGCTTGCGTCCAAGACAACGTGGACGTCTTCGCATGGAGTGTCGCGGAGATGCAAGGGATCGACGCAGATGTGGCGTGCCATCGCCTCAACCTTGATCCGGGCACTCCCCCCATCCGCCAGAAGAAGAGGTCCACTGCTGACAAGCTAGATGCACCTATTCGGGAGGAGGTGAGCAAGCTCGTCAAGGTTGGTTTTGTATCGGAGATCCAGTACCCAGGCTGGGTCTCCAACGTAGTAATGGTGAAAAAAGGGGATGGTAAGTGGAGGATGTGCGTTGACTTTTCATTGCTAAATAAATCATGCCTCAAGGATTGTTACCTCTTGCCTAGAATCGACGCGCTGGTTGACTCAACCGTCGGTTTCTCTATAATGTCTTTTTAGATGCTTTTTCAGGTTATCACCAAATTCGCATGCATCCTCCTGACATCAAGGATGTTTCCTTCATTACGGGGGATGGATGCTATTGTTATAAGATGATGCCTTTTGGGCTTAAGAATGCAGAGGCCACATATCAGCGGATGATGGACAGGGTCTTCCGAGAACAAAAGGGAAGGAATCTGGAGGTCTATGTTAATGATCTCATGGTAAAGAGCCGGGACCTCGAGTCTCACCTCCGAGATCTCGAGGAGACTTTTGGGACTTTGCGGAAGTACAAGATGAAGCTCAACCCCCTGAAGTGTGTCTTCGGGGCTAGCAAGGGAAAGTTCCTAGGCCACTTGCTCACCCCGGCAGGGGTGGTACCCAACCCCGACAAGGTTAAAGCAATCTTGGAGTTGGGGTCGCCAAGAAACGCGAAGGAAGTTCAACGCCTCACAGGTAAATTGACCGGGTTCAGCAGGTTCCTCTCCAAGGCGGGTGAGAAGTGTGCCCTCTTCTTCAAGGTGTTACGAGGAAACAAGAAGTTCGAATGGACCTCAGAATGCATGGAAGCTTTCCAAGCTTTGAAAGGACAACTCACCCAGACCCCACTACTTCAGGGGCCGAGGCAAGGGGAGGACCTATCCCTGTACTTAGGGGTAGGATCGGAGGCAGTCAGTTCGGTGTTGGTCCGAGAAGAGGGGAGAAGGCAGTTCCTCATCTACTACATCAGCCGAGTGCTGAGGAAGGCGGAGCTCCGATACCCAATTTTGGAGAAGTTGGCATTCGCCCTGGTGGTGTCGGCCCGGAAGCTTAGGCCATACTTGCAAGCACACTCGATCAAAGTGGTGACTGACCACCCGCTTCGAAAAGTCATGGAGGGGGTGGAGCATTCGGGAAGGCTAGCCAAATGGTCCATGGAGCTAAGCGAGTTCGACATCGCGTTCGTGTCTAGGACGTCAATCAAGGCACAGGCGGTGGCAGACTTCATGGCGGACTACGCAACTGAAGTATGGGAGCATGAGCCTCCCTCCCCGGTCGCTTGGAAGATGCTAGTGGATGGCGCATCAGGGAAGCATTCCTATGGAGGAGGGATCATCCTGATAAGCCCCCAAGGAACAAAGATCGATCAGGCCCTGAGCATCCATTTCCCTATTACCAACAACCAAGCCGAGTACGAGGCAGTGATAGCGGGCCTGCGGCTGGCTAGGGAGCTAGGGGTGCAGGACGTGGAGGTCTCAACGGACTCCATAGTAGTGGCATGCCAAATCAGGGGAGACTTCGAAGCAAGGGAACCGACCCTCCAACGCTACCTAGAGAAGGTTAAGGGGGTCATCGGCCAATTTCGCATGTTTTCCATTACACATGTGCCAATGGAAGAGAGCACCCCGGCAGACCTATTAGCCAAGTTCGGCCCTCGGACGGGGGGGAACAGTGTCGGAACTCTTTCGACCTTCCATTGAAGAAGGGGAGCTGATGGAGGTGGATCAGCGAGCATCATGGATGGATCCCCTCATCACCTTCCTGACATCGGGAAAGTTCCCCGAAGGAGATGTTGACAAGCGACGGTTCAGGTACAAATCTGCATACGCCTCCTTACATGCAGGATTACTATACCGAAAAACACTCTCGGGGCTCCTGGCTCGTTGCGCGTCTGAGGAGGAGGCCCCGAGGGTCCTGGAAGAAATCCACTCGGGGGAGTGTGGCAGTCACTCTGGGAGTCGGACTTTGGAAGGGAGAGTGCTGAGGCAAGGCTACTTCTAGCCTACCCTCAGCAAGGATGCGGCAGAGTTCGTGAGGAAGTGTTCGAAGTGCCAGCTCTATGCTCCACTCCAGCTCCTCCCATCCTAGAGGCTACGGACCATTACATCTCTGTGGCCCTTCGCTATATGGGGATTGGATTTGGTGGGACCCTTCCCCCAGGCAAGCGGCCAAAGGAAGTTCCTGCTGGTGATGATACATTATTTTTCCAAATGGGTCGAGGTGAAGGCGCTGGCCAAGGTAACATCACGGGTAGTGAGAAATTTTGTTTGGGGTGAAATCATTTGCAGGCATGGGCTCCCCCTTGCCATCGTGACGGATAACGAACCCCAATTCTCCAGTGAGGAATTCATTAGTTTCTGCACCCAACTCGGCATAGACCTAAGGTTTGCGTCGGTCCATCACCCAAGGAGCAACGACCAGGTGGAGGCGGCGAACAAGATAATTGTCAATCTACTAAAGAAGAAGGTGGAGAATCTCAGAGGCAATTGGGTGGAGCAGCTACCCTCCGTCCTATGGGCCATGAGAACTACCCCAAACACAGCCACCAGGGAGACCCCTTTCAAACTTTCCCACGGGTCCGAAGTCGTTCTCCCGATAGAGTTCGAAGTCAAAACCCCCAGGGTGATCACCGCGGGTGAAGGAGATGGAGAATGGCTGGTAGAAAATGATGCGGAGCAAAGGTTGTCCCTGGACCTGGTAGAAGAGCTCTGAGACCTCGCTACTGTCCGACAGGAGGAAGTCAAGAGGCGGATGGCCAGATACTTCGACCAACACATCAGGATAAAACACTTTGAAAAAGGAGACCTAGTACTAAAGAAGGTTGACGCGGCCGGGAGAGGGGCCGCGATTGGCAAGCTAGAGCCCAATTGGGAAGGGCCTTACATTGTAAGTGAAGTGCTCAGGTCAGGAGGGTACCACCTCCAGGATGTGGAAGGGGTATCTCTTGGCCGAGCCAGGAGTGGAGATGATTTAAAAAGGTTTTATCCTTAGCCATTTTTTGTAACTGATTTTTTATATTTCCTACTCAATACATGGATTTTGGAGCAATTCTTTGGTACGTCTCAAATGGTTTGGTGCTAGAATGCCCCAGATCGATTCCACTGCCGGGCTCTCATAGACGGTGAGTCAGGTTGATCTCTGGAGAGGCTGGCAATGTTTCAAATGGTTTGGTGCTGGAATGCCCCAGATCGATTCCGCTGTCGGGCTTTCATAGACGGTGGGTCAGGTTGATCTCTGGAGAGGCTGGCAATGTTTCAAATGGGTTGGTGCTGGAATGCCCCAGATCGATTCCGCTGCCGGGCTCTCATAGACGGTGGGTCAGGTTGATCTCTGGAGAGGCTGACAATGTTTCAAATGGTTTGGTGCTGGAATGCCCCAGATCGATTCTGCTGCCGGGCTCTCATAGACGGTGGGTCAGGTTGATCTCTGGAGAGGCTGGCAATGTTTCAAGTGTTTGGTGCTGGAATGCCCTAGATCGATGTCGCTGTCGGGCTCTCATAGACGGTGGGTCAGGTTGATCTCTGGAGAGGCTGGCAATGTTTCAAGTGGTTGGTGTTGTAATGCCCCAGATCGATTCCGCTGTCGGGCTCTCATAGACGGTGGGTCAGGTTGATCTCTAGAGAGTCTGGCAAGGTTTCAAATGGTTTGGTGCTGGAATGCCCCAGATCGATTCCGCTGCCGGGCTCTCATAGACGGTGGGTCAGGTTGATCTCTGGAGAGACTGGCAATGTTTCAAGTGGTTGGTGCTGGAATGCCTCAGATCGATTCCGCTGTCGAGCTCTCATAGACGGTGGGTCAGGTTGATCTCTGGAGAGGCTGGCAATGTTTCAAATGGTTTGGTGCTGGAATGCCCCAGATCGATTCCGCTGTCGGGCTCTTATAGATGGTGGGCCAGGTTGATCTCTGGAGAGGATGGCAATGTTTCAAGTGTTTGGTGCTGGAATGCCCCAGATCGATTTCGCTGTCGGGCTCTCATAGACGGTGGGTCAGGTTGATCTCTGGAGAGGCTGGCAATGTTTCAAGTGGTTGGTGCTGGAATGCCCCAGATCGATTCCGCTGCCGGGCTCTCATAGACGGTGGGTCAGGTTGATCTCTGGAGAGGCTGGCAAGGTTTCAAATGGTTTGGTGCTGGAATGCCCCAGATCAATTCCGCTGGCGGGCTCTCATAGATGGTGGGTTAGGTTGATCTCTGGAGAGGCTGGCAAGGTTTCAAATGGTTTGGTGATGGAATGCCCCAGATCGATTCCGCTGCCGGGCTCTCATAGACGGTGGGTCAGGTTGATCTCTGGAGAGGCTGACAATGTTTCAAGTGTTTGGTGCTGGAATGCCCCAGATCGATTCCGCTGTCGGGCTCTCATAGACGGTGGGTCGGGTTGATCTCTGGAGAGGCTGGCAATGTTTCAAGTGGTTGGTGCTGGAATGCCCCAGATCGATTCCGCTGCCGGGCTCTCATAGACGGTGGGTCAGGTTGAACTCTGGAGAGGCTGACAATGTTTCAAATGGTTTGGTGCTGGAATGCCCCAGATCGATTTCGCTGTCGGGCTCTCATAGACGGTGGGTCAGGGTGATCTCTGAAGAGGCTGGCAATGTTTCAAGTGGTTGGTGCTGGAATGCCCCAGATCGATCCCACTGTCGGGCTCTCATAGACGGTGGGTCAGGTTGATTTCTGGAGAAGCAAATAAATAGGTTACTCGCAAGCCACTTCCAGGCCCGAGCGAGGCGAGACCAGAGGCCGTCCGCATACGGAAATCGATCGCGGCAGGGCGACTGAGTCGGCTGCTCGCAAAGTCACTTACAAATTTCAGCGGTGCGAGTAAAGATGGCGAGCCAGAGAGGGCCCGTCTCCACGGTGGTCCAGGGATAACGATAAGAGCTCGCAGAAGACGAGTGCGAGCATGGCGGTCTAATACTGGTTTCCTCTCGCAAGGTCCCCCAACGAGGTACACCCCAAACAAGGATAAGATCCTACGACCTGAGTCTTGCCGTCACCACATGAGAGAAGGGAGCGAGAGCAACCTGGGTACATTATGGCGAAGGGAGAATCGTCAATTAAAGAGACGCGGGCGCGAGCGTCAAACGAACGTCTTAAAAGCACGAGCATAAGGAAATCTAGATCACGCGAGCACGGAGGAAAGAGCACATGTGAATAATAAGTAAGACATTAATATCGGGAAGATGGACAAAATGACTTTTTTCATTCTTCACAAAAATTACAGTCCAACGGCGGGCTCGCCGGCGAAAAGAAAAGTTTTACATTATAAACAACAAAAATTAAGGCGGCTCGCCCGGTCGCCCTTTAGTCGCTCTCTCGATCCTCCGCCTCAGAGATGGGCGCGAACAAGTCAGGGACGACTTCTTCCGCAGTAAACTCCATAGAGTCGGGAACAATCATGTCCGCCCCTTTGAGAGTGTCGAGGATGAGCTCCGCGATCTCCATCGACCTTTTGCGGTCGGCTTCTTTCTCCTCTCGTGACTGACCGCGAGTCCCAGCTCGCGGAGGAGGGGGAGGAAGCACGGCCAAGGTCAGATCGCGGACCTGCGCCTTGAGGCATGTATTCTCCGTCTCCATGTCCGCGATCCGCGCGTGAAGCTGGCTGACGGACTCGGCGTCCTGCAAAAAGTGGGTTAGCGAAGGAAAAGCGGAGCGGGACAGGAAAAGACTTTCACAAGGCATTACTTACCAGTCTGCCTTGAAGACTGGCAAGGAGGCCCTCAGACAAGGCCTCCTTCCCCTTAAGCTCCGCGACTTCATCCGTGGACTTCTGGAGCTCAACGTTAAGCTCCCTGATTTCCCTATCCGCTGTGAAGTACCGGCGGCCCACCATGTGGGTAAGCTCCATCGCCCGGAATTGGGCTCGCCTTCATATACAACCCCCTTCGGCGTAAAGGACCGAAAGAGGGAGGCATCCTCGTGACCGTAGAGGCCGAAAGCGAGGGCGAACGCCTCACCCCCAGCCTTGTCATCCTCTACCCAGGAAGGGAGCAGAGAGGAGCAGATGACCTTGTTCTGCTCAGGGTCCCACGCGAGCACTGGCTCGCCAACCGCGTCCGCAAGCTTCATACCGAGCCCGAATTTCGTGTGGCTCGTCAGCTTGGGTTTGGTAGTCGCTCCCACCGACTCTCCACCCTCTTTGGCAAGCTCCTGACTCGCTGCTGGAGAAGGGTGGAGGTCGGGTTCAGAGAGGTCAACGACCTCCATCGCCTTGGGTGCAGAGGGGGCTTTCTTGGTCTTCTTCGCCGCTCCCTGCGAGGCGGGCCGGCGTGGAGGAAGGGATCGCTTCTTCCCATATGAGGTGCTTGGGACATCGTGGAAGGCCTCGATGGCCACGTGCGCGAGCGAGCCAGAAGCGAGGGAAGAAGGAGGCGCGTGAGGAGGGTTGAGTGGGAGTTCACGCTCTCCTGCAAAGGTAACTGGAAGCGTTAGACAGTAGAAGGAGAAGGGAGTGGGGAAGTTGGCGAGTGCGAGTCAAACCTTCTCCTGGGGGGACAGGCGGCAAGAGGTCCACTCGCTCTCGGAGGAAGGCGACCTCAAAGTTTTTTCCCTTGAGGTACTAGTACAGGACCGCATCACAACCCCCTAGCGAGGCCAGAGGGCGATAAGCGGCCTCGTCTCGCTGGGTGGGAGTGTAGGAGACGTTGCCGAAAGGACCCTTCACCAGGACGAACTTCTGCGTCCAATAATGAGACTTATTCACCGTCTCGCAGACGGTAACATGCTGGCTCGCGAAGTAAGCCGTCCCGTCCTTGTACGCGCGGAACGAGAAGACCTTGCGGAAGACGAGCAGGCTAAACTCGATCTTCTCCGCCCTGAGGTAACTGGCGAACGCGACCACCATGGAGATCGCGTTCGGCGTTAGCTGACTCGGCAGAACGCCGAAGTACTTGAGCACCTGGAAAAGTCAACAAGGGTTAGAGCGCCATTCGCAAAGCGAGTCGGGAATGTAAGGGTCAAGAAATAAACATACTTGGCGCACTTCCGACCAAAGTGGGAGTCACAACCCATTCTCGAAATGGGCGATGGGGATAGCGAGCTCATCAGGGTGCGGGTCGCTGATGGTGCCCCTCTCAGTAGGGCAGCGAGCCACAAACCCGGAGTGAATGTACTGATCAACGGTAGCATGGTATTCCTCCTTCGTGAGGTTGGCGCAGAAGAAAAGGCCATCAAGGAAGGCCTCGGAACACTTGGACTGTCCCTCAGCTTCCGCCTCGCCGACCATGATGTCTGGAATTTGCGAATCACAAAAGCCGCGAGAGCGAGCTAGGTTTGCGAGAAAGTTAGAAAGAGAGGGAGCGCGAAGGAGAAATATTAAATGCGGTAGTTGAAAAGAAAAAAGGGCGACTATTTATAGAAATAAAAAAAGCGAGAAGAAGCTGAAGCGTCGGTGTCTGCGGATAGCGGATTCGCGCGGCATTCTTCCGCCCCTCAGGGTCCTATTCGCTCCCGGCGAGTCGATACCTTGTCAAAACTTTCTCCCATTAATCATTGGCGTGCTAGTGCTAAATAATAAAAAGCAAAACGCGAGGGCAAGACGCGAGTGCGAGTAATAGAAGCACACACATAACCAACGAAGGAGCGAGCCGGGCAAGGTGAAAGAAAAGATAATAAACAGGGAAAGTAGGGGCTCGCAAGCGAGTCAAAGTATCATTATTACAGGCTCATAAAAATTGTTCACGACCCCTCCCAACGAAGGGGAGGGGGAAGAAAAACAATAGAATGCAAAGCAAGAATCCTTAATATCGCAGCCACTTCCAGCGACCGCGACCTCGGACACCAGAGCGAGGGGGAACTCGCGGGTAGTGATACTCGCGAAGCGACCGGTTCGCCTGGCTCGTCAGCCGCATGAAATCATCAATTCGGGCAATGTACCCCCCGGGGGAGGTCGCGTCTCCATGATCGGTCGGCCGCACCTCGGCGATGATGCGCGCGTTCACGTCCTCCATCGCGGAAAACCTTTCCTCATTGGCGAGCCGATCCAGCCTATCCTGCTCATGTAGATCCCTCAGCAGGGCGGTATGCTTCTGGAATATCTCGGTGACCCGCCTCTTCATTCGCTCTGGATCGCTGGGGTCCCCCAGAAAGTCTGCGACCTGACTCGGCGAGGGGGTGGAGATATTTCCAACGCTCCAGACTCCGACTCGGAGAGCGGGGTCATGGAATTACCTGCGGAGTAGGAATCAGCGACAAGGTGAAAAGTAACACTAAATGGCGACAATCTAACCTAGTGGAGGAATTTGAGTACTGGGCCGCTGGCGGGAGGTGCCCGACTGGCCATGGAATGCTTCAACAAAGGCAAGGGTAAGGGGCTTACCCAGACCGGGAGCGAGCGCGGGTCTAGAGCCAAGTCCGGGCTCGACAATCAACGTCCCTCCCGGGCTCCTTTGACCCAAGAAGCCGAATCCAGGAGTATGGATGATCTGGTTCGGCAGGGTGGGCGAGTCCGCCGGAGGAGGAACTTGTTCTTCCAAGGCCGCGAGAGGGTATATTGCACAAGGAGTAGGTGTGATTCGACGAGTCAAGAGACGTGAAGGAAGACAAGGTACAATTCGCAAGAAAGCGAGCGAGCCAGGTATTGCACAAGAAGTCGCAGGAAGGCGCGCGAGTCAGATCCCCGCGAGCCCAAGCTTCAAGGTCAATTCGCAAGAAAGCGAGCGAGCCAGGTACTCGTCGGTTGTTCGCAAGAAGGCGAGCGAGCCGGGTATTCGCCAACTGTCCGCAAGAAGGCGAGCGAGCCAGGTACTCGCTGGCTGTCCGCGAGATGGTAAGCGAGTCGGTTTCTTTCCAAGTCTTAGGGTTCGGCAGAACGTCGAAGAGCGTTCGACGAATGCCGAACATTTGTTGAGGCCGTCGAACTCGGATCAGCGTTCGACGAATTTCGGTCTCCGTTCGACGAAATCTTTTCGACGAATTCATCTTTCCGTTCGACGAACTCACCCCTCTCGCGAGTGATGTTCTCATAAACCACTCGGTCCCTAGACTAAAGAGGTGAAATTACTACCCTGCACCTGGTGGTCTGCAGGTAGCCTCTCCAACAGCGGAGTTTGCTGTTAGCAGGCCAAGTTGGGGTGCGTTTAGTGAAACCAAAAGGCAGAATTCTGCTATTTACAGACCATGGGCAGAAAACTATAAATAGACCTCAATGGGCACATTGGGAGAGGATTCCAATCTCAGATCTCTGAGCTTCTTCTTCTTCCTTGGTTACTTTGGTTCAGCTCTCAAGCTCTCCAAGGTGCCCAAGTCTCAGCTTTGGCTTGGGAGGGGAAGCGCTCAATGATCTTCCGGGTTTGTGGTGGGACCTCCTCGCTGCGACTAAGGTCTTAGTCCATTTCCAAGTCTCCGGTCTGCTCCTTTCGAGGAACTAGTAAGGGCTAGCTGCCCCTCAACTCGTTGAGGGTCCGAGCTTCACAAAGGACCGAGAAATTGGTTTCAACAGCAGTAATTACATGTCTTACCCAAACTCGATTCTAAAATTATATATTATATAGATTTCCTTTATTTTTCATCTCTTTGTTTTGCAAATTTTTATTATCTTCTTGTTTGTAGATCTGTAATTCTATTATAAGAATTTTCAAAAATCAGAAAAATGTATATTACTATTCTCCCCTGCGAGATGACATCAATTATAAGCTTCGTTTGGCGTGGCTTATTTGCTTCGGTGAGTTTGGTCAAAAACGCCATTATCACAAATTGTATGTTTGGCAAGACAAAGGTTATGCCGCTCCCGCCTATTATGCGGGGAGCGCTCCCGCTCTCGTCTATTCTACGGGGAGCGCTGCCGTTCTCGCATGTTCCGCGGGAGCGCTCCCACTCTCGCCTATTCCTCGGGGAGCGCTACTGCTCTCGCTTGTTCCGTAGGAGGCACTCCCACTCATTCCTGCTCCGCGCGGCACGCCACCATCGTCCTTCACCGATGGCGATAGCCGACCACCACCACTAGGGAGGCTGCCCAGGTTGCCCAAGGTACTCCTGGGGGCAAACTCGTCATAACCCCGAAATTAGCAATCTGTGTGCTTTGAATCAAGTATTCTCATTCGCTCATCCAGGAATAAACATAACGCATATAACATAACGCACTCCTCAAAAATTATAAAAGGGGGGCCAGACCTCCATTTGAGGAGACAGGGCATTCAGACAAGGAGGAACTCTTGAGTTTTCTGGCGATGACTCTTCGAAGATCTTCATCAACCTTCAAGCTCCCCCTTTGCAGATCTCCCTTAGTGTTCCAGCTCTTCTTCAAGGACTCTTCAAAGATCTCGATTGGCCTCCAAGCTCTCCGGTGTGGACCTCCACCGCACCTTTGATCCGAACAGATCTTGTCCAGGCAATTTTGCAGGGTCTGCTCCAGGCCGCTCCGCAGCGCTCTGCTACAGGCCGCTCCGCAGCGCTCTGCTCCAGGTCGCTCCGCAGTGCTCTGCTCCAGGCTGCTCCACAGGGTCTACTCCAACTGCTCCGCAACTCTCTCCTCCAGGCCGCTCTGCTCCAGGCTGCTCCGTTGTGCTCCGCTCCAGACTGCTCCACAATGCTTTTCTCAGGACTGCTCTGCCGAGTTCCGTTCTCAAGGCTGTCTCCGAGCACGCTTCACCACGCCCGGCTCCGTAGGATTTGGAGGACTTAAGAAAATCTCTGGAACGTGAAAACAACTCTCTGTAACTCACAAAACTAATGGATCATTCAGAACTGGGCTAGACCCCGTGCTTTTTTCCCTTTCTGGGTTTTCCATGTAAAAATCTCGCTGTCCACTGTTAGTTCTCTCTTTTGCCTGTTTGCGTGTTCGGCTCACTCTCGAGCTAAGACGCTTCAGCTTGACCGGTCTAGGAGAGCGTTGAACGACCCGCAATAAGGATGTTAGATTGCCAATGAATTTCCATCTACAGTGTTATGTTGTGATGAAAGACATGATTAGGTGAAATTTTGAATTAAAAAAGGTGTTAGTTAGTGAAAATTCTTGTTATAATTATCAATGTATAGACATATAATCACTTGGAATCGAACCGAATCGCATAGAACATGACCAACTCGCTAATAAATGATTTGATTTTGACTCTTGTTAAACTGAAACCGTGTTACACGACAGTTCTAAAAATTATGCTGGAATGAAAACGAAAATCGGTCAAATCAAATGAGATTTTAGTTCTAATATGTATGAATAAGATCTTAATAAAATCAAAACCGAACTCCACGGTGTAATAGTTTATGTGATCCAAATCGTTCATTCCCGTCGCGGTCGACTCTCAGCTTCCTCCATTACTCCACTCTTCTCTCTCTGTCGGCCTGGCCCCAGAAACCTGGCCGACTCTTGAAGATTCATCCGAGAAGAGTACAAGACGAAGATCGCCTCTGATGCCATCCGCTCATCCATAATATATTTCTCTAGCGTCCACCGCGATGATTAGTTGAAGATCTCTGCGGACTTTCGTGCCCCAATCTCCTGCAAGGTGAATTTATTACCTCCCCCCTCGCCCAGATTGGATTCTTTCCTTGATTTAGGCATACCGGTCTCACCGGAAATCTCAGATGGTTCGTCGGTGGTTGTGGTTGGGTTTGTTGATCTTGAGCCTATTCATTAATTATTATCGGTGGTCGCGAGCTTCTCTGAGGGTTTCTGGTTAATTTTTTCACATAAGTAAATCACCTGGCCTTTTTTGAACCTGTATAGCTATTTGTTTAGTTGACTGACTGAAATATTGGGGGCTTCTGATTTCTTTAGCGATGAGATTACTAGTTATTGCTGACCGAGGTCCTATTTATGCTAGTTTGATTGTTCCTGATGGAGTTTTAGATTATATGTAGACTGATATATGGTTGTTTGAGAGTTATACTGTTTTTTTGTTTAGGGTTTCCTTCAGGGATGGAAACATGCTTGATGGCAGTTCTAGAGGAAGCTAATAAGGGGATTTAATTAGTAAGTTTTTTTTAGTAAAGCATGAATTTTTGTATTGTTGATGTGCTTTGTTTATTTTTTGCTATAGCTGTTTCATGAGAATTATGTAGAAATTTATCAGGACCGCTGTCAATTTCTATAAAGAATTGAGTTTTTTAATGCGCTCAGCTTATGTAGGAGTCTCTTGAATAACATTTTTATTCAATGGAGAGTTGAATTATCAAATCAGAAATTGGAAGTTGTTTGTTTTGTAAATTTAGAGTTAGAAAGATTTCATTTTTTTTATTCAATCTTAGTTTACTACTCCGCACCCATCGTCTCAGTCTTTTCCATCGTTCTTCATTAAAAAAATTGGGAACGATTGAGATGATTTCCGCAATCACTTAGTGGGGCGGAAATGAAATCCTTATTTTTTTCGCTCTATTAGAGGATATAAATTGTATGGAGGGTGATGGAGTTTGATTTACATACGAAATAACATAATTAAAGTTCATAAAAATTTGATTGTTAATAAATTTTCTATCAATAGATATAATTTAACACGCCTCTGAATAGATGGGATGGTCGGATGGTGATGGCATCAATTAGACAACTGTTGGCATAAGTTTAGAGTTATTAATTTGGGAAGATTCATGTTTCATTTCCTTCATGCATTTATCTTTCTTGGTAGGGTTATTCACTTAGGGTCTGTTAGATTGTTTGACAATGATGTAAAATGCTCTCGTGCTTAGCCTTTGCGTTGTACTTGATTTGAAGCAAATTTGGTTATTTCCTTGAGAAATCATCAATAAGGACAGTCAGGTTGGTGACTTTGACTTTGCATAATGAATTCGAAATACACTAAATGACTGATAATCTCCTGTTTTGTTCTTTAAATGCGAAAATTGGCACTATCAATTGTCATCATTGATGCTTTATAATGTATCCCCTTTCTTTGCGCAAGCAAAGTAGATTTAAAACCATAGTTTTGTTCACAGTGTCTTCATTGCTGTAATACTTGTTTATATTCCAATAGACTTCAGATCAAGCTTCTTGCCCTTTCTGTAAAGCAAGCAGAGTAGATTCAAAACCCTAGTTTTGTTCATGGTATCTTTAATGTTTCAACAAATCAAGCTATTTGATGGGTCCCTTTTTGCAGCCTTTATCATTGGATTAAAACACAAAAGCTTGGGTGTTTATTTCTTACATCATATGTTTAAATAATCATATGCAATTGCGATTTTAATGGCTAACAAATGTTGAAGAAAAATATTGAGGATCTCAATCCTTTATTTGCTTGAAAGCACCTGGTTAAATGCTTCAAATATGTTTCAAGTAATGCACCGTGGAAAATGACACGCCTGAGATTAATTTATATGAGTATTATACTACTTCTAATGTGAATTATCTTCTTTGATTAAACAGTTCTTTAATATTGTTACAACATGATTTTGTTGCATGAAGGCTTAGCTTGAGAGCTCTTCGTTTTCACAATATGGGGAAGAAGCAAGAAATTTTTGAATCTCGGAGGAGATTAGACAATACACTATCTTTGTCGGATCTTATGAATGAAGATTCTATTGCATCACTGATCAAAGAACAACTCATTCAGTCCTCTTTAAGGAGCAACACATGTAAGTTTTTTTTACTAATAACATTGTTTCCTTAATTCTATTGAAATTGTAGGATCTTAATGAGGTTGAGCTGACTTTCTATTTTTTCTGATGATTTTTTATTTCATTTTTTGAGGTCTAATTTGTTTTTTTAACAGTAAGGATTTATAGTTTATAGTGTTAGGGCATATGTGAAGATACTTTATTTCCTTTGCTGGTTAATCAGAACAAAAGCAGGTCCTTCTTTCCACTCATACAGTCAATACTATTATTAATAAACCTTTATGTCACAAACTTTTTTTTGTCAATACAAATCCTTAAGCTTAGTTGTTACAAGATATGTTTGGTTTGCATTTATAGTTTTATACATTGTTAATAAGTCATTTCCGGTGCTGGCTTAACTTTGATTTCTATATTATATTAAAAATTCTAACTGTATATAACTAAACTAGATTGATTAAACTTTGGAATTGTTATTTGCTATTCTCTCTTTGCCAAGTTTAGACTTCTTGGGTCCCCTGTACGGATGAGTTGGATATCAAGTAAATTTTAGGCCTGAAGCTGTTTGATTGAAATGCAGATGCTTTTATTGTTTTCTTAAAAAAATTAGATGAGCATGTTTGGGGAAAACAAGCGCAAATAACATGAAGAAAGTGACTGCAAAAACAACATTAGAAAATAAGACACAAGATTTACGTGGTTCAATGAGGTTCACCCAGGTCCATGGTCGTACGGAAAAAGAGTGTCTCTTTAGTCCAAAGATGAGTACAAGTTGCAGTACTTGATTCCCATATATACCTCGTTCAAGCTCTTTGAATTCCCTCTCTATTTTTGGTCCAAATATTTTTCTGTCTACTCTTTGACTTCCAAAATGCCAAAGCCCAACTTCACTTGGCTACACCTTTACCAAAAGTTGGGCAACACATCATGGCATCCTCTGCCTAAACATCACCCACAACATCAACCTACTTTGGTTGACTTGAACCACACCGCAAATGGTCACGATATCCCCAAAAATGTGGTTGTACCTCGATTTATGTGCACCTTTACTCTCCCAACACGGTTGCGGTTAACAATCATAGCTCATGGGTGCATGCTCGCGTCCAGCTCACGCTCTGAGTTTGTTAGGGTTTCGAAAATTTAGAGGAGGGGGGAGGGAAAACGAGAGAGAGAGAGAGTTCAGAAGGGGTGGAGAGAAAAACACTTCATCATAATACTCAAGCATGCCAAAATACACAAGTCTCCCAGCTTATATACGTGCCAGACAAATACAGACATAACAAAGGAAATTAAGAAAATAACAAAAGCAATGCAGAAAAGAAAGCGCCTCCTTGGCACGACGTCGGCTACGTCGGAACGGCTCGCCCGCCGCGTTCCCGGCGTTGGTAAACTCGCCACACCTGAGGTTGCCACTCGCCCTCGTCTCCCTCGTCGGTCGCCGTAATAATTCCGCCATCTGAGAAATTTGTCTTGTCCTCAAGGCAAAAGTCCGGGAACTGGTGACGCAAGTCGGCGCGATCTACCACGTCGCCTCCGAGGGTGGAAGTCTCTGCCATAACACCAAGACCTGCTCCACTGGTTGTGATGCACGCTGTACCGTGCACGTCTCCGCGATGCGCTGTGGCTGGAATGCCCGGGGGGGGGGGGGGGGGCAGGGTCCGACAGTGGAAGCATCTCCTCGACGGGATGATCGTCAATCACCCGCTTGAGCTGTGATACATGGAACACGGGATGAATGCAACTCTCCGGAGGTAGGCGGTGGCGGTACGTCTGAGTGCCCACCCGAACTACGACCTCAAAAGGCCCGTAGAGTTTGGACGCCAACTTGGAGTGGACTCGCGGGGCCACCGTCACCTGGCGGTGTTCTATACGACTCTTCCCTCCATTGGGCCCGGTGGCTCCGCTAATCGAATCAATCCCTCTCCTGGCCCAAGCTCAAACATGAGATGACTCGGTGGTATGACACACGCTACTCCGGCTCCTCCACTATCGAGCGCTTTTGCGGCGTCCGCCAGACGGTTGGACTTGACGACTATATTGATGAGTTTATCTCCTTGGTCACCCACATTCCCGGCCTGCCTCCTGACCATTACCTGGGCTTCTTCATGCATGGCATGCTGCTACATATCCGCTCTAGTCTCTGCACGCACCACCCCCAGACGGTCTCCGACGCCATGGACATGGCGCGTCTGGTGGAGGCCGACCTCTCCCTCGGCCACCTGCTCTTGCGGTCGGCCATCACTAGCCTCAGCCACCTTGGCGACCACCCGCCACGGCTACTCCGCCGCGCCCACCGCCTGGGGGAAACCGGTCGGGACGTCCACCGGCCCCTCGGCGCCTCTCGAACAATGATTACAATGAGCTTCGCAAGTCGCAACAAGGGCCTATGTTTTCGGTGCTGCTAGCCCGACGCTCCCAAACATGAGTGCACCGTTAAAGAGTTCCACACCATCATCGGTGACGTCAAACTTGAGGTTACCGTGGCTGACTTGGAGGCCCTGGAGCTTTCAGCGGAGGATACTTCCTTCGACCCCACCACGCCTACATTCCACCGCCTGGAGTTATCCTGTGCCTCGGAGGGCGGGATCTCTGGGCCGCAAACCATGAAGCTCTTGGGCACGATTCGTGATCGCTCTATCATCGTCATGGTGGACAGCGACGCGAGCCACAACCTCATCTCCGAGTACCTGGTGCAGCAGCTCCGACTTCCCTCGGTTCCATCCCCAGATTTTTCGGTCCGCCTTGGCGATGACCGATGTCGACCGACTCCGGGTCGTTGCCCTGTCGTGACTCTCTCCGTGGGGTCCCGTTTCGTGACCGCAAAATTCTACACATTCGGCCTCGGCGGTATCAACGCCATTTTGGGGGTGGCTTGGCTCCGCACACTTGGCGACGTGCGCGTCAATTGGGCGACTATGACCATGCAACTTCTCCATGGGGGCCGACCGTGTCGCCTCGACAGTGACTCCGCTCTCCGATCTCCCTCGACGCGATCCAGCGGACCACTGACGTCGCCTTTCCCGCGGGGATTTGGCCCCTCTCAGGGACGTCCGATGTGCCTCCCTCTCACCCGATGGACTTTTTGGAGCTTCTCACTGTGTTCACCGACTACTGCCTTGAGGACAAGGCACATTTTCTAGGATGCTACATTGTTACGGTCGCGCATGCCGACGACACACCGGGGGAGAGTCTACTCTCGGAGGAAGGCGACAACCCCTAGCCCACCTGGATTGGAAGAGTCCGCGGGAACCATCTTCATTTAAATATTTACTTTTGAATGTTATTCTGTTTTTGATGCGCACACCGGAACTCTAGCTAACCACACCCCACTGTTATAAAGGGTGTTGTATGTCTCATTAGAGTTTTTTTTCATGCTTGGATGAATGTGTTTTAGGGTTGCCCCCTAAGTTCCCTTTTTTTCCCTCCTCCCTCACCACTGCCAGCCCTCCCTTTGCCGGATTCTTCTATTGAGTTGGTATTATTTAGTCATGGATGTTGAACAACGAACATTAATATGTATCAATAGTCAAACCCATTTTGGCGAGATGTGGTCTCAATTTGTGTCAAGGAAAATAAGGTTATTTGGTCAATAGGGTAAAATAACCAAAGAAAGATGATTCTAGGTATTCTCCTTGGGAGTCGAATGATGCCTTGATCATGTTATAACATCTTAACTCGATGAATCAGTAGTTCTTTGCACTTACATCTTCCAAAATAGGAAAATGATGTATAGGATAAGGCTCACAATCTATTTTCTGATCTAGAGATTTCTGCTTAATTGTTTGGATCCTTTCTGATGCTTGTAAATGTGAGGATGATGCTACAACATATTCCATTAAAATTCATAAATTATGGAAGAAATTAGACACCCATGGCATGGAGTGGGGCATTCTTAATGTTAATGTCTATGCTCGGATTCTAGGCAGAAAACCCATGCTCGGCATTGGTTATATGTTAACGCCCATGCTCGGATTCTAGCCACGATAATTATTTAGCTGATATTCGTCAAATAGATTTGAGAAAATAATTGTACTTATAGATAAATTTATGAATCATTACATGCAGATATGAATTTCCACTTACATGAAATATTTCATTAATGAAATATTTCATTAGTGGGTATACTGATGTTTGTTATAATAGCTTCATAAAAATGTTAGGATGAAAATATAATAATTGTGTTGACTATCTCTTGAATGTGAATTGGAAGGATGAGATGGAAAGAGGAAGAAAATGTCATTGGTTTGTATAAAAAAATCAAAACTTTCAAACATTCAAGCCAATGAGTTGTCTGACTTTGGTCGTGGGTATGGAATGTGAGATGAAATATGATGAGAGAAGCTCTACTAGATTTTGATATTGCTTATTATTTTGTAATAGCAAGCAACTGTTTTAGGAAAAGAGAGATATTTAATTATATGCTTGTCCACAAACTTATAAATAAATCTATTATTTTCTTCGAGGAAAGAGAGTTTTTTTTTTTGGGGGGGGGGGCAAAGATTGAGATGTGGAATTTCAGTACACAACTTAAAATAGAACTTTTCAAGGTAAATTTTAAAAGTAAAAAGAAAATAATTGAAAAAACAATTGCCTTAACATTAAGAGGAGGAATATAATTTTTTGAGAAGTTAGTAATTTTAACAGATGGATTACTTAAGGATACAAATTGGAGCTCTTTGTAGGAGCTAAATATGATGTGTGATGAAATGATTAGTTCCATTGAAAAGATTGATGTAAATATTCTAAGAAGGTTTAGAAATAGTTCATTTTTTGATAAAAAAAAATCTGGTGGTTGTGCGTGGAGGCACAAGAAGTAATTAACGAGAAAAATGTGCTTTATAGACTATGAGAAAGTTAAAAGTCCTACGAGTGTAGTGAGCAAAGAAACATTTATATTTTTGATGATTTGTATATATACTTAGACTAAGGAAGGAGAAAGTGACGGGGATCGATGTTGGACTACGGGTCGCTATTCGGCGGCGCCGCATTTGTGTATTCGCACGAGAGGCGTTGATCGGATCGACGATCCGAGACCACGAGCGCCGTTTTAGTATTTATATGTTTCTTGTTTTTTTTATTTGGACTTGTATTTAGTGTTCTATCACATCGGGCGTAACAGTCAATCATAGTCGTTCACGCCGGCTGCCCAACCGCCTCTCCCGTTATAATAGAGGCGAAGGCTTTGATTTTCCGGCATTGCATGTATTGTGAGAAATTCCATACCAGCAATCCGATCGTGGTACGACGCCACAAGATCCCGGGGTGCAACGTCCCGATTAATTTTAGTTTTTTTTCCTGTTCCTAACATCCCACTGCCCTCCCCCTCACGATTTTCTCCCCAAAACTGCATATTTCTCTGTCGTGAATCCTCCAACCGCACGGTATCTCCCCAGCCCGCACACCTCTTGCGTCGACAAGCCTCCCGTCTGTCTCTCGCACGCCGCCCCTTCGTCAAATCCACGTCGCAATCCACGCCATTGTCTTCCTCCCTGACGTTGACACTCTCCAGTTGCCTGCCCTAACATCCTCCAGTCGATCGAGCCCTCCTCCAACACACCCCACTTCTTCCAGTCTCGTTCCTGTCTGGGAAGCCCTCTCTCGATTCCGTCCCGCCAGGGATGGTCCCGTCCAGTTCTGTCCCAGTTAGCCGTTCATCCCTCACTCCCACACATCCCTTCCCTCTCCCGCCAACCGCCAGTCATCTTATTTTCATGTACATCACCCTCCCCCAGCCCTAAACCTCCCACATCTCCCCATCTGAATCCTCCACCTCAACCCCTCCATTCCCTTCCTGGACTAAGGCAAATTCCTCCCTCCTTGTTACAACAGTCGGGATCGACTCCTGCCCCAAATATAGTAGACAGACGACTTGCTTCATTCCACCGCAGGATCTTTGTGCTTGTGAGTATTATGGTATCGTGTTATTTTATTTTCTGTGTTGAGTATTGGAAAACTATCACATAATTGTTTGGGTATTTTGACTCGTCTGAGTATTTGATATCATTTTCATTTCTTTCTATAAATTTCATTTGTGAAAATTGTAGTGGAAAGTACATTCTGCAAGGGCGAATGTGGTTTTACTTGTGTACTTGGAATTAGTGCAAACATTGTGTTTACTGGCGAATATAATTATAATTGCTAAAGTTTCATTTTCGAATTAAATTAAAATTTATTCACGCATCATTTAGATCAGGATCGTTTGAGTTTGTTAGTGTTATCGTTGCTCTAGCATAGGCCATATGGCAGCCCAGTGCCCCGCCAGGAATCTGTCAGTTGAGGAATGTGAGTCCAATACTGATCCTGAGGCTGCTGCTATTGAGGAGATTGTTGCCGCCGTCGAGGACGGTTGGGAGAGCGACGTTGAGCGCTCCTTAGAGTTAGGTGTTATACGACGCCTCCTTGACACCCCACATATTGATGAGGATTGGTGTCATACGATGAATTTCTATACTTACTTGACCCTAGATAGCGAGAGTTGTGTGAATATTGTGGTCCAAAAGGCCTTAGAACGGATGCAGGTGACTCCTGAGCTTCATCCCCATTCATATCGAGTGATGTGGGCCGATAAGACGACCATACTTATTACCCAGAGGTGCTAGGTTCCGATATCTCTCGCCTCATTCGAGGACCTTGTTTGGTGCGACGTCATCCCCATGGATGTCACCCACGTTTATTAGAGAGGCCTTGGCTCTTCGACCATGATGGCACATACTTCGACCTCCCAAACATTTACGTATTCTACGACAAGGGTCGTAAGATTACATTGACACCAACCTAACCCAAGGAGAAATCCAAGGGTAAGGCTGCACCTTTCACGAGCACAAGTTCATCCAAGACACTGCACATACTGCGTCACAGCGAGTGTATGAGAGAGAGCGTTGACACCGTCATATTTGACGTAGAGGCCGCCACCATGGGTACTAAGGGCCCTACGAAGATTCTAGAACTTAGCATCATGTATTTAGAGTCGGCCCCTTTTACACCCGAGATCACCTCTGATATCTCAGGAACCTATATTGGTGCTCGTTGCATGTGGAACGAAACTCTTTGTGCACCTCATGGTGACTCCCCCGTTGAGCCACCTGTTGAGCCATCATTCATGTTGGATACACTTATTATTGATAGGGCAATCGAGTTTGACGGTGCACTCGATGACTCGTTTATTTTGTGCATTATTATCTGCACTTGTGGAGGCATTTAGCGTACTATATTGACATGTCTTATTATTGATATCTCTGGTGTTCAGTTGAGTGTTCATCGCACCCGTGATGAATTTTTCTATACACGCCTTACGAGCCTCCTAATAATGTACCCAACTTAGGAGTTTCTTATAGTACCCAAAACCCTCGGTTTAAGGAGTTGGTCGTGTCAGTTCATCTTTTACATTTGCTGCATGATCATTTACATTTAGTGCATGACTCATATGTGTTATTCACATCTATTATATGTTTTGCATGAAATGCATGAATTAATCCGGAAGAAAATTACCAGCAATATTAAATTATATAAAGTACAGACACATATACACAGACGTGAGCAGGAGTTTCAGGTAGGCGAGCATGTCATGGTCAAAATTTGCATAGAGAGGCTCCCAAAATGAGTCACTACTAAGCTACAACTTAAGCGAATGAGTCTATAGGGTTTTTAAGAAATTGGGAACAAATGTCTACGAGGTCGATCTCTCCGCAGATGTGGATATTCATCTCGTATTTAATACAGAAGATTTGACACATTACTTTGAGCCTCTCGAGCATAGGGACCCATACTTTGAGCCACTTCCGACACCCTCTCAGTTACAGTTTGGCCCTTTCACTGATCATCTTGGACGAGCACCCGCGGACTTACCTGCACCTTCCATGATTCCACCGGTTCTCCTGGATCCAACACGAGAGATGAGAGTTGAGAGCATTGTTGATATTGTGGCGCACGAGTGCACAACCACCCCAGACGGACCTTCTTGTCGTTACTTGGTGCACTAGAGTGGACGCCCCAGTTTTGATGCTACTTGGATATCGACGACGGAGCTTGATAGACTTGCCCTCGATCTTCGACGTCAGTACGATCATCTCCATTCGTCGGAGATGAATGTTTTTCAGCCGAGGGGAGTTGATGGGGATCGACATCGAACAACAGCTCGCTATTCGGCGGGACACGCATTTTTGTATTCGCATAGGAGGCATTGATCGGATCGACGATCCGAGACCACGAGCGGGTCTGGTGCGCCATTTTAGTATTTATGTTTCTTGTTTTTTTATTTGGATTTGTATTTAGTGTTCTGGGACATCGAGCATAACAACCAATCATAGTCGTTCACGCCAGATGCCTAACCGCCCCTCTCGTTATAAATAGGGACGGAGGCCTTCATTTTCGGGCATTGCTTGTATTGTGAGAGAATCCAGACCGACAATCCGATCGTGGTGCGACGCCGCGGGATCCCGAGGTGCGACGTCCCGGTTAATTCCAGTTATTCTTTTTATTTTCCCGTTCCTAACATCTCACTGCCTTCCCCCTCACAATTTTCCCCAAAACTGCCTATTTCCCTGTCGTGGATCCATTGTTAATCGTATGTTTCATCTGTAACCGCGCGTCCATCTCCTTCTCCCGTGCATCCTCCAACCGCACGGTATTTCCCCAGCCCGCACGCCTCTTGCGTCGATGAGCCTCCCGCCGGTCTCTCGCATGTCGCCCCTTCGTCAAATCCACGCTGCAATCCACGCCATAGTCTTCCTCCCCGTCGAACGACGCTCTCCAGTTGCCTGCCCTAACATCCTCTAGTCGATCGATCCCTCCTCCAGCACACCCCACTCCTTCTTCCAGTCTCGTTCTCTCTTGAGAAGCTCTCTCCCGATTCCATCCCAGCCAGCCACTCATCCCTCACTTCCACACATCCCTTCCCTCTCCCGCCAGTCGCCAGTCATCTTATTTTCCTGTACATCACCCTCTCCCAGCCCTAAACCTCTCCCCTCTCCCCATCATAACCAAGGCAAATTACTCTCTCTTTGCTACAACAGTCGGGATCAACTCCTTCCCCAAATATAGTAGACAGGATGGCTTGCTTCATTCCATCGCAGGATTTTTGTGCTTGTGAGTGTTATGATTTTGTCTTATTTTATTTTTTGTGTTGAGTATTGGAAAACTATCACATAATTGTTTGGGTATTTTGCTTATCTGAGTATTTGATTTCATTTTCATATCTTGCTATAAACTTCATTTGTAAAAATTGTAGTGGAAAAGATTTTATGCGAGGGCGAACATGGTTTTGCTTGTGTACTTGGAATTAGTGCAAACATTATGTTTACTGCTAAGCAAATATAATTATAATCGCTAAAGTTTCATTTTCGGATTAAATTATAATTTATTCACACATCATTTAGATCAGAATCGTTTGAGTCCGTCTTGCATCAATCACGTAGGCCTGCATTAGTGTCAGCACAACGTCACACAATCTACCCTGCATCACAGAAAGTAAAATTACAGAATAGTTGATGATAAAGATGAGAGTTATAGAGACTTGATCAAGTGATGATTTAAGGTGAAGATAATAAAAAACGTCATTAAATATAAATACACTAAGTAGATATGAAAATGTTATTTTGAGAAGTTATTAAATGAGAGCTTTAAGGTAGAAATTTGATGCAACTTGAAAGTACCTAAAATTCTAAGATGCTAGTGAGATATAATTGAGGTGAAAAATGTTCAATGAAAAGCTATACAATTTACTTAAAATTAAGATGTTGTGTAACTTAACATCAAATATGAAGGTGATTTGGAAATAAAATCAAAGACAAATTTCAATTCAAAAACTGTGTTAACAAAGTTCGTAAGAGTATGATAGTGGCATGAAAAGACTTCACCCTCACGGATCCAACCAAGAAGAGGCGAACTGGGAATAACTTGAGTTGAAATAAACACAAACTGTTGTTGAAGCCAAGAACCCGGCTTCAGAGTTCGGACTTGGCTATGTGCAGAGGTTACTGTCCTACGAAAATAGAAATCATGGATAAAAAATGGTGAATTAGAAGGATAATAGTCACATCTCGGAGGTTTCGTCTCACACCCAAGAGTGATAGGAATTCTCTTTTCCAAACCAAAGTTGTGCTATGTTAGGGGAGAGAAACAGGCTCACGGGACGCACTAGAGAGCTCGCAAATTATAGGCGAGGTTTTCCGCGAGTTGATGACACTACCTTCTCCTTTCGACAATGAGTCTTATTTATAGGCAATAACAGGCATGGGTATACCCCTGGACCCATAGGTGAGGTCCACTACTATACGAGGTCGATACGGCCGCCGACGAGCTGGGGCGAGCTGATCTCAGCTCCCAGCAAGGTGATGACGATTCTCGGCGAGGTGTCTATGGTTTGAATGCGAGCTCACTGCAAGCTCACCCTTGTAGGGGTATTTTGGTAAATATCCTTTGTTGGGCTGCCCTTTATTGATCTCGGCAAATATGGGTCGTACACAATCCCAGTTTTTTCCAGACTCGTGACGAGGTCAGAAAAATTGTACGAGACCCTGGATTCGGCGAGCTAGCTGATTCTATAAATAGTGCCCCAGTGGGCTTCTGTAGTTGTGTCTTTAGTGATCACTTAGATTGAAACATGGACGCCTCAAAGTCGTTCATGAAGGCGTTCGCGGCTTCTCACATGGATAAGAAGAAGACTCGTCCAGATAGGCTCAAGGAAGCATCCTCCCGGAGGAGGTCGCAGGGCGAAGCGGTGACACTGGTGACTTCTCTCCTAGCTCTACAACCCTTTAGTTGTCGCAAGGCACGCGAACGAGGAGTCTGTCGATCTTGTAGCTTTCCTTACTCTCTGTTTCCTCGTATCGGTTTGGCAATAACACGCGGGGTGATCTCAGGCGCTGAGGGAGGCGGGTCTGTTCGTGGCCCAGGAAGAGGGCTCACCCTCTCAACACATGGGTCGGCGACGTTCCACCGGTTCCACCTTCTGGTGAGTGAAGTGATCACTACTACGGTGTCATTTACGAGATCTAACCCTTCTCCATTGTAGGTGGGGAGTCGCTAAAGTGATCCAAGCCGTCGACACCACGCGAGGTTGACTTTGTTCGGGCGACCTTGAAGAAGGCGAAGTTAATTAAACTCGTTGGGACCCCAGTGAGTCATTCTCCTGCTAGTTTCGGCGCGCCGACTGCTCCTACTACGTCCTCTACCCTTGTTGCGACACATACTTTTGCCCCGACGTCTACTCCTGTCGCGACGCATACTCCTGCCACGACGTCTTATCCAACGACTCTCGGAGGCTCGAGCGTGAGGACTCCATCCAAGGGGAAGGGCACCACCGGAGGGACCTCCACCAGCTTGTCCACCCCTAGTGAGTTTTTATTTTTTTTATTGAGGCTTTGCGGGTTTTGACGAGGTGATGGCGAACTAACCATGTTTTCATGTAGCTGCGACGACACTGGAGGCAGGCGGGGCACTCTCTGGGGGACGCCAGCGTTCCTCTTCGGGTGGTCGACTGGGCGATCGCTTCACACCCTTTCAACCCCTCTTGGTGAATCGTCAGCGATAGGCGAACTCCAGGGTCGTGTGGCCCCTACCCTGTTGACGTGGAGAATAGGTTGTGGGTTGTCGAGCTAGCCAGCATTATGAATTTCCTCACCGCCCTGGACTCTCGGATGGCAGTGTTGGAGGGCAACACGCCCCGTCTGCTGGTGGCCGAGGAGCGCTTCTATGCGATCGAGCACCTAGGGGTCCTAGTTAGTGAGTTGCGATGTCAGGTTGATCGCCTGATCGCTGACTTTGGCGGGGTTACGCGAGCTGTCGAGACCATTATGGAGCAGTCGTGGATGTTGGAGCTCGTCCGCCAAGGGGAGCAGCATCTGACGTAGGCAGTGACGTTGCTCCAGACGGCCACCTCTATGGGCTATATAACACTCGTCCACAACTCACAAGGACCTCCCCTCCATTGATCCGCTTTTATTTACTGTTCTTGTTTTCTTGTTTTTGTAACGAACTTGTTTTTAGCTATGTTCAGGTTGACTTCTTTTATACGAGCAGGTTGAACTCTTCATATGATTGTTGTGTATGCAATCTGCTTTCTTGATTCCATCTTGTTTTTCCATTCACATCCTTTCAGTTTTGCTTTTTTCGTTCGTATCTTCTTTCTTGCAGGATTGGCGGCCTGGATGGTGCAATCGGATGAGGGTGATGTTCAAGTCAATTGACTGAGTTCGCCTGTGTTGTATTTTGCTTTTTTGCTTTTTAAGGTCGCCCGATATTGTCTTTTGGGTCGCCCGGCGACCTGACAGTTTTGTAAGCTTTGAAAATTTTGACTATGAATGAGAAAGATATTTTTGTGCTTCACCAATGCTCTGGATGCTGAATGAAGGAAGCATGGGTATGTGCACATAAATCAAAATGGATTCTTGGGTCTGCCCTCTCTGATGTCTTTGGCTTTGATTTGAGGGCATGATTCCGCAGCAAACGCAACTGTATAGGGGGCCACTATTTCAGTGGTACTCTGTGAGCAGCCACTTTGTGCATTTATTGTCAAAGGTTAGGTCTTTCTCCTCTGAGAGAAGCCACTTTGTGCATAGTGCCAAAGGTTAGGTCTGTTTCCAATCTTCCCCCGCCCATACCCCCAATGATTGGGGACTATATGGGTTCTGTTGTTGTTGTTGTTGTTGTTGTAATGAGAAAGATATTTTCTTATTGTACGGTAGGCTCTTAGGCACGTTGAGAGATGAGCTCGTTGCGAGTTCGGTAGGCTCTTAGGCGCATTGAAAGGTGCGCTCGCTGCGAGTTCATCTCTTAGGCGCATTGAGAGGTGAGCTCGTTGCGAGTTCATCTCTTAGGCGCGTTGAGAGGTGAGCTCACTACGAGTTTGGTTGGCCCTTATGTGCATTGAGAGGTGTGCTCGCTACGAGTTCGGTAGGCTTTTAGGCGTGTTGAGAGGTGAGTTCGCTATGAGTTCAGTAGGCTCTTAGGCGTGTTGAGAGGTGAGCTTGTTGCGAGTTTGGTAGGTTTTTAGACGCGTTTAGAGGTGAGTTCGCTGCGAGTTCAGTAGGCTCTTAGGCGCGTTGAGAGGTGAGCTCGCTGCGAGTTCGGTAGGCTCTTAGCCGCGTTGAGAAGTGAGCTCGCTACGAGTTCGGTTGGCTCTTAGGCACGCTGAAAGGTGAGCTCATGTAACGATTCCTGTATAAGAATTGCGTTACTCGTTTTCTTAGAGGGGTTTCGTCATTGGTGAAGTGAATGCAAAGTGGCGAGGTAATAAGTCTTTTCCATGATGTCGGTCCTGGACCATATAAGGTCAACACTGTTGGGAACTGAGCTCAACAATGTTCCTGATTTGAAGAAGTGCTCAGATCAATGATAAATGCATTATGTATTTGATGATATAGTTTATTCATGACTGCAGAAGATAAATCATATATCAGGTAATTTTCTAAGTCTAAAATCATCAAAGACTGGACATATCGTTGATATAATATACATATCGTTGAGAAAGCATCAAAGCTACATCACCAGTGTATAGACGATAAAAGTAATGAAAATTAACCAAGTAAAATATCGTCTCAAGACAGCAGAAGAATCATGGAGAAAAATATCATATCGTCGAAATAGTTTCGACGATATCGTCTTGATGAAGACACATCGTCTTGAAGATTGTAGAAAGCTTGTCATGGATAA
Source organism: Dactylorhiza incarnata (assembly GCA_033032865.1). Lineage (NCBI taxonomy): Eukaryota > Viridiplantae > Streptophyta > Magnoliopsida > Asparagales > Orchidaceae > Dactylorhiza > Dactylorhiza incarnata. The sequence continues at coordinate 105,134 of JAWHQI010000434.1, forward strand.
AGCTAAGTTCAGATATCGACGACATCGTCATGAAGAAAGCTTGTCGTGGATAAAGCTAAGTTCGGATATCGACGACATCATTTTGAAGAAAGCTTGTCGTGGATAAAACTAAGTTCAGATATCGACGACATCGTCTTGAAGAAAGCTTATCACGGATAAAGCTAAGATGTCTCTACTGTTGAAATCTGCAACAGGTCTCTGGAGTTCGGACCTACTGGGGGTGTAGCCGATACTTACTTCTCCCTCACTAGACTCTCTTGACGGTGGATGTGAGAATATGAATAGACCCAAGGCTGAAACGAGGAGGTCCCGCCACACACCCGGAAGATCTTAGAGAGCTTCCCCTCCCAAACCAGAGCTCAACCGGGCACCTTAGAGGGCACTAGCAGCCGACCAAAAACTAGCCTGGAGGAGAGGATTCTCTAAAATCGGATCTCCTCCAAGGTGCCCTTAAGGGTCTATTTATAGACTTTTCTAGGCTGATCTGCAAATAACATGAATCCGCCTTTTAATTTTACTAACCGCACCCCAAATTGGTCTGTTAACAGCCTAACTCCGCTGTTCCGAAGGGCTATTTGCAGCCCACCAGGGGTATCAGGGTCATTTCCCCCTCAAATCATCCTGGGCGAGTGGTCCGTGAGGGCACCACTCGCTGGGCACCCGCCTAGCTGGGCGAATGCCCACGCTTCCGGGGGAGTGGTCCGTGAGAGCACCACTCGCCTAGCCCCTTCTCTTCCGCACCTTACCCCCACCAAACCGGGGGTACTTCCACCTCCTAGCCAAGGCGAATGATCGGGCTGACCCAGGTCTCGCCATTTGGCTTGAGGGGCCCACTCGACGAATACGGGTTGTACACAATCCCCGCTCTTTGCGAGCGGTTACTACGCTCGGAAAGAACAGTCCAACCCTGCATTCGGTGAGTGCTTGCTGACTGGACTCACAAGATTCTGTGGGTCCCACCGTTGCCCTATATATATCTCTTCATGTCAGAACTTCCTGGAGCGCTGACAACCTTTGATTCGGAGCTTCTTCCCTCTCCTAGTCCTTCACCGACATCAATGTCTTCTCACAAGCCTTCCGCGAGACCCCTCTCGCGGGAGATGATCGAGCGTCTGGCCGCGGCCCAAGCTGTAACTGCCCCCAAGGCAGCCAAATTTGCTCCCTGGCTTTTGTCTAAGCGGGATCCGAGTGCCCCCTACGTCTCGCGTCGAGCCAAGGCGATTCGACTGAATCGTCAGAGATGCGAGACTGCCTCGGAATCTCCTGCGGGTACTCCACCGGCGAACACTCCGCCGGCGGATATTCTTCCGGCGAGGAATCCTCCGGACCCCGGGACGCAGGTATGAGGGTTCCTCCGTCCCTCTGTTTAATTCCTCCCCTTACCCTGCCTTTGCTTTGACCATTCGCAGGGGATCTCGATGCCCGAGACCGGCCACGGGGCCGTCTCGAGCAGTGTCGTGGTGCCACCTCTCGCGAACGAGAGGCCTCCTCCAGACCTGGACCTTGCTCCTCCGCCCCCTCCGGGCGAGACCACATTGCAGTCCGGTAAGTTGTGAACCCTCTTGATTCGTCCTTCATGATGCTCGCTGCTGACCACTGTTTTTTGTAGCCCTTGACCCCAACCTTCCGCTGCGGAACCCCTCCGTTCTTGCGGATGAGCCGAGGGTATCTCCCCAGAAGGGATCCGGTCATCAGGGCCGTGCGGATGATCCTGCGGATGCTCCAACTCTTACCTCACAGCCCTACCGTCCTGGAAAGGGAAAGGTCCTACCTCCCGCCGGGCTGTTTGGAATGCACCCCCATTCGTCTCGTCCTTCAGGTCACAAGGACCCCACCCCAGGTCAGTTCACTCACCTGCCCCTATCGCACTCGCATATTTTACCACTACTGATCTAGTTGTGGTTTCGCAGGCTATCGGGAAGCCTCCCCCTTTGATTCCTACTACGAGGGGGGAGAGGGGATGCTCTCGCCTCTCCCTTCCCCTGGGGATCTCGCTGACTTTCTGGGTGACTCCTCAGATCACGCGACCCTGAAGGAGCGGATCACGGAGGTCTTGGGGAAGCTCATCCACATTCAGCGAAATGTCGCCGGCCAGGTGGACGACGTGCGGCTGAGAGTCGCGCGTGAGTTAAAGGACCTCCAGCGGGACTACTCGCGCATTCTCGCGACGGTGGAGCGCCTGGGGGGTGAAGGAGGGGAGTTGTCTCCCGAAAGACACGCCGCGCGAGCCCGGGACCAACTCCAGCTGGCTTCCCATGAGATCACCAACATGCTCGCATATTTCCGTCCGCGAATGCCCCTGGAAGCGGGGTCGCGAAAGCGAGGTCGGTGGGTCTGGGAGGAGTATTGAGCCAGTCTTCATTCGCCCTTGTTGTAATTCTTCTGTTTTCTGTAGCGTGGATGCTGAACTTTTATTTATGTTTGTAATAATCTTATGTCCTGTGTTTTGCGAATGCTCTATTCTTTATCCTTTATTTCCTATATCTTGCTTGGGTATTGCCGAATGCTTTACTATTGCCGAATGCTTTCTTAACCTCTTTCGCGTAGTCGATGAACGAATAGCCACAGGGCACTTGTCATTACTGGGCGAGAGGGGTCGGTCCGGGTTCCGAGGCGTCGGGAAGGCGCGACTGCTATCCGCACACCCGTTACCTCGAAAGCCCAAACGCCGTTTAGCCCCTCTATAAACAGGCCTTTCAACCACCGTATTAACTACCTTACCATCCGCTCCTTCTCTTTCCTCGCGTTAGCACTCGCGCTTCTTTCTTCTCTGCTGCTTTCTTATCCTTCGTCATTCGCGACATGGGTGGCGATGCGGAAGGCAGGGCCAGGTGCGCCAGCGCGTTCGTCAACCACACCTTCGATTCATGCGACCTCTCCGACGAGGCTTATTTGACTGCGGTCGCGGATTACATCCCGCCTGGGTTCGAGGCGCGAAAGCCCAGGCCGAACGAGCGCCTAAACTCCATCTCGCCCTGTGCTCTCGCGATCCCGCTAGAGCACTTCGAGGTGGGGTTTCGCCTTCCCATCTGGCCGGTACTCCGCCAGACCTTCAGGTATTATGGAGTCGTGCCCGGCCAGCTCAACCCCAATTCCATCGCCATGTTGGTCGGGTACGCGAGCTACCTGCGAGAAGAGGGGATCGAGTTCTCGCTCCCTGTCTTCTGCAAGCTCTACACCTTTTGCTGCACCAACGGCATCTCATTCTTCTCGGGTCTGAACCCGCTCAAGCACTACGGGCTCCCGAATAAGAACCACGACTGGGTTCGGCGCTTCCTCTTTGTCAGCGGGAACCTGGGAAATACACTTCTCGCCCCGGTGCAGGAGGAGGAGTCAACCTTCCGCCCCCCGACCCTAGGGGGGCACGAGGCCAAACTCCACCAATACATCTTGGAGCACGGGCTGGACCTCGTCTACCTCCGGCGAAACGTCAACTCGCTCCCGCTCATTCCGCAGGGCGAGGGTAAGTTTTTGGGACTTCGTTCGTTTCGATCTTGTGACTCTCATACCATTCGCTAAATCATTCGCAATATTATGCAGGCGTGCGTAGCCTCCCCCTTCATCCGCCGCGTCCCTCTGGGGCTTCCGTGTCCTTCGCACAGGCTGCAGCGGATGCCTGTCGGGAGGAACCCTCCTCCTCCAAGCCCAGCGGAAAGAAGCGAAAACCTGGGGCGCTGACCTCCTCTTCCTCCAAGAAATCGAAGAATCCCCCCTCCGCCAAGGGGAAGGGGGTCTCGGACGAGACCCTAGGGGCGAGTGCTCAGACTCAGACCCTGGGGGTGGGTGCGCCAGGCGAGACCACCCTTCGCGCGGGATCGTCGTTGCCGCCGCTTCCATTGCCTAGGGACCACCGGAACTTCCCCAGCGGCGAGAAGTACGTGGACCCCTCAGGGGCTCCCCTGGTAAAGTGGGACAGGAATGTCAACAGGGTCTCGCTCTCCACCCTTCACCCGTCGTGGATAGAGAGCGACCTCGCCAGTGGTGAGGCCTATGTCATCGCGTATGCCCTCTACGGCCGGGAGGATGCTGAAGTCTATGATGCCGAGACGACTCAGGCTCTCGCCCATGAGACCTCCAGGGCCATGCTGCGGTCGCTCGAGCTCGCGCATATGTCTTCGCGCCGGAGCATCAAACTGGCGCGGAGCTTGGCGGAGGTTGAGGAGTCCAGGACCGTCGTTTCTGCCGAGGCGCAGGCCCTCAGGACGAAGTTGGCAGCTGCGGAAGCTCTTCTCGCCAGTCGTCCCGTTGCCGAGGTATATATTTTCTCCCTCCCCGCGAGTGACTTGTTGCCGATTGATGCACCTTCTTCTGACCACCTTCATTATTATTTTTAGGATACCACAGTTGCCGAGATGCTTCGTGCTCGGGTGGCTGGCCTTGAAGACGAAGTCCTGCTGGCTAAGGCCGAGGCCCAGCGGTCGCGAGAAGCCGAGGTCTCGGCACTCGCCTTGGGGAGTGGGGGGCACTTCTACCCCCACCACGAGCTGGAGCAATTGATGCAGGAGAACGCCCAGAGCGCCGTGAAGCATGCGCTGCAGGTGTTGCGGCAGGCTGGGTACCTGAAGGAAGAGGCCGAATGCCTCTCTGCCCGACAGGTCGTCCCCGAGCTCTTCATCCCGATCCCCTTCCCGGAAGATGAGGATGGCGAGCCGCGAGAAGACGCCCTCCTACCGGATTCAGGCGAGAGCGATAGATCTTCTGGCGAGAAGCCTGCCGACCCCTGAGATGGGCCCTGTGTTTTTTGCTGTCTTTTACTTAAAATCTTTTGAATGTAATCATGAACGGGGCGAGTGCCCTTGAAAGATATGTATATTAATAACGATTTTTGTGCTCTCCATTTTTGTGCTATCTCCACTTTTTTCTCATTTGCTGTTATGTCTCGCTAGACTCGCTAGGACGTTAATTCTTTCTCATTCGCCGCTATATCTCGCTAGGCTCATTAGGACGTTTAAGCTGTAGTGCGACTGTCCCGGCCACCTAGCGAAGGCTCGAGGATGACCTAGGCGTGTCACCCCTCTTCGCCTTCCCGCGGCCTGCCCCACTCGCACCTCCTTACCATTCGCCCAAACCTGGGTCTCGCTTAGGTAGTCATGAAAGTGAAGTGAGGTCATCTCTCCTGCGCGTGGTCAATGCGAGTGCTCTTGAGGTCACCCTTTGAGAATTTTGAACCTGACACCGAGTGAGCCTTCGGACCTGCCAGCTAGATGAGAGCCTGAACAGCGGGTCTGCTCGGGGCCTTCTTTTCTTTCACATAGAACCTGCCTCCGAGTGAGCCTTCGGACCTGCCGGCTAGATGAGAGCCTGGACAGCGGGTCTGCTCGGGGCCTTCTTTTCTTTCATATAGAACCTGCCTCCGTGTGAGCCTTCGGACCTGCCAGCTAGATGAGAGCCTGGACAGCGGGTCTGCTCGGGGCCTTCTTTTCTTTCACATAGAACCTGCCTCCGAGTGAGCCTTCGTACCTGCCAGCTAGATGAGCGCCTGGTCAGCGGGTCTGCTCGGGGCCTTCTTTTCTTTCACATAGAACCTGCCTCCGAGTGAGCCTTCAGACCTGCCAGCTAGATGAGAGCCTGGACAGCGGGTCTGCTCGGGGCCTTCTTTTCTTTCACATAGAACCTGCCTCCGAGTGAGCCTTCGGACCTGCCAGCTAGATGAGAGCCTGAACAGCGGGTCTGCTCGGGGCCTTCTTTTCTTTCCCATAGAACCTGCCTCCGAGTGAGCCTTCGGACCTGCCAGCTAGATGAGAGCCTGGACAGCGGGTCTGCTCGGGGCCTTCTTTTCTTTCACATAGAACCTGCCTCCGAGTGAGCCTTCGGACCTGCCAGCTAGATGAGAGCCTGGACAGCGGGTCTGCTCGGGGCCTTCCTTTCTTTCACATAGAAACTGCCTCCGAGTGAGCCTTCGGACCTGCCAGCTAGATGAGAGCCTGGTCAGCGGGTCTGCTCGGGGCCTTCTTTTCTTTCGCATAGAACCTGCCTCCGAGTGAGCCTTCGGACCTGCCAGCTAGATGAGAGCCTGGACAGCGGGTCTGCTCGGGGCCTTCTTTTCTTTCACATAGAACCTGCATCCGAGTGAGCCTTCGGACCTGCCAGCTAGATGAGAGCCTGGTCAGCGGGTCTGCTCGGGGCCTTCTTTTCTTTCACATAGAACCTGCCTCCGAGTGAGCCTTCGGACCTGCCAGCTAGATGAGAGCCTGGACAGCGGGTCTGCTCGGGGCCACTTTTGGAGCGTTCGAGTTTTTTCCTACAAGCTGCAGTATCAATCTCAAACATATATGTTAAACAAAACATTCTTATTTCAAAACATTTTTATTACATGATTTCAGGGATAGAAACGTTTAAGATCGTCACCACTCCATGTGTGGCTGAGAGGTTGGCCCTCCACATTCTGAAGGCGATACCCCCCAGACTTTAGTGCCTCTTCCACGACATAGGGACCTTCCCAGTTAATGTTGAGTTTTCCCACCGCGGCGGATCTTCCGGCCGCGTCGACCTTCTTGAGCACCAGATCTCCCTTCTCGAACTGCTTGACCCTGACGTGCTTATCGAAATACTTGGCCATCCGCCGCTTGACCTCTTCTTGGCGAACGGCTGCCAGGTCTCGAGCTTCTTCGATGAGGTCGAGGGAGAGCCGCAACTCCACCTCGTTTTCGGCTCTCCAATCTTCCTCTCCGCTTGCGGCGGCCTTTACCCGTGGTGTCATAACTTCGAACTCTATGGGGATGACGGCCTCGCAGCCGTGAGAGAGCTTGAAAGGGGTCTCTCCCGTGGCGGTGTTGGGGGTAGTTCTTAGGGCCCACAAGACCGATGGAAGCTGTTCCACCCAATTGCCCTTCAGGTTTTCCACCTTCTTCTTGAGCAGGTTCATAATGACCTTGTTTGCCGCCTCCACCTGCCCGTTGCTCCTGGGATGGTGAACGGATGCAAACCTGAGGTCTATCCCCAGCTGGCCACAGAAGCTGATGAATTCCTCGCTTGCGAACTGCGGACCATTATCCGTGACTATGGCCTGTGGAAGCCCATGTCGACAAATGATCTCCCCCCATACGAAGTTGCGGATTACCTGGGAGGTGACCTTAGCCAACGCCTTGACCTCCAACCACTTTGAGAAGTAGTCAATCATTACTAGGAGAAACCTCCTCTGCCCACTAGCCTGGGGGAAGGGTCCTACCAGATCCATCCCCCATATGGCGAATGGCCAGGGCGCCGTGATACTCTTTAGCCTCTGAGCTGGCATGAGCTGAAGCGGGGCGAACATTTGGCACTTCTGGCACCTCTTGGCGAAGGCTGCCGCGTCTTTACTTAGGGTTGGCCAGAAGTACCCCTGCCTCATTATTCTTGCCTCCAACATCCTGCTCCCCGAGTGGCTGCCGCACTCGCCGGAGTGGACTTCTTCCAAGATCCTTGGGACCTCCTCCTCTGAAACGCATCGGGCCAGGAGGCCCGAGAGGGTCTTCCGATACAGGTCCCCCTCGTGTAGCACGTAGTAGGCGGACTTATATCGGAAGCGCCTCTGGTCCGGAACCTCCTCCGGAAACTTTCCTGTCGCAAGGAAGGTGACGAAGGGATCCTTCCAGGAGGGCCGCTTCTCTACTTCCATGAGTTCTCCCTCCTCAATCGAAGGGCGGAATAGGTCCGTCAGGGTCCCCCCGGCTCGAGGACCGGATTTGGCCAACTGATCCGCCGGGGTGCTCTCCTCCCGAGGGACGTGCCGGATGGAGAAAGTTTTGAACGTTCCCACGAGACCTCTCACTTTGGCCAAGTACCTTATGAGCGCCGGCTCCCTCGTCTCGAACTCTCCCCTGATCTGAGAGGCTATTATCATTGAGTCGGTGAGGACCTCCACGTCATGGACTCCGAGCTCCTGGGCCAACCGTAGACCGGCGATCACCGCCTCATACTCCGCCTGGTTGTTGGTGATTGGGAAGTGTATCACTAGTGTCTGCTCGATCTTTACTCCTTGCGACTCTCCAGCACCACCCCTCCTCCGAGTGAATTCTTGCCTGAAGCCCCGTCCACCAGCAGCTTCCACGGAACGTGACGAGGGGCTCCATCTTCCTTCATCTCGGCCACATAATCTGCCATGAAATCAGCCACCACCTGCGCCTTCATGGATAGTCGAGGGACGAAGATAATGTTGAATTCACTTAGCTCTATCGACCATTTTGCGAGCCTTCCCGAGTGTTCCACTCCTTCGAAGATCTGGCGGAGAGGGTGGTCCGTCACTACTTGAATTGAATGGGCCTGGAAGTATGGCCTGAGCTTCCTTGCTGCGACGACCAGAGCAAAGGCCAACTTCTCCAAAATCAGGTATCTGAGCTCTGCTTCCCTCAGGACCCTGCTCACGTAGTAGACGGGCAGCTGCTTCTTGCCTTCCTCCCGAACCAGGACGGAGCTTACGGCCTCTGTCCCGACCCCGAGATATAGATATAGATCTTCCCCCTCTTTGGGACCTTGGAGCAGTGGAGCCTTGGTGAGTTGGCTCTTCAAGGCCTGGAAGGCCTCCTCGCATTCTTTTGTCCATTCAAACTTCTGGTTACCTCGTAATGTTTTGAAAAAGGGGGAGCACTTCTCCCCGGCTCGGGAGAGAAACCTGCTCAGCCCCGCGAGTCTTCCGGTCAAGCGCTGAACTTCCTTGGCGTTCCGCGGCGACCCCAGCTCCACTATGGCCTTAACCTTGTCCGGGTTAGGTTCTACCCCCCAAGGGGTGAGAAGATGCCCTAGGAATTTCCCCTTACTGGCCCCGAACACACACTTCAGGGGGTTCAGGCGCATCTTATACTTGCGTAGGGTGGCGAAGGTCTCCTCGAGGTCCTGGATGTGAGAGTTCACGCACTTGCTCTTCACCATAAGGTCATCCACGTAGACCTCCAGGTTCCTTCCCCTTTGCTCCCTAAATACCCGGTCCATCATCTTCTGGTAGATTGCTCCTGCATTTTTCAGCCCGAAGGGCATCATCTTATAGCAGTAGCATCCCTCCCTGGTGATGAACGAGACGTCTTTGACGTCCGGGGGGTGCATCCTGATCTGGTGATAACCTGAAAAAGCATCCAAAAAACTCATCACAGAAAAACCGACGGCTGAGTCAACCAGCGCGTCGATCCGAGGCAGGGGATAACAATCCTTAGGGCAGGCCTTATTTAACAATGAAAAATCCACACACATACGCCAGCGGCCATCGGCCTTTTTTACCATTACGACGTTGGAGACCCAGCCTGGGTACTGGATCTCCGATACAAAACCTGCTTCGAGGAGTTTTGCCACCTCCTCGCGGATGGGTCCTTCGAGCTTGCTGGCGAAGGTCCTTCTCTTCTGCCGGATGGGACGGGCTTCTGGATCGAGGTTGAGACGATGGCAAGCCACGTCCGCCTCGATGCCTGGCATATCAGCTGCGCTCCATGCGAAGACATCCACGTTCCTCTGGATGCACTCCAGCATCTTCACCCTGTCCTCCGGGCCGAGGCCCCCGCTGATCCGCACCTCTTTCACCCTCCCCTCCTGGGTGAGGACCTCCATCTCCACTACCTCTTCTGCCGCCTCGAGCCGGGCTGGATCTTCCCATTGGCCCTTATGCTTTTTGCCTTTCTACCCGGGCCTCTTCCTCTGCGACTCCTTCCGCCTCCATCGGCTCGACCTCCTGCTCCTCTTGAGCGACCTCCATCAACTCGACCTCCTGCTCCTCACGAGCGACCTCCATATTCTCCTCTCGGGCATCGCCCTCTCCCCCTACCTCTCTCTTCTCCACTTCTTCTCCTGGCCCATCCGGCCTCGCCATCTCCTCTTCCATCTTCTCGGCATCCGCCATCCAAGAAATGGTGTTGACGGCAGTCACATAGCACTGCCTCGCCACCTTAGCATCTCCTCGGACGCGGACCTGGACTCCTCCACTATGGAGCTTTAAGCACTGATGGTACGATGAGGGCACGCACCGGAAGGCGCTGATGAGGGGTCGTCCGAAAATGGCGTTATAGCTGCTCGGAGCGTCCACAATGACGAACCGGCAGTTTCTTGGGACCCCTCCTAGCGTCACCTGGAGACCAACACCTCCCTCGACCTCCTTCCGCTCTCCTGAGAAACCAAACAGCGGTCCGTCGGAGGCCTGCACCCTCTTCTTTTCCACCTCCATTGCGTCGAAGGCCTTCTTGAAGATCACGTTCACTGAGCTCCCGTTATCTACCAGGATCCGGGAGACCGTCAAATTTTCAATCGCCGTCTGAATCACCAGGGCGTCGCAGAATGGATCCTCATAATCTGGCATGTCTTCCGAGGAGAAGGTGAGCTTCTCCGTGAGGGGTGGGGTCTGGGAAGTCGACGCGACGTCCCTTCGGAACATCGCCTGGAAGCTTCTCTTGCGAGAGGCCTCTATCCCAACCCCTCCATGAATCACCCCGATTCCCCCCTGGTTCCTGTATCCGCCCTGTCCTCGCATCGGTCTTCTTCCGCCTCCGGGAGCATTTCCTCGATCCTGGCCTGCTGCCGCCGTGGCTGACCTCTCTCTCTCATCTCCAAGAATTCTGGGCAGGTGGCGGTCGCGTGACCTTCTTCCTGATGAAAGTCACAATAAGGCAACGCCACCCTGCCCCCTCTCCCTGCTCTTCCTCTTCCTCCTCTTGCTCCTCTGCCTCCTCTTCCTCGGCCTACTGCCATAGCTTGCTCCCTTGGGGGGTGAGGGGGTCTGGGACCCTGCCTCCACCCCGGATTCATTCCTCCCGCTTCTCTTCCTTGGTATCCCTCTTCCTGACCTCTCGCTGGTCCTTCCTGGTGCCTCCAGCCCAACCTGTTGTTGGGCTCCTGATTCCTCCAATTCCGAGGCGGTCTTTCGAACCCTTGACCCCTGGGTTCATCTCGCCTTCTTCCTTCCTGCTGCCTCACCTCGGGCTCGCTCATTTTTGCCAACCTCTTGTAGAACTCTGGGTTGGCCGCCTCCCCTTCAATCTCTTCTGCTGCTCGCTCCATCAATTCTTCAAAGGATGAAGGAGGCCTTCTTTTCAGGTCCATCTTGAAGAACCCATCTCGCAACCCTACGATGAACGCCATCTGGAGGGCGAATCCCGGCACCTCCTGCACGAGGTGTATCTCCTCCTGGAACCTATCCACGTAATGTGCCAGGGACTCTCCCTCCCTCTGCCTGATCTTGAAGAGAGCCTCCGCATCCTTCTTCCTCTTTTTTGACGTCGAGAAGCGTAGCCGAAAGCCTCGGCGCAGATCATCGAACGTGTAGATGGAACCCGCGGAAAGCTGGTGGAACCAGTCCCTTGCTTTCTCCTTCAGGGTGGTTGCGAAGAGTCGGCATTGAAAAGCATCCGACATGGGAAGGATTGATGTCATGTCTTCAAACCACTGCAGGTGCACGACTGGATCCTCCTTGCCGGTGTAGTAGGACATCTCCGGCCCACGAAACCCCTCTGGCACGGGGGCCGAGAGGATCATCTCGCAAAAGGGGCTCCCTTCCCCTGCTCGGCGAATGGTCTTCTCGCGCGGACCCAACTCGCACACCTCAGCACTCGTCGGACTGCTGAACAGCTGCCGCCCCGGGAGATCTCGCGCACTTCCTTCTGCTGGCACCTCCTTCCCCGGCCGCTGCCCCGGTGCGTTCTCGCCGATCTGCAGGGGTGGAACCACGGGGACTGCCGGGGTCTCGCACTCGCTCCTTGCTGCGAGAACTGTCTGCAGGACTTCTCGCTTGAACTTCTCAAACATCTCCAGCCACTCTCCTGTCGCGGGTGGCTGCGAGTGACCTGAGTCAGAACTATTCCCCCCATCTCCTGTCATCGAACCTAATTCAAGATTTTCCTTCACCGGCTACGGTCCACGCTCACCGCACCAAAAATGTTGAAACCTGCAACAGGTCTCTGGAGTTCGGACCCACTGGGGGTGTAGCCGATGCTTACTTCTCCCTCACTAGACTCTCTTGACGGTGGATGTGAGAATATGAATAGACCCAAGGCTGAAACGAGGAGGTCCCGCCACACACCCGGAAGATCTTAGAGAGCTTCCCCTCCCAAACCAGAGCTCAACCGGGCACCTTGGAGGGCACTAGCAGCCGACCAAAAACTAGCCTGGAGGAGAGGATTCTCTAAAATCGGATCTCCTCCAAGGTGCCCTTAAGGGTCTATTTATAGACTTTTCTAGGCTGGTCTGCAAATAACATGAATCCGCCTTTTAATTTTACTAACCGCACCCCAAATTGGTCTGCTAACAGCCTAACTCCGCTGTTCCGAAGGGCTATTTGCAGCCCACCAGGGGTATCAGGGTCATTTCCCCCTCAAATCATCCTGGGCGAGTGGTCCGTGAGGGCACCACTCGCTGGGCACCCGCCTAGCTGGGCGAATGCCCACGCTTCCGGGCGAGTGGTCCGTGAGAGCACCACTCGCCTAGCCCCTTCTCTTCCGCACCTTACCCCCACCAAACCGGGGGTACTTCCACCTCCTAGCCGAGGCGAATGATCGGGCTGACCCAGGTCTCGCCATTTGGCTTGAGGGGCCCACTCGGCGAATACGGGTTGTACATCTACGATATCGTCTTGAAGAAGAAGTTCAACCTTGAAGGCTAAAAGATATAACTCCTTAATTCATAAAGAAAGGTTCTTATGGACAAACATCGGTTTGAAGACCTTATGTCGTCTAGAAGATCAAGACGATGTCGTCTTAATGAAAGACAGTCAGCTTGAAGAATAGGTCTAAGTCCAAATGAAAGTAACATCTCGACGATGTCGTCTAGAAGAAGTAATATCGTTCTGGTATTAAGTAAAGCCTTGAAGAATGAAGTATCTAGGCGATATCGTTTGGAAGAAGCAATCTCGTTGAGATATCAAGCCAAGTACTGAAGTAAAAAGTATATCGACGATATCGCCGTGAAGCATATCTGTTGTTTAAAACGATATCGTCTTGAAGGATCAATATCGTCTTGACAGTTGCTGAGCAGCATTTAATGCGCTGGTTCTCTTGGAAATTGACATCTAGGGAAGATGCACGCTGCCCATCTTGCGCACCAATCAAGGAGTAATAAATAATATTCTCTGTACAGAATATAGTCGTTGCACAATGTTTAAGGAAGAATTTTATTACTTCTATATTCTGCAAGTTCCGAGAATGGCAAGACATTTATTAAAATTAATTCAGCCGGTTCTTCCAAATATTCTTTCAGACAATTTATGGAAGATTTCTGAAGGTACTTTTATGCAAAGTTACAGAAGAATATAAAAGGGAGAAATTGTCGATTTCAAAGTACTTCTTCCCACTGAATACAAAAATATGAAAAAGAAAAGAAAAAAAGAAGAACAATAAGAAAATCTTCATCACTTGGCTGTGAAGACTAGAAAGAATCCTTCTCCTATACTAGAAGTGCATCTATCATCAAAGGAGCAGATTCAGAAGAAAAGCTCAGTAATCTACAAGATCACAGAGCTTACTTTCATAAGTAGAAGAAGTCTTCTATTCAAAAGGCATACCATCTTGAAGACTTCTCTTCTACAACAACATCCCTTTATTACTTTGTAGGACTCTTTGTGAGTCTGAGCTGGTAGGATCTAGTGATAGATCTGAGTTGGTAGGGTTCTGTTACGCCTGGCGTCACTACCAGATTCAGAGAATATTACTGTACAACCCTGTATTCGCCGAGTGGATCCCCGGGGCCAAAGGTGTCGTTAGGCCCGATATCGTTTAAGAGTCCCTGCCCCACGTAGGAGGGGCGGGTGAGCCGTCAGACAGGCTCAGGACCGAGGGGCGCAGCCCCAGATTATCCCGAGGAGGGGGGCGAGTAGGGGAGAGGGGAGGCCCCACCGGGCTCGCCCAGCCCAAAGAGGGCAGAGGGGGGCGAGCCGGCGAGGGGCCAGCCCCCGGCTCGCCCCGCCCCAGCTAGGGGGCGAGCCGGCGAGGGGACAACCCCCGGCTTGCCCCGCCCAAGCTAGGGGGCCAGCCCCCGGCTCGCCCCGCCCCAGCTAGGGGCCGAGCCGGCGAGGGGCCAGCCCCCGGCTCGCCCCGCCCCAGCTAGGGGGCGAGCCGGTGAGGTGGGCGGCCTCCCGCTCGCCCAGCTCGGTGAGGGGGGCGAGCAAGGGAGAAAGGCCTGCCCCCTCTAGCCCGGCCCCGGGAATGTGGGGCGGTCTGCGTTTAGCGCCTCAGAATGACGGGATTTGTCTACTGCAGGCCAAACTTGGGGGCATTTTCGTAATCTCGTAGGCCAGATTGTGGCTATTGGCAGACCAAGTCCAGAAAACTATAAATAGGACCAAGGGGGCACCATTTTGAAGGATCTCTATTTTGGCCTCTCTCTCCCCAAGTCTCTTTAGTGGGTGAGGAGAGCCTCCAAAGGTTCCCAAGCCCGGCATTGGCTTGGGAGGGGAAGCGCTCTAAGATCTTCCGGGTATGTGGTGGGACCTCCTCGCCGAGCCCTTGGTCTTGCTCATAGTTCCTAAGCCTTCAACCTAGAGCTATCCCTTGGGAGAAGTAAGTGTGAGGTCACCCCCCAACTTGTTGAGGGACCGAACTCCATAGAGACTAAGTCTTGCTCTCAAGTCTTGGTTTCGACAATTACTGTGCACGTCGACCAAAGGAGAAGGCGGAGGAAGACCGGGCTGAACCATCCGGTTCAGCCCGCCAATACTAAATAAGGAGCATTGGGGCTGAACCGCACCGGTTCAGCCGCAATTGGGGCCGACCGGCCCCCATGGGTCTGGGTGCTATATATTACCGGACCCCCTTTGGAGAAAGACATCAAATGAAGTATTATTTCAGGTTTCCTTCTTCCTTGTAACCCTAGCTTACTTTTTCCCTAGTTCTTCTCTAGTTTCTCTACTTTTCCTAGCAAGTTTGTAACAATTGGTATCAGAGCATCGTTCCTGCGACGATGGTGACACGGACGGAAGCCGAAACCGCGCGGCTCACATCTCTCGAGGAAAATTATGTGGGGTTGGTGGATACGGTGGCAGCGATCAAGGAACAAGTGAAATCCTCCCAAAAAAATCTGGAGGAACGCTTGGACGCTCGTATGGAGGAGATCAAATCCCTTTTATTGCAAAATCTGAAGGGGAAATCGACCGTATGGGACGGATCCGAGGCCGAGGCCTCCTATCAGCCACCAGTGCAGCCCCACGGCACGGGAACGGGAGGCAGGGCACTGCAATTCCCTGGATCGGGGTCGTTCAGCGGCATAAATCCCGGATCGGGACATGCGGGGATTCCGGAAGCCGATCACGCCAGGATCGGCGGATCGCTCATCCGAAACAGCGACACATCACCGGAGACACACAAAGAGGTACTGGCCACCACCGGAGGACGCGTGGACGCCGAAATCGGCCGGACAGGAGGCTGGAGGCCAGGGGAGTTTTTAGCGGGGCCGATCGGCCAGGTAGGGCTCCAGCCGGCCTGGAATGGAGCCGGTACGCAGCAGGGATCAATTTGACGTCCTCCAGGGCAAGGCATGGGCGCTTTTCGACCCACCGAAGCAAATGCCGTTCCAATTGGAGGCGTGGCAGGGATCTTTCCGCCTCCGCAAGCTTTTGCCCCTCCTATGGGATACGGAAACGGCGGTCAGTGGCAGGAAAGGCCGCTCATGGCCAATCCATGTGGCGGCGGACAGCAAATGGGTAATGGACCCGAAAGGGGACAACTTCCTCCTCAAACGGGACAAGCGGGCGGGTACATGGCAGCCCCACCCGGGCCACCCAACCATCCGGGAGAGCAACGGTGGCCAGCTGGTCATGGGCAAGGAGGTTACGGGATGGCAAACCAACGGCCTTACATGCAGCCCAAACGCACCCGCATGAATTTTCCTAAATTTCGGGGCGGAGATGCACTGGAATGGGTGCAAAAGGCGGAACTGTTTTTTACATATCAAGAAATTCCCAAAGACCAGTAGGTACAACTCGCGGCCTTCCATCTGGAAGACGACGCGTACCAGTTGGTACAGTGGTTCATACGGGGATATGGATATGCTCCGGGGATATGGATATGCTCCATGGGCATATTTTGTGGAGGGATTCTTGGCCCGTTTTGGACCCTTGGAGTATGAGGATGTGGAGGCGACGTTACAAAAACTTTGTCAGAAAGGCACCGTGATGGAGTACCGTACAGAGTTCGAGAAGTTGGCCAATCGGGGCAGTTGGGAGGAAAAGACCCTCCTCATTTGCTTCATATCAGGGTTGCAGGATGAGTTGCGGGATGAGGTCCACGCCTATATGCCACCAAGTCTGAGCCATGCAATCAGTTTGGCAAGGATACAGGAGGAGAGATTCAACCGGCAGAGGACCCGTACAACGGTGAGAGCTCCTACGGTTATACACCCTCTTCGGGGGAATCCCCCGGCCGAGGGCCGACCGACAGTGACAAAACTGACGTGGCAGGAACTTCAGACCAGGAGGGAGAAGGGGTTATGCTTCAACTGTGATGAGAAGTACACCCGAGGGCACGCATGCCAGAAGGTCCAGGTATTCATGCTGAGGGAGGAAGCGGAAGATGTTCCCAACACAGAGGAGGAGGGAGAGTTGGCTATTGAAGACTTTGGAGTATCCATCCAAGCCATGGATGGGGGTACCCCATCTCCGACCTTACGCATAGCCGGGAGGGTCGGCAGGGAAACGGTGACGATCTTGATGGACAACGGGAGCACTCACAACTTCATCCAACCCGCTGTGGCCCAGAAGACGGGGTATGCATAGATCGCAGTGCAGCTTTCCACGTCAGGGTAGCGGTTGGAAGTACACTGCAGTGTGAGGGAGTGATGAAAGGGGTGGAGCTCTGGATACAGGGTTACTCTGGACATATTGATGTTTACTTATTGCCAATCCGGGGTTCTGACATGGTGTTGGGCGTACCGTGGCTGCGACAACTTCGACGGGTGACTTTTGATTGGGATCAGATGGCTATGGAGTTCAGCCAAAACGGGAAGGGGTATTGCTTGGAAGGCCTCAAGTCGTCTCAGGTGAAGGAGATCTTACTCCGCAGCGTGGAACGACTAGGTGAACCGGATAGTACGATGACCATCGTCAGGGAGATTAGAGCGGAGCCTACGGCTCCAACAGAGGTCTCGTCTCAGATGCAAGCCAGGTTGGATCAGTATTCCGACTTATTCCAGGAGCCGCGCGTTCTCCGCCTCATGGGGGAGGGGGGAATGTTACGCCTGGCGTCACTACCAGATTCGGAGAATATTACTGTGCACGTCGACCAAAGGAGAAGGCGGAGGAAGACCGGACTGAACCATCCGGTTCAGCCCGCCAATACTAAATAAGGAGCATTGGGGCTGAACCGCACCGGTTCAGCCCCTATGGGGGTCGGCCGGCCCCCATGGGTCCGGGTGCTATATATTTACCGGACCCCCTTTGGAGAAAGACATCAAATGAAGTATTATTTCAGGTTTCCTTTTTTCTTGTAACCCTTGCTTACTTTTGCCCTAATTCTTCTCTAGTTTCCCTACTTTTCCTAGCAAGTTCATAACAGGTTCTTGGTGAACCTGAGTTTTGGTAGGATCTTGTTGAAGATCTGAGATTGTAAGACTTGTAAAGTCTGAGCTTTGTAGGGTTCTGAGTGAACTTGAGTTGTAAGATCTGAATATAGTGAAAAGATCTAAGTTGGAGAAGTTGCCTAGTCTAGCACACTGCTAGATAGGTGGGAGGGACAGTGGACTATCTCTAGACACATTGTCTAGTTGGGAACCACTATAAATCATTGTGTGTTTTCTGTGATGCTTGTGTGCTATGTTAGATAAAATTTAAAGTAGCAAAGAAATCAGAAAACACATAATCACCCCCCTCTAGGTGTAGTTTATAGACAACCCATAATCTTTCAAACACACTACCACACTTTTCATGCAGAGGATGAGCTCAACTGGAGGAGTTGTTTTCGTGGACCTCGCCTCTGCGAAGCTCTTTTAAAATGTTTTCCCCTTGTCTTTTGGCAAGTAGTTGACCGTTGAGGGGATACAGACACCCGAGGGGTAGTCAACCAACGTGCAAGGGGGGAGATGACCTCAGACGACATTGCAGAGGCTTGAATTTAGATACAGGCACCCAGAGGCGTCGTCCGCTCGCTCAACGAACGCTCTTCAGGAAGTAAGGGGGTCACGTTCATCCAGGAGGAGCTTCAGAGGCGTGCCATCCCGGTTCGCGTGAAGACGCCATACCAATCAGGGATAGTCGACTAACGTGCAGGGGCGCTGATCTCGATCGTCATTGCAAAGGCTTGATTTAGAGACATGTCGCCTGGCGGCCGGTGACCACCTCGCGTGCGACCCAGATTCCCTTTGGCAAGACAATACAATGGCAAATGAAAACTATAATAGGCGACTTTATTATCATCAAGTACATAAGGGATACATTCGATGATTATCTTTGTACACGAGCCTTCCACCGTGTTCATAGACACACGAGCCCTGACCGTGTGTCGTTCTGACAGTTCCAGGGTGGTTGGTACACGTCTGTCAATGTAAAGACGCGTCATTCGGGGACACACGGCCGAGGCACACGGTCGTGTGCCTTTGCCCGTGTGTCGAACTGTTTCCGAAATTATGGAAATGAACATTCTGCATTTGTGAAGTGGATTCTACCATGCCTTTAGAGGCATATTGTTTGATTATGTTTTGAAGCCAATGCTGGAGTGCTGTATAAATGAGGATATCACATGATACATGGATTTCAGGAAGTTCTCCTACGAAAACTTGATGACTTGCATAGAGAGTTGTATGATGACAGTCCAAGCTACAAAAGTATGAAGAGTTGTCACCTACAGAAGTGGAGTTCTTTACTGTGATAGAGGACAACAAAAAGTTGTGTTTGATGAAGAAGTTCTTACATGAGCTCATTGTGAGGCAAGAATCATTTCATTCTTCAGTACTATAGTCAGAGCGCAATCCACTTAAGCTAGAATATCCATTTTAATTTGAAGTCTATGCACACAAACATTTGTTATTATTTGATTAGTAATGCACTTGATCTTAAGTTATTCCAGGTGGTTAAAGATCACATTGATTGTTGGACCGTGCTTCAAGAGAGAAGTTACAAAGATCTTTCTAGTTGGGAGTGTTCATGTGGGAGATTGGTGAGTTACGAACATCACTGAGTCACAAGTTGCAATTGAACCGTTCATGGACGAAGTACGAACCTAGATTTGGGCGGTCAATTTTCTTTTCTTTCGATCCCGAAACTCTATTTGTATTTTTCACTAGTGTATAGGGCTCAAAAAGATATAGACACTCAATATCACAGTTTTTCTGGGGATGAGCATCTGTTGTGAAGGGCTCTCCGTTTTCTTGGAAGTGTGTAGACGAGGAGAAGCTTTCAAGGTTTCTTGTGCATAGTGTCTTCAATTGATACACATACACCCCAGTGGAACTCTCTCGATGGCAAGAGAAGAATCTGGATCCACCACCATGGACTATGAGAACCACTGTAATGATAAAGCATGTTTTTATGGTTGGACTGTTTTGGAAAAAAAAGCAATATAAGTGTCATTTTTGGGGAAAAAGATTAGTTAGTGCTATCTTGAATTAGTGTAGGGAATTAATGAGTACAATTAATGTATTTTTTTAGTTATTTTCTTTGTATGAGAGGGCATGTTATAGTCTATTTAAAGGATGGCCATGTAAGATTCTATTATGGGCTTGGATCGTTGCTGGATTGTTGGAGGCGGAGATACAAGGGGGCAAGCCCTAGAACGATGGAGGAGGGGATGAGAGAGGAAGAAACCCTAGAGGGTGGAGGAAGGAGATAAGAGCTTAGAGAGAGAGAGAGAAAGGAATTTAGAGAGATAAAGGAAATTCATATTTCATTTCATAATCTCCAAATACATGACCGGGTCTAATATATAGAACCCCCGTAATTACATCGAACAAATAAAATATTAAAAATGCATAAATACTAATATAATAAGACTTGACCCACTAAAACACCTAAAATACTCTAACTTGACTCAACCATAATAAAGACTCAACATAATAAAGACTCGATACAACATACTACTAATATAATAGGATAACTGACAGTGGATCTGTAACACTCCATTCGTCCTTCATTTTGAGCTTGCCCTCAAGCTCAAACTCCAGTAGAATGGTCGGTTTCTCTGGCTCCTTGATCTCGCGCCAAAATAGCGCCTGGTAGTCCGTCGCGGTGGTAGTGGCGGCGAGGAGTAGCGGCGGCTCCTTTGGGAAGACAAGTGGCAGAAGGAATGGAGTCGGCTGGTCCGACGGAGCGGCGGGAGGCCATTGTAGGAATGCAACCGAAGGAACAACGGTCGGCAAAATGAATGGGTCCGGCGGGAACGACGGTGCGGTGTGAGGCAGCAGCGGCCAACAAAGTATTGGCCAACAGCAGAGGCAACGACGTGCTCGGAGGCGGCAGAGCGGCAACCGACAATGAGGAGGCCGACAGAGCAGAAGGCGACGTGGCTGGAGGGACCGGTAAGGCAGGGGCCGATGGCGCAGGCGGCGGAATGGTCGGCGGTGGAAGCGGCCTCGGGAGGCGGTCAGAATGGGCGAGGGAGGCGGCTGGGGAAAACCGCGGAGCAGAATTCACCGGAGGGGATGGAGGAGCGTGAAGAACCTCGGCGAGCGGTGGAGAGACAACTGGCGGAATTGCCGGTAGCACCGGTGGGCAAGCGGGTTGAGGACGCAGTGGCGGTGCGAAGAAGGTGGCCTCAAGGTACCCCTTTAGCGCACGGAGGCAATCCGCCGCATCCATATAAATTAATTGGTTAATTAATTAATCCAAAATGAATTAATTTATTAAACAATTAAGAGAAAATTTATTTGGGAAAGGAAAAGATGAAGGAGAGTGGATCGGTTGGGAGGAAAATTAAAAGAAATGAGGGTGGCGTGTGTGGCTGAGACTGCAAAAAAAGAAAAAGAAATAAAATAGGATTGGGAAATGGCGCTGGGCTCAAGGAAATGGCGCTGGAAAAAAGATCGGCAGTAAAAAGGGGATGGGGCTCGATGGGGACAGAGCAGCAGGCGGAGTAGGGGCAGTCGGGCGTGAAGGAAAAGACGCAGGAGTGCGTCGAGAGAGGCGTCGGGATGGGTTGCCTGGCAAGTTGGAACACTTGCGAGAAGCAGTGCCAGTGGATGAGGGAGGCAGTGCTCGGGAGCAGTCGTCTGGGCGTCTGACGGAGCGTGCGCTAGGAGACGAGCGGGTGCGACTATTTCTGTGAGACGACGTGTGGAGGAACTGTCTGCGTTGGAGCGGCAGCAGCGGCTTCGACTGGAGATGGAAACATGCGTCGTGAGGAGCAGGGCTGGAAGATGGGGAAACAGCGGCGACAGCTTGCGGAAACAGCGGCGACAGCTTGCGGAAACAGCGGATGTTGAAACAGTGGTAGCTTGCTGAAGCAGTGGTGGCGGATTGCGGAAACAGCGGATGCGGCAGAAGGGGAGGTGTTGGCGGCTGCGGTGCGGCTTGCGGGAAACATCGGAAGACGGCG
Source organism: Dactylorhiza incarnata (assembly GCA_033032865.1). NCBI lineage: Eukaryota > Viridiplantae > Streptophyta > Magnoliopsida > Asparagales > Orchidaceae > Dactylorhiza > Dactylorhiza incarnata. The sequence goes on from JAWHQI010000434.1 coordinate 126,532, forward strand.
GAAGGAGTGCGGGGAAGGGAGTCGTCGGCGTTTAGCTCTGATACCAAGTTGTTATGGGCTTGGATCGTTGCTGGATTGTTGGAGGCGGAGATACAAGGGGGCAAGCCCTAGAACGATGGAGGAGGGGATGAGAGATGAAGAAACCCTAGAGGGTGGAGGAAGGAGAGAAGAACCCCCGTAATTACATCGAACATATAAAATATTAAAAATGCATAAATACTAATATAATAAGACTTGACCCACTAAAACACCTAAAATACTCTAACTTGACTCAACCATAATAAAGACTCAACATAATAAAGACTCGATACAACATACTACTAATATAATAGGATAACTGACGGTGGATCCGTAACAGATTCAAGGAATTTACTATCTTGTATGTGATTTCAATCTTGAGCTGCGCGTGGGAACCGACCCTCAAGTTTATGTGCCTGAGGCTTGTTTCTCGAATGCTAATGTATCCATCCTCTTCACGTTCTTTTCTCCCCCTTCAATCCGCAAGTACGTGTCGTCGTCAAGATGTTGAAGTCGAATATCAAGCTCATCCCCAACACTTCGGTTAATTTGGGATTCCTTCGCGATGGTTTCTTATTGTCAGCATTGTGTTTCAAATTAAATTCAAAGGACATTTTTTCTCCCCTGATTGTCTAGCTAGAACAAATTGCTTTATCAGCATTATTGTACTTTACCTGTATGGTTTTGCATCTACAATGACAATGCAATCTCTCTATTGTTCTGCTACATATTTTATTCAATTAGTATAGCTTTTGGTTGGTTAGGTGATGTTGGGAAGATCGTGGAAAGTCGCACAAGTGAGGTTGCTAATTTTCTTGAGATGCTGAGGAGTGCTTCAGGATCTGATAGCTCTGATTTAAAGTTTCATAAGGATTGGAAGGTATTCTTTTTCTGATAAACATCATTTTCTTCTGCAAAAACTATTTCTACATTTTTTTAACATTAAGAGTAAGTGATGCGATCTTTATTTGAACAAGCTTTCTTTAGTATTTGGTTGCCCTTTATGATCGTGTGAAGATATCTTTCAATGATTGTTTGCTTTGTCCTAGGTAAAACAAGACACTGATCAACTACGTGTAATGTACTGTGAAGGACCTCACGGCTCTCCATTTCATACTTTACTTGCTGAAGGTTTTGCTGATGGACCCATGGATGTTTGTGAGTGAAATATTTTCTTTGAGTATCCTTGTGCTTCGAGATCAAACTCTGTCATTCCTACAATGTCCATATCTGAACCAATCCTTGTCTATGATCACAGGTTTATGTGTCTCATGGGAATTATATTTGTATAAGAAATGGTGAGTGTTTTATCATAAGTAGTTATTATTGGTATGACATTACACTTCCTATAATGTGATTTTCATTTGAAGGTGCCTGAGTATGTAAACTCCGATGTATTAAAATTGTTTTCCTGAATAAATCCTTGTAATAGACTGTTGTGAAATATTGGCTTGACCCCAATTTCCCATCATCCCTCTGAAAGAGGAGAGTGGGGAGAAAACTTTTTGTAGAGGTCATTACATATTAACTATCACATGGACACATGCAAATACATAAAGAAAAGTTAGAAAGACATGATGTGATATATTTACCTCTTGAGCGAATATTCTCAGTAATGATAGACTGATTCTAATATGTTTAACACTCCTTCAAAAACAAGGGAATGAAGAGTATGCCAATTTTAGAGGTGTGCGACTGATAGAGATGACATGGCCGAAAACTAATACATAAATAACTGTTAGAATTAAGTAAATACCTTGTATTCACGTTAATGAAATTAATCGCATTCTACTGTTCACGTTAGCATGGTATCAGAGCATGCGTGACCTAAACCTCCCGTTCCCATTCGTTCCTCTCTCGCCGCCCATCGACCAACCCTCGCCGCTCCTCGCCGGCCTCCTCCCTTCCGTCTCCGTCCAACACAAAGGACCTACCTCTCGTTTCCTTCCTGCAGCGCCGCTCGTCTCATGCATCTCTTCCTGTCGACCGGCCGGCGCTGGCTGATGTCATGGGTTCTCCGGTGAACTTCTGGCGGTCCGATTGACCACAAACTTTGGGAAATGTTTCACTTTGACCTTCTTATTGTCATACGGATTTCTTACAAGATTCCAATGGTTGAATGTCTCCCAAAATCAAATCTAGTATTTTTCTGTTCAAGAGGAGGAAGACTTCTAACTCTGCAATGAGGCCCTATCTCACCTCCACTCTTTGAAGATGTGTTCTTCGTTCCTCTCCACCGTTGTCTTGGAGGAGTTCTGTTCAAATTTTTTTATGTCAGACGTGATTGATTATGCTAGCTCCATAACCCCCGCTGGATCTACCCGAGCTGGTTAGGATCACAACTTCTCTCAGATCACCACGATCTAACTGGATGACACTAATTATTTATCATGGTCTCGCTCAATTACTCTAGCCTTAAAGAGTCGGCGTCCCTTTGGCTATATCAGTGGCGCTACCAGCATACCAGCCAAGGACTCTGCAACTTGTCCTCAATGGGAGTCGGAAAACTCCCTTATCATATAATGGCTCACCAATTCCATGCAGGAATCCATTGCTCGGAATTACCTTTTCCTGGATACTGCTGCTGACATATGGAAACATGGTGAGTCTACCTATTCCCGGAAGGGGAATGCGGCTCAGATTTACCAACTACGCCGCAAACTTTTTCTTCTCCGACCGGGTGATCGACCTCCATTTGCTCACTATCTTGAGTTTACTCAACTTTATCAGGAGTACAACCACTTTTAATCTCTTTCCATGATCTGTAATGTGGATGGGCTCTTGCTGAAGACCCGCGAGGATTGTAATCGGGTATTCGAATTTTTGCGTGAGCTACACAGAGATTTTGATTAGATTACTGTCCAGATTTTGGGACGTGCCCCTATTCCTTCGCTTCCTGAAGTCTACAACATCAACAAGATTTTGATCGTCGGCAATCTTGGATCACCACCACTATTATAGAGGGATCAACATTAGTGACTCATCAAACCCAATTTTGGAGGTCATGCTTCCTGTGATTTCAAGCGTAAACCTACATATAAGGATCACCTTACATCTGATTATTGTGGAAAGCCCAGTCATACTCGGGATACGTGCTTCAGCCCGCATGACTTTCCTCCTCCCAAGGACGGATTGTCATCAGACTTATCACGTGGTGTCCGCGGTCGTGATAGAACTCCAGGGCGAACCTATCACTTTGCTCATCTAACCGAGACTCTCGATAGCAGTTCACCTGAAGTTTCTTGCCCTACTCCTACTCCTCAGTCGTCATCCTTCTCTGTTGAAGAGATGTTGGCCCTTCGTCAGTTGATGCATGACCTTACTACAACGACTGCTACTTCATCCTCTGCTCTTGCCTACACAGGTACTCCAGGCTCCCACTCTGCTACTACTCGTCCTTCTACTCATTGGATTATCGACTCCAGATCCACTGATCACATGAGTACATGACTGGACCAGCTTCATGTTTTGTGTCATATTCTCTTCATTCTGGAAGAGATAAAATGAGCATTGATGATTGCTGCTCCTCCATTGCTGGAAAAGGATCCATCCCTTATTCTTCCCCCCACTTTATCTTATGTGCTTCATGTTCCAAATTTTACTTGTAGTTTATTTTCTTTAGTCATTTGACTAATTCTCTTCAATGCTCAGTTACCTTCTTTCCTTCTCATTGTATTTTTCAAGATCTGATGACAGGGAAGGTGGTTGGCTCTGGTAGCATGCAGGATAGCATGTACGTGTTTGACTCCTCTTGTGGGTCTCCATCTCCACAAGCTCTCCACACTTCGCAAACATCCGACCAGTTCCCATGGCACCGTCGACTTGGCCAACCCTCTGTTGCTACAATGCAACATTTATTTCTTGTTTTTTCTTCTGTGTTTTAAAAACTTTGTTTGTGATGTATGTGTTGTCAAACATCATTGTATTCCTGTTAATCATATTTTTTACCCAGTACTACTCTGTTTCATATCGTTCATACTAATGTTTGGGGGCCCTGCCCCGTTGCCTCAATTTCTGGATGTCATTGGTTTATTACCTTTATTGACCGTTTTTCTTGCATGACTTGGATTTATTTGATGAAAAATAAGAATGAGGTTTTTTTCCAGAAATTTCACAAAATGATTTTTACTCAATTTTTTGTTGTTATCAATATTTTACGTAGTGATAATGGTTGGGAGTATATCAACTACCAATTTGAACATTACCTTGCCAATTATTGCATTCTCCACCAAACATCATGTGTTCACTCCCCTTCTCAGAATGGGGTCGCTGAGCGAAAAAACCGTCATCTCTTGGAAGTTGCTTGGTGTTTACCATTCTCTATGAACCTCCTTAAGTTCTATTGGGGTGATGATATTCTCACTGCTGACTACCTTATCAACCGCTTGCCATCTCAGGTATTAGGACATCAAACCCCTCTTCTCACCTTAGGGGTCACCCCGACCTCTCTCTAACCAAAAACTTTTGGTTGTGTATGCTTTGCTCGCATACACTCACCGGGTCGGTCTAAACTTGACCCTCGTGATCCAAGGTATTGTGACCACACCTACTCAATCGCTACCTACCTTTTTATAACCGTGTTGACAACCACTACCACTCTCCCAAGGTATGATCTCTTGAATCACTGTTAAGGACCACTATGTTCCATTTTTGGATCCTCTTACCTATTGTTCCGACGCCCGTGATCCAAGTCCTTCACCACCAGCACTCCGCTGATGCAGTCACAACCATGGGAACTAGGACAACATGATGGCTTCTGGTCTAACCTGACATTCACTCTAACAACTTTGAAGGGCATCAAGAGTGCCCTAAATAAGCAGAGGAAAGCTGGGAGTAGTTCTCAGTAACGAAGGTAATTAGCTAAAGGGCAGAGAAACCCTTGCATAGAAAAATAATCACAGCTTTTTGAAATGCAGTTCCATTCCAGTCTATAACAATAAAGATGTGATGTTTATGCAAACATGTATCTTTTTCAAATATAGTCAAACAAGCAACTATGACTCAATGCACATTGTTTGCAAAATATTAAATGGTCTGTGCTATTTTATATTATCCGTTCCATAAAATCTCAGGTTTACGTTACAGAATATCACTAGTAAGTTGTAAATGTATTATCTGTACTCGTCGAGATCAGAAATACACGTGGAGGACATGACAACATCTCACATTGGCGGGCTCAGCGGTCCACTGCGGCGAGCTTAGCAATTCACCTTGGCGAGTTCAGCAGGTCACCTCGGTGAGCTCAATGGTTCACCTCGGCGGACTCGGCGGTTCACCTCGCCAGCCTCAGTAGATCAACTCAGCGACCTCATATTAACCTTGGGGTCCCCCCGTCTTTGCCTATAAATATGACTTCATTGCAATGGGTGGGAGACAGTTCACACCCCATGATGGTCGCCCAATTGAATCTTTAGCAACCTCGTTTGCTTTCGCCCGAACTCGCACAACACTTGGTTCCGGTGGGGAAGTTCCTATACACTCCTGGGTATGCGGCGAGACCTCCACAATGTAACACGGCCACCTCGTTTGAGCAATAAAGTAGCTTTTGCTCTCATCTTCCTCTCCTGCTTTCATGGTCGCTCACGAACAAGTAACCGTTGGCCATATTAGAGTCCGAACTTTGCGAGCCGGGACCTTGGCCCTTCCGGGTCGAGATCTTGGCTCTTGCATGTGAGCCAGGTTCTTGGCTTCAACAGTAAATATATGGTAGTGCAATGGATAGCAATTGATGATAGCACTCCGATGCTCATTATATGATGAGAAATTTTGTTTTTTGACAGTGCATGCTAATTCCTTGTAATCTTCTTACTGAAAGGAACTAACATTTTTTGTTTTATAATGGTGCATGGGTAATTTTTTTCCGCCTATATATTGAATGGACCGCTTTTTTCAGGTGGCCACAATACAACATTCCAACGTTTAAAATTATTGCATCATCATGTTTACAGAAAGTTCGAATTGGTGAAGAAATTTCATTAATAAGGCATGCTTTCTCTTTACTGATATGAAATCCTAGAGTTCATCTCTTGAATATATGTTTTTTCTAATGCTTTGGGGGTCCTAACTTTCGCTTGTATCCACTTCCAAGAAAGGATGAAGGTTCCTTGGCCAGTCTCAGACAGAGAGGCTATTTTGCACTACTTTGAAATCGAGTACTTGAAAGAAGACCTCGTCCTCGTGCTTATCAAAACGGTAGATTTCATCTTTTCTCTCCTGGAATTATAATCAATTTATTCATTGTTTCTCGTCATTGAACTTGCCTGAGAAAAGCTAAATGGTAGATTTTTTTTAGCTTTCAGACATGGAGCATATAGATGCAGACACACATGGTTTCAGTAGTGATAAAATCCCCCTAGCTAAAGACACGATACGGATAGATTTGGTTGGCGGCTTCGTGTTGCAAAAGGTTCAAACTGACAGATGCTATTTCCGGTATGTCTTGAAAATGCCTAAGATAGCTAAAGTTCTACTTTTTACTCGGACGGTTCTAAAAAATAATGCATCCCGATATAAGGGCATATGCAACACATCATTTAGCTTGGAATTAGGTTAATCAGAAGAGCGCTATTATTACTGTTGCGAGGAGAGAACCTTGTAAATAGTGTTAAATATGTACAGCAGTGAATGAGTGAATGCCAGAAAGTTTACCAAGTAAATTTAAATTAAAAAATATATAATAAAGTAAATTAATTTTAAAATAAAAATAAAAAATAGTAATGGAGGAGAAACTTAAAATAAAATAATTTAAATATAAAATTTCGCACCGAAAGAAATCACATTGTAGTTTTGGGTACTCTCTTCCCATTGGACCTTGAACGTAACAACTACGATAATTAAAGTATAGTTGTTATCGTCACAATACTATGCATGAGGGACCTCATACCCTTTCCGCTTGTTATACATGATAGAAGCCGCCACTTTGGTGTAACATTAGAACTTCCCTTTTCAGCCCTTCATTTTGATTATTTTTACAACTTTATAGAGAATAGGAGATATGGGAAGGAGAAAAAGAAGGTATCTTGAGACCACATGCATGTACACTAATATATAGATAGATACATTTGTGTGCACACATGCGTGCATGTGTGTATATCCTACTCGGTTTTATACGTTTACTAGCATTGTACTCGTGAGAAGTTACACGACAGCTTAAGTACTATTTCAGGTATTTTAGCTTTAAGAACTTGATAAAATTTTCAGGGCAATATTCAATTTTGATATGAAGTTGGATTTCGTGCCTCCGTCGCTTATAAACTTTATATCAAGGCAGCTCATAGGCAACGGGCACAAGCTATATCAGAAGGTTATGTTTCTATGTTCATTCGGTTCTGGTTTAATGAAATTTAGCTATGGAGATTTATTCTGCAGCAATGTTAAACTTAAGTTACAAGCAGCTAATAGCCAGAATCATTTCTATTTGGTTGTTGAAAGAAGTTTCACTTTTGTGTGTGTATTTAAGAGGAATGTTATTCCTACAATATTTGTTTTTGAAGGTGACGCCAAATCTGCAGCACCCAATCCTTCAATTAGGAGGATCTGAGCCTCTAATTTCAACAAATTTGAATCATTTCAGATTTATAACTTCGTAAAGAGAGGGAGAATGCGAGGGGGGAGAGAGGAGGAAGGGGGGCTGGTGATCAGAGAGAGAGAGAGAGAGAGCAGTGGGAGGGAGAGAGCGTGGACGGGGTGGGAGGGAGCTAGCTAGCACTGATTTTGTTTTTTGTTTTAGAACATTGAAGAAAGATGCAATTGACTGGTGCATGAAATGATTGCTATTTGCAGGCAGTTGGATCTGTAGCTGCCGCTGATGCGGACTATCGCGAGGCATTGCAAGGACCATTATATGTTCGGGTCCGTCGTCTATTGCATTCACGCGGCGGATTTGCGGCTTCTCTAGATGATTTGAACAAAGAAAAGCTCGAAGAACATAAAACCGGTGCAGCTGCGAAGGATCACATCGTGGGAACTCAGACTTCTCTCCCCGAGATCACAGAAGAAGACACCATGCAGAATCGTCCAGATGCTGAGGCGAAAAACATCATCACAAGTGGCTCCTCGGAAAATCTCGTCCTCGGTGATAAACACGCCTCATCCAAAGCAAACGCCGCCGTTAGCCCGGAAATTGAGCATGCTCTCGGCATATTAGAACAAGCTATCACCATTGTCCGTGGTAAAAACTTTGGAAAATCTTCCAAAGGAGTTGACTTTCCTACTTCCGAACTACTGGGCGAGGCTAGCCATTTCAAAATTATACCAGAAAGCAGCAACAAGCTTACTACGTCAACTGGCAAATCTGAAGAAAGTCCACATAATGATCACAGGTTAGTTCTGCTATGATACCAATATCAGAAGACTGCTATGACCATCATTCCCACTTCTTTTCTATTTCCACAGTGAGAGCAATATGAGTTCCTCGGTCATAGAAGCTGGTCACAATGAAGCACCTTGCTCGCGATCGGCGGATTCCAAAGTTGATTTTCCCTCGAAATCGTATGTTCGAGTGATTCAACCCGCTATGTTGGATGGAGGTAATTCCAAAGTGTGTGATGAAGAAAGCTTGAAGGCTAATGGATTTTACCGCAGAGGACGTTCTTCCGGTGGCACGACGACGGCGGCGTCGAAGAAAAAGAAGAAGAAGAAGAAGAAGAAGGGGAATCTCTGTTGCTTGTTCCCGAGTTTCTTCCATGGTGATATTAGAAAGGATCTCATAAAATGATTTATACCATAACTTTACAGCACAACCACCACAAGTCCATTCTGCATGACTTCAAATTCTTATGGGAAAGAAAGTTATCAAATCCATAGGATGGGAAGAAGTATATAGACAAAAGGAGAGGAGATTTACTTGTCAGAATTTAGACATTTTTCATTAGAAAAACTAACAAGTTCAGCTTGCAATTTGATGAATATTTTCAGCTTGCATTAATGTTCATTGAAGGTGCTAAATATGGTTTGAATTCATTATTCTACACCTGGGCAACCCAATCTCCCTGCTATACTATGCTCTCTCGCCGTCCGTAGAGCAGAGAGCAATAAGAAATCCTAGTGCTAGCAGTTGTGTGGCGGGATATTTCGATCCACCCAAACTTCTCGGCTCTTTTCTTCATGTAATATTTTGTTTTTGTTTTATTCTCTCCGACAATCGTAGGAGTATTAGGCATCAAGCATGCGTTGGTCCCCATCATGCATGCACGACTAGAGATTTAGGCTCCGTTTGGCACTTTGTTTTTGCTCCTGTGAGTTTGGACAAAAACGCGACAGACATAGAATGTATGTTTGGCATGACAACGTTTATGACCGTCACCAAGAAAAGAAAACTAGTTTTGAACATAAAAGTGAATGAAGTTCCTTAGGTTGAGCGCTCACGAACAACTATTCATGACCACCGTATTCACGGCTTCCACCGCTGTGCCAAAGCTCCATTTGGCACACGGTGGTTATGAACCGTCGTTCGTGAATGCTCGACTTCACATAAGTAACCTCATCAACTTTAATGTTCAAAACTAGTTTTTTTTATTGGTGGCGGTCATAACCATGTCATGTCAAACATACATTCTATTATGGTGGCGTTTTTGTCCAAACTCACCGCAGCAAAAACGTCGCGCCTAACGGAGCCTTAGTGGTTGTTGTGTTCGACTACGATATCGGTCTTTCTTCTATTTGAGAAGTGTCTTCTCCTGCACATCATCTTGAGTTCTGTATTTTGGGCTCTTTTGGCACCTGGTCTACGTAGAGACATCGTGTCAATCTTAGTATTATGTATTTTTAGCTCTTTAATATGTACTTTCCGCTCATTGCATTTCGCTCTTTCAAGGCACTTTCTTATTCGCACATGCATACATTGTGATAATCTGGCATCCTAGACCGATTCGGAGCACAATGAAAGTTGAGGCCGAGGAGTTTGATAACTCGAGTATTTCAAGTCTTGTAGAACAAGGTGATGAACTATCTATCTTCATGGGAATTGTGATTGTACTTGGTATATTGTGGAGGTCGTGATTATAGACGTCTCATCTCATGCACATGAATTGTTTGCAGCAGGATCAGTACCCCGGGTTGGATCTCTACGAAGGGCAGGCGATTAGCGGTCGAACTATAATGTTGATAAAGATTAGTAGTAAACCCCCATTGGTGCCCTTAGAACTTTGACCAATCGTGTCCGGTGAATCTTAAATTTCATGGATGTAGGTTGAGCCATGTAAAGTGTTTGATTATTGCATCTTGTTCCTGATATGCACGTCGTATTTGGACTAGTATACGTCTTAACTTGAAGATGCTTGTAGGATAGACTTAGACTCTGTTTGGCACGACGTTTTTGCTCTAGTGAGTTTGGATAAAAACGTCACTCTCATAGAATATATGTTTGGCATGCTAACGGTTATGACCGCAGCCAAGAAAAGAAAACTGGTTTTAAACATAAAAGTTGATGAAGTTCCTCATGAGAGGTCGGGCATTCACGAACGACGGTTCATAGTCGTCACCGCTGCGCCAAACGAAGCCTTAGGCTCTGTTCACACCGTCACCTCTGTCTCAGAGGTATTTGGTTTCGCAATGGTGGGAAAAAATGATTGTTCCAAACAGATATTTTCATGACTTTTTGAAAAGGAGTGAAAGGAGCTTTCCGCATTTTTCATGTTTAGAACAATCATTTTTCTACCACTATTTTTCTGACAGCTCTAATCCCACCACGGATTTCTCATCACCGCTTTTCCTACCGTCATAGTCGTCACAAACAGAGTCTCAATCATATTAAGATAAATGTATTATAAGTGCAATCCAATTTTGGCTATGTGCAAGCCGATTTTGGCTATGTGCAAGCCACGGTTATGTACAAACAATAAAATTTAAGTGCAGACCAACATTTTAGGTGCAGACCATTAAAAAAATCTTGAGAGTTGTGATGGTTCTATGTAAACATCATTTTCCTCACGACTTTAGTAGATCCCCTCTCTCTACTACATAACTCCCCTCCCACTTTCCTATACCCGCCATTTTACTCCCCTCCACGCAAACCTTCCGAAAAACACAACTTTGCCTGAATATTGTCAAGCATGGATTGCCCGAGATTCTTGAGGGTTTCCATCAATTTCGTGCCCGCAACTTCTATCTTAGCACCATCTTTACTCGAGTTCTGGTCAGTAGGCAAACCTCCTAAGGATTCTCTGAAAACATTTCCATTTCCAAAGGTAGAAGATCTCTGTGACTTTGCATTTGCTCCTCCAACTAAGCCCCATTCAAGTGAATTTCCTTAAGGCTACGTTCGTTTGGACGGAATTAAAGACTTGGAATTGAAATTCGACGTCGAATTCCAATTACGTCGCTCGCTTGTTAGGTAGCTTTAATAATTGAAATTTGAGTTGAATATATCATGGAATTGATTTTAGCCTAAGCACAAAATCTAGCTAGACATATCGGAATTGACGAGTCTGGCACACTCGATTTATCACGTTTTTTTGCCCGGGCGCACAATTTTTCGCTCGGGCGCGAGTTTTACGCACGGACGCGAGTTTTTCGCCCGAACGCGCGTTTTCCGCCCGGACGCCCAAATTTTGCCCGGGCGGAAATTTTCCGCCCTAGCGCGCGTTTATCGCGCGGGCGCGCGTTTTTCGCGCGGACGCGGGTTTTTCGTGCGGGCGCGCAATTTTTCGCGCGGGCGCGCAATTTTTCGCACGGGCGCACAATTTTTCGCGCGGGCGCGCAATTTTTCGGCCGGGCGCGAGTTTTTCGCCGGGGCGCGCGTTTCTCGCCCTGGCGCGCGTTTCTCGCCCGAGCGCGCGTTTTTCGCCCGGGCGCGCAATTTTTCGCCTTGGCGCGTGTTTTTCGCCCGGGCGCGCGTTTTTTCGCCCGGGGGAGATTTTTTCGCCCGGGCGTGATTTTTTCCCCCGAGCGCGATTTTTTCACCCGGGCGCTTTTTTCCCCCGAGAGCGTTTTTTCGCTCGGGCGCGAATTTTTCTCCAATGGGAGAGTTTTTCGCTCAGGCGCGATTTTTTCACTCAAACACGATTTTTCGTCAGGGAGCTAGACATATCGGAATTGGCGAGTCTGGCACACTCGATTTATCGCGTTTTTTTGCCCGGGCGCACAATTATTCGCCCAGGCGCGAGTTTTTTGCACGGACGCGTGTTTTTCGCCAGAACGCGCGTTTTTCGCCCGGACGCCCAAATTTTGCCCGTGCGGAAATTTTCCGCCCTAGCGCGCGTTTATCGCGCGGGCGCGGGTTTTTCGCGCGGGCGCACAATTTTTCGCCCGGGCGGGCAGTTTTTGGCCCGGGCGCGAGTTTCTCGCCGGGGCGCGCGTTTCTCGCCGGGGCGCGCGTTTTTCGCCCGGGCGCGCGTTTTTCGCCCGGGCGCGCGTTTTTCGCCCGGGCGCGCGTTTTTCGCCCGGGCGTGCAATTTTTCGCATGGGCGCGAGTTTTTCACCTGTGCGCGTGTTTTTTGCCCGGGCGTGCGTTTTTCGCCCGGGCACGCGTTTTTCACCCGGGCGCGGGTTTTTCGCCCGGGGGAGAGAGTTTTTCGCTCCGGCGCGATTTTTTCGCTCCGGCCCGATTTTTTCGCTCAAATACGATTTTTCGTCAGGGAGCGATTTTTTTGCCCGCGCGCAATTTTTTCGCCCGGGCGCAATTTTTTCCCCCGGGCAAGATTTTTTTGGCCGGGAGCGATTTTTTTTCTGGACGAGTTTTTTTCGCCCTACGAGATTTTTTTGCTCGGGGGGCTATTTTTCGGGCTCGATTTTTTCACCGGGGAGCGGTTTTTTGCTGGGACGCGCTTTTATCGCCTATGCGAGCTTTTTTGGCCGGGCGGGTGGAAAAATTGCACTCGGGAAAAAAATTTGCGGCCGGCAAAAAAATCGTGCTCGGACACAAAATCGCGCCCTGGCGAAAAAATGAGACCGGGCAAAAAATGCGCGCACGGGCGAAAAAATCGCGGTTGTGCTAAAAAATTGCGCCCGGGCGAAAAAATCGCCCCCGATCGAAAAAATTGTCTCCATGACATACATTTGTTTATGACATATGTGATAAATATTAGCTTGTTCGTAATATTTTTCAATTTTTAAATTGAATTTTATTTAACAAACGAACAAATGTATTGATTAATTCAACAATATTAAACCATATTTGTACAACCCTCATATTCCTCGAGTCGGTGTGACCCGTCCCGGGCGAAACCAAAACAACCGCGTGGAGACGACGAAACCGACTAAGGCTTGGCAGATTCGGGAGAGTGGAGGAACTGCCCCACTCGCCCGCCTAAAGGGACGAGTGGGCAGCAACCCCACTCGCCCGCCTAAGGGGGCGAGTGGGGAGCAGCCCCACTCGCCCGCTTAAGGGGGCGAGTGGGGAGCAGCCCCACTCGCCCGCCCGCCTAAGGGGGCGAGTGGGGAGCAGCCCCACTCGCCCGCCTAAGGGGGCGAGTGGGGAGCAGCCCCACTCGCCCGCCTAAGGGTAGGGGCGAGTGGGGAGCAGCCCCACTCGCCCGCTTAAGGGGGCGAGTGGGGAGCAGCCCCACTCGCCCGCCTAAAGGGGCGAGTGGGGAGCAGCCCCACTCGCCCGCCTAAAGGGGGCGAGTGGGGAGCAGCCCCACTCGCCCGCCTAAGGGGGCGAGTGGGGAGCAGCCCCACTCGCCCGCCTAAAGGGGCGAGTGGGGAGCAGCCCCACTCGCCCGCCTAAGGGGGCGAGTGGGGAGCAGCCCCACTCGCCCGCCCCTGGGGCGAGTGGAAGGCCTTCCACTCGCGGCCAAGCTTGAAGAGTGGGTCGAAGTCCACTCGCGTAGGCAAGGGGGTTTAGGTCGCCCCCTCTTATTTTGGGGTGTTTTTACTATCCGCAGTCCGATTTTTGCTATTCGCAGTCCATTTTTGGGAAAGTCTATAAATAGACCCCCATGGGCACCTTGGGAAGGGTTGGTTCTGACCCCCTCTCTCGCGTGTGAGCAAGCACTATCCCTCCCCTCCCCTTGACGTTGAAGGTGGTCGGTGAGGTGTTCCTTAGTGCCCTCCAAGGTGCCCAGGCTCAGCATTGGCTTGGGAGGGGAAGCGCTCTAAGATCTTCCGGGTACGTGGTGGGACCTCCGCGCTGCAGCTTAAGGGGTCCATTTGTGGATTCAAGAGTCCAACAAGTCCAAGTCTTTCGGTTCTTAGTGATCGGTCAAGGGTCTAGGCTTAGAACAAGTAAGGGTTAGTCGCAACCCCCTTTCGAACGCTGAGACCGGGAAACTGGTGTCAACATTCTGGTGCGGTGAGCGTGGAAGCGACTAGTTCGGAAAACTCTGAGTCAAGTCCCATGGCTGGAAGCGACGAGTCGGGAGACCCGCCTCCGCCTTGCGAGTATGTGAAGAAGAGCGACTTCGACGAGTTCAGCAAGAAGATCCTGGAATTCATGCAGGTCGCATCCTCCGCTCGCGGCGAATGCTCAACACCGCCTGCACCTAGGATCCCCTCACTCCCCCTAGTGGAAGTAAGGAACAACCAGCAAGGGAGGGAACCAGCCTCGGAGGAAGGCCTAAGTCTCCAAGCACGGGTTCTTTTCAATAGTTCACCCCGGACCAGCTGCCCAGGTGGGGAGGTAACGGGAGCACCTCCCCTCAACCAAGAAGAATGGAGGAGCCCTTTCTGCGAGCTGGTCATGTCAGCTCCAGTCCCGGATGGGTTCCGCGACCCTGCCATGTCCTACTACGAGGGGGATAGCGATCCACTCCAGCATCTCCAGTGGTTCGAGGACATGACCTCGATCAGGCAAATGTCGGACGCCTTCATGTGCAGGCTTTTCGCCGTCTCGTTCCAAGGGAAGGCGAGGGACTGGTTCCACTCACTCCCGGCGGGAACAATCTTCCGTTTCGAAGATCTGCGTCGGAGTTTCTTGTTGAGGTTCTCTACCTCGAAGAAGAGGAGAAAGAGTATGGAAGCCTTGTTCGCAATCAGGCAGAAGCCAGGGGAGTCGTTGGCTGACTACATGGACAGGTTCCAAGCGGAGGTCCTCCTTGTCGTCGAAGTGCCCGGGCACACCCTGCAGCTGGCCTTCACCCTTGGGCTGCAGCCAGGGCTGTTCCGGATGAGTTTAACTCGAGACCCTCCGTTGTCTTTCGAGGAGTTAATGAAGCGTGCCGATCGCGAAACCGAGGTCGAAGCTACCAATCAGGAGTTCGTGGCTAGGTTAGCCGAGGTAGCAGAGGAGGAAAGGAAGGAGCGTGGGGGAAGAAAGAAGGAGGAAGTGAAGAGTCAGGGACAACAGGGACCTCCCGCTGGGCCGGAGCAAGGCTGGAAGTCGCAACCGACAGCCGCCCGACCAGCTTGGAGGTCACAGGTTGGTCCCCCTCAAGGCCAAGGAAGGGGCCACTTCCAGGGAGGAGGAGGCTATCAGGGGAGGCACGGGCGGTTCCACCCAGCAGGATGGCAACAGGGCCCGGGGCCGCTACAAGTCCAGCCCCTGCAAGCCATGGCCATCGGTCGGAAGAGAGCCGGAAGGAAGAGGGGACGCTGGGAGAAGCAAGGAGGCGAGCCGACGCTGCTGTATTGTGACTTCCACCAGCAGGAAGGTCACGCGACCGCAGCTTGCCCCGAGTTCCTCGAGATGAGAGAAGAAGGAAGAGCCCCAGCGGGGGGGAAGCAGCTGTGCTTGGAAGGACCTCGGACAGTGGAAAAGGGGAAGAGCAAGGAGGAGGATGATCCATGCGACGAAAGGGTCGATATAGGGGCCCTAGGAGGGATCGGGGTCATCCACGGGGGAGCAGGCAAAGAGGCCACCCGGAAGGGGAGCCTCCATGCCATATACCGTCGGAGCGTTGCCTCGACCTCCCGGTCCCCACCTCCGAGCGAGAAGATTACCTTCTCCATCCAAGACCTGCCGGCCAATGAGGATCCTTTCTGCGACGCGCTGGTCATCAAGGCGGCGATCGAGAACTTCACCGTCTCCCGGATCCTAGTCGACAACGGGAGCTCAGTGAATGTGGTGTTCAAGAAGGCCTTCGAAGGAATGAAGGTTGACGCCAAGCGAGTGCTAGCATCGGATGGGCCACTTTTCGGATTCTCCGGAGAGAGGAAGGTGGAAGGGGGAGTCGAACTCCTCGTTACCCTGGTGGGAACTTCAAAGAATTGCCGGTTCGTCATTGTGGACGCGCCGAGCAGCTACAACGCCATCTTTGGGCGTCCCCTCATCAGCGCGTACAAATGTGTGCCGTCCTCCTACCACCAGTGTTTGAAGTACAACTCCGGAAAGCTCCAGGTGAGAGTCAGGGGGGATCCCCGTGAGGCGCGCCAGTGCTACGTTACCGCAGTCAACACTATCGGATGGATGCAAGCGGCCGAAGAAGTGGAAGAAGCAATGGCAGGGATGGCTAAAGAGCAAGCTGCAAAATGAGCCCAGAACAGGCGAGGTGTAAGGAAGTGCCCGGGGAGGGGCGAGATGTAACGGCGTGCCCAGATAGGGGCGAAGTTTAGTGAAGTGCCCGGATAGGGGCGAGATGTAAGGAGGGGCCCAGAAAAGGGCGAGGTGTAACAGTAGGCCCGAAGAGGCGTAGCGTAAGTAAGATGTAATAGGTATGAACGATGAATAGGAAAGGGGTTCTGGAAGAATATCCAGGTTCGAAATCCCTGACTAGAGACCCTCCGCCGGGTTAAGTCCTGCCGGTGGAGGGGGGACGTATCAGGTCAACTCATGACCTGATGATTAGATTGGGAAGACATTGAGTTCTTCCACACCCGGTTGAGCTAAGACTCCCAGGACGTGGATGGGTACTTCCACCTCCAGTTAGATTGGGAAGGCGTTGAGTTCCTCCACACCCGGTTGAGCTAAGACTCCCAGGACGTGGATGGGTACTTCCACCTCCAGTTAGATTGGGAAGGCGTTGAGTTCCTCCACACCCGGTTGAGCTAAGACTCCCAGGACAGGGGTGAGAACTTCCACCTCCAGTTAGATTGGGAAGGCGTTGAGTTCCTCCACACCCGGTTGAGCTAAGACTCCCAGGACGTGGATGGGTACTTCCACCTCCAGTTAGATTGGGAAGGCGTTGAGTTCCTCCACACCCGGTTGAGCTAAGACTCCCAGGACAGGGGTGAGAATTTCCATCTCCAGTTAGATTGGGAAGGCGTTGAGTTCCTCCACGCCCGGTTGAGCTAAAACTCCCAGGACGCGGATGGGTACTTCCACCTCCAATCAGATTGGGAAGGCGTTGAGTTCCTCCACACCCAGGTGAGCTAAGACTCCCAGTACGTGGATGGGTACTTCCACCTCCAATCGGTAGGATCCCCGACTAAAAGAGACCACTCCACAGGCTCGGTCATATTGACAAATGAGAAACTCGTCGGGCCAGTCAACGACTCGGCGACCGACTCAAGCAAAGGTATTAACTCCTCAAGCAGCAAAGGAAAAAATAAGCTGAGACCATTTGTTTAGATAACTACTGATTCATTGATAACATGTACTACAAGAATTGTTACTTCACTTTTCTAGTACATGCAGGCTTGAGAGAAAAAGGGCAAACACAGAAAATACATAGTTCCCAGGAGGGACGGGAGAAAAGAAGAAGTCACGGGCCGCCCTCACGACCATGGAGAGTAGCCGCTGCTGGGGGGCGAGCCGGATCGCCCGGGTGAAGGAAAGAGCTCGGGTAATATGTCGCTGGCAGAGACCCCCCTCCAGCTATCTCTAATAGCGTCCACGTCATGGAGACGACTCACCAGGGCTCGGGCCGTTGACGCCATGATTTTCCCCCGAGTGAGCTCAACTTCAGCGGGTCGAGATTGGGCTGGCCTCACCGCTCTCGAAGGTGCACCTCTTTCTTCTCCCCCTTCTTTTAATTGCCTATGCGCTTCGGCAAGCTGAGCCCTCAGGTCCTGCACTTCCTGGTCCGACTCCTCACATCGTCTCCTGAGCGAGTCGGCGGCACCGGGTCCCTGCAGACCAGCAAGGCAAATAAGTTGGAATCTACGAATAATAATGAATTAAAAGGAGAAAAGGAAAATTCATTAAGATGGGCGCAAACCAAGCCCCCGGATGACTCCTCCAGGAGTTTCTCAGCGGTGGCCAAGCGAGCCGCGAGGCCGGTAGCTTTCTCTTCTGCATCCCGCTGCGACGCGCCCGCCCGCACCGACCGTTGCGAGAGACTAAGACCTCGGCGGGCGGCCATGTGGGAAAGTTCGGTCGCGCGGAGCTGAGCCTGGGAGCTCGCATACGCAAGGTCGCGCATGGACATCTCCCTATAGGATGCAGCATCCTGCCGGCCATAGATGCCGTAGGTATAACTATACGCCGCACCATCCGTAATATCTCCCTCGACCCACGAAGGCAGCTGGGAGGTGAGGGAGACCCGGTTCGTCATCTTATCCCAGTAGACGATAGGTTCGCCAAGAGGATCCGTAGCCTTTCCCCCCATCTCGAAGTTGGGATGGTTGGCCAAGGCGTTAGGGTCACTCGGTTGCCCCTTCTCCCTGGGCAGCACCCTGGAATCCCTTCGGCAAACGGCTTTCCCCCGCCGCATCCTCGGCTCCTTCGGTGGGGAGGAGGGCACTCCCTCCTCCACCGCCCGCTCCTTGTCCCTCCTTTGACTTGACACAGATATCCTCGGAGCCGAAGCCGAATCAGCCGCAATCTCCTCATTGAGCCCGCGGGCGGGGGAAGAACTTCCCCTCGCAGAGGGAAGCCGTCGAGGAAGAGAGCGAACACCTGCACAAGTTAGAATGAGTTGAGCAGAAATGGGAGGAAATGAGCCCTAAGGAAGGCAAGTTGTTAAGGTCCAAGTACCTGCCCCCGGTTCCACGTAGGCAAGTTGATTAATGTTCTTCCGGAGGTGATCAACCTCAAATCTCGCACCCTTAAGAAAGCGGTGCAGCTCAGCAGCCTCCCCACGCAGCGAGGGGGGTTTGCAGACCTTCTCGGGCCTCTGTGTGGGGGAGAAGGGGATGCCGTCCAGGTCACCCCGAACGAACACAAACGACTCGTTCCAGTGGTGGACCTTGTTGAGGGTCTCAAGCACCTCCATGTGTGTGCCGGTCAGAAAACACACCCCGTCAGCGGTCGCTCGGAAGGTGAAGATCTTGCGGAACACGTTCAGGTCGAACATCACCTTCTCCTCCCGCAAATAACACGCGTAAGCTGTTAGCATCGAGATCGCATTTGTATTAACCTGAGCCGGGACTACGCCAAAGTAGTTCAAGAACTCTTTCACCTCAGGCCACAAGGGCAGTCGTAGCCCAGCCTCGAAGTGGAGGAGAGGAAATGCAAGCCAATTATCGTAAAAAGAGTTGACAGTCTCACCCCCTGATGGGCATCGGCATTTCCACCCTTCAGGGAGGTAGGAGGTCCTGAAGGCGGAGAGCTCTTCCTTGGACACTTTTCCTACGGGGAAAGAACTCTCCGAGAAGTTGGCCGCGTTTTGCTCCCGACCATTCCTCTTGGCAGCTGAACGGTTGGATGCCATCGTGTAGGAGTGGAAGGAAAGAGTAGAGCCGGATCTGGGAAAAAGGCAAAGAGGGAGGAAATGAAGGTGAAGGTCCAAAGGGGGAAGGAGGGCGTATTTATAAGGGAGGGGTAAAAGGGGAGGCGAGTGGATCATGGGATCCACTCGCCAAAGGGCATGAAGGGGGGGTGGACCAGGTGGTCCACTCGCCCCGGGCGAGCGGACCGCAAGGCCCACTCGCCCCGAGCACAGGTGAGTGGACCTTGAGGTCCACTCGCCCGGTGCACGGGAGCGGACCTCATGGTCCACTCGCCCGGCAGAGGAGGGAGGGCCTCGCAGCCCTCTCCCCTGAGGTAGCAATGCGGACTGAAAGGTCTCTTCGCCTGCGTCTCCCCCCTGACACACCACCCAACTGCTTCGCCCTCGGACCGTTCACCCGAGGTCCCTATTCCCCGCCTATTATTCCACTGTTCCAATGCTGCTGTGCTCATCTGGCATGATAGTTAGTCAACTGATAACGGCTCAAATGAAGCATAACTCGGCAGGATCATTAAAATAAGCATAACATAAACATGATAAAACAATTTGCTCGGTCGCGAAGCAGGCGAGCTGCTGCGACGAGTCGATCCTTATTATTACATAACAAATAGTACATCCCAAAGGAAAGGGGTGGCTAACGCGCCGTCCACTTCCAGAAGCCCTGATCTTGGGTGAAGGGGACCCCTCCGCGCGTGGATTCGAAGCATGTCTTGGCTGAGGAGAGCTCCTCAGTCACGGTTCGCACGGAGGCTTCCACCCGGCGGAAGTGATCCTCGAACGGTGTCGTCATGCCTCCAAACGCGAGCCGGACCTCCCCTCGTAGGAGATTTAGTTCAGCCTCCAGCCTCTCTACCCGACGCTCCAGCACGCAAACGCGGGCGAGGGGGTCGGGTCCGGAAGATAACCTCCCCTCCCGCAGCTCCTGGGTAAGAGTCTCCAAGCGGCTCAGACGGACGAAGACGTCGGGTAGGTCCCCGACGGGTTCCGTAATTGCAGTAGGAGAGTGGGGTGGCACCGAGACGTCCTTCCGACTCGACTGATCCGTCGAAGTCTTGTCCCCTCCAGCAGATGAGTCCTCGTGAGCGGTCGAAAGGACGGCAGGTTCCTGGACGAGAGAGATAGGATTCACCCGAGCATCAGCACCCGTTCCCTCTGCCACTCCTCGGATCCCTTCAAGATCCTCCGCGAGGAGCTGTGAACAATGAAGAAACACGTTGTCATGGGCAGGTATAACCGCAAAGGCGAAGCAGGAAGGAGGGAAGAACCAATACCACATCCATATCCAAGCCACGGGCAAATTCGGTCACCCCATGAGAGGATGACGACGCAGCCTCCTTCACCAACTCAGGGCGGGGCTTCTTCCGAGGTGATCGCACCGCGGGACGGGTAGGAGAAGATGAAGGACCATGGACCAGAGCCTTAAGCTCTGTCACGTCAGACGAACCCTTCCCAGCGAAACCTTTGAAGCGAGCCCTAAAGTCTCGAGGCGGATCCATCTCGTTCGAAGAGGGAGTGGGGGAAGCGCTCTGGAAGGATGCTCTTCCTCCCCTCTCCGAGGGGTTTTATATATAGCCATCAGGTGGAGCCCTCCAAAGATTCTCTCCGGGTCCCACCCACTCGTTCAATAGGTGGGTTGGACTTTCTTTCCGAGCTTGAGTCAAGCTCGCAAAGAGCGGGGATTATGTACAACCCTCATATTCCTCGAGTCGGTGTGACCCGTCCCGGGCGAAACCAAAACAACCGCGTGGAGACGACGAAACCGACTAAGGCTTGGCAGATTCGGGAGAGTGGAGGAACTGCCCCACTCGCCCGCCTAAAGGGACGAGTGGGCAGCAACCCCACTCGCCCGCCTAAGGGGGCGAGTGGGGAGCAGCCCCACTCGCCCGCTTAAGGGGGCGAGTGGGGAGCAGCCGCACTCGCCCGCCCGCACGCCTAAGGGGGCGAGTGGGGAGCAGCCCCACTCGCCCGCCTAAGGGGGCGAGTGGGGAGCAGCCCCACTCGCCCGCCTAAGGGTAGGGGCGAGTGGGGAGCAGCCCCACTCGCCCGCTTAAGGGGGCGAGTGGGGAGCAGCCCCACTCGCCCGCCTAAAGGGGGCGAGTGGGGAGCAGCCCCACTCGCCCGCCTAAGGGGGCGAGTGGGGAGCAGCCCCACTCGCCCGCCTAAAGGGGCGAGTGGGGAGCAGCCCCACTCGCCCGCCCCTGGGGCGAGTGGAAGGCCTTCCACTCGCGGCCAAGCTTGAAGAGTGGGTCGAAGTCCACTCGCGTAGGCAAGGGGGTTTAGGTCGCCCCCTCTTATTTTGGGGTGTTTTTACTATCCGCAGTCCGATTTTTGCTATTCGCAGTCCATTTTTGGGAAAGTCTATAAATAGACCCCCATGGGCACCTTGGGAAGGGTTGGTTCTGACCCCCTCTCTCGCGTGTGAGCAAGCACTATCCCTCCCCTCCCCTTGACGTTGAAGGTGGTCGGTGAGGTGTTCCTTAGTGCCCTCCAAGGTGCCCAGGCTCAGCATTGGCTTGGGAGGGGAAGCGCTCTAAGATCTTCCGGGTACGTGGTGGGACCTCCGCGCTGCAGCTTAAGGGGTCCATTTGTGGATTCAAGAGTCCAACAAGTCCAAGTCTTTCGGTTCTTAGTGATCGGTCAAGGGTCTAGGCTTAGAACAAGTAAGGGTTAGTCGCAACCCCCTTTCGAACGCTGAGACCGGGAAACTGGTTTCAACAATATTGTTTATTAGGCGAACGTTGAAATTGGAATTAGACATCAATATTTAATTCCTAATATTCATCAATATTCAATTACAATATCAAATTCCAATTCCGTCCAAACGAACGGCCCTTACCAAACTTCCAAAACCACTAAAACTTGCTAGAAATGATTTTCTCTCCTTGGTTTCTGGTGCACCCTCTACTTCAGCATCCTCACTTGGTCCTGATTTGAGAGCAGAAACATTCGCTTCTACTTGACCAACCACGTGTTTTTCGAACTCACTATTGCATTTGTCCTCTACGAGATTATTTTCGTCTTCATTTTCTCTGATTAATGAATTCTAAAACTACTCTCTGACTGAATAAAAATATCATTAGCGAGGGTGCGACGGGATTCCGTGAAGCGGGTGGGAGAACGGAGCTCTCCAGGTTCGATATTTGGGCTAAGGTATTATTGGGTTTGCACCTAAATTTTTTTAGGATTCAAAAAATTAAACTTTTTTTTTTCAGGTTTGCACATAGCCAAATTCAAATTCAATGTGCACTTAACACCACTCATTTCATTATTATCTCTTTGGATTATTCTTTACATTTCAAATCTCTCTCTCTCTCTCTCTCTCTCTCTCTCTCTCTCTCTCTCTCTCTCTCTCTCTCTCTCTCCCTGTATGTTTTTCTCATCCAAATGCCAATTTATTTCATATGTGAACTTGTATTCTACAAGTGTGTTGCAATTTTATTTACTTATTTTTTAAACTTATTTCTTTTGAGCTTAGTTTATATATTTATTTAGACTACAATACACATTTTATCATTATAATTTTCAACAAATTGTGCACATTGTCATGTTCTTTTCATTTATTTTATTTATTACTATTTTATCTAATTTTCTCTCTCATGTAATATTCTTTTATTTTATTTTATTTTATCTTGAATTGCATATTATTTATATAATTGTTCTTATGCAATACAAATATAAATTTATTAGATGATAACAATTAATTTGGTACTGTAAGAATATGAATATCATTTATTAACTAAGGTTTTCAGAACCGATATTAAACCTGAAGTAGGAGAGATTCAAAGTTAGATCGATGGTTAACCTTTTGTTAAACCTATATACCATAAAAAAATAAATTTAAATTTAAATTATATCATAATTATGATTATATTAAAAAAAGTGACATATCAAATTTTATTTAAATCCTAGTGATGCTAATTTGACTAAACAAGAGGAATGCTTTAAATTTAAATTTTAACAGTGTTTTGAATCAAATCAAACTCGTTATAATAAATAATAATACTTTTTGCGTAGAATAATGCTTATAATTTATTCATTATTTCTTGTCTAGCATATGTGTAGAACGTAAATTTAATTTTAAAAAAAAATTATTTTCGAGCTGAGAAATGAGAACCCGCTGCTTCAGCAAAATCGGAACCGGTTCGCCGGTTTAGCGGTTCGACCGACGGTTCTTCGATTCTTGAGCGGTTCTCAGCCGGAACGGTTCTTAAGAAAGTTCGAACCAGTTAATAGGCCGGTTCATGGTTCAACAGGTCCGACCGCCCGGTTAGATATGATTCCTAAAACAGTGTTATTAACGGTAATAAATTATTTAGATCTCATCAAAAATATAACAAACTTTTTAATCAAGGGAATTGTTATTCTCCGAGCTAATTTATATATTCGTAAACTTTTACTATCTGCAGCTCTAAAGAGGACCAATTTTGTTATCCGCAGACATTTTTGTTATTCACAGACCAATGTAGAAAAAAACAAAATGGAATCACGCCTACAACTACACATTTCATGTTGATCGCTCATTTAAATTATGTCGAAAAGCCTGTCATTGCGGATTTAAAAGATGTGGCAAAAAATAGTGTTTTTATAAGTACATGTTGTCCCGATGCCTCCTGGGTTTGGAGAGACTTATTATGTTGCTCGCAAATTTAATGGATGTGGATAAAAGCCATCTCCGCCATGGTTTGTCTCGGCCAATAGTCGTAAAATTGTGAAAAAATTGTGTTTCTCGTGGAAAGAGAGGAATTATTCTATCACAGGTGAGAGAATCTTGTTCTATTTCTAAGGCGGGTAAAAAGCGGGTTGGGTTCGCCGGTCTCGGATCAGATGAAGCTGGGAAATTCACAGACGAAATGTCAAAAAATTTAAGAAAATTTGAGTAGATAGAGAAGTCTAAAAAGAAAAAAATCATAAACTCAAATAAAAAATAAAAAATAAAAAAATGGTTTACGGATAAACAAATTCGGTATTTCTTTCATAAAATCAAAGTGAAATAAATTGGCATGAAAGATGATGCTTGTTGCAAACAGTGGCGGATCTAGAAAATTATAAATGGGGTGCACAAAAAATTTCAAAACACAAATGCTAGCGGGGTGAGTAGAAGGGTCGTGAGTCACATGTTGAAAATTAATTTTGGGGGTGCACATAGCTGAACTTGGTCTGCGAATAGCCAAATTTGATCTGCGAATAGCCAACTTTGGTCTACAAATAGTCAACTTTGGTCCGCGAATAGCCAATATTTTTCCCAAAACAAACTAGTTACGTGACGTGAGAAACGCTTCCATCTTATCGGAGCCGTTTCTTCCTCATCTGGCCACCGTTTTTGACATATAAGTAGTCAAAATTCATTGTCTCGACGAGAGGAATCCAAATTCACTAACAATTTTGAAAAATAATGAGGGTGCACGTGTCCCTCGGGCCCCCCTCTGGATCCGCCCCTGGTTGCAAATCCAATTGCAAATTAAATGATTTATTTCGTTTTTAAAAAAAATTGTCATTATCTTCACATAATTCATTTATAATTAAGTTGTTGACCCGTCGTTGGCAAAATACTCAGCTATAGTGTTGACCTGTCATTAGCAAACTAATTGTCATTAAATATCAAACCCATTCCGATAATTACTGATTAATACCAACTAGAAAACTAATGATGAATGAGCAGTTGCAAGATCAAATCACTGCCTTCCTTCCTTTGTAGCCTTTTAACCATTTTTTTAGCAAATATATGTTGTAATTTATTATTTTCACATAAATATAAATCTTATTTTATTAATAATTAATAATGAATATAAAACTCACACCGCTCGCAACCATCGCGTGCATTAGAAAATAATGAGGGTGCACGTGTCACGCCGGTCCTCTACAAAATAATCTCTTCCTCCTCGACAGTGGTAGATTCATGATTTTCTTCTTGGTCTGGTAAGTCGTCGGAGGAGGAAGTGTACGTGGAGGAGGTAGCAATGAAGAATCCGTCGGTCGAGGAGGTTGCGTAGAAGATGATTGTGCCAGCGCCGTCATCCTTGCCGCCAATACAAGAAACAGGGGAAAGCGAGAAGAAGAAACTGCGGCGGGAAGGAGGTTATGGTGGAGGTGGCGGTGCTGTTGAAGAAGATATGATGGGCGGGTGGTTTTCGATGGAGGAGAAGAGGTCGACGTCGACGGAATCTAGGAAGAGCTTCCTTTCCTAGAAAGGGAAGGAGGTATCAAAGCTAGGGAGGAGGCGGCGGTGGCAGAGGGGGAAGCGGAAATAGCGCCGGGTACAGAGCCGTTGTCCTTCTACTTTCAGACTAATTAATTAATAACTCCAGTCCGCCGGGCGCCGTGGAAGGGGACGATTACGGAAGCCGGAGGAGCTCCAGTCTGCCTGCGCCATCATATTTCGCCTCTTCTCCCCACATGTGCCTCGCTCTCTACAGAGACGGGAGGTCCTTGCTTGCGCCGATGGCGACGGCGGTGACGACTCTGCGGTTGAGGAAGCTGTTCTGTCGAAGTTTATTCCTGTATTTTGAAAAAAATATTATCAAGATTGATTCTTTGAACCAAACCCAATTTTGTCCGGCCAATTCCGTCCAATTGATTTCACATATTCTTGAGATTGCAAGTTATCCACTCCATTTTGTAATTTGCTTTTCCTCATAGATTATATTATTGTATGTCTATTAGAAACATCCATTGTTAGGATCACAAATCTTTGAGATCTGAGACTTTTTCTCTTATGATTGATTTTATGTTCAGTTGGATAAATTTATATATTGTATAATAAAAGACAAATTGTTGAGATTATATTATTGTATGTTCAGTTTATTAATTTGCTGATTGATTTATTTGTGATGTTTCTTATGAATTCTCGGCACGTTCTGAGCGTCCTTTAACCTATTTTGATCTTCTATTTGCTCAACAATTTGGGGAAATAGAATGATTTTTTCTCGGCATTAATTTTTTATTATCAGTACATGTATACCGAAGTAAAATAGAATGTTATTTTCTCAGATCTAATTTTTGAAATGCTATGTTAATTTATAGTATCCTCATCTTGGGAGGATAATTGTATATCAATGGCTCAGGTTAATACAATATATCATGCTCAAGTTAACTTATATATCATTTCATGCTCTTTTCACTTTTTCAGATTTAATCCCCACGCCAAAATAAATTATAGATTTTAAAAATATAATAAAATTAATGTTTGCGTGTCTGCCCTTTTTTCCTCGAGCCCAGTGCTGCCTTCATAGATTGGAATCTTCTGTTTCTCTCTCCACAGTGTTGATTTTAAATTTAAAACTGATGAAAGTATTAAAATCTCCGTCTGCTTATGCCGTAACCTTTTCTTGCATGGCCTCAACAATCTCTCACATGGTTAAAATAGCTTGCTGAACAATTAGCTCGCCGAATTTTCTCCGGCAATATCATTCGCACGTTGAATGTTTTACCCGACAAATGTTTTGTCCGCAAAAGGTTTCTCCCATCAGATGTTTTGCCCGCCTGCTGTTTTGCATGCCCAATGTTTTACCCGCACAATGCCCCCCCCCCCGACCAATGTCGCCCCGAGGACCAATATCGCCGCACGCCAACGACCAATGTCATCCCGACGACAAATGTTACCGCACACAAGCAATGTCGCCCCGACGACCAATGTCGCCGCCCACGACCAATGTCGCCGCCCCGACCAATGTCGCCCCCAGCACGGGGTCCCCCGTGCACAACTGCTCGTTATTATATATAAGAAGTCACCCTTGAGAAATAGTTTTTTTGTGTGATTATATTTTCCCCCCTATTTTTGCACCACCACAAGCATGGAAGCCCGTGCAGAGCTGCTCGTATTAGTGTGTGTGTGTGTGTGTGTGTGTGTGTGTGTGTGTGTGTGTGTGTGTGTGTGTGTGTACACACGAGTGACAGTGCATGGGGGGCTCCCCGTGCCCTGCGCGACAGTAACCAACCCGGAACGGGGGCCCCCGTGCGGGCGGCGACATTCGGCAGGGGCGACATTTAGCATGGACGGCGACATTCGGCATGGACTGCGACATTCAGCAGGGGCGGCGACATTCGGCGGGGGCGGCATTCGGCATGGACGGCGACATTCGGCGGGGCGACATTCGGCAGGGGCGACGACATTCAGCGGGGTGACGACTTTCTGCAGATGCGATCTATATTTATATCAGTATATATAAAACTTAATTTAATTTTGTTTAACAAAAACCATATTGTGTGATGGTTGTCATCTTTGGTTGACATAGTGGAGACGTGAGTTCAATTCTCACAATTGACAAATTTTGTGAGATTAAAAAATGAGTCATATGACACTCATTTTTCAATAAATTTAGGGATAAAATTGTAATTTCATGTTGTATGGTACTCTATATCTTCATAATTTTAGGTCACCCCCTAGTAGGTTTAGGAGACCTATGAAAAAGTGGAGAGAGAGAGGGAGCGGTTTGATCCGACGACTGATGAAATATCATGCCAGATTCGACGGCCGTAATCATTTCAACGGCTTTAAAATTCATGGGTTTGATACTTCTTTATATACGGTAAAGATATATATATATTGCGATGTTAAACACAGGCCAGTTTTGGCTATATGCAGTCCACAGTTTTTTTTAAAAAACGTTGTTAAATGCAGGCCGATTTTGGCTATATGCAGGCCGCAATTTTTTTTTAAAGGTATTATTTTTCCTTTTCAACCTGCAGCCGCCGGACGAGATCGAGCTTCCTCTCTGATCTCTTCTCCCTCCTCCGGCGACTCCGGTCGGTGATCCTCTCCGGCCGACCACCTTCTTCCCTTCTCTAGCCGGCGAGCTCCTCACTCTTCCTCTATAACTTATTTTTCTATTTTCGAAAAAGTTCTGTTTATTTTAATTAAATGATAGTGTTTCGTGCATAAATAAAGTCCGGTGTTTTTGTGATTTTACACGTCTTTTATTGATTGAAGCCTTGAAAGGGGTGACCACAAACATATTTTTTGTGATATATAGAATCAAAATGATTATAGTATTAAGCTGCTAATATAAATCCATTTTATTTTAAAAAAGCGGTGGCCTATAATCATTTTGATTGTAGTAACCAGTTTGATTCTTGTTGCGGGTCACTCGACGCTCTTCTAGACCGAGCGAATTGAACCGTCTTAGCCCGAGAGTGGGCCGAATGCGCAAACAGTCATAGAGAGAACAAACAGGTGGCAAGAGAACGTTTTTAGCGTGGAAAACCCGGAAAGGGTAAAAAATCACGTGACCGGATCTGTGCCATCCAAATTTCACAAAGTGTTAGAGTGTTACAAGCGAAGTTTTAAGAATAGAGAGCGGCAGACCGCTTCTTGTTACAATTGCAATTGAAGAAAATTCTCCGAGGGTGACAGGCCTGTTGAAACCGATTTCTCGGTCTCGTGTGGAGCTCGGGGCCCTCACCGAAATGAGGGGCAGCTAGCCCTTACCGGTCCCTCGGGAGAGGTAAGGCCGATGATTTGAGCAAAAGAACAAAGACCCTAGTCTCAGCGAGGAGGTCCCTCCACTAACCCGGAAGATCGTTGAGCGCTTCCCCTCCCAAGCCAAAGCTAAGACTCGGGCACCTTGGAGAGCTAGAGAGCCCAAACCAAAGCGACCTAGGGAGAGAAGAGCTCAAAGATAATGAACCGGTCTCCTCCAAGGTGCCCTTTGAGGTCTATTTATAGATTTTAGTTTTCTGGTCTGTCAATAACCAAATCCCGTTGTCCATTCTCACTATCCGCACACCGGATTGGTCTGCTAACAGCCAAACTCCGCTGTTCGGAGAGGCTAAATGCAGACCACCGGGGGCCCCTTGGTAAAAATCCCTTCCTGGACTTTTACGGGGCGAGCCAGCCCGCTTCGCGACCTCCCTCGCGAGTGGAGCTCGCGAGCCTCTGGGTCGGCGAACCCCAGGGGTATTATCGACACATTACATGGCTCGCTCGCCTGCACTACCTCGGCGAGTCCCCGGATGACTATCTGCTCTCCCTCTAGGCGGGCTCGCCTAGCGAACTCCTTCCTCGACTGGTTGGGCTCGCCAATAGCGACCCGGCCAAGCCGACCTCCCTCGCGAGTGGAGCTCGCGAGCCTCTGGGTCGGCGAACCCCAGGGGTATTATCGGCACATTACATGGCTCGCTCGCCTGCACTACCTCGGCGAGTCCCAAGATGACTATCCGCTCTCACTCTAGGCGGGCTCGCCTAGCGAACTCCTTCCTCGACTGGTTGGGCTCGCCAATAGCGACCCGGCCAAGCCCCAAAATGGCTATCCGCACCCCAAAATGGCTAACTGTACCCCAAAATGGCTAACTATACCCCAAGGTTCCGGGCTCGCCTAGCGAACTCCTTCCTCAACTGGTCGGGCTCGCATGCACTACCCTTGCCGAGCCTCAAAGGAGCCGGTTACCTTCCCTCCGCTGGGCTCGCTCGCCTGCGCAGTATCTTGCTCTTCCTTGGCCTGCCTCGCCGGAGTTCAGGGTTCGCCCCTCTTGGCTCGCCTCCTCGAGCGCGAGCTGCTGATTTCTTCCTAGCGAACATCGGGGTTGTACACAATCCCCGCTCTTCGCGAGGTTGCCCTAAGCTCGCGAAGATACATCCAACCCCTGGTGTTCGCCGATTCTGCTGACGTGGCGGGAATCTTTTGGTGGGTCCCCTGCCCGAAACTATAAATATTGTCCACCGTGGCTAGTGATCAAGCCTTCCCTTTTGCTCCTTTCTCGCCGAAATCGTTCTCCCTTCAGAATGTCTACCAAGCAGAGCGCGTTGGAACGACTGAAGGCTTCTAGGGAGATGGCGAAAGCTCGGGCCGCCGAGCGCAACGCCTGGATGTTCAACCCTGCCACCTCTCCCCAGACCAAGAAAGCCATGACGGTTAGGAGGTCGCCGGGGGAGGACATGACATTGCCTCCTGATTCCCCCCCTCCGCCGAATACCGTGCTCGCACAACAGGTATCCTCAGTCTAAATTCTTTACATCGGCCCCTTGCTCATTTCCTTTCTTCTCGCAGAATCCTCCACCTGAGGACCGCCTGGCGAGCCTTACGCTGACAACTTTCTGTGCTCCGTCCCCCGCGAGGCTGGGATTGCTAGATGCTGGGGTCGGGACTTCGTCCCAACAGGCACCTCTCTCGCAACCTCGTAAGTCACTCGCACCCTACTTTATCTCCGCTTAAGTCGGTGATATCTACACGTTGGTGGCCTATGCAGATACCCCATCGTCGAGTCCCAAGGAGAAAGTCTCCACCCCGGTGAACTCGCCGGTCCCGCCTAAGGTTAACGTGGCGACCCCTGGCTTCGGTCTGATGGGCAGGCGAAGTCCAGGAGGCTCGCTTCTCGACGGCGCCCAAGTCGCGGAGAGAGTGGTATACCTTCCTGGTCTGGGGAAACCCCACGTCTCGGGATTCCGCGAAAACTTCCAGGGTCGGCCGGAGTCTTCGCGCAAGCCCCGTCGCGAATCCCCCTCCTCGCCAGGTTAGCATGTTTTCGCGAGCTCCCATCTCTTGCTCGCCCTCGGACCCTACTAACTCTTCCTTCGTTGAAATCCCAGGAGCCACCCCTGAGTCAGAGCACGGGAGGATGGAGATGTCACCACCGCCTTCGCCTAGCCAGATTGAAGACTTCTTGGGTGACCCTGGCGACCCCGTGCGGATGAAGAGTCGGGTGTCCGAGGTGCTTCAGAAGCACGGCATGATGTTACGCGAGTTGGAGGAGCGGTATGACGCGGACCGGGCTGCCTTTGACGAGAGATTCGCCGTGTTGGAAGACGCGAATGCGCGCTTGATCGCCGAGGCGGAGCCGGTGCCTCGCGCAGATGTTACCTCGCCCGGCGTGCACATCTCGCGGGGCGAGGATCAAGCGCACCTAATCCTGCGCGAGTTTAAAGCGCTTCGCGAATATCATTATCCGAGAGTGCCGCCGCGTGCGGGCAAGCGGGGTCGGGGTCGCTGGAAATGGCTTCCTTACCCCTGAGGCTGCCGCGGTGTACAACCCCCATATCCATCGAGTGAGGCCCAGCATGGAGGGCCGTCGAGACGTGTCGACTAGACCCAAGGGGTCTTAAGACTTTTGGGTATCGCAAGGCGAACCCCCGTAGCTCTCACCAGAGGAGGAGTTAGAGGCGAGAGGGGAGGGGCGGGTGCCCCCCCTCTCGCCCTCGCCAAGTTAGAGGCGAGAGGGGAGGGGCGGGTGCCCCCCCTCTCGCCCTCGCCAAGTTAGAAGCGAGAGGGGAGGGGCGGGTGCCCCCCCTCTCGCCCTCGCCAAGTTAGAGGCGAGAGGGGAGGGGCGGGTGCCCCCCTCTCGCCCTCGCCAAGTTAGAGGCGAGAGGGGAGGGGCGGGTGCTCCCCCTCTCGCCCTCGCCAAGTTAGAGGCGAGAGGGGAGGGGCGGGTGCCCCCCCTCTCGCCCTCGCCAAGTTAGAGGCGAGAGGGGAGGGGCGGGTGCCCCCCCTCTCGCCCTCGCCAAGTTAGAGGCGAGAGGGGAGGGGCGGGTGCCCCCCCTCTCGCCCTCGCCAAGTTAGAGGCGAGAGGGGAGGGGCGGGTGCCCCCCCTCTCGCCCTCGCCAAGTTAGAGGCGAGAGGGGAGGGGCGGGTGCCCCCCCCCCCCCCCCCCCCCCCCTTCTCGCCCTCGCCCAGCTAGGGGCGAGAGGATGAGGGGCAGGTGCCCCCCTCTCGCCCTCGCCCAGTAAGGGAGCTCGCCGAGCCCCGTAAGGTACCCCCTTCGCCCAAGGGAGGTCCCTTCTCGTCCCGTTTTGGCTATTCGCAGTCCAAATTTGGCTATTCGCAGTCCAGCGGTCTGCGTTTAGCGCTTCAAAACAGCGGGATTTGGCTATTTGCAGTCCAGTTTTAGCTATTCGCAGTCCAAACCCGAAAAACCTATAAATAGGACCAAGGGGGCACCATTTTGGGGATCTCATTCTTAGCTAGCTCTCTCCTCTCTCTCCCTCCTCAGCAAGTCTCTCTAGAGAGGGTGAGGAGAGGCTCCAGTGGTGCCCAAGCTTAGTAGTGGCTTGGGAGGGGAAGTTCCAAGGAGACTTCCGGGTATGTGGCGGGACCTCCCCACTAAGCCCTTGGTCCGTTTCCAAATCTAAGTGCTCTTGCCTAGAGAGTTGGCTCGAGGGAAGTAGGTGTGAGACCACCCCTTCTTAGGGACCCCGAACTCCACAGAGACCAAGTCTTGTTCGCAAGATTTCGGTTTCAACATTTTTGTGCGGTGAGCGTGGAGAGTGGTCAGCACAGAAATCCTTGAGCCAAATCTCATGACAGGAGACCTCGGAGGAGGAGACGATGAGGGGTCTCACATCCCAAGTGAGGTGGTAGGAAGGGGAGAGTTCACGACGGCCATCAAGGGAATCATGGAGCTACTCCAAGGCATCTCCAGGGGAGGTGACTGCTCGGCTCCCTCCCCCCAGACACCGCCTTCTGGGGCGCAAGGAGTGCTCGCCCAGGGGGGGTCAGGAGAGGTTGCCCCAGGTGGTCGGCCAGGCAAGGAGCCAGTGACTGAGAATGGCGAGCGAGACCTCGCCGGGCGAGTGCTTTTTCCCAGCCCGGCGAGTGGGGTCTCGCTCGGAGCAGGAGTCGCGCGAGCGGAGCTCGCGAAGCCGGCGAGTGGGGGTCACCCTTTAGCGAGCTGATCATCTCGGCTCCCATCCCGGAAGGCTTCAAGGAGCCCAACATGACTTTCTATACCGGGAAGGATGATCCCGTCCAGCACCTACAGTGGTTCGAGGATACCGTCTCCATCAGGCCCATGACGGACGCGTTCAAGTGTCGTCTCTTCGCCACCACCCTGAGAGACAAAGCTAGGGACTGGTTCCACCAGCTCCCGGTTGGCTCCATTTTCAGCTTTGATGACTTGAGCCGAAGCTTCCAGCTACGCTTCTCCACATCCAAGAAGAGGAAGAAGAATGTTGAGTCCATTTTCCTGGTCAAGCAGAGGCACGAGGAGACGTTGGCCCAGTACATGGACAAATTCCAGGAGGTGCCAGGGTATGCCCTCCAGATGGCTTTCACCGTGGGGCTACGAGAGAGCCTCTTCAAAATGCGCCTAACTAGGAAGCCTCCCCTGTCCTTTGAGGACCTGATGGAAAAAGCTGCAAAGGAGATAGCCACTGAGGCGGCGAACCCGGGGCTGGCAAAGAAGTTGGCAAAGCTAGTGGAGGTCGAGCCAAGAGAGCAAGGTGGCCTCAGGCAGCAGGAAAGAGGTGGAGGGTGGAGTTGGACTCCAAGTGACGATGGGGGGAGGCTCAAGGAACTGTCGGTTCGTCATAGTTGACGCTCCTAGCAGTTACAATGCCATCTTCGGAAGACCCCTCATCAGCGCCTTTCGATGCGTACCATCATCCTTCCACCAATGCCTCAAGCTCAACGCTGGAGGAATCCAAGTCAGGATCCGCGGATACCCCAGGATGGCGAGGCACTGCTACGTTACAGCCGTCAACAGCATCTCTTGGCAAGCAGGGGCGGAGGAGATGGAGAAGATCATGGAGAGCATGAGCCAGATGGGAGTGGCAGGAGAAGCAGAGGAATGATCATCTCGCGCGAGCAGCCGGAGAGGCGAGTGCCATGGGGGGCATGATGTGTTTGTTTTTTGTTTTTTGGTTTTTGTGGTCTTCCTTTGTAACAAGCTCTACCCCTCACTGGTAGGGCCAGGGGGTTTTTGACAAGGGAAATCCCCCCATTAGATGGATGAAGTTATTTTGCTTATATGATTAGTAAGTTCAACACCGAGATGTCCTCCTCACTCCAGGCTCTCACTAGCTGGGTGGGTCGAATGATCCTCGGAAGGAAGGGCTTACCATCGAGATGTCCTCCTCACTCCAGGCTCTCACTAGCTGGGTGAGTCGAATGATCCTCGGATGGGTAAGTTCAACGCCGAGATGTCCTCCTCACTCCAGGCTCTCACTAGCTGGGTGGGTCGAATGATCCTCGGAAGGAAGGGCTTACCATCGAGATGTCCTCCTCACTCCAGGCTCTCACTAGCTGGGTGGGTCGAATGATCCTCGGATGGGTAAGTTCAACGCCGAGATGTCCTCCTCACTCCAGGCTCTCACTAGCTGGGTGGGTCGAATGATCCTCGGAAGGAAGGGCTTACCATCGAGATGTCCTCCTCACTCCAGACTCTCACTAGCTGGGTGGGTCGAATGATCCTCGGATGGGTAAGTTCAACGCCGAGATGTCCTCCTCACTCCAGGCTCTCACTAGCTGGGTGGGTCGAATGATCCTCGGAAGGAAGGGCTTACCATCGAGATGTCCTCCTCACTCCAGGCTCTCACTAGCTGGGTGGGTCGAATGATCCTCGGATGGGTAAGTTCAACGCCGAGATGTCCTCCTCACTCCAGGCTCTCACTAGCTGGGTGGGTCGAATGATCCTCGGAAGGAAGGGCTTACAATCGAGATGTCCTCCTCACTCCAGGCTCTCACTAGCTGGGTGGGTCGAATGATCCTCGGATGGGTAAGTTCAACGCCGAGATGTCCTCCTCACTCCAGGCTCTCACTAGCTGGGTGGGTCGAATGATCCTCGGAAGGAAGGGCTTACCATCGAGATGTCCTCCTCACTCCAGGCTCTCACTAGCTGGGTGGGTCGAATGATCCTCGGATGGGTAAGTTCAACGCCGAGATGTCCTCCTCACTCCAGGCTCTCACTAGCTGGGTGGGTCGAATGATCCTCGGAAGGAAGGGCTTACCATCGAGATGTCCTCCTCACTCCAGGCTCTCACTAGCTGGGTGGGTCGAATGATCCTCGGATGGGTAAGTTCAACGCCGAGATGTCCTCCTCACTCCAGGCTCTCACTAGCTGGGTGGGTCGAATGATCCTCGGATGGGTAAGTTCAACGCCGAGATGTCCTCCTCACTCCAGGCTCTCACTAGCTGGGTGGGTCGAATGATCCTCGGAAGGAAGGGCTTACCATCGAGATGTCCTCCTCACTCCAGGCTCTCACTAGCTGGGTGGGTCGAATGATCCTCGGATGGGTAAGTTCAACGCCGAGATGTCCTCCTCACTCCAGGCTCTCACTAGCTGGGTGGGTCGAATGATCCTCGGAAGGAAGGGCTTACCATCGAGATGTCCTCCTCACTCCAGGCTCTCACTAGCTGGGTGGGTCGAATGATCCTCGATGGGTGAGTTCAACACCGAGATGTCCTCCTCACTCCAGGCTCCCACTAGCTGGGTGAGTCGAATGATCCTCGGGAGCGAGGTTCTGCCCCCCCCCCCCCCCCCCCCCCTCGATGGATATTTGGGCTTGGACTTTTTCTTTCCGAGGTTGTACCAACCTCGCAAAGAGCGGGGATTGTGTACAACCCCCATATCCATCGAGTGAGGCCCAGCATGGAGGGCCGTCGAGACGTGTCGACTAGACCCAAGGGGTCTTAAGACTTTTGGGTATCGCCCGGCGAACCCCCGTAGCTCTCACCAGAGGAGGAGTTAGAGGCGAGAGGGGAGGGGCGGGTGCCCCCCCTCTCGCCCTCGCCAAGTTAGAAGCGAGAGGGGAGGGGCGGGTGCCCCCCCTCTCGCCCTCGCCAAGTTAGAGGCGAGAGGGGAGGGGCGGGTGCCCCCCTCTCGCCCTCGCCAAGTTAGAGGCGAGAGGGGAGGGGCGGGTGCTCCCCCTCTCGCCCTCGCCAAGTTAGAGGCGAGAGGGGAGGGGCGGGTGCCCCCCCCCCTCTCGCCCTCGCCAAGTTAGAGGCGAGAGGGGAGGGGCGGGTGCCCCCCCTCTCGCCCTCGCCAAGTTAGAGGCGAGAGGGGAGGGGCGGGTGCCCCCCCTCTCGCCCTCGCCAAGTTAGAGGCGAGAGGGGAGGGGCGGGTGCCCCCCCTCTCGCCCTCGCCAAGTTAGAGGCGAGAGGGGAGGGGCGGGTGCCCCCCCTCTCGCCCTCGCCAAGTTAGAAGCGAGAGGGGAGGGGCGGGTGCCCCCCCCCCCCCCCCCCCCCCCCCCCTTCTCGCCCTCGCCCAGCTAGGGGCGAGAGGATGAGGGGCAGGTGCCCCCCTCTCACCTTCGCCCAGTAAGGGAGCTCGCCGAGCCCCGTAAGGTACCCCCTTCGCCCAAGGGAGGTCCCTTCTCGTCCCGTTTTGGCTATTCGCAGTCCAAATTTGGCTATTTGCAGTCCAGCGGTCTGCGTTTAGCGCTTCAAAACAGCGGGATTTGGCTATTTGCAGTCCAGTTTTAGCTATTCGCAGTCCAAACCCGAAAAACCTATAAATAGGACCAAGGGGGCACCATTTTGGGGATCTCATTCTTAGCTAGCTCTCTCCTCTCTCTCCCTCCTCAGCAAGTCTCTCTAGAGAGGGTGAGGAGAGGCTCCAGTGGTGCCCAAGCTTAGTAGTGGCTTGGGAGGGGAAGTTCCAAGGAGACTTCCGGGTATGTGGCGGGACCTCCCCACTAAGCCCTTGGTCCGTTTCCAAATCTAAGTGCTCTTGCCTAGAGAGTTGGCTCGAGGGAAGTAGGTGTGAGACCACCCCTTCTTAGGGACCCCGAACTCCACAGAGACCAAGTCTTGTTCGCAAGATTTCAGTTTCAACACGCGGATTTAATTCTACTATCCTTTTGCTTTTATTCCTTTCATGACGTCTGTTGAACAATATCTGGTGTGGTAATATTCGCGAGTCCGTCGCGACTCGCCTTTTATCATTTTTCCTTTTTAATTTCCCTTTATTTCTGTAGTGTGCATGTGGTTTATTCGGTTCGTCCGCTGTGTTTGATATGATCGCCCTCGCGGAGCGCTTGCGAGCTTCTGTGCAACGCTATGTCCGGACCCCTTTTCCTCGCGGGCCGGCCTTGGCGGGACTCAATTACCGCGCGACGGCGAGCCCTGGCTCGCAAGACTGCAGTCCCTTTGAGCAGAAATCTACTTTATTTTAGCTATCCGCACTCCCGACGCTTCGATTCCCGTGCCCCTCCGAATTTCTTATAAATAGTTCGGATTCACTCTCCTACCCGTCGCATTTATTTCTCCAGTCTTCTCGCGTCTACGCTCATCTCCGTTCTCGCAAGATCGTGCTCGCGTTCGCTGCTTGTAAGTTGCCTCTTCCTGACCCGATGCGGACGAATCAGCAAATGGGAGCGGAGGGCGAGAGCGAGGGGCGGTCAAAATGCGCCTCAGCGTTTCAAGCCAACGAGTTCTACTGCGCGAACATCACAGCCGAGGAGTATAAACTCGCTGTGGACCGCTATCTCCCGGAGGGTTATTCAGCTCGCTGTCCGAGTGAGAGATCTACATTGAACGAGACCGGGGCCGACGAGCTCGCGATCCCCATCGCACACTTCGAGAATGGGTTGCGACTCCCTTTGTGGCCTGAAATTCGTCAGGTACTTCGCCCAGCCTTCTCGCTGCTTCGTGCCCGCCATAGCAACTTTCTCATCGTTCTTTGTAGGTGTTGCGGTATTATGGGGTGTTACCGAGCCAGTTGACCCCAAATGCGATCGCGGATATCGTCGCGTTCGCCAGTTACCTGCGGGAGGAGAGGATCGAGTTCAGCCTCCTCGTCTTCCGCAAGGTATTTTCCTTCCGCGCCTTCCGAGACGGGACTACCTATTTCGCGAGTCAGCACGTCACCGTTTGCGAGACGGTGAACAAGAGTCACTATTGGACCCAGAAGTTCCTCCTGGTGAAGGGACCCTTCGGCAACCTCCACTTCACCCCCCTCCAGCGGGATGACGCTACTTACCGCCCTCCGAGCTCGCTGAGCGGCGCCGACGCCAAACTCCTCCAATACCTCTCCGGCAAGAGCTTTGAAGTCGCCTATCTGCGGCGCAATGTCGACTCGCTACTCGTCGTTCCTCAAGGGGAAGGTAGGGCTCGCTCTCGCCCCACTCTCCTCTCCTTTCTTCGTTGTATAACGCTCTTATTTTACAGGCGAGCGCGAGATCCCTGTTAATCCCCCGCACGCACAAGGCATCACTCTCACGGCGGACACCCTCGCGACTGCGGCGGCAGAGGCTTGCCGCGATCTTCCCGCCGCCGGGTCCGGCAAGAAGCGGCCCCCTTCTGCGAGTCAGCCGGGTTCGCGGTCTTCCAAGAAGTTGAAGGGAAAGACCCTCGCTACCAAGGATAGGAGCGCGGTCGTCTATCTAAGCGAGACCGACGGCTCGCCTCCTTCCCCTGCGAAGAAGCCTGACCCCTCGGCGGACCAGGGCGCTGGGAGTTCTTCCGTGACCCCTCAACCCAAAGGCCACAGGAACTTCGGTCTGGGCGAGAAAGTTTCTGACATCCTCGGCGAACCCCTGCTCGCTTGGGACCCCAATGCCAACCGGATTTCCTGCTCCACCCTCCACCCCTCCTGGGTGGAGCTTGGTAAGGCTGGGGAGGAGGCGTTCTCTCTCTCCTTCGGCTTATATGGCCGCGAGGACGCCGCTGCTTATAGAGATATGGGGCCACGGCAACTGGTCTATGAAGAAATGCGAGCCCAGTTCCGCTCGACGGAACTCGCGCATATGGCGGGGCGCCGCTATCTGCAGGCGGATAGGGATATCCGCGCGTACCGGGAGGAGCTCAAGAGAGCTCGCGAAGAGATCAAGGGTCTTAAGGAGAGGGAGGAGGTAACGGAAAGCCTTCTTGCCGGGATGCAGGGCAAGATGGTAAGTGATCCTTGGGTCTCTTTTCTTTGTCGTTCGCGACCTCTAGCCTTCTCCTAACTCGTTTGACGCTCAGGATGCCGACGTAGCCACCAAGCTTCTCGCTCGCAACGGCGAGCTGGAGTTGGAGAATACTATGTTGAAGGCTCGAGTGGATGAGCTGGTTCGCAGCGTGCTACCTCCCTCTCCTGGGCGAGTCGGCCCCCAACAGAAGGCTGCCGAAAGTGAGGAGCAGAGGCGGCGAGATGCACAGGAGGTCGCCAACCTTGTCTTCACGACCCTTAAGGATGCGAGCCTGCTGGCCGAGGACGCGATGGAGTTCACAGCGGAAGACGTCTGCCCGGACCTCTTCGCGTTGGCTCCATGGTTGGGGGCTCGCAAAGATGGCGAGGGCCCTCCGGAATGACCTCCCTTTTTCCTTCCCCTCTTCTTGCGAATGTATATTATTCTTTTTGGGCTGGCGAGATTGCCGCCGAACATAGAAGGACCTTGTGATAGTTTTTCTTTCGTTAACATTTATGATCATGCTTGTGTTCATTTCTTTCCTCGCATTGGGTTTCTTTTCAACCTCTCCTAGCTAATTGTTACGCGGTAGTGTTCTCGGAGGGCTCGCGAACAGGCATGTCTGGGCTCGCTTCGCCAAGGTTTTCTTCTCACGGATCACGTGAACCCGGGTTGTCGTTGCCCGCGGACACTGCCCGGTGAACCTAACCTTGGCGAGCATGGACACAGGCATCCCGCGAGCTGAACTTCTCTGACTATAGTATTTCAACACGCTACCTTAGGCTTCACCTGCCTCGATCCAAACCCTTCTGGCTCTAACACCTCAACCTATTAACATAGCCCTTGACCTTTGTTAGTAGCCTCTCCAGAGATCAACCAGAACCCCCCGTCTAGGTGAGAGCCCGGGGGCGGAATCGATCTGGGGCGTTTCAGCACCAATATGTCCAACCTTGCCAGCCTCTCCAGAGATCAACCAGAACCCCCCGTCTAGGTGAGAGCCCGGGAGCGGAATCGATCTGGGGCATTTCAGCACCAATATGTCCAACCTTGCCAGCCTCTCCAGAGATCAACCAGAACCCCCCGCCTAGGTGAGAGCCCGGGAGCGGAATCGGTCTGGGGCATTCCAGCACCAATGTGTCCAACCTTGCCAGCCTCTCCAGAGATCAACCAGAACCCCCCGTCTAGGTGAGAGCCCGGGAGCGGAATCGATCTGGGGCATTCCAGCACCAATATGTCCAACCTTGCCAGCCTCTCTAGAGATCAACCAGAACCCCCCGTCTAGGTGAGAGCCCGGGAGCGGAATCGATCTGGGGCATTCCAGCACCAATGTGTCCAACCTTGCCAGCCTCTCCAGAGATCAACCAGAACCCCCCGTCTAGGTGAGAGCCCGGGAGCGGAATCGATCTGGGGCATTCCAGCACCAATATGTCCAACCTTGCCAGCCTCTCCCGAGATCAACCAGAACCCCCCGTCTAGGTGAGAGCCCGGGAGCGAAATCGATCTGGGGCATTCCAGCACCAATATGTCCAACCTTGCCAGCCTCTCCAGAGATCAACCAGAACCCCCCGTCTAGGTGAGAGCCTGGGAGCGGAATCGATCTGGGGCATTCCAGCACCAATATGTCCAACCTTGCTAGCCTCTCCAGAGATCAACCAGAACCCCCCGTCTAGGTGAGAGCCCGGGAGCGGAATCGATCCGGTGCATTCCAGCACCAATGTGTCCAACCTCGGCACCGCAGCAGTTAAAAGCATAACAAACGAAAGTAAGATATTGATTGAATAACATAATAAAGTTTTCAAGGGTAGAATCGTTTCAAATCATCCCCACTCCGAGCCCGGTCAAGAGGTATCCCTTCCACATCCTGGAGGTGATACCCCCCCCCCCCCCCCGACTTGAGCACCTCGCTTACAATATATGGGCCTTCCCAGTTGGGGTTAAGCTTACCCACTATGGCCCCTCTGCCGGCCGCATCGACCTTCTTCAGGACTAGGTCCCCTTTCTGAAAGTGCTTGATCCGGATATGTTTGTCAAAATATCGAGCCATCCGCCGCTTGACCTCTTCCTGCCTGATGGTGGCCAAGTCCCGGAGTTCTTCCACCAGGTCCAAGGACAGCCTCTGCTCTGCATTGTTACCTTCTAGCCACTCTTCATCCCTCTCGCTCGCAGCGGTCACCCGGGGGGTCTTTACCTCGAACTCTATGGGGAGAACGGCCTCGGACCCGTGAGAGAGCTTGAATGGAGTTTCCCCGGTGGCGGTACTCGGAGTAGTCCTCATTGCCCAGAGGACGGAGGGTAGCTGTTCCACCCAGTTTCCTCGAAGGTTCTCCACTTTCTTTTTTAGCAGGTTGACGATTATTTTGTTTGCCGCCTCCACCTGCCCATTGCTCCTCGGGTGGTGGACCGATGCGAACCTAAGATCAATGCCGAGCTAGGTGCAGAAGCCGACAAACTCTTCACTAGCAAACTGCGGCCCGTTGTCCGTCACTATAGCTAGGGGGAGTCCATGCCTGCAAATTATCTCCCCCCACACAAAATTCCTTACAACCTGAGAGGTTACCTTAGCGAGTGCCTTCACTTCTACCCACTTGGAGAAGTAGTCGATCATGACCAGCAAGAACTTCCTCTGGCCGCTGGCTTGGGGAAAGGGGCCGACCAGGTCCAACCCCCATATGGCGAAGGGTCAGGGGGCTGTGATGGTCCGGAGTCTTTGGGCCGGGAGGAGCTGGAGTGGAGCATAGAGCTGGCATTTTGGACATTTCCTCGCGAACTCAGCCGCGTCTTTGCTGAGAGTGGGCCAGAAGTAGCCTTGCCTCAACACCCTCCCTTCCAGGGTCCGACTCCCGGAGTGACTGCCGCACTCCCCGGAGTGGATTTCTTCCAGCACTCTCGGGACCTCCTCCTCGGAGACACAACGGGCCAGGAGTCCCGAGAGAGTCTTTCTATATAGTCCCCCTGCATGCAAAGAGTAGTAGGCGGACTTGTACCTGAAGCGTCTCTTGTCCACATCCTCTCCAGGGAACTGCCCGGAGGATAGGAAGGTGATGAACGGATCCATCCATGAGGCTTGTTGATCTACTTCCATCAATTCTCCTTCCTCGATGGAGGGCCGGAAGAGTTCCGAAGTCGTCCCCCCCCCCCCGCTCGGGGACCGAACTTGGCTAGGAGGTCCGCCTGGGTGCTCTCCTCCCTCGGCACGTGCTTGATTGAGAAGGTGTGGAACTGCCCGATGATTCCCTTAACCTTCTCCAGGTATAGTAGGAGGGTTGGATCCTTTGCTTCAAACTCTCCTTTGATTTGACATGCTACCACCATGGAGTCTGTGGAGACCTCCACGTCCTGCACACCCAGTTCCCGGGCCAGCCGAAGGCCCGCTATCACTGCTTCGTACTCCGCCTGGTTGTTGGTGATCGGGAAACGGATGTTTAAGGCTTGCTCAATCCGAGTCCCCTGAGGACTCACCAGGACTATTCCCCCCCGAAGGAGTATTTTCCCGACGCTCCGTCCACCAACATCTTCCATACTTCTGGGGGAGGTGGCTCGTGCTCCCCTACTTCGGCCGCGTAGTCGGCCATGAAGTCTGCCACCGCTTGAGCCCTGATGGATGTCCTGGGTACGAAGGTGATATTGAATTCGCTTAACTCCACGGACCACTTCGCTAACCTTCCTGAGTGCTCCACCCCTTCCATGATTTTGCGGAGCGGATGGTCCGTCACTACTTTAATTGAATGGGCTTGAAAGTAAGGCCGGAGCCTCCGGGCCGACACCACCAATGCGAAGGCTAACTTTTCTAGGATCGGGTACCGGAGTTCTGCCTTCTTCAGCACTCGGCTGACGTAGTAGATTGGGAACTGTTTCTTCCCCTCCTCCCGGACCAGCACGGAACTTACTGCTTCGGATCCTACCCCTAGGTATAGCGATAGGTCTTCCCCTGGCCTCGGTCCCTGGAGCAGAGGGGTTTGGGTGAGCTGTTCTTTCAGAGCTTGGAAGGCCTTCTCGCATTCTGGGGTCCATTCAAACTTCTTGTTTCCCCGCAGTACTTTGAAAAAAGGTGCACATTTTTCTCCCGCCTTGGAGAGGAATCTGCTGAGCCCAGCCAATTTCCCTGTGAGGCTCTGGACCTCCTTCGGATTTCTCGGCGACTCCAACTCCATCACCGCTTTAACTTTGTCCGGGTTGGGCTCCACTCCTGTGGGGGTGAGCAGGTGGCCCAGGAACTTCCCTCGGCTCGCCCCGAAGACACACTTCAAGGGATTGAGCTTCATCTTGTACCGCCGCAGGGTCCCAAATGTCTCTTCGAGGTCGCGGAGGTGAGTCTCGAGGTCTCGGCTCTTAACCATGAGGTCGTCGACATAGACTTCTAAATTTCTTCCTTTCTGCTCGCGGAAGACCCTATCCATCATCCTTTGGTACGTAGCCCCTGCGTTCTTGAGCCCGAAGGGCATCATCTTGTAGCAATAACATCCATCCCCCGTGATGAAGGAAACATCCTTGATGTCCGGGGGATGCATGCGAATTTGATGGTAACCTGAAAAAGCATCTAAGAAAGACATTACAGAAAAACCAACGGCTGAGTCAACCAGCGCGTCGATCCTGGGCAGGGGGTAGCAATCTTTCGGGCATGATTTATTAAGAAGCGAAAAGTCGATACACATACGCCACTTACCTCCTCCCTTCTTTACCATAACGACGTTGGAGACCCAGCCTGGATACTGGATCTCCGATACAAACCCGGCCTGCAGGAGTTTGCTCACCTCTTCGCGGATGGGTCCTTCTAGCTTGTCTGCGACGACCCTCCTCTTCTGACGGATGGGGCGGGCACCGGGGTCGAGGTTGAGGCGATGGCACGCCACATCCGCGTCGATCCCGGGCATTTCTGCGGCACTCCAAGCGAAGACGTCCATGTTCTTTTGTACGCAAGCCAGGATCTCCGCTTGATCTCCTAGGCTGAGTTCTCCGCTGACCCGTACTTTTTCCACCACCCCTAGCCGGGTGGTTACCTCGAGCTCCACGACCTCGTCCACAGCCTCCAACCGGGACTGCTCTCCCCAAGCCCTTTCCTCTTCGGCATAAGCGGGAGCTTGGGTCTCTTCCTCGACTTCCTTCCCTACCACCATAAGCTCTTCCGCCCTTCCCTCCTGGGCCTTCTCCTCTTCTTCCTTTCTCCCCGCCCGGGGTACCTCAGCTACCCCTTCCTGGGTATGAACTTCATCTCCCTCCTTCTCTTCGGCTACCTCCAAACCTCCGGCTTCGGCCGCCTCCTCCATCACCTTATCCCACTCATCAGCTTCTCCCATCCAGGAGATGGTGTTGACAGCCGTCACGTAGCACTGTCTTGCCACTTTGGGATCCCCCCTGATCCGCACCTGGACCCCTCCGTCATTGAACTTGAGGCACTGATGAAAAGTGGAAGGGACGCAGCGGAACGCGCTGATGAGTGGCCGTCCGAAGATGGCGCTGTAACTGCTCGGGGCGTCCACTATGACAAAGCGACAGCTCCGAGACTGCCCACCCAGGGTCACATGGAGCCCCACCCCTCCTTCTACTTCCTTCCTCTCTCCTGAAAATCCGAACAGAGGGCCATCCGAGGCCAACACCCTTCTGGGTTCCACCTCCATCTTGTCGAATGCCTTCTTGAAGATGACATTGACCGAACTCCCATTGTCCACTAGGATTCGGGAGACGGTGAAGTTCTCGATCGCCGTCTGGATGACCAGCGCGTCGCAGAACGGGTCCTCGTAGCTCGGCATGTCCTTCTGGGTGAAAATAATTTTTTCGGCCGGGGGTGGAGCGGTGGATGTTGACGCTACGCTCCGGCGATAGATGGTATGGAGACTAGCCTTGCGGGTTGCCTC
The DNA here is from genome assembly GCA_033032865.1 of Dactylorhiza incarnata. Taxonomy (NCBI): domain Eukaryota; kingdom Viridiplantae; phylum Streptophyta; class Magnoliopsida; order Asparagales; family Orchidaceae; genus Dactylorhiza; species Dactylorhiza incarnata. The sequence continues at coordinate 171,360 of JAWHQI010000434.1, forward strand.
CACCCCTACCCCCCCCCCCCCCCCCCCCCCCCCCCATGGATCACTCCGATCCCTCCCCTACTCCCCAGATCTGCTCTATCCTCACATCTTTCCTCCTCCTCCTCTCGAGGTTCCACCTCCACGATCCTTAATGGCTGCTGCTGTGGTGGCGCGGGCGCTCTGCCCCTCTTCACCTCCAGGAACTCTGGACAGGTGTCCGTTGAGTGGCCTCCCACATCGTGGAAGATGCAATATGGCACCGCCACTTCCCTTGCCTCGGTCTCTGCTACCCTGTTCCTTCTTCTCCTAGCGGCCGCCGTTTCCGCTTCTCCTCCCCTTCCCCTTCCCCTCCCCCGGCCAATTGCCATGGCCTGTTGAGGTGGGGGAGGTAACTGCATCGGGCCCTGCCTCCACCCCAACTGGGGGGGGGTCTCCATTGACCTTCGAAACGGTTACCCCTTCCTGGGCCGTAACCCCTTCCCTGCCCCTGCATTCCTCCACCTTGCGGCCTCCATCCCCCCTCCGGGGCCCGGGGCTCTTCCCTTCTTCTGACCTCTTGCTGCCTCATCTCTGGCTCACTGAGCTTTGCTAGCCTCTTGGTGAGCTCTGGGTTGGCTTCTTCGCTTGCTACTTCCTCTGCCACCCTCTCCATCAGCTCCTCATAAGAGACGGGGGCCTTCCTCTTCAACGCCATCTTGAAAAAGCTTTCCTTCAACCCGACCGTGAAGGCGAGTTGAAGTGCAAACCCAGGCACCTCCTGAGTGAGCTGCACTTCCTCCTGGAACCGATCCGCATACTGAGCCAACGTCTCCCTGGACTCCTGCTTCACCGCGAAGAGGGAATCAGCGTCCTTCTTCCTCCTTTTTGAAGTTGAAAATCTCAACAAAAAACTTTGGCGCAGGTCCTCGAACGCTTAGATAGAGCCTGCCGGAAGTGAATGAAACCAGTCCCTGGCCTTCTCCTTGAGAGTGACGACGAAGAGCCGACACTTGAAGGCATCGGACATTGGCCTGATGGAGACCGAGTCCTCGAAAGACTGCAGATGCTGAACTGGGTCATCTCTGCCCATTGTAGTACACTCTATCCCATTCTCCGAATCCCGCCGGAATGGGTGCAGACAACACCAACTCGCAGAAGGGACTTCCCCCTCCTGCCGTCTTTTCTCGCTCGGCTCGCGGACCTAGCTCGCTCGCCAAGCTTGGGATCGCACTCGCGAGGGCGACGTTCGCCTGAACCACCCCGACTGTCGCCGCATCCTCCTGGCGCGCGCTCGCCCGCGCCGCGCTTGCTGGGGCAGAGCTTGTCGGCACCGAACTCGCCGGCGCGGAGCTCGCCAACACCGGGCTCGCCGGACTGGCGAACAACACTCGCCCTTCCCTGTCATGCCCTGGTTCGACGGCAACTTCTTTTCCCGCCCTTCCTCCTGGTGCCCTCTCGCCGACTGCTGTTGGGGGAGTGGTCGCCTGAGGTGCCGGGGTCGCAAACTCATTTCGCAAAGCCGTGACCGTGAACCCCAAGGTGTCGAGCACCTCCTTCCTGAAATCCGCGAACATCCTAGCCATTGCTTCCTGAGGGGTCTCGCCGAAATCCTCGCCCTGCTCTTCATCTCCAGCCATAACTCTTCTCTGGGACTTTCTTGAACCAGCCGCGCTCCACGCTCACCGCACCAAAATGTTGAAACCGATTTCTCGGTCTCGTGTGGAGCTCGGGGCCCTCACCGAAATGAGGGGCAGCTAGCCCTTACCGGTCCCTCGGGAGAGGTAAGGCCGATGATTTGAGCAAAGAACAAAGACCCTAGTCTCAGCGAGGAGGTCCCTCCACTAACCCGGAAGATCGTTGAGCGCTTCCCCTCCCAAGCCAAAGCTAAGACTCGGGCACCTTGGAGAGCTAAAGAGCCCAAACCAAAGCGACCTAGGGAGAGAAGAGCTCAAAGATAATGAACCGGTCTCCTCCAAGGTGCCCTTTGAGGTCTATTTATAGATTTTAGTTTTGTGGTCTGTCAATAACCAAATCCCGCTGTCCATTCTCACTATCCGCACACCGGATTGGTCTGCTAACAGCCAAACTCCGCTGTTCGGAGAGGCTAAATGCAGACCACCGGGGGCCCCTTGGTAAAAATCCCTTCCTGGACTTTTACGGGGCGAGCCAGCCCGCTTCGCGACCTCCCTCGCGAGTGGAGCTCGCGAGCCTCTGGGTCGGCGAACCCCAGGGGTATTATCGGCACATTACATGGCTCGCTCGCCTGCACTACCTCGGCGAGTCCCCGGATGACTATCTGCTCTCCCTCTAGGCGGGCTCGCCTAGCGAACTCCTTCCTCGACTGGTTGGGCTCGCCAATAGCGACCCGGCCAAGCCGACCTCCCTCGCGAGTGGAGCTCGCGAGCCTCTGGGTCGGCGAACCCCAGGGGTATTATCGGCACATTACATGGCTCGCTCGCCTGCACTACCTCGGCGAGTCCCAAGATGACTATCCGCTCTCACTCTAGGCGGGCTCGCCTAGCGAACTCCTTCCTCGACTGGTTGGGCTCGCCAATAGCGACCCGGCCAAGCCCCAAAATGGCTATCCGCACCCTAAAATGGCTAACTGTACCCCAAAATGGCTAACTATGCCCCAAGGTTCCGGGCTCGCCTAGCGAACTCCTTCCTCAACTGGCCGGGCTCGCATGCACTACCCTTTCCGAGCCTCAAAGGAGCCGGTTACCTTCCCTCCGCTGGGCTCGCTCGCCTGCGCAGTCTCTTGCTCTTCCTTGGCCTGCCTCGCCGGAGTTCAGGGTTCGCCCCTCTTGGCTCGCCTCCTCGAGCGCGAGCTGCTGATTTCTTCCTGGCGAACATCGGGGTTGTACAAGGCCACCTCTCAGAAAAGCTAAGTGTCTTGGTGTTGCAGGAAGTCTTCAAAGTCCGAAGAAGATCTTCAAGCGACGAAGGAGATCTTCGAGTCACGAAAGAGATCTTCGAACCACGAGGGAGATCTTCGAATCCACGAAGGAGGTCTTCGAAGGAATTCTTCAAGGAGCTCTCTTGGATGTCAAAAGTCAGATCACTTCAAATGAGGATTCTGGGTCCCTTTTATAGATTCGGTCGGGGGCGACCCGGTAATTTTGCCGTTGTAACCACCGTAACCACTTGACGGACCGATCTCGACCGCTGATCGAGTGCACACGGATCGCCACTTTCTGAATATGATGATTTTGCCCCCCGTTCAGTTCGGGCATTTCGGGCAGCTTCCTTGGTATTTTCCTGATTGCAATGTGCAAATCCTGCAGTCTTAAGAGGGAAAGTGGAGTTAGCAACTGCGCGCACTATGAACTTAATTTGCAACGTTCAAGTGCGCACGGATCAAAGGCACGCTACGGACTTAGCGGTGCTAAGTGCGCGTTGAGCGATAACGCCGTAAAAGCACGATCGGAGTCGTGCGAGGACGACACAAAGGAGCGGCGGGCGTGCCGAGGGAGATCGCCCGGCAGGCCGCGCGCGGGCGCGCGCGCCAGCGCGCAGGGAGCGCGCGAGCGCGCAGGGAGCGCGCGAGCGCGCAGACGCGCGGGCGCGCGCTAGCTAGAGCGCGCAGGCGTGCGGGCCGCGCGCGCTAGCACTCAGGCTGCGCGCACGCGCGCGGTTGCGCGGTACCGCGTGCGGTAGTGCGCATGTGGATGTGTGCGACCTTGACGTGGTCGTGTGCGCAGTCGCGCGCGTTCGGTCGCGCGTGCGTGTTTGGGCGTGGCGTTGCGCGCGACTGTGCGTGGTTGCTGTTGCGTGGTTGCGGTTGTGCGAGGAGATAGTGGGTTTGGCCCACTTTCTTCCCCATGACCCCCCTCGTCTTAGTGGAGGAGTTGGGTTTTTGGCTAATCGCAGCTCGGGTTTCTCTACATAATAGATGACAACCCATCAATTCTATATGATCAAAATGAGTTCTTTTTAAATCTCATTTTATTTTAAAACTGTGGCGTATAATCATTTAAAAAACTGTCGCTACAAACATATTCTATAAACATTTTATTTTTTTAAGAAATGTGGCCTATAATCATTTTGATCAAAATGTTGTAAATGATTATAGTATTTTGTGATATATATGATGGGTTCCTCCTATTTATGGAGAAAACCCGTAACCACCACGCACCGGATCCCATTCACGCACACCGAATCCCATTACTGCACGCCGGATCCCGAAACCACCACACGCCGAGTCCCACCTTCGCGCACCGGATCCCACTCCCGCGCGTAGGATCCGAACCACCACGCGCCGATCCAAAACCACCCCGCGCGGGATCTCAACCGCCCCGCGCGGGATCGCAACCACCGGCCGGTCGCCACCGCCCGCCGGCCGGTCGCCACCGCCCGCCGGCCGGCCACCACCGGCCGGCCGCCGCCAACCACCGGCAGGCCGCCACCGGCAGGCCGCCACCGGCAGGCCGCCGCCGGCCGACCACCGCCCGCCCGCCGGCCGCCGCCGCCGCCGGCCGCCGCCGCCGGCCGGCCGCCGCCGCCGCCGGCCGGCCGCCGCCCGCCGCCGACCGGCCGCCGCCGGCCGGCCGCCGCCCGCCGCCGGCCGGCCGCCGCCGCCCGCCGCCGGCCGGCCGCCGGCCGCCGCCGCCGGCCGCCGCCGCCCCCTTCATGGCCGGCCACCGCCGTCGCCGCCCTTCACCCTCCACTGTCGGATCTCTCCAAGGCCCTCGCGGCCCTCCGATCGTCTCGCGCGATCACGACCCTTCGATCGTCGCCAACGATCTCGGCCCTCCATTTGGTGGTTATCCGCGATAACCACCGTAACCACCGTAACTTCCACTTCCCAAGCCTATAAATAGACCCTCAAGGGTCTTCATTTGGATCCGATCTCTCATTCTCTCCCAGACTATCTCTCTCTTCATTTCCTCCTTCCCTCAGAGTTTCTCTCTCTACACTCTGCCATCCCTTTTTACTAACTGACAGGTTCTTCCTGCGAGCGCCTCTTACCGAGGAAGCAGTGCTACGCCGTTCGAGACGAGCACCTCGAACCAGAGCAGCAAAGTCAAGGCGCTCCGTGAAGGGCTCACCCAGCAAGCGCGCAACCGCACCAGACGCACAGCAAGGCAATCAACTCCTAAGTGGTGGCCTGTCACCCACGGAGTTCTCTCTCTCTCCCTCACTACTGTAACGAGGCGCGGCCTGTCTCCCTCGCATTCTCCAAGAAAGCCCTGTAACAGCACAACATAGTGGATTTCGTCCAGCACCGTCCCAGCCACGTGGTTTTTCACCCTTTGGAGGGTTTTCCACGCTAAAGATCTGTGTGTACCATTTTCAACATTTTCTCTCTGCAACATTCTGACTGTGTGCGCACTCAACCGCCCGGGCTAAGACGGACCGAGTTGAAACCGGTCTACCGAGGGCGTTGAGAAGCCGCAACAATATAGAATCAAAATGTTGTGAATAGTGTTTTAGTCATGCCACAAACATAATTTTAAGCTGCACATTTTATTTTTAGTATTTGACTGCAAAAATGTATTTATTTGACTTTTATGAATACTATATTTTGCTTTGTGTTTTATTTAAGAAAATATTAATTTAATTTTTGAATATGATCTGTAAATATGAAATTTGACCTTCCCATTTTACTTAAGAGTAAAGTGATTTGGTGTAACATTTGGCCTTCCCATTTTACCCCCATATAATTAATTTTAATTTCAAAATTCATAGTTCTTTTGGTCTTTTGCAATTTCCTGGGCTAGCTGCCGCCCAAATATTATTTACCGTGCCCTATCAAATCAGTCTGCCTCCTGAAAAACTCTCTGCCGCAGGCAACGTTATTTCCTATCGCCGAAAGCAACGTCTCCTCGACAACTCACTCCTCGCAAACTCCACCGCAAACTCCTCCCCCGTAAACCCTCCTTCAGAGCTCCTACCTCGCGCGAAGCCTCACAAAACCCTCTGCCGATAAGGAAGAAGGCGGGAGGTGTTTCTGGTCTCTACATCCGACGAAAAAAACTCTCGCATCTGCCTCCCTGCATCAGACGAAGAATCAATTACATCTGAAGGAAAATCTCTCGCATCTTCTTCTGCCGAAGCAGCTGCCTACAGACGACTCTTCTGCCGAAGTTGTTGCCGCCTGCACTCGAAGCTCCAGTCTACAATCTTCTCCAAGCAGCTGCCTACAGTCGACTCTTCTGCCGAAGTTGCTTCCGCCTACACTCGAAGCTCCAGTCTACAATCTTCTCCAATATTCTATTCCCATTCCACAAGAGAGAATCGATTCGAGAACAATGCCTATGATACCTGCACGTTCCCTTAGGTTAGCTGCAAATTTATTATCTTCCAATATGCATCTTTATATTCATCCACATTTTGGTTTCCTGCTCCCATTTTCTGTTTTCCCTATATAGGACGATGCAATTCAAATGTTTGATTAAATGCTTCAGAGAGACTTCATTACTTCTACACCATTTTCTTATACTGGGATACACCATTTCCTAAGGATGTGCTTCAGCCAGGCTGTTTGAAGGTATGCTTTTAGTTATTTTGCTCAACACTGCATATTGCTTTGTAAATGTTTGTATGAGAATGTTTATAATCATGTTGCCTTAGTTTCTGCCATAAACTAGAGATTATTTTTGTTATGTTTCAAAAAATTACATTTCTACTTTCATGCGATTCAGTGTCCTCACCCAACATTGTTTTCATCCACACCAGGACAGGGAAAGAATATGCATGAGAATGAAGCTATCCATATCTCTAAATGATGCAGTTTAACTATTTGTTGTTATTCCACTTCCAGGTTTTTGTGTCACTTTGTTTAGCTTAGGGGATATTGGTTGCAAGATTTAGCTTTTCGTTGCTGGTAGTTTGATCAAAATTGTTTATTTTACCTACTATGACAGGACAATGACAATGAAGCTTCAACGTGCTTTTTCGGGACTAAATCACCGTTAATCTGAGGGGTGAGCAACCTGGCATCTCTCTCTCTCTGTCATTCAACCATTCGAAGTTATGTTATTTTATGTTTTTTCTTTAAGTTTCAATGACAATTTTGTTGCAAGATTAACTTTTTGGTTACAGATGTACTCCAATGGTTATTTTCACCGCTCGAATCGATCATTGCCGATTTATACAGGTTTATTTGGTTGATGGTTTAATCCAATGGTTTATTTTAACGATCTGAGTGAGTAATGGTCAATTTGTACAAGTTCATTAAAACATATTTAACGAATTAAATACTTGGGGTAGTCAATCAATGCAAATCATTATATAGTTCATGCAAGGATTATGTTCATAAGTATGTCAATCAATGCAAACATTACATATTTTTACTGAATGTTAATAAAAACATATAATGCGTCTTACCATGACACTTACATTCGAATGGGTCTCACTATGACTTTGAGTGTTTAAAATCACTTCCTCTATGAAGATTTGGGGTGTTAAATTGAGTTGGAACCTTAGGAAGTGTTAGGGAAAGTAGTGCACATAATGCATGTTTGTATCATTACAAACTGTAGGAGAGCGTTGTCGCCCATTTGGCTAACTTCACATATGTTCTTTATAACACGAATAATTCTTTTTTCTTATGTTCTTTATGAAATACTTCTCACTGCAGGTACAATGGAGCTGCTCCTTAAGTGATGGAAGTAATGTGAATAGTGGATCAGAGATATTATTTTAGTAGGTTAATACAGATTTGCTATATTTTTAGTTTGAGTGAATTATTTATGTTCTATGCAATTTGTTATATCGATTTGAATGTTAATTGTTATTTTCACCTTTATTTTGTCGATTAGGATATTGTCTAAATTTATAAATATTTTAGATTTGGTTTCACATGTTCACTTTTATCTGTCCACTTAAACATATCCTTCATGCACATATTATGCACTCCATCGCCCATCCTTGATGTAGCCTCGCTCGAACCTTCTCCATCACTGCTCCTCTTCTCTATTAAGATAGTTGTTGTGTATGAAGCGGCTGAACATCAATTGTAAACAACAATTTGAGTGTTAGTTTGTCACAAATAATACACAAAAATTGACGGTTGTGTGCAATTTTTTGTTTTGAGGGTTATGGTGTATAGATGCGAAGATTTTTGTGTATTTCTCTGACATAATTTTTTGTTTCATAGTTTGGAATACTATAGGAGAATCCCACTTCATCTGTTGAGGGAGCAGGGCGGTGGGGGTTGAAATCCTGGCAAGGATGCAAGTTTCTTAAAACACTATGGTAGATCTACGGGTGGGTTTTTGAATTCAGGACTTATTCACTGCACTATTTTAATTTTACATGCACAGAAGGTGAAAGCAGTGCACATCATGGAGTTGTTCTACATTTTTAATAATTTTAAATGCACAAATACCTTCCACGGCACCTTGGTGTTGGTAGTTAAAATAGAGTTTCTCAAATTAAAATTTCATTTGATGCCACATTGCTGCCAAACTCATAAAGCCCGAATCTCATTCGATGCCAGATTGTTGTATTTTATGCAACCCTTATCAAGCTATTATTTTTTTGTTGGGAACTCAAGCATTTTGCCAAATGCTTTAGAAATCCTTTTGTTACTCAAATCATATATGCTTTAATGGTTGTCAAATACCTATTACTTTTAGCAGTGTTGTTCACATACAAATGTTAATAACAATGTTTTATTTCATAGCAAGTTCGCATACAAATGTTTCATCTTTTTGTTTATATCAACTCCCAGTCTGCAACAAACAATCTAGAAAGATATAGGATTGTCGCCGCCTACGCCGAATGTCGCCTCCCCCGACCTATGTTATCGCCGCCCATGACCAATATCACCGCCCACGACCACTGTCGCCGCCATGGCCAATGTTGCCTCCTTCGCCGAATGTTACTGCCCACGACCAATGTAGCCGCCCACTACCACTGTCTCCGCCCACGACCAATGGCTTGGGCCCATGATCAATGTCGTTGCCCACGACCATTGCCGCCATTCACGACAAATGTCCCGCCCACGACAAATGTCGTAACCCATGTTGATTGTCGCCGCCTACGATCAATGTCGCCACCTTGATCAATGTCGTCGCCCAGGACCAATGTCGTCGCCCAGGATCAATGTCGTCGCCCAGGACCAATGTCGTCTCCCACGATAAACGTCTCCACCACCCATGACAAATGTCGCCGCCCACGACCAATGTTGCCCCCACGACCAATGTCGCCCATCGACCAAAATCGCCCCCCCCCCCCCCCCCCCCCCCCCCCCGAACAATGTCGCCCCTCGACCAATGTCGCCGCCCCCCGACCATTGTGCCCCCATGACCAATGTCGCACCCCCGACCAATGTCGCCCCCACGACCAATGTCGCCCCCACGACCAATGGCGCCCCCACGACCAATGGCGCTCGCCGACCATTGTCGCCCCCCGCACGGGTCCCCGTGGACGACTGCTCGTATATATATATAGACACACACACAGACGAGCTCCGTCCGCCCCACGACGAGAAAAAGACAGTAAAAAAACTATAATTTTAAATGCATATATAAGTAAAATATAAAATTATACACACAATGAAATATAATTATTTATATAATGAATAATATATAGTATAATATGTTAATATACGTAATAATTAGTTATTACGTATATATGTTAATATACGTTATTATACTTATATATGTTTATATAATATAATTATTATACTTATATTTATATAATTATTTTTTATAAAAGTACAGAAAATATAACAATATAAGCAAAAATTATTTGAAATGTTATCATATTTGACTCTTTGGCTTGTTTGATTAAGTTATTCCTAATGTTCTTGAGGTCCTGGGTTTGAAACCGGACAGCCTCTTTTTAAAATAAAATAAATTTTAACAATTGGGGGTTTCCAAAACATGCTCTGGCTCGTCGGTTCCAGGTCAGCCCGCCCGGTTTTTGTAGAGTTATAGGGGAAAATCGTAATTTCACATAGGTTTAGGACACCCTAGTAGTAGGTTTAGGAGACCTACTAAAAAGTGGAGAGAGAGAGTGGTTTTATCGAGCTCGATCGGACGGCTGTTGAATTATGTGTTAGATTATCTAATTTGATTCAACCCGTGTTAGTCTGTTAGGGTGATCAGTATAAGGAGGTGACTCGCTAGGTTCAAGTGTGACGAGTGGTTTAAGTAAGATCGAGGTTTTAGTCCAGATCCTCTAGATGGGAGGATGGATGGCCCAGATCGTTCAGGGTTCTTCTTGAGGCCCTGGATTGGGGTGTATACATAGGAATTAAAACCCATCTGTATAATTCCGTCCGGTTCATTTCTCCCCCAAGTCTTTCATGTCAAAATTTTGAGAGAGAAATTGTTTAGTTTCTTTTATCATTCCCAAATTATTGTTCGCAAGCAAAATATCATCAACGTACAGGACTACTAGCATGAATCGGCTCCCACATATCTTGATGTATATACATTGGTCCACAATATTTTCCTCGAAACCAAATGAGGTAACGACATTATGGAATTTTATACACCATTGTCGTGAGGTCTGTTTTAGCCCATATATTGATTTCTTTAATTTGCACACGAGGTTGTGACATTTCTCTGAAATGAATCCTTCAGCCTGATTCATGTATACACCCTCTTCAATTTCCCCATTTAAGAATGTCGTTTTGACATCCATTTGATGTAGCTCCAAATTAAAATGAGCTACGAGGGCCATGATAATCCTTAGTGAATCCTTCTTTGAAACCGGAGAGAAGGTGTCATGGTAATCAATGCCCTCCTTTTGAAGGAAACCTTTGGCAACAAGTCTTGCCTTATATCGTTCGATATTACCAGAGGCATCAACTTTTGTCTTGTAGACCCATTTGGAATCTACAACACGAAAATCTTCTGGTAATTCTACTAGATCTCATACTTGATTGTTTGTCTTTGAGTTTAATTCATCTTTCATAGCTTCATACCATTTTTCAGAATCTGGACGGCTTACCGCCTCTGAAAAGGTGATGGGGTCTTGACTGAGTCCAGACATGTAGTCAGTCTCTTGTAAGTATACAACATAATCAGATGGAATAGCCAACATTTTGATTCTTGAAGATCTCCTTAAATCTGATTGATCAAGTGGCTATGGTGCAGTCTCCACTGGTGGTGGTTCCTGAATGACTGCTTCACTAGCCACATCTTCATGAGAGCTCTGGATAGGAGGATCATCGATCACTCCTTCATAAGTTGGGATCTGAATAGGTAGGTATTGAGCCACAGTAGGTATGAGCCCACCAGGTTCAACACCACTACCTGAAGGTGTAGTCTCCTGCACCTTTTCTATCACAACTTTATGAGAACGTCTTTCATCAGTGTTAGATTCCTCAAAAAATCTGGCATTCCTTGCTTCTACGAATTTAAGCGTGTGAGAGGGACAATAAAACCTATAACCCTTGGATTTTTTCTGCATAACCAATAAAAAAACCACTGATTATCCTTGGGTCTAGCTTCTTTTCATGTGGGTTATACACCCTAGCCTCTACTTGACAGCCCTATATGTGCACATGGTTCAAACTGGGCTTCCATCCATTCCATAACTCAAAAGGTGTTTTAGGAACCGACTTGGATGAACTCTATTTAAAATATACACAGCTGTTTTCAAGGCATCACTCCGCATGTGAGAAGGGAGATTTGGGACACTTGTCATGCTTCTTACCATGTCCATCAGTGTACGATTCCTCCTTTCAGCTATATCATTTTGTCTTGGTGTGCCAGGCGTCGTATATTGAGCTATGATTCCAAGTTCTTGAAGGAATCTAGCGAATGGACCAGGTCTTTGGGCTCCATCTGTGAACCTACCATAATATTCACCACCCATGTCAGATCTTACAATTTTGATACTCAAGCCAGATTGTTACTCTACCTCTGCCTTATAGACCTTGAAAGCATCGAGTGCTTTAGATTTGTCATTCAGAAGGTATAGATACATGTATCTTGTAAAATCGTCAATAAAAGTAATGAAATACACTTGACCATTCATACATGGGGTGGTAAATGGTCCACAAATATCAGTGTGAATTAGCGTTAGTTTTGCATCACTTCTTCTAGCTCATTTATTGGACTTATTGATTTGCTTCCCCTTTATGCAACATATACAAGTTCCAAAATCAGTGAAGTCAAGTGTCAGAATGACATCTTCCTTCACCAATCTTTTAAGGCGCTCTATGGAGATATGACTTAATCTCCTATGTCATAAACTAGATGAATGATTATTTTTCACATTAATGCTGCTATTATTATCATGCGTTGTAGTGAATGATTGCATATAATTTAAATCTAGACTATATAAATCATCTGTCAGTATACCAGAGTCAATAGTAACTGAATCTTTAATAATCAGAAAAGAAATATCTTTAAACTGAAAATTAAAGCCCGTAGGCTCTAGTCTAGATACAGATACCAAGTTTTTAGAAAAACTAGGAATATAAAAAAGTCTTCTCTAGATCCAAAATGTATCTGATTTTTAGGACGAGCCTGTATGTCCCAATACCTTCCACAGAAGACGACATCTTGTTCCCCGAATAGACACAAAGTTCTCCATCACTGGGTTTCCTTAGACTTTGAAACCCCTGCATGACAGTAGGGGTGTGGATTGTAGAGCCTGAGTCAATCCACCATGCATGTGTTATGAAAATTATGAGAATTCACAAAATTTGATTCATAACACACTAAAGATGTCATACCTCCAGTTTTTGTGAGATATGCCTTATACTTATGACAGTCCTTCTTCATGTGACCCTTTTTCTTGCAAAAAAAAAACAAGTTGATAGCTTTTGGTTGTCTGGTTTCTTTTTGGAACCTGCTACCCCTTTGCCTTTCTCCTTTGGATCACCCTTAGGCTTGTAGGACTGTCCTTTCTTGTGAGACACAAGATTAATTGATTCCAATTTTTCTTGCTTCAGTCTGCTCTGCTCTTGAACACACATGTTCAAGAGCTCATTGACTGACCACTTTTCCTTATGTGTCATATAAGACACCTTAAAGCAGTGTAGTCAGCATGCAAGGAAGTCAAGATAAAATGGACCAGGAAGGACTCTGAAAAGTCAACATCTAAAGTCTTCAGCTGAGCAGCTATGTCTCTCATTTTCATAATATGTCCCCTTACGCTTTATGTTCCTTTAAGTTTCATGGAACAGAGCTTTGTCATTAGGGTGCTGACCTGAGCTTTATCGGAGCTGACAAACTGCTCATCAATGGCCCTCGTTAGTTCTTTAGCAGTTTTACATTCGGGGATGCCCCTTATGCTCTGGCTAATGTGGGTCTTGATTACCATCATCCTGAGACGATTGGATCTCTCCCATCGCTCGTATAAGGTGCGGTCAACTGTAGAGCTTTGCTCCGTAGGGATAGCTGGGTCCTCTGTGCGAAGAGCCAGGTCTAAATCCATGCGCCCTAAGGCTAGAAGCACTTTATCTTTCCATATTTTATAATTGTCTCCGGAGAGAGTGGGAATAAATTGAGTTGGGTCGATTACGGTGTTAAAAACTGCAAAAATCATAAAATCACATGTTTACTATTAATTTACAAAACAACGAAATAATAAAAGATAATTTTAGCATTGTGAATGAAAATTTAATTTAGCAATTAACCCATATTAATTGCTAATGATAAGAATCAAGTCTTCCTTTGGGCAGAGACCGCTATTGCATTGGATTTTTATCTTACTTTATTGATAGATATAGTTAGAAAGGAAATATACCATAATTAATGGAATCTCGTACATGTGGGTATGTGGACCCATTAATTTTGGTATATGCTTGCTACTATATCCCAAATAAAGTTTCAAATATTATTAATTACTTCCCTGTGGGGACAGGTAATTTTTAACAGATATGAATCTAATTGCAACGTGCAAAAATTAGATGGTGATTTTAAAAGCACCTCATAGTGCAACCCTTGTAAAATTATTTTGTTGCGCTTGTCAGGATGCTTTGGCCATTCCTGAGACGCTGATCAGCAAACCATATTCTAATTTAGTGCACTAAACCAAAAGAGCAAAAGAAAAAATTGGAGCTCAATCACAATAGAACCCGAATCCAATTTCCAAAACGCTGCTTCTAAGACCATGACAAAAGGCTGGATCAGTAACTTTACTCCGCCAAATGCTTGATGCAGTAGGCTTCTCCCGGCGCTGTGCTTGCACCTCCATAGCCGCACCGGAAAACACCAAACAATGTCAAAACCAAGGCGCACAAGATTCTTCATGAGTTGATCTCTGGCACATTGCACAGACGGGCATGAAGATCAGATTCGGATCAAGAATGCATGATTGTTCGTTGTATTTATTACATACAGATTTGAGAATTAAATTTACATAAAAATGAAATAATATTAAATCCATCCAAGAGAAAGACAACGAACAACCATCGCAATCTTTAGAACGCAATATTGAGTATCCAACAAAAGAAAGTTCGCTGATTTTTGAAAGAAATCGCCACAGAATTTTAGAAAACACATCTCAATTTTTGGGAAGAAATCATCACAGATTTTGAAGAAAAAACCACCGGATGAGTTGTTTTTTCAAGTGTGACGAGTGATTTAAGTAAGATCAAGGTTTTAGTCCAGATCCTCTAGATGGGAGGATGGACGGCCCAGATCGTTCAGGGTTCTTTCTTGAGGCCCTGGATTGGGGTATATAAATAGGAATTAAAACCCATCTCTATAATTCCGTCCGGTTCATTTCTCCCCCAAAATCTAAAAGTCGCAAGCTGCGGTTTTCCTTTTTTCCGCAATCAGCATCGTCTTCACGCAGGAGCTCCGCCGCCGTTCTTCGATTCCAGCAAGGCTCGGCTGCTTCCGCTCGGATCCCAAAGGAGCTTTCATCTTCTTCGCATATCGTCTACCGCCGAGCTTCCGCTCAGATCCCGTAGAAGCCGAACTAAAACACTGTTCTTCTTCCTCTCCGGACTGAAGCCGATCGTCCAATTAAGAGTAGCCCTATGCCTGGAGGTATAAAATCCATATACTAAGATCTTTCGTTTCCGCTGCGTTCTAGGCTATGCCCTAGATATAGAAGTTCTTACATTATGAACTCATGATCGGACGGTTTATAGAATTTTGAACTCATTATATCGACAAACCACAATACTTCTTTATATATGGTATATATATATTATTAATAAAAGTTTTTTGTAATATGTCTACGTATAGAAAAATATTACAAAAAAAAATTAATAAATTTTTTAAACAAAAAAAATCAGCAAAGTTACACCATGACCACTAAATCATTCCTATTTTATTTAAACTTTAGTAAATTCTTAAAATATATAATTCTATAATGACAAAATTACCTTAATTTAATTTCTATTCTGTTCGGTTGTGCGGAGAAATTGAGGCTTCAGAATTAGAATTGAAGGTTAAATTCAATTGAAAATGATCAGCTTCAATTCTAATTCTAAATTCTAATTCTAAGTCTCCAATTCCGTCCAAACTAACAACCTTTAACAGTGATAAAAAAATTATAGTCATCAAAAACATTGCAGACAGAAAACCTTGTACGCTCCGGCTAAGTCCTAAAAAAAATATTTATTGCCTGCCATGCAAATGTCATAAATATGAGGCATGAAATGTCTGTCTCATCAATAGGAATGGCTGACCTTTTGGAGTTATTTCTCTTCGCATACTTTCATAATTGCTGCTGCCTTTGTAGATATTTACATTCATGCCATTCCCAGCTTGTCTGTGTATGTGTTTTGATTCATTTGGAATAATGTCTAATTAAACTCTCTTTTTTGTGTGCGCGTGTGACATTTGGGGATCCTGATATTTCTTATGCTACATTTATTTATTTTTTAAATATTCAAATTGATTTTATATGATATTTTGGGGGCTTGGACATCAATGATTTTAATATGTTTTTTTCCTAGGGATTTATTTTTTAATCTTATTAATTTATTTAAATACAACTAAAGTAGACCTAGTCATAAGCATTTTATTAAGGCTATAATAGTATTATTACTTTTCCTAACGGTAACGGAATCAAATCCGAATTACACCGAATATTAAAGTAACTGCATAAACAAACAAAAAAACATAATTTTTTGTGGGTCTAATTTTTTGTGAGTCTATTTCACATAATTGCAGGCAAAATTCAACTAAATTTCAATAGATAAATCAGAAGTCACCACGTGTCGATATTTTTAAAATTTGGAAATATTCTTTAGCCTGATTTGAAAAATAGATTCCTGAACTTTATTTTTGTCACATGTCTCTAAGCTATAGAAAAAAATTCGGTGCGCGGAAGCGTATGCTGTTTTGTAACAGTCCTGGCCTGCCACGCAGCTACAGACGACTGCCGGCACCGACGGTCCAGCCTGACCCGGGCCCATGGCACCGTCGGTTAAGCCTCACCCCGAAGGTTAACCACAAGCCTGCAGGCCGTGCACCCCAACCCCTCTCTGGCCCACCACAGGGCACAGCGGGTTGTTGGAGACATACAGTCTCCCTTCGGTGAGAAGTGAGCCAGTTAAGCTGCGGCACGTGGACTTCCCAGGAGGTCACCCATCCCGTGACTACTCCAGCCCGAGCATGCTTAACTACGGAATACTTTCACTTCTCATCACCAACTGAGCTGCAATTGTTAATCGCACCTTTAAATAGGCAATTGAATACTTTCCCATTTAAATAGGCAATTGTTAATCGCACCGCACTTTTGGCTATCCGTAACTATTTGATATTCGCAAACCAGTGTTTTCAAAATGGCTATCCGCAAACCAATTTTTATGAAAAATACATAATTCATGAATTGTAAACAATATCACTACTAATACATTGATATAAATTAACTTCACAAAACACCATTAAAACATAAATCATTGTCATTATTTTAGAGTCCATTACAACAAAGTTAAAATTCAAAACAATCTATGATTGCATCCAAAATTGTCATTGCTTCAAGCCATTCTTTTATCCTGCAAAGATGAATAGAAAAATTAATATTAATAATTTTTACATTACACTTTGAAATAAAGTTAAAGTAAGAAAATTTTAATGTGAATATTTTACATATCTTTTTCCATTATCAATTATCCATTGTTAGTAATATGTTTGATCTCATTACCGATGGTGGTCCTTGCAACCGTTGATTGTAATGTAGTTTCCAATTTTCCGCCACTTGTTCATGATATCTCATCCATGAAGGAACAATGTGTGGAATCGGAGAGCAGGCATTCAAGACTAGCCGAATGAAGTGATTATTATTCAAAAAGCCAATGCATATAAGTGTTGGTACCTCCGGCATTGATAAATGAAGTGGAAAATATGTCAAACTTTGCACCTTTGATAGTTGAATCACTGCTATGTTGTAGCGTGAACTAATAACTAGTCTCATATCCGGTAGTGTCATTCATTTATCAAATGGCGCTGGAATTTCTATGCACTGTAGAGAGTCCAACAACTCTAATCTCCGCTTACTACCGTATATATCATCGTACAAAACACGTCGAGTTTCAAGCTCCCAATATAAATCTTTTCGTACTTGTTGCCAACCACCTATTACATTCAATGCATCACTAATAACTCGGTATCCACAATGACCATCACCATCAACGTCGTAGGCATCAACAATATGTGTAGACCAAAATGTTGTAAAATGATGACGAATCTTTACAACAAAATTTCTTGCAATGTGCTAGAATATTTCTATTAATGTGCACACGGCATAGAATATTCTTTGTTTGTGGAAAAACACTTGCAATAGCATTCATCAAAGCAATCTCTCTATCTGTAACCATAACTGTTGTCAAACATTCCGGTTCAAGAATTGACTTAAAACATTGCAAAGTTCATTCATAGCTTGACTGAGTTTCATCGAACATAAAAGTGAAATATGAAAAAAATGACTTAGTTGTTGACGTCATTCCAACAATGCATAGTAAGGGCATCCGATATCTGTTGGTCTTGTATGTGCAGTCTAGTTGAAAAACCGTTGAAAACATGTTTGTTAATTTAATTGAAACAGGATGTGCAAAAAATAAACTATGTAGTTTCTTGGTTGTTTCATTTACTTTATTGAAACTAACATAGCCGGCATTGTTTATGCACTTGTGCAAAAACTGAATCGGAGTACGTCCCTCTAAATCTTTCTTTTAGCTTAGCTCATGCATTGTAAATTGTTCGAATAACTGTGGTGTTCCCCATATTTTTTGATTTCATCGCCGATAATATTTTCCGTGGTTTAACACATGCACTATACATCTGTTCGACTAGTTGTTCCTCATGGACGTCTAATCTACCGACATATGCATGCGCTTTCAAATGTACTCTTTCATGATTGTGTACACCACAAATGACCTGAAGTTTCCATTCTTCAACATTTGCTTCCTTTTGTCCTTTTAAAGAAAATAAACATCCACAACGCTTGGAGGTTGATCTACGGATTCCCTTCTTCACCCAACCCTTTTTGTTTTGATTATCCCGATAGTGGCCACTTCTATCACAGCCTAACAAGACACGAGATTTTAGCCGGCCAACAACCCTATCTGATGCCTTTATAGTAACAACATAGCCAATGTTTTTTCCAACATGACGAGCCCAATCAACTAAGTCATCCTTTGAACTAAAAATAATATTGGTTTCAAAGTGTGCGCTGACATCAACTTCAAACTTTTGAATATTTTCGACATTTGTAATATTTGGGTCTACATGTCCAACAAACAAGAAAGACTAATAAATAAGGGCAATAATAATTTAAACAACATAACTAAATTAAATTACTTAATATGTGGTATATTTCATACCATGCACAATCAAACAAGATTGTTAGTGATCGTTCGTCATATCCGACATTTCTTCTCTCATACAAAATTTAAACCTACAAAAAATTGGTGGAATACACTAAATTAGCAATGCAGTTTTGATTTTACACTACATCCACAACATACAGTAAATTAATATATGTTCAATAGTATTACTGCAAAATCATCATAATTTCATCTTGGAACACGACAGGAAGAAGCAGGGTTGTGTACATTACTATTTCAACATATGGAGGTAACCAAAGCATGAGTATTCCTGAACACTAACTTATCAAATTAAAGAATAATCATTCTCATAATCAACAACCAAAGCACAAAATAACATTCTTCACTGAACAGAATCACTGCATTTCTCCCCAGAAAACAATTGTATTCTTAAAAATATCATAGAAAATCAATGCATCTTTAGTATTAGAAAGGAATCCAATGTAATACCAGAGGCGAGTTTACAGCAAGGGCGAGGCGAGGCGACCTCCAGCAACGGCGACCTCCAGCAACGGCGAGGCGACCTCCAGCAACGGCGATGGCGAGGCGAAGCGAGTGCGAGATTGTGCGGTGCGGCGAGGCGACCTCCACCAAGGGCGACGACGAGGCGACCTCCAGCAAGGGCGACGGCGAGGCGACCACCAGCAAGGGCGACGACGAGGCGACCTCCATCAAGGGCGACAGCGAGGCGAGTGCGAGATTCTGCGGGGCGGCGAGAGAGTGAATCGGAAAAAGGGAGAGTGCGGCTAGCGTTTTACGAAGCCCTAAAAAAACCCTTAAAATTGGGTGCGAATAGCCAAATTAAGGGTGCGGTTAACAATTGCCTTTAAATAGCGTAAACTTTTTTTTGGCGGGAGCTAGCTCATTTTCGTCGTGCGATTAGGATTTTGAAAAATATTTGCTCCTTCGGTGAAACTCTCTCCTACTCTCTTTGCGAAACGTTCCTCCTCTCCCCGGCGAACTACACTCATCATACCCTAGGACGGGAAAACGCATGAAGTAGTTGTAGTACTTTCTCGGTTAAATGCGGAAACATTGTGCTTGGCTTGTGGATATTCCGGAACGAAAAGCAGACGACCTTTCTACCTAATATAGATCGATTTCAACTTAGAGAGGTATAGTACTTTCCAATAATTACAGTCGGACTTTCAGTAAATTACAGACGTAAAAGAACATTTCCACTCGGAAAATGACAGTTCCAATCAGAAATACACAAGGAACTTCTTCATTCAAAGGATGAATCGCATGCAGAGAATTAATACACTTAAAGTTGAGGTTAGAGACTTACATTGCCCCAACTATCGAAAAAAATTCCGAAATAGGGTTGCATTTTATGACCGTCTGTTAGAGTTAACGTCGGCCGAATAAATGGAGAAGACGCACCGCAGCCAGAATAATTTCTCAAGAGTTAATGTCGAGATGAGGTTCGCCGGGAGAGGGAGAGTGAGTTTCGCCGGGGGATTGAGCTCGGAGGAGGTTCGCCGGGAGAGGAGCTTTTCTCAAAACCTAGTCGCGGGAGAGGGAGAGGAAAATGAGCTCGGTCTCGCCAAAAATTAGGCAATTTAAATACACAATGGGGCAGTATACGCTCCGCATACCGAAAAATTCCTCAATGCTTTAGACTAAATTTGAGGTAGTTCTCTAGATATACCATCTTCTCTTTAGTTTTTATATATTTTAGATGATGAGCGCTCCTAAGCGGGTGATGCGGCACTGACGTGAATATTTAGTCTTATTGTTTTATTAAAAATGATAAAAATATTTTTTTTTATGTCTAATAATTATGGTCGAATAGCTTACACATGCAATAAAACAATTTTAAATCATTTTTATCACTTTTTAATAATAATCCTAGCACCACTACATCATCAAAAATCATTAAGAAAATTAACATAAGTTAGTTTATCGATCTATTTCAACTTAGGCTTCGTTTGGTTCGGCTTATTTGCTCCGATGAGTTTGGACAAAAACGTCATTGTCATACCAAATATTTTATGTTTATAACTAGTTTTTTTTCTTGGTAATGATAGTAACATTTGTCATACCAAACATACATTCTATGACAATGACGATTTTGCCCAAACTCACCGGAGCAAATAAGCCGAGCCAAACGAACCCTTAAGCTTAAACATTTTGACCAATATTAAAAAAAAAGCTTCACACATATTCAAATTTACGCTAATATTGAGAGACTGAGTTTAGACATTTTGGCTAAAATTTATAGCTTAAAGTTGGCCAAAAAAAATAATTTTGGGTGTTTTTCATAATGTTTAGAGTTGGTAAAATTAATTTAAAATGGGTTTTTAATATTGATAAAGCTTAGCTAACGTAGCATCTTGAATAAAAAATAATAATTTGAAAATATTATTATTGGTTAAAAATTAAAAAATCATGATTAGGCCACTAATTAATACAGAAATTATTTAGGAATCGACATGGCACGACATAGAATCTCAGATGTTGGGTCTCCATTACTGTGAAAGCCTGGCGCTCAACGAATGAGAGGCAGGCAACTTAGAGGACCCCACCGAAACTTTTCTTATTTTAATTTATTTATTTTTTTAAGATTTTATTTGCTGGATTGAGTTGTAATTATAATTAATTAATAGTGCTGTTATTAGCAAATTATTACCATTAGAAACCCCTTTGAAAATGATTTTGTTATTAGCAAAATGCCATAAAAATTCTAAAAAAAATCTCCGTCGTGTAATGAGTTACATTCATTCATTTAAAATAAGGGCAAAATATCTAAATTGGTCCCTAAGGTTTGGGGGGCATTTGAAATAGGCCCTTAAAGTTTCAAACATTTAAAATAGGTCCTAAAGTTTCTAACTTTATCTAAATAGTCTCAAGTTACTTTTTTGTCCATTTTAATAACGGAAAATGCTGAGATCGGTGCACTCTCCGTCTTCCTTGTCTCCGAATAAAGCCAAATACGCTAGCGGTCATATGCTGCTATGAATCATCACATCCTCGGATCCTCCACCGGCGGCATAATGTCCAACCCGTCCAAATGCAACATCTTCGTCGGCAGCGGCGCCGTTTCTTCGTCTATGCCGATCGAGTAGCCCGGGTCAACTGCTCCTAGAGTTACTTCCCCTCGAATCCAAATCGTCATTACCTCTTTAATTTAGATCCAATGCTGGTTTTCTAATGAAAGGAAATTGGTATTTCTTTTGAGTTATTCTGCCATTACATTATTCTGCCATTAGCGGAAGCAGAACACCAATTATCAAAGTTTTTTATGTGACGGAGAGAAGCTTCGTATTTAGAGTAGACGTACCGAGGATGTTGGTAGGGGTCTGGGAAGAACAGAGGAGCAGAAAAAGAGCCGTCCTCAACATTTTCCTTCATGAGGAAGAAAGGTCTGGCGAGAGAGTGATGAAGCCACATTCCTCGGCTGCCTCAAAATCCGCCAGAGACAAGGAAGACGAAGAGTATGCCGACCTTAGCATTTTCCGTTATTAAAATGGACGGAAAAGTAACTTGGGACTGATTTTGATAAAGTTAGAAACTTTAGGGATCTATTTCAAACGTTTGAAACTTTAAGGACCTATTTCAAATACCTCCCAAACCTTAGGGACCGATTTAGATATTTTGCCTAAAATAAGCATATGTATTAAACTGGAGTTTTAGTATTACAAAATCGTTCTAACCGTCGTCGGTCTGGAAGGAAGAGGACTCGGGGGACGAAATGCGAAACGCTAGCCGTCGTCGCCGGATTCCGCTGAGAGAGACACGAGTAAGTATGAAGTTGTTCTTTAGTGAGTTCACATGCTTTTGTATTAAATTGATGGAAACCGGTTCACGTTATTCAATTACATCTATTATTGATCGTCGAAAAGTGCAAGTGAATGGCAAACAAGTTGGTGATTTAGGTGGTCCTACTGTTTTTCCTCGCACATTCTCTTGATAGCGAGGGCAGGAGGTATATAAATTGGGAGAGGAATCGTGGGATACCCTAGTGAGCAGAGAACGACCCTAATTAGCAGAGAACGTGTGAGATCGGAAAGAGGAGGGTCACGAGGTCCGACGTTCGGGGGTAGGAGGATCGTGAGCGTTGCGTCTAAGTGGCACATTCAGTACTAGGGCTTCACTCAAGATCGGGAAGGTAATCGTGCGTTGAGGACGAAGGGGGAGGAATTTCGTGATTTAATTTGGGGAAGAAGCCGATTCATAAAGTGTGGGGAGTGTTGGACGACGGATTTGCATGCTGAGCCCAGATATTTAGAGACCCGCTTGTGATCAAAATATGATCTATCATGCATGGTAAAAAAAAGTTGTCTTCCGGTCAGCAAAACCCAGCAAGTCGAAGAAGAAGAAATTAACTATTGTAAATCTAATTCTACTTCTATGGTTCACCGGAGGACACCACCACCTCCCCGTAGCCTATGGAAAAAGTTGGCGAAATCACTTTTCTCAACAATGAAGATACAAAGTGCAATTCTTGATTCTTCTCGTACATGAGAGTTAAACTGTCATTCGTTAACGCTCATCTAAGAAACTGTTGAGGCTCCGCTCAAGATAGTCCACAATACCTCATCAACATGTGGAATGGGTATTTATAGTATCTCCAGCGTAGAGCCTAACCCTAGTGACACGTAACCCGTTGGGTCGTTCCGAGTCGGTCCTGACACGCCCGGACATATTATTAAATTAACCTAACAATCTCCTCCTATGTCCGCGGTATACCGACGTTGGAAAAAAGGGTTGGTGTGTGTAGTGTTCAACCAGTTCGACTCATTACACAACCGTGTCCGTGAGTACCTGTTATAATATATTGGACTGAAAGAAGACAGTAGTATGAATGCACGCATAAGTATAAAACATAAACCAAGCAGCATCACATAAAAGTCAAGAGTACAATCAGAGAAATAGGTGCCAGAAGACATAGTGTCTCGTGACTAACAAAAGAGCATAAAAATAGTCCAAACAAAACAGGTAAAGGAAAAGAGCTAAACAGTACTCTAGGCCAAAGAAAGTAAACCAAACATATACTCTAGTAGTCATCATCCAGCAGGTCATCCTTCTCAGGATCCCAGTCTGCATGTGCTCCTCCTGCAGCAGCAGCTCCTGTAATTTCCAACAAAGAACTTCATTCAGAATGAATTCAGATATGGAAAATGTACATGTATCTAGTTCTGTTTATAAGAACGTAGTACTTAATTATTCTTAAGAGGATATTTTGCGGAGTATTTCAGTTTTAACCGCAGAATCCATTAACTGTTTCCAAACGAAACGATATCAGACTTCTGGACAAACGCAGCTATATCTGTGTTCCTATGTGTGATATCCTGGTTACTGTTCTTCTAGGGTTAATTGAAACTCATCAAATGTGGAATGGAACCAATCAACAGGAGAAGGTCCAAAACAAGTTAGATCGTGTTATCAAATGTGGAATAACACTCTCCTCCAAGTTAAGGAAGACGAATCTGGATGAGGTTGTTATCATCAAATGTGGAATGAAACAACCAACCAGAAATTCGTACTCAGCAACCAAAACACCAACGGAGCACAATATGCTAGATTTGACAAAGGAAGGAATCAAAACATTCGGACTTAGGCTGGTTTCAAACCGCTTTGAGTCCCATTTCCCCCACTGTTTTGATCGAACGGTCTCGGGGCATTCCTTTTGTCAGTGGATCAGCCAGATTATCCTTCGATCGCACATCGACCAAAGTAATAACGCCTTGTTCTTTGAGATAATTCAATTTGGGCATGTCTCAGTCGTACATGTCGTCTCTTAGTGTTAAAGAGGACATTCTTCACAACTTGGACTGCTGCCTGATTATCACAGAACAGGCTTAAAGAATTGATTTGAACTCTAGACAAGGGAATGTCTAAGATCAAATTCCTGATCCAGTCCGCCTCTTCACCAGCTGAAGCTAAGGTAAATAACTCGGCTTCCATAGACGACAAAACTATGCATGTCTGTCTCTTGGACTTCCAAGTAACTGCAGCGCCACCCAATGTGAATATAAATCCACTTGTGGACTTGCTGTTTGAAACTTCTGAACACCATGAGGCATCAGAGTAACCTTCCAAAGTAGGAGGGTGACCAGTATAGCACAGAGCGTGGTCTTTAGTACCTTTGAGATACTTCACCAGCCTATCTAGGGCATCTCAATGCTCTTTGCCTGGACTACTGGTAAAGCGACTTAGCATGCTTACGGAGAAAGCAATGTCAGGTCTAGTGCAGCTTGTGGCGTACTACAATCTTTATAACCCCAGGTATTAAGAATCTGCTCTATGTAGTGAGCTTGACTCAGAGTGACACATCCCTTGTCTACTCTTACTTTCATACCTAGTAGGGTATCGACGGGACCAAGGTCCTTCATATCAAACGCTTTGGCGAGAGCGGCTTAATATCCCTCACGACAGCTAGGTCTGACCCCAGGATCAACATGTCATCCACATAGAGACATATGATGACTGTTTGGTTTGACATCGAGCGGTAATAGAGACACTTGTCTGAGAGACTGAACTGAAATCCAAAGCTCTTTACCACTTGATCAAACTTTATGTGCCACATCTTAGGTGCTTGTTTAAGCCCATATATAGATTTATCAAGTTTGCACACTTTATCCTTTAGATCTGTATAGACATAACCTTCAGGTTGTGCCATGTAGATCTCTTCATTTAGCTCTCCATTCAAAAAGGCTGTTTTCACGTCCATCTGATGGACGATGAAATTCTCGATAGAGGCTAAGGCTAGAAGAATTCTAATAGTAGATAGGTGACAGACAGGTGAATAGACATCAAAATAGTCAATTCTCCCTTGTTGTTTATAACCCTTAGCGACTATACGTGCTTTGTATCTGGCTATAGACCCATCACAATGTAACTTCTTCTTCAGTACCCACTTGCATCCCAGGACTTTAGCTCCTTTCGGTAGGTCCACTAGATGTCAGGTATTATTTTGTAGCAGCGGGTTCATCTCATCGTCGATGGCTTCTGCCCACATTAACGCATCTCTCGATCTCATCGCTTCCTGATAGGAAAATGGATCATCCTCTAAGTGGTAGGTGACGAAGTTCTCACCAAAATCCTTAGGGATCCTATCTCTTGTAGATACTCTAAGAGGAATAGGTTCGACCTCTAGAGGTTGAGGAGCAGTGCCAGAGGGGCCAGCTTCGGGTTCTACCGTAGACTATGAGATCATGTCAGTAGATCCGGAAACGGTCAGGCCATGATCTTTGATAAATTTATGCTCAAAGAAGATAGCATCTCTAGACTCTATCACTGAATTAGTGGATAGATCCAGAAATCGGTCAGCTGCACTGTCTTCTGCACTGCCTAGATAGACGCAGGTTGTCGTTCTAGGTCCCACCTTAGGTCTTTTAAGGTCTTGTATACGCACATAGGCGATACAGCCCCAAGTCTTAAGAGTGTCATATCTACAAGGATGACCGTGCCACAGCTCATAAGGAGTAGAACTGAGCTTTGAGTGAGGCACTCTATTCAGAATGTGATTTGCAGTAAAGACTGCTTCCCCCCAGAAGGAATTGGGCATGCCAGCGGTTAGGAGCATAGAATTTAACATCTCTGTTAAAGTTCTATTCTTACGCTCAGCAACGCCATTTGATTGGGGTGAGTAAGGAGCTGTAGTT
Organism: Dactylorhiza incarnata; assembly: GCA_033032865.1. Taxonomy (NCBI): domain Eukaryota; kingdom Viridiplantae; phylum Streptophyta; class Magnoliopsida; order Asparagales; family Orchidaceae; genus Dactylorhiza; species Dactylorhiza incarnata. The sequence goes on from JAWHQI010000434.1 coordinate 197,628, forward strand.
TCAAGGATTATGCCCTCAGTGGCACAGAACTCCCTAAACCTAGTTGTAGTGTATTCTCCTCCTCGATCACTTCTAAGTCTCTTAATCTTCAGATTTAACTGGTTTTCTACCCGAGATTTGAAGATTTTGAAGGTCTCGAATGTCTCGTCTTTCGATTTCAATAGGTAGACATGACAAAATCTGGAGAAATCGTCAATGAAGGTAATTAGATATTTCTTTCCCCCTCTAGTGGCATGACTCCGAAAGTCACAGAGGTCGGAATGAATCAATTCCAAAAGTTGTGTGCTCCTAGAAACGGTCTTGTAAGGGTTTCTAGTTATTTTAGTTTGGGCACAAACCTCGCACCTATCAAACCGAATAGAGAAATCTAACGGAATGTTGTGACTCTTAGCTAGATCGCGCATCTTCTTGTAGTGAACGTGTCCAAGTCTATTGTGAAGTAGTTTTGGATCTAACAGAGACGAACTCACTTGATTTATGCACTCGTTTTCTAGGCTAAGTCTATACATTTCATTGATTAAGTAAGCGCAACCAAAGTAATGTGAATTAACAGACAGTGTTATTCTACCGCTAATGGTTGTGAATGACATTCCGGACTTATCTAACAAACTCATAGAAATTAAGTTTTTGGTTAAATTAGGAACTAATTTAACATTTTACAAAATTAAAATTTTACCTGAAGAGAGGACGAGCTTTGCCGTTCCAGCATGAGTGACGACTGTCGCTCCTCCATTGCAATTCTCAACTCTGTCTCGGACTGCTCTGACGTCCGTGAGAAGACCTCTGTCATTTGTGACGTGACAGGTAGCACCGCTGTCCAGCCACCACTCAGAGGACGCACTGCGGTGATTGCTCCCGATCATAGCCACAAAGGACTTGGGATCAGAAGTATTGACCACCATGTGTGCCGCCTGAAGTGGAGTTTCATCCTTTTGCTTCTTCGAACCCCTACAGTCAGCAGCCCAGTGACCTCATTTGCCGCAGTTGTTGCATTTACCCTTCTTCCTTTTGAGAGAAGGTTTCTTGACAGCTAACTGGGCAGGAGTGTCAACTTTAGGTGCCGGGGGCTTCCGAGGAGGCTTATTAGGTCGAGAAACGAAGTTGACAGCCTGTGGGGGCTGAGTAACCTGCTCCGCGCTCTTTCCAACGATGTTCTGGTCCTCGATGTGAATGAACCTTTTGAGTTCATCCAGAGTAATCTTCTCCTTCCGTCTGTGCATCTCCGTCTTGAATGTCAGCCACTCCGCAGGTAGCTTGCTCAGGATCAAGTACACGAACAGATTGTCGTCCATCTTCGACTGATCGTCCTCCAGCTTATTGCGCAGATTTTCCAGTTCTATGATCTGGGAGGTGATCGGCAAGTTCGCTTTGAGGCGGAAGTTGAAGAACTTCTCCCCAATGAGCGATTTGGACAACACCTCCTCCTTCTGAAAATGCGCGTTGAGACGTTCCCAGATCTCCTTTGCAGTTTTGTAAGCGTGGTAGGTCAGTGCGAGCCGAGGATTGAGGGAATTCAACAGGTAGTCCCTGCAGAAATCCTCATCCTTGGTCCACTGATATTCGTCTACGCCCTCGCTAGAAGACGCAAAGTCGCTCTGGACAGTGTAAAAGATGCCGCGTTCCTTCATTCCGAGTTGGACTTGAATTTTCTAACTGAGGAAATCGGACGCGTCGAACGACTGCAGCTTGGTGACGTCGAGCGCACTTTTCTTCGACATCGCGGCAAAATTTTAGAACAGAAAAATTGAAATAAAGTCACCTGATTCGCGCGGTACAATCCAGAATTATGTGTCTGCTCCACCTCTTCTCTCCTTTCGGAAAGATCTGAGAATTTCCTGGATTCTCCTTGATCACAGAGATCGTTGCAAGGAAGACACTCCAATCTCTCGATAGGAGAACAGGAACAAAGGAGTCCAAACTCCAATCAGCAGAAATTCTGGAACAAGAACTCCTCCTTTGGCACAGAAACACGATTGGCTTCCGTCCTCCTCTTACTCTCGATGCACAGTAAAGAGCAGAACAAACGAAAACGCGAACGCCGACGTTCCTTCAGAGGACCACTTTCGATCGGCTACGGGAACGAAGAGTTTTATCGCGACTTCCTTCCAGATCTGGGAGCAGAGAAATCGTGCGATCTGGATGCAGAGAAATCGCGACTTGCTTCCTTCCAGATCTGGGTTCTTCTTGACGAGAGACAACGCGACCTCGACGTCGACAGAGCAGGAATTCGAGCAGATCTGGAAATCAGCGCAGGAACACGAGCAGATCTGGACAAAGTTCGGTGATCCTTTTGCGAAAATGAAGAACACAGAGATCGGTGATCCTTGCTCTCCACGGTAGCAGACAGAGGCGGCGATCTCAGCGAAGAAGGAAGCGAGCGACGGGAAGATTTCGCTAATCGCGATCTGCGATCTAGGCGACGGAAGCGGGCGATCTCCTTGCGATTTACGAACAACAGAAGAGCCTCCGATCGATCCTTCTGAAAAAAAAAACAGCGACGAAGAAGAAGCGTGATCTCGCTTGTCGACTTGCAATCTCGATCGAGTTTTAGCGGCGATGCAAAATCGCACGGGAGCGCCGACGGAATCGCAAGAGACGGGAAGCGGACGGGAGAGCGGAAAAACCCTAACTCGTATCTTGAGAATGTTGAGGCTCCGCTTAAGATAGTCCACAATACCTCATCAACATGTGAAATGAGTATTTATAGTATCTCCAGCGTAGAGCCTAACCCTAGGACACGTAACCCGTTGGGTCGTTCCGAGTCGGTCCTGACACGCGCGGACATATTATTAAATTAACCTAACAGAAACTTCATCAACTTTTATGTTCTAACGGATGAAATTTTTTAGGTGGTCGTTAACGAATGACGATTTAACTCATGCGTTTACGACCGCCACCGTTGTGCCAAACGAAGCCTATGACTGCAATTTGTACGGCCGTGGTGAGCGTGAAAGCGGTGGTTATGAACCATGGTTCGTGAACACATGCATGAGCTCACCTAAAGAATCTCATCCACTTTTACGTTCAAAACTAGTTTTATATTCTTGATGGCGGTCGTAGCTGTTGTCAAAACACTGCGCCAAACGGAGCCTAATAAGCCGCATTAGCTGCAAGACGCAGGTGCATGCACCCGACAGGAGACAGCGCCGTTTGCTATTTTGGACTCCACAGCGGATTCACGGAGCTTCTCTTCTTATCTTGTAATAATTTTAATGCAGCCGGGCGCCGGCTACAGCATTTGGATGACTCCTCTGCTACTTAGCTCTTGTTTCATTTATTTACCTGGACCCTACCATTATTATACTATAATAGTAATTATTATTATTATTATTTTATAGTTTCGTTTTTAATTATCAATAATATTTACTAATGAGGGCCAACATTGTTAGCAAATTAAGAAGGAATTTTAAACCTTTTAAAGACAGAGTTATGCTTGTTCATCTAGCTTCTTCATCATTCTAGCATTCTCTTGATCAATTTGGATCCCTTATTAATCAAGTAAAATCGTCGATCAATCAATTTTATAGAGGCCGTGAACGCGATGATTATGAACCGTCGTTCGTGAAAGTCCGAACTCACCTAAATAACTTCATTCACTTAAATTTTATGTTCAAAACTAGTACTAAGGCAAAAACCATAAATCAGTCTCTATACTTTCTTTACTTTATGAAATCGGTCCTAATTTTTTTTGTTGATTTTAATCCCTAAACTTTACAAACCACTTGATATCAGACCCTAGACAAACTCTGTTAAAATAACTTGAAATCGTCTTCTCAAATGTTTGAACAAACGGAGCCTAATCTCAATCTGTCTATTATAAGCAGGCAAGTATTTCCAAAATCCCAAGATCACAAACGGAGGACTCTGTAAAGCCATAGCTCTGAACCGATAGCTCCGAGACTAATATAATGGTTAAAGATTGTAGCTTTATAGACGGTGTTGTGGCCGTGAATCACATCAATCCCATAGATTATCGGAATCCCAAGACGGGTGGGAAGAAAAAGTAGTATCATATATTCGTCTTTCGCCTTCAAATCATCGTCTTTATGTAATAATATACCTATGAAGCAGTTTTTGAGGACTTCGGATGACGCATTTTTTCGCTCAATTTGCGCCATTTGATCAATTTGCTCAGCGAGTGTTGGCCTGCTTAGAACATCATCTGATCCGACATTCAATGGTTGTTTTGGATCTTTGTATTTTAGACATTCTGCTCCATCAATGGAGAAGTTTGCCTCGGATATGTTCTTCGTCGGGAGAGAAGTAGTAGTTTCCAACGCCCGCTCTTCCTTCCGAAGCTTCTCGCCGCATACGACAATCTCATCTTCTTTTTTCTTCTCTTGGCCGCCAATAGCTTCCACGTCAGCGGCAGCTCACGTTGCTCCGTTTGTTCGAACGTTTGGGAAGACTGATTTCAAGTTTACGTTAAATTATTTTAACAGAGTTTGTCATGGGACTGATTTCGAAGTAGTTTTTAAAATTTGGGGATTAAAATCAAGCAAGAAAAAGAATTGAGACTGATTTAATAAAGCAGAGGAAGTATAAGGACTGATTTATGATTTTTGATTTATGGACAAACTTAAGAAAAAGTGTTTAAAAACTATACCTTGTACACTAAGTGTTCATTTGATTCGGCCCGCAGCATTCGAACCGGAGGGCAGGTGGGGGGATTGAAATGGGGCTTTTAGCGCGGCGGGTCCAGCCGGAGCAAACTCAGCCGCTCTCAGCGTTTATTTACCCGCAGTCTGGCGGCGTTTATCCCAAACGCTCGGCCAAAACGCCGCGCCAAACGAACACTAATTCTCCGGGCATTTACATTTTTGTCTTATCTTATATTATAGAACGTGTAAAATTACTTTTCAACGAATTACAGTAAAGAAGGGTTTCACGAAATTGAATATGCTATTTTATTAATTTTTTTATTATTATAAGGTAATGCCTATAAATTCACCATAAATTGTGGTATATATGCTAGACATATATCCTATAAATTCACCATAAATTTTCCACTTCGATTTTTTAAGTTTGACAAATTCAATGATATTATGTTGTCATATTGTCTAAGTACTTTTTTGTGAATAATCTTTGGCATCTCAGGGGTAACAATGTAATTACAACCATCTCAAATAAATGTTTATGATAGCAGCTTAAGTAAGAGACATGTGTGTTCGTTCATGATAGCGGGAGATATCAATATTTTGGTCATCCAAGAGTTTCTCCTCTCTCTCTCTCTCTCTATATATATATATATAATGGTTATTTTAATAATATGTTTAATTGCATTTATATTTGTATAATTTATTTTAGTATATTTTATTCTTATATTTATTATTGGTTATATTACCTCATACTATTTTATAATGACTATTTTAATATGTTTTAGCGCTCATATTTAGGGGAGGACTCACATAGGGGCGAGTGTGGGCGGCCGCCCTCACTAAATTCTAAAAAAATTATTTTCAGTAATAGTGGATATGTTATTTACCATGACAGATAAGTTATAGAATAATAAAATGTATTGTAATAATAGTGGATAGATGGTTTCTTAGCTCAGGTGGTGGAGGTAGTAATTTTTAATCAAGTGGTCTTGGGTTTAGGGTGATGGACAGATAAATCTTACCCACAACAAAATTTAATGTTTTTTTAATTTTGTAAATAATTTTGTTATTATGCTATTTAAAAAAAAATTATAAACAAGTTCTTTGTTATATTGTTGTTTAATTTTTTTTTTTACAAATAAGTCTATTGTTATGTCGTTGTATAGATTTTTATATAGATTAGTTAATTGTTATGTTGTTGTTGAAATTATAAACAAATTTGTTATTATGATTAAATTTAGGCGGTTGTTATTCGCATATCTCAAACGCCTACCCGCACATCAACTTTTTTATTTTTTATTTGAGTTTATAAATGTTTATCTGTAGAACGGTTTTAAACTTAAGCAGTCGATGTCTTCATTCTCTTGGGAAGGGTCTGGCAACGAAGAAACTTCTCCGGCGACCTTCTGACCCCATGCCGACGACTCTATCCTGAGCCGAGCCCGACGTAAACGGCACAACTCCGACACTATGAACAATTTCAACACCTAAACATCAAGGCAAACAAAGTCAAAATTGAAGAAATCAAAAGTAAGAGTAAGAGGAAGCACGTATCTACTCTTCGCATAAATCCAAAGATGAAAGCACGCTTCTTGTCCCTATCAAATACATATTTACTTTGTTACATCAAAGAAATTAAGTCTACGTCTTAAATTTTGATCGAAAATAAAAAAAAAGTAAAATCAAAATCAAAACCCCTAAAAACTTGGATGATTGTTCTCTTTAGAGCTTGATACTTCTACTTTATTTTTTTGTACTGGTCTACGAATAGTAAAATTATCTGCGAATAGCAAAACTAAATCATTTAGAGTTGCGAATAGTAAAAATATACAAATAGATAAATCTGATCTGAGAATAACAATTGCCTTGTTTACAGAGCTATATTCTATTTTTATCCCATATGCTAGCGGCTATGTATAAAACCGCGGCATATAAAGTACAATGATAGAGACAAGGGTATATTAGTCATTACAGATGATGGTAGTTTCTTGGATTGGACACCCTTATTACTTCCTTTGCTCTTCGTTTAAAGGAAATGGCTTCACAGCACTTTGTATTAGTGATTGCTTTGCAGTGCCGAAGTCACGGAGAGCATTGCTGAGTGACTTTAATCTCTGGTGTCGCCGACGGGAATCCAGGGTTCCGGCGAAGTAGGGCCTTGTCCAGGTTCGATTCCAGGATCTTAGAATCTTGATCGTGCTCAATGGAGTTCGATTTCTGAGGCAAGGGCTTTGATCATGGTGGCTTGCTCTCAGCCATCGGATCCACAAGGTCTGGTTGCGAAGTCATAGCCGGCGTCTTTGAAGTTATAGTGGTATGCTGGCTTCGATCCTTCACTGCTCTTCTCCTCTGGCTTTCTCCTCGTTTTGCCGATCTCTTGCGAAGTATTGGTGTTGTTATTATTATTTTGTGGATGAGGGTTTTCCTTTATTTTTGAGTACCGGTCACCATCTTAAGTGAAAATATATTTGGAATTTTGTCATTAGTGCGGTTGTTCCTGTTCTTCAGTTCTTTTGATTAGATCTAATTTGTAACTCGAATGATCTGTTGACTGCGCGGTACTCCCAATTTGCTCGCGGTTGCCGGATTCTGGAGGAGTTAGTCGGTCGGTTTCTGCTAGATTTATTCTCGACTTGTGTATTTCATGGGGTTTTCATGACGATCTTTGAAGTGATAGTGCTAATTTTTTTTTGCAGAATTTAATTCACGATTGGTACTAGTTTTCATTATATGATGGAAACTACTGAAGGAATTAAAATGGGGCCTTCTAACGATGGCTTCGAAAAAAGTCCGACCACTAATGGCCCTGATGTTTCCGAAGAGAATGGGAACGACGCCTCACAAGAAAATGGCTCCCTGGAAGGTCAAAGACATTCTCAACATGACAAAGCTATTTCTGTAAACAAAGCTTCCGGTTTCTTCAAGGTTGACTATCTGAACTGTGTTTCTGTGTATGATGTGTGTGTTTACCGTGCTTCTAAGATGGGCTCTTTGATTTGAAGAAATCTGGAGCTGTTCAGGGAAATAATTTCAAGAACTCCAAAGCTCAGAAGGATGGATCTGGTCGGAATGGGTCCACCATCCTGTCCAAGAATCCAAAGGCCAAACTTACTCAGAGCCTTACTTTTCCTGCCAAAAGTTTTCCTGCAAGTGGCCTGAGAAAGAGCACGACAGATTTAAAGCAGACAAACAACAGCACCAAAGCAAATGGTTCAGAGATTATAACTACTGGTTTGAAGATTGCTATTGAATGCTGTAATTTAGCTTCTTCACCCTCGTGCGAACTTAATTCTGTGGATTATTTGCAGCCCGTCCAATTGCGAGGAAAGTTAATACTGTGGCCGCGGGAAGCACGCGGCGGCTGTTGGTAAGTTTCTTAAATGTATGTGGAGATAAATTCTTTCACACAAGTATTTTCTAGGGTACTGATGCTACTCAAATTATACCTGTGGTAGCCTGCGAACCCTGGTTCAGTTGATGATGGCACTTCCTCTGAAGGCACACAGTAAGTTCTTATTTTTTTGTATCTGATTTACAGTGTTCCTTAGTGTTTCCTTAATCTCCCGGAATTATTGGCTAGAAATACTTCAACTTTAATCCCTTTATTATGTTATATATATATATGTGTGTATTATGAAATACACACACAGTCGGGCACAGGGCTACACACGTTCCCGACTGGATTGTTTTTGGTGCGCATGAAGTCATGAACTATGTCATTAATTATGATTAAAAAATTGTTATAATATGCCTTTCTGAAGTAGATTCTCCCTCTTAATGGCGCGTGAACCCCACTTTACTCGTTTTTTCTCTAAATAATGAATGACTGAATGTTTTTTATTTTTAATAATGAACAGTGTAGATGATTTTGATGGCAACACATTACAAGTGAAGTATTTCTTTAGAAGTAGTGTAGATATATACACATTGCATGGTTTTGATCTCTGCTATGACAAATGAAATAGCTTCAACTTCTCCCATTTCGTTTGAGCTTGATTAACCACGTATGAGGTCTTGCAGATAAAAGTAAGATAAACTGATGGCTCCATCCATTTGGCCAAGTCATTGACAGGGAAGTTTTACTGTGATAAAACTAAGATTTTATGAGGGATGTGTTGTGGAAGTAGGAGTGAGATTGTGAGATATAGGGTTAATTTAAAAGGTTGAAATTTCAAACTCCTCAAAACTCGCTTGAAATCCCTCCAACATTTTTTTGGTTTCACTTTAATTTTGAGTCAACTTGGAATCAATTTTGAGAGAACTCAAAGTCAGTTGAACTCAAGAGTCAAGACTAGTCCCAGTTAACTCTAAATTAAATCAATTTTGGGTGAAGTTGAATTTGATATTATTAAGTTAAAGTCGTGACTTTTTATTCTCGTTGCTCTTAGTAGAAATTATTATATTAGAAATGTAGTGAGAGTATCAACCATCAAAAACATGTTAGTGGAAAACAAACTTATGATTTGGCATGTACAATAGATGAAAGGTGACGATGTGGCAATATTATTTAAGAGTCAAAATTTGGAAACCAATTATAATCTTCGGTGAACTCATTGCTTGAAAAAATGTGAGCTATTTTCGAGCCTAATCGGTTTGCTTGAAATTTAAGTGGAATTAGTTTGAATTCTATACATATATCTAACTATTATGGATACACTTTTAACTAATATACATTCATATATATAACCAATATTCATACATATATACACGAGGTTTTAAAAATCGCATCAAGAATTGAAGATATGGAAGGAATAGTTCATGGCTTAAAGGTTCAATGCCAATCGTGATACTATGTTATTAAAGGCGCAATGGGGTCCTAGATCCTATGCGCAGGGCGCAGGCGCTCGCCTGACGAATGCGAGGCGCAAAAAACAAACATTAGTTTATTAATTGCAAAAAACATAAAATGAAACTGCTACCATAACAACACACAATTAAGGGTCCGTTTGGTTCGGCTTATAAGCCCCGGTGCGGCAGAAATGAAACGGAGTTTCTGCCGACAGCATTGTTTGGCGCGGCTGATGGACGAAACAGAGGTTATTAATAACCTCCGTTTCTTTGTATAGGCCAGACGCGAGAATTTCCGCCAGTCCAGCCGTGCCTCATTCCCTCCGTTCCGCTCCTAGGTTTTCTTCTCCCCCGCATCTCCAAAATCGCGTGTCGTCGACGGCGATTTCGCCGGTTTTCCTCGCCGCCGTGGCCAGGCCGCCTGCCGTCGCCAACATAGGGTGGATTCTCGTCGTCGGTTTTCCATAGGAGCCACTCACGCCGCCGGATTGCTTCTCCCTTGTCTCCCACAGATCTCATCTCCGGTATTTCTAGAGGCCGCCGCCTCTCCAGTTTGCTGTCAACGCTGTCGCCGCCTCTCCAGTTCCCTGCCCCCCTTTTTAGGTATATCTCCTCTTTTTCTCAATTAAGATGGATTTTTAGATTTTTGTAGAACTTATATTTGTCATTTTTTGGGGGATTTTTATATGTGTGTGTGTGGTGTGATGATGATGGTGTTGTGTATGTGTGTGTGATGTGTGTGTGCTGTGTATGTGTGTGTGTGAGTTTGTGTTGTGTGTGTGATGATGTTTGTGGTGTGTGTGTTTGTGTGTGTTTATATGTTTGTATGTGTGGCTGTGTATATGTATGTGTGTGGTGTATTTGTTGTGGCTGTGTATGTGGTGTGTATATGTGTGTGTGGTGTATGTATTTTGTGTGTTTGCTGTGTGTGTGTATATGTGTATATATATATGTATGTGTGTGTATGAGTGTGTATATATATATGTACGTGTGTGTATATATATGTATGTGTGTGTTTGTGTGTGTGAGTGTATGTATATGTATGTGTGCGTGTGTGGAGATGGAGGTGTTTGTATGTGTGTGTGTTTGTGTATGTGTATATATGTTTATATGTTTATATGTATGTGTGTGTGTTTATGTGTGTATGTGTGTGTGTGTGTTTATATGTTTATGAGTGTGTGTTTATATGTATGAGTGTGTGTGTATGAGTGTATGTGTATGAGTGTGTGTTTATGAATGTGTGTTTATGTGTGTATGTGTGTGTGTGAGTGTGTGTGTGTGTTTATATGTTTATGAGTGTGTGTTTATATGTATGAGTGTGTGTGTATGAAGTGTGTGTGTGTGGCTGTATATATATATGTGTGTGTGTGTGGCTGTATATATATATATATATATATATATATATGAGTGTGTGTGTATGAAGTGTGTGTTTATGTATGTGTGTTTATGTATATTTTTTTATATGTTTATATGTTTACATATGTTTATATTTTTAAGATGGGTAAGCCGAAAGACGGTGGTGTCTCCGCTATATGAGATACAAATGATGTCCTGGTTTTTTGCGACATATGCATTCATGAAATAGAGCTTGGTAACCGACCGACAACCAATTTTAGCAAAGAGGGCTGGGTTAATGTGACTACCAAATTCCACCTACAAATTGGAAAAAAGTATGATAAGGTTCAAATGAAGAACAAATGGGATCATTTGAAGAAGGAGTGGAAGATTTGGAGTGAGCTAAAACGTGAGTCCACTGGTTTGGGTTGGAATCCGACTACAAAGACTATAGATGCTTCAGACGAGTGATGGACCGAGAGATTGAAGGTATTCATTTATTAAAAAATGATCATTTAACTTTATGTTCAACTATTTGTCCTTCCTAATTTTTTTTATAATATTGTAGGTTGTCCCAGCGGCCAAAAAGTTCAGATATGCTGGCATCCCCCCTGAGTTAGAGGAACGATTGAGGAGGATGTTTGATTCAGTAGTTGCCTGTGGACGTCATGCTACCATTCCTAGCATAAGGAGTAATCCACCTGAGTCTACCGACGAGAGAGAGTTGTCCGGTGGGGAGCATGACATCCAGGAGGATAATGTTGCAGCACCTCCCCCCGAGGTCACATCGGCGCGGAAGAGGAAGAAAGGAAAGAGAAGTGCCACCAGCTCCGTCTTAGAAGATCTGGCAGAATCTTCAAAGTCCATCAGTCGATGCATTCAGGAGCATCCAAGGAGCAACCCTTACACTATTACTCAGGCATTAGAGCGGTTAAGTGGATACCCCGACGTTGTAGCGGACGAGAAATTCTATGACTTTGTCATCACATTTCTGTTGGACAAAGGTCATAAAGAGGCATTTATGTTCCTACCCGAGGGTATGAACATAAAGTGGATTTATAACCGCTACAATGGTGAGGAGTAGACTTATCATATTTAGGGTCATGGACTGCTAGACGATTATTATTATTGCTGATGTTGTGGTTGGATATTTCTATTATTTCTATGTTTCTGTTAGACTGTTACTGTTAGATATTGTTAGACTGTTACTATTAGCTATTGTGGTTGTGGTTGGACTGTATTCTTATTTATTTCCTGTATTTTGTTTATCAGAGAATGTCTACCACTGACTCTGATGATTCAGAAGATAGTTTTGAGGCTATTAAAAGTTATGCGATCGCACATCATCAGAATGTGGTAGCAACAGTTAGTATCTTAGCTGAAAGTAGTTCTCTTTTCAACCAACCAGTACCCTGCATGACTTCGAAGCAAACAGGTGATAAATGGGTTGGAGAAATGCTAGCAGGTTCGACAGTCAGGTTTCATAATTCATTTTGGATGTCCCAAGAAATTTTTATGGATCTATTGCATATCTTGGAGGAGAAGTACGGATTTCACGGGACATACTGTCTCATAACGAGGTCATGAGGAAGACATGTGAGCGGTTTCAGCACTCGACGGAGACTGCTAGCAGGTTTTTTGGAGAAGGCATTCGCGTGTTGATACTACTGACGGATGAAGTGATTCAGCCATTAGATAGATCTTTTAGTAGCACACCGCCATAGATTCTGTACGACACGTTACATGCCATTCTTTAAAGATTGTGTCGGTGCAATTGATGGAACACATGTTCATGCATGCGTACCTGTTCGTGATCAAGTACCGTACATTGGGAGACATGGCATGCCAACACAAAATGTGATGGCTGCTTGTGATTTCAACATGTGTTTCACGTTTGTTATGCCAGGTTGGGAAGACTCTGCGCATGATAGCCACATTTTCAATTATGCGCTTCGGGATCCCTGTTACAAATTTCCGCATCCACCACCAGGTAATCAGATTTCTATTCCATTTTTTATACTTCTCACCTATGAAGCATAACAACTTTGCTCCTGATTTTCAGGAAAATATTACTTGGTAGACTCTGGGTATCCGCTACAAAGGGGATACCTGAAACCATATCCAGAGACACGTTATCATCTCCCGGACTTTGCTCGTGGAGGTCGTGCACCGGAAGGACGCCGAGAGATATTCAATCACGCACACTCATCCCTTAGAAGTGTCATTGAAAGATCGTTCGGCATTTGGAAGAAGAAGTGTGCCATATTGCGTGATATGCCGAGCTACAGCTTCGCCAAACAAACCCGATATTGTAATGGCGACTATGGCACTGCATAATTTTATTCGGCGGCACCCGTCGCGGAGGGATATTGATTTCAATGACGCGAGCAGGGAGGTGGTGATGAGGGGGGAAGCACACAAGGGCATCAAGTCGTTTGTCCTGATACAGCAGGCGGGGTAGATGAGATGATCACGTTGCGTGAAAATATAGCGCAACAGTTGTACACTTCGAGATCTTAGATGTTGAGACGAATTGTTGGTATTTTTATCTATTATAGTAACTATTATCAAGATTGTGTATTTGATGTGTATCGAATTTTTTTTTTCAAAAACTCCATTTGACCCAAACAAAATTTATATAACTCCATTTCAATAAGCACTGAAAACTCCATTTCACCCAAACAGTTTTCTAACAAAACTCCATTTCTCAGAAACAGCTCTTTTTCAAAACTCCATTTCTGATCAACAGCTTTTCATCAGCAACAACCCAACCAAACGGACCCTAAGGCTCCGTTTGGTTGTGCTGTTGCTGATGGAAAGCTGCTGATGGAAAGCTGCTGATAGGAAAAGTGCTGAATCTTGAAAACGCAGTTTTGTTAAAAAAATATTTGGGTGAAATGGAGTTTGTAAAACTGAAATTATAAGGATTCCAACAGGCTGTAAGTATATTGAAATTACAAGGATTCATTATCACACAAATACACAACAAAAATGCACACCACGCATATATACAACGACACACCACACATACATAAACATGATACTTGGCATAGCATTAGTTCATCAACTCAAACAATACGAAACCTGTGAGCTATAGCCGAACTACCTTCAAAGATCAGCCATGGGAGAAGTGAGAAAACAGTAAAGAAGAACCATAGAGGTCGGCCGCCAGATCTGGATGGGAGAGTTGCTGCTATGGACCTTCTTTGACGGAGGAGAACAAAGGTCGGCCGCCAGATCTGCTTCGACGGAGGACGACAGCCGTCAGATCTACTTCGACGGAGGACAACGGACGCCCGATCTGCTTCAACGGACGCCGGAACAGCTCTCGACGGAGGACGACGGAGGTCGATTCCGCCGGATTTCTGAAGAACAGCAGAGGAGGTAGCAGGGATCACGGGGAGGTACTGGTCGGGAGAGAAGAATCGAATCGGCGGTTGCAGCGCACTGGAGGAAAAAGTCGCGGATGAAATTATACCTAGCGTGAGCTTTTTTCGAAAACGATGTTTTGCCAATCCACTCTGCCAAACATCCCGTTTACCTGAATCGCCGTTTTTATGCTTCCGCGCCGGAGCCTATCCGCCGAAACAAACGGGCCTTAATGCCAACAATCAATAATGTGATGCAAAAGAAGAATAAAAAACACTATTAAAAATGCAAATATTTATTACTAACCAATTCTATATCAACTAATCATCCTCAGAAAATACTGTCTTCGTCATCATTTCCACTGTCATTATAAACCGGACGCGTGAGGGATTTGCTTGCTCGTGAAGCCCGCAAGGCATGCCTGGTGCACCAGGCGCCTGAGGCGTGCCTTTAATAACGTAGTCGTGATAGCATAGTAAGTATTACAATTATTTAAACTATGTAGTTTCTAAGTGTCATTGATATAACAAAAATCATGCGTGCTTATAAATATTTGCATTGTAATGTTATATACAACTAGATTTTTTATTCTTAATATCAATTAGTTTCTGACCAACAAATAAGCTAAAAGTACTTTCATAAAAAGTTAATACCTTAAATGTATTCATGTTCTTTTATTTTCAATCCCTTCAAAAATTTTTTCCATTAAAATATATAAGCTGTAAGAATCAAATAGAAAATATGAAAAAGTTAGTATTAATTAAAAGATATCATAAGAATACATATTTTTTTTGAAACTTAGTAACTTCAAATTGATCTAAAAAATGATCATCATCAATCATCAAATTTCATATTACCTTCAAAATATTCATATGCAGAACTTCCAACGTCCAATTAATCTCAATTTATATAGAAAAATTGAAAGGCACCATGTCACAAAAAAAATGAAAAATCTTTCACATGAACAAGGCATGTGAAAAGCAAGCTATGCAAATGCCACAATTGAAAATTGAATCAAAATTTTTTATGGATTTTGTTAAAGCTTCTTTTTATTCGCAAAGAAATAATATCAAGAACTCCAAAATTACGGTAACATTACATTTCACTATTTCTCTTTCTTAACCTCTTCAAATTATGCATAAGCATTTCAAAATATAAAATTAACTTTATTATAAAATTAATGGCCGACGAGTGGAGGCTGAAGTTTGAGGGAAAATAGTTGCGGAGATTAGTTCCTGCGTTGGAGAGGACATCTGTAAAGGGCATTGTGGTTGGTGCTGTGAGCGAGTGTAAGAGAGACAACGGGATGTCGTTTAAACTTCGAATGTGAGTAATTGCAGATGTGCAACTGTCATCAATGGTTGTTGGCTGCGAAGTGCTAGTTGTGAAACTTGAGAGCTCATCAAAGGTTGAAGTGAAAAAGATGCTAAAAGCGCAACTCCTTGTGATGTTGAGAACAAATGTTGGTGTGAAATTTTGAATGCACGGGAGTAGGCAACTACAAGTGCAACCATAGTCCTCGAAAAAATTGTCATTTAACGTCTTACATCATGAGCATCATTGCGAGAAACACCATTGACGTGCTCAAGTCTTTGTCTACCTTTGTTATATTATGTATTATGTTTTATTTTATGCATTTGTTTCTTATTCTATGCCATTGTCATGAGTCTATCATGTGTTTCATGAATCTATGTATTTTAAGTTTGAGTTAACCTAAATCACTTTCCATCAACCGAACTTTACCTAAAACCCCCATAATTAACATTTAACTTCTCTGTCACCTCATTTGACATGCCACATCACATATGGTCCACCCCACTTGCACTAAATTAACCAACTCACAAGTCACAATTGGACAAGATCGTCACCTTCACCTCACTTGGATTCAGTCAAGCCTACTTCCCTTTAACTAAGGCCACTCGCCAACTCCTTCCTCCATGCCAACCAACGATCTCATCCTACCGTGCCAACCGACAACCTCCTCTTGCCTTCTCCCTTCGGTTTCCAAGTTAGTAATGTGTGATTAAAGAACCTTGTCTTCTGGTGGAGTTAATTTGTGATTAAAGAAATTGGCCTATGCTATTTGAGTGAAATTTATAATCTCGACGCACTTTCCCTCTTGGTAAAATACTTCCATGAGTGTGAGTGTGCAACCCACCCCTTGGTTTGACCACTAAGGAAGGAGAATGTGTCAAGCCAGGCAAGGTCTGTGTTGCTACCATTTTGGTTATTCCGTTTAACATGCTGCAAGTATCTTTACCTCTCAATTTTTCTTTTGAAAGCTTATTGATTGTCTCCTCGTGCTTTTGAAGATTTGTTTGTGTTAGAACTTCCCAAGACACAAAATTGTTGATATCCCAGTTGCTTGTAAGGATTAATGTGTTTCTATATCTTGTAAGGATTAATGTCTTTCTATATTCATTGACAACTATCGGGAAAGACAAAGAGATTTGCATATGTTGTGTATCGATCTGGAGAAGGCTTATGATAGGGTTCCAAGAGAGGTCTTGTGGAGAGACTTAGAAAAGAAAGTTGTAAATGTATCATACATTGACGTAATCAAAGATATGTATACAAATTCAGTGACCAGGGTGAGGACATTTGGAGGATTAACACAGGAATTCCCTATCACTGTTGACTTACATCAAGGGTCAGCTTTAAGCCCTTATCTCTTTACCCTTATCTTAGATGAGCTCACCGAACATATCCAACAATCAATACCTTGGTGTTTATTATTTGCAGATGATATTGTTTTGGACGATGAGACGCGCGAGGGTGTAAACGCGAAACTTGAATCTTGGCGAGACACTTTAGAAAAGAAGGGTTTTATGTTGAGCAGGACAAAGACGAACTATATGGAGCTTAAATTTAGTAGTGCAAGAAGGTCGGTTGACTCCGTCATTAAATTGGGTGACCAAGATATTTCCCGTAGTGAGTGCTTTAAATATCTGGGATCGATAATACAAGAAGATGGAGGTGTAGATAAAGATGTGATACATAGAATCCAAGCAGGTTGGTTGAAGTGGAGAGGCGCATCTGGGATCTTATGTGATCGTAAAGTACCATTAAAACTTTAGACAAGTTTTACCGTACTGCAGAGTAAACATCAACTATTACGGGTGGAATTTCAGGATTTGTTTGAAGAGCCTACTGGTCTTCCTCCTTTACGGAATGAAGAGCATCATATTATCCTCAAACCTAGAGTGGAAGAATTCAGCTTGCGGCCATATCGCTATTCGCCTCTTCAAAAGGATGCGATGGAAAAGTTGGTGCAGGAAATGCTACGGACTGGCATTATCCGAGAAAGCAGTAGTCCATTTGCGTCGCCTGTGGTCATGGTGCGGAAGCAGGATGGAACGTGGAGGTTCAGTATCGACTATCGTTTACTTAATAATCACACAGTCAAGGCCAAATTTCCTATTCCAATTATTGAAGAGCTTATTGATGAGCTTCACGGCGCTACCTACTTTTTAAAACTGGATTTGCGCGCGGGCTACCATCAAGTGCGGATGGCGAACGGAAACATTCACAAAACTGCGTTTCGAACCCATCAAGGGCGCTACGAGTTTGTAGTCATGCCCTTTTGGACTAACAAACGCTCCGGCGACCTTTCAAGGAATGATGAACCGGCTCTTTCAGCAGGAGTTGCGTAAATTTATTCTCGTATTCTTCGACGACATTTTAGTTTTCAGCAAGACTTGGGCACTTCATTTGGAACATCTATCATTCACCTTTCAAAAATTGCGAAGTCAGCAGTTTTTTTTGAAAAAAAAGTAAATGTAGCTTCGGCCTCACTCAGGTTCACTACCTAGGCCATGTTAATTCACAACATGGGGTGGCTACAGACCCGGCAAAGGTTCAGACCATGCTCGACTGGCCCAAGCCAGCGACTTTACGACGGATATGCGGCTTCTTGGGTTTAACAGGATATTACCGCCGATTTATTCCTCGGTACGGCTAGATAGCCCGTCCTCTCACAGATATGCTTAAACCAGGAAAGTTCCAATGGACTGCAGCGGCGGAAGAGGCTTTTAAACAGTTGAAGGCTGCTGTCTCCCAACTTCCAATTCTTTGCTTACCAGATTTCCAAACACAATTTGTGTTAGAGACGGACGCTTCTGATTCAGGAGTAGGGGCTGTGCTGCTGCAAGGCGGTAGACCCGTAGCTTATTTTAGTAAGGCTTTGGGTAACCAGAATTCTCTATTGTCCACATATGAAAAAGAACTCCTGGCCATAGTTCTAGCGGTTCAACGATGGAGACATTATCTGATTGGCGGACGTTTCACAATCCGAACGGATCATCGCAGTTTGAAGTTTCTCATGGAACAGAAATTATCCACTCCGGCACAGCAAAAGTATATGTCCAAGCTTCTGGGATATGACTATGAAATTCAATACAAGGTGGGAAAGGAAAATGCTTGTGCGGATGCCTTGTCTCGGCAATTTGAACCAAATAATAGCGAGCTGGGAATGATAGTCACGGCGACATCTGATATCTTGCAATGGATTAAGCAATCTTGGGTGGAGGATTAGCATATTCAGCAAATTATCATGGCAAAGGAAGCAGGCCACCCATCATACACAAAATATCAGTGGACCCATGGTATTCTTAGGTGCAAAGGACGCCTGGTCGTCGGAAATGTGGCCGAGGTAAAACAGAAGCTGCTGCAGTTGTATCACGATGGGGGCAGTAAGGGGGCATTCCAGCATCACGGCCACTTACCGGAGGATGAAACACATGTTTTATTGGAGGAAGATGAAGCCCGACATCTACTCTTATATTCAACAATGCCTAGTTTGCCAACGCTGCAAGATAGACAACCAAAGGCTGATGGGATTATTACAGCCCTTACCGATTCCTGACAAAATCTGGCAAGAAATTTCAATGGATTTTGTGGAAGGTCTACCTATGAGTGAAGGAAAGTCGACGGTGATGGTTGTTGTCGACATACTTAGCAAACAAGCTCATTTTGTCGCGGTATCTCATCTAACACTGCAGAGTCTATAGCTCAAGTCTTTCTGGATTCAATCTTTAGGCTACATGGATTACCGGAGTCCATCATTAGTGATAGGGATGCAGTTTTTATTAGCTCTTTCTGGCAGGAGCTTTTCCACATCCTTCAGGTTGAATTGAAACTTTCGACGGCTTACCACCCCGAAACTGACGGCCAAATAGAGGTGGTAAATCGTTGCCTCGAGAGCTATCTTCGTTGCCTCGAGAGCTATCTTCGTTGCATGTGTTTTGAGCGTCCTCGGCGCTGGGTACATTGGTTGCCTCTAG
Source organism: Dactylorhiza incarnata (assembly GCA_033032865.1). NCBI lineage: Eukaryota > Viridiplantae > Streptophyta > Magnoliopsida > Asparagales > Orchidaceae > Dactylorhiza > Dactylorhiza incarnata. The sequence continues at coordinate 217,000 of JAWHQI010000434.1, forward strand.
CCGAGTGGTGGTATAATACCACATTTCAGAGCGCCATCAAAATGACACCCTTTGAAGTCGTTTATGGGCAAGAGCCAGCTCTGTATTCACCTTATCTTGCAGGCACAACAATGACAGAAGCTGTGGACAGAACATTGACAGCCAGAGAGAAAGTTATTTCAATATTAAAACATAACTTGGCACAAGCTCAGAACCGCATGAAAATGTCGGCGGATAAGAACCGCAGGGAACGATCTCTATCAGTTGTGTCATGGTTGTACATTCGACTTCAGCCATATAAGCAGACCAGTGTACGTGGTCATGGGTCCCAGAAGTTGGCTCCACGGTACTTTGGACCATATCAGGTACTCGAACGAATTGGTTCCGTGGCATATCGAGTGGGATTACCTGAGGAGGCAAAAATACACCCTACGTTCCATATATCTCAGCTGCGTGAACATCATGGAGCATTACCGGAATAGCTAGTGCCCCTACCAACAACATCATGGAGCATTACCGGAATGGCTAGTGCCCCTACTCAAGGAAATTTAATGATCGAACCCACTGCAATTTTGGATCGCCGTATCATACAGAAGCAAGGATGGGTCATTACCCAGCTTTTGGTGCAATGGCTGGACGAGCCCACGCCGTCCTGGGAAGACTTGCAGCCATTCCAACTGCGCTACCCACACTTGTTCCTTGAGGACAAGGAAGACATTGAAGGAGGCATTGATGCGAACCAATAGGAGTCAAGCGATGATGTGGTGGAACGCAACCAATGGGAGAGCAGCTATGACGCAATAAGAGTCTAGGTATGATGCGGAGGAACGCAGCCAATGGGAAAGCAACTATGACGTGGTTAGCGCGAGAATAATCAGTTAGAATGTCTCGTAAAATTACAGGATAGGCCATTCAGTCCTTTCTAGTTGAACTACTGCCTATATAATGCATATGTTGGCATCGTGAGTGGATATGTTGTGTGAGATAGTTTCCCTTCCATTAATGGTTCTTCTTCTTGCATCTGACGAGGAGCGTACCTGGCTCTTCCTTCCTGTAACTGTCTGTTCAGGATTCAATCCTTAGGACAGTAGTGATTGTAACTCTTTGCATCATATTTCAATGTATCATCCTTCAGTGATTTGGTTAAGATTTATGTTCTTCTCTGTTCTGTGAATTCTGTTCGTATCAAAGTGCTACGGTGATTGATCAGGAAGAGAATCGATCCCAGAGTACAATAATATCATGATCTCGTGTCAGGAAGAAATAAGAACACTTAGGACCGCTGCCAAAATGGGTTATAGAGCTTCGTGAATTCGACATTGCATATATATATATATGAATAATTACCAAAATTTCCCTAGAAGTTAACATAATTACAGGTTGCACCCTCTCTTACTTTTGAAATTACAAAAATCTCCCCCGAAAGTTTACATTTCATAGCATCCATGCACACCAAATATACCTTTGAAGTATTTTTATTGGGGGATCTTTTTGTGTATGAATGTTATGAAATGTAAACTTCCAGGGAAAGTTTTTATAATTTCAGAAGTAAGAGGGGTGCAACCAGTAATTATGCTAACTTCCAAAAGAAATTTTGGTAATTATTCCTATATTTTAGATGCTGACTTCAACATAGAACTGAACCCAAATAAGTCATGATCCTAGAAAGAAGCCGTCTGACGGATGCATGTTGACAGACCAGCAAGTCATTGAAGTCCCAGATTCACCATATATATTGAAACCCTCTAAGAATCATACTGAACAATGAGAAAGGTTGTACTAAACTTCTCTATACTCCTCCGCAATTACAACTAGATAAAAAAACTGAAGGCAATACAGAGCTCTTTTCAACTAGATAAAAAAAATGAAGGCAATACAGAGCTCTTTTCCATAGGCTATCAGAGGAATGAGTTTTCTCAGCCCATTTCCACCGACAAGCGGATAAATAGTATTATTTGATTATTTCTTCAAGTGCATTGTAGTTAAAGCACACGCCAGTCGACAAAGGTTTGGGAGAGCACAGCCAAGGATTAGGTATTTGTAAATAGAAATCAGTTGGAGGTTTGTAAACAGTCAAGAGCTATATCAACACCACATCAAATTGACTACTTAAGGCAAATAAATACCTATGAAGGTACTCAAGGGAGTGAACATTCTAGGTATTCCTCTTTACAACTTGGCATCAAAGCAACAATGCATCTCCCATCTAGGTCGTTCAGTTGCAGTTGAATTCACGTCGCCCAACCCTTGTAGATCTTCATCATAATCTGGATCCTCTTCTAGTTACGCCGCAATCTTTGTCTGACTTCGACGGAATCTCATTTTTTTGTTTCCTGTCGTGCGATCAACGACGTTTGTCGATTTCTTGGCTCCCGCACTCGAACGAGGCTTCATTCCCTGATGCTTCTCTTTGGTGCACATTCAACAGACAGTCTTGTCACCAAACGTCTGTCACAACCGGTTGACTAAAGCCTATCACATAGACGCCTCTCGTTGACTGCCCAGACCCATCCAGAGATCAGGTGAGACAGGTGGGACACAATGAATCGATGGTGATGTAATGCCTACTCAACTCCATGGACAAATCCATTTATCAAACTACGTCCTTCTTGATATTGCAACGGCCATTTGGACTCAAGCTGGGGCAAGATATTTCAGGGAGGGAAACTGCGCACAGGTATACTAGCTCCGCTCTCAGATAGCTCGCCTAGTAAAAGGAGACCTTTCAACGGCACAATACTATTCAGATTTTGAGAAGCTACGCAGAGAACTTGATTACTTTGATCCTATTCAACTTACATGTGTAGAGGACATAAACATGGTTCGTGCAAGGGATGATCAAAGCATCTCTCTTTCTCTGGTTTGATCCCATCAGAAAACTCTTGCTGCTCGCGCTAGCTACTTACTCGCGCTCGCTCACGCAACTCACTGATCTCGCTCGCACGACTCCTTGTTGCAACTTCTCGCTCGACAAACGAACCTCTCATACGGCGTACTTCTCGCATGACGATTTCTCTCTCGCACGAAGCATATTGTTCTCGCTCGGACAAGGCTCGAGACTCTTGCTTGTTTGTAAGAAGAAGATCCCTATTATGACTTATGATCATCTCTTACGAAACTAGCCAGAAGAAGACCGGTTGAAGCTCTCACCCTACCCGGCCGCATTACTCGATATGCTTCAGCTCTCGCAAAGACCTTAGTTGGATCCATGACATCAAGACCCTTCTCGAGTGACCTCTCACTCACGCAACTCTTGTGGAATTCTTCATCTCGCTGTGCCACCACGATTGTAGCTTCCTCCAGCGCATTTAGCGCAACATATCAATGCTCTCACTCATGCGTGCATGTTTCACCGAGCTCGACGACTAGCGCAACTCCTCTCGCGCGCACCTCACATGATTCCAATTTCTCTACTTGGAAACTAAAGGGACACTAACATCTCTTCATGGCAAACACGTCTAACATGACTCCTCATATGACTTTAAGACTGCCATATGTCTAACCAATCTCTCTCTTACAGGAGCTACCAACTACTTGCCACGATCTAATGCTGTCAAGAAAGTTCTCTACAATAAAATTCGTATTCATCAGTTGACAAACATGCCTCGGGATATTAAGGATGCCGCATACGAAACACGACACATATATCATGTCCCTTCAAAATGCTAAGTGTGGTCTCATCAACTATTACGGGTGGAATTTCAGGATTTGTTTGAAGAGCCTACTGGTCTTCCTCCTTTACGGAATGAAGAGCATCATATTATCCTCAAACCTAGAGTGGAAGAATTCAGCTTGCGGCCATATCGCTATTCGCCTCTTCAAAAGGATGCGATGGAAAAGTTGGTGCAGGAAATGCTACGGACTGGCATTATCCGAGAAAGCAGTAGTCCATTTGCGTCGCCTGTGGTCATGGTGCGGAAGCAGGATGGAACGTGGAGGTTCAGTATCGACTATCGTTTACTTAATAATCACACAGTCAAGGCCAAATTTCCTATTCCAATTATTGAAGAGCTTATTGATGAGCTTCACGGCGCTACCTACTTTTTAAAACTGGATTTGCGCGCGGGCTACCATCAAGTGCGGATGGCGAACGGAAACATTCACAAAACTGCGTTTCGAACCCATCAAGGGCGCTACGAGTTTGTAGTCATGCCCTTTTGGACTAACAAACGCTCCGGCGACCTTTCAAGGAATGATGAACCGGCTCTTTCAGCAGGAGTTGCGTAAATTTATTCTCGTATTCTTCGACGACATTTTAGTTTTCAGCAAGACTTGGGCACTTCATTTGGAACATCTATCATTCACCTTTCAAAAATTGCGAAGTCAGCAGTTTTTTTTGAAAAAAAAGTAAATGTAGCTTCGGCCTCACTCAGGTTCACTACCTAGGCCATGTTAATTCACAACATGGGGTGGCTACAGACCCGGCAAAGGTTCAGACCATGCTCGACTGGCCCAAGCCAGCGACTTTACGACGGATATGCGGCTTCTTGGGTTTAACAGGATATTACCGCCGATTTATTCCTCGGTACGGCTAGATAGCCCGTCCTCTCACAGATATGCTTAAACCAGGAAAGTTCCAATGGACTGCAGCGGCGGAAGAGGCTTTTAAACAGTTGAAGGCTGCTGTCTCCCAACTTCCAATTCTTTGCTTACCAGATTTCCAAACACAATTTGTGTTAGAGACGGACGCTTCTGATTCAGGAGTAGGGGCTGTGCTGCTGCAAGGCGGTAGACCCGTAGCTTATTTTAGTAAGGCTTTGGGTAACCAGAATTCTCTATTGTCCACATATGAAAAAGAACTCCTGGCCATAGTTCTAGCGGTTCAACGATGGAGACATTATCTGATTGGCGGACGTTTCACAATCCGAACGGATCATCGCAGTTTGAAGTTTCTCATGGAACAGAAATTATCCACTCCGGCACAGCAAAAGTATATGTCCAAGCTTCTGGGATATGACTATGAAATTCAATACAAGGTGGGAAAGGAAAATGCTTGTGCGGATGCCTTGTCTCGGCAATTTGAACCAAATAATAGCGAGCTGGGAATGATAGTCACGGCGACATCTGATATCTTGCAATGGATTAAGCAATCTTGGGTGGAGGATTAGCATATTCAGCAAATTATCATGGCAAAGGAAGCAGGCCACCCATCATACACAAAATATCAGTGGACCCATGGTATTCTTAGGTGCAAAGGACGCCTGGTCGTCGGAAATGTGGCCGAGGTAAAACAGAAGCTGCTGCAGTTGTATCACGATGGGGGCAGTAAGGGGGCATTCCAGCATCACGGCCACTTACCGGAGGATGAAACACATGTTTTATTGGAGGAAGATGAAGCCCGACATCTACTCTTATATTCAACAATGCCTAGTTTGCCAACGCTGCAAGATAGACAACCAAAGGCTGATGGGATTATTACAGCCCTTACCGATTCCTGACAAAATCTGGCAAGAAATTTCAATGGATTTTGTGGAAGGTCTACCTATGAGTGAAGGAAAGTCGACGGTGATGGTTGTTGTCGACATACTTAGCAAACAAGCTCATTTTGTCGCGGTATCTCATCTAACACTGCAGAGTCTATAGCTCAAGTCTTTCTGGATTCAATCTTTAGGCTACATGGATTACCGGAGTCCATCATTAGTGATAGGGATGCAGTTTTTATTAGCTCTTTCTGGCAGGAGCTTTTCCACATCCTTCAGGTTGAATTGAAACTTTCGACGGCTTACCACCCCGAAACTGACGGCCAAATAGAGGTGGTAAATCGTTGCCTCGAGAGCTATCTTCGTTGCCTCGAGAGCTATCTTCGTTGCATGTGTTTTGAGCGTCCTCGGCGCTGGGTACATTGGTTGCCTCTAGCCGAGTGGTGGTATAATACCACATTTCAGAGCGCCATCAAAATGACACCCTTTGAAATCGTTTATGGGCAAGAGCCAGCTCTGTATTCACCTTATCTTGCAGGCACAACAATGACAGAAGCTGTGGACAGAACATTGACAGCCAGAGAGAAAGTTATTTCAATATTAAAACATAACTTGGCACAAGCTCAGAACCGCATGAAAATGTCGGCGGATAAGAACCGCAGGGAACGATCTCTATCAGTTGTGTCATGGTTGTACATTCGACTTCAGCCATATAAGCAGACCAGTGTACGTGGTCATGGGTCCCAGAAGTTGGCTCCACGGTACTTTGGACCATATCAGGTACTCGAACGAATTGGTTCCGTGGCATATCGAGTGGGATTACCTGAGGAGGCAAAAATACACCCTACGTTCCATATATCTCAGCTGCGTGAACATCATGGAGCATTACCGGAATAGCTAGTGCCCCTACCAACAACATCATGGAGCATTACCGGAATGGCTAGTGCCCCTACTCAAGGAAATTTAATGATCGAACCCACTGCAATTTTGGATCGCCGTATCATACAGAAGCAAGGATGGGTCATTACCCAGCTTTTGGTGCAATGGCTGGACGAGCCCACGCCGTCCTGAAATTCCCCCCCCCCCCGCTCTGATACCAAGTTCCCCCGCTCTGATACCAAGTTGAAGAAATAGGGTTTCTTATTTCATCTCAAGTCTCATACATCTATTTATACCTCCTCTTTACAATATCACTCCTATTTTACTATCTACACACCAATACACATAATTACTAAATGCACACCAACAGATTACATTGTGAATTTTTGGACTTCTAAAAATAGCAAATAAAAAAAGCATTTTCAACCTATTCGAATCTTATTTGATTGTGAAACGATCACACTTACATGCTACTACATTTTGATTTATACATCCATGTATGCTTAAATATATTTTATCTATTGTTATGAAAGTTGATTCTGCTGGAACTCAATTAGTGTGAAAATTTCTAGATCAACACTTTAGTAGATCTCTTTAAATCACAAAAATTTCTAGATCAACGCTTTATTAGTATCTCGTCGGATAGATGATTTCCTGTAGTCTTTGTCTTAGTGTCTTGTTCTTTTTCTGTAAAAGATATTACTGACCTGTCGTAACTTTTTTTCTACGATTGGCCACAATTCCAGAATAGTAAAGCTTAGATCTCTTCATTAGGAAGTCACATACAATTTCCTAAAAGGAACCATTACTATGTTTTTAGCCTATGGAGGTCTAGAAACTGAAAACCACACTTTTATCAATATTTTCTTTTCTACCTTGAGTCAAACTACCCATGGACCCGAGATTAGAAAATTTGTAACTTTTTTTACTCGGCCCAAAACCTGAGAAGTAAAACTTGATCTCTTCATTATGAAGAGAAGTAAAACTTGATCTCTTCATTATGAAGAGAAGTAAAACTTGATCTCTTCATTATGAAGTCAACTTACAACTTTCTTAGGAGACCTTGCTCAATTATGAACCCACAAAAGATTGGAGATAGAAAACTTCACCACTGTCATGTTTATAATCATGTTTATAAATTTTTTTTTGACTTAATCGACTTTGAGCCATGTTAAAACTTAGCGGGCTACCTATGATAATAATCCATTTAATAGTATTGACAGAAATGTTATAATAGTTACCTGGCAAACTATAGAAACTTCAGGCATCTATTCAAGCCTCTGAAACAACTAATTGAACCCTCATTATTAATCTAAGGACTCTAAAGACTAGCGTCCAGCAAACGCCCGCTCGTGAGCTCAACAAGTCGGCTTAAAAACTCAACTTGAGCTCGACAAGATCGAGCTAAACTGCCTTTGTTCATTAATTCACAAGTTTTATAAGTGTTTTTAATTTAATAAATATTTAAGATAAAAGGCTCGCAAGCAGCCCAGGCCTGTGAGGCGTGAGCTCAACCTCACATAACTAGCTCGAGATCGAGCCTACAATTTGCACTCCTAGTCGTGTTCACACATGACACAACACTCCTTCCCTTCGTTCCCCTAGATAACTTTCTCACTCCACATATCCAAGCGGGAAATATAATGTTAATATTGTAATGGATAATATCACATATAGTCCATCTCGACAGGTTGATCAGATCTATAGGTGGACAACATATACCTTCATATTCACGAGAAACCTATATATATTGCACATCATGCTGCAACTAGGTGTCTAGGTGTGTGGAGAGAGTTATAGATGATGAAATTATCAGAAAAGAAACACTTATATTTAATTGTAATCTAAGTTTTAAGATTTTTTATGACTCATTGTCCTATACAGAATAATAATTTAATTGAAAGAATATATATTAAATTCATAAATCAATTTTACTTGGTTAATACTTAAATGTTCCAACTTAAACATATTGGAAAGTTTTTCGAAGGAAAGATAATACAATGCAAAGGAATATTAGTAGTTTAGCAAAGATGATGGAATTCGTATTTGAGAAAATACCTTTTTTGGGTTCTAACATGATAATATACCGAGCTACATGATTTGTGATAGTAAAACTTATCTGCGGTTGTCTACTTGTTGTTTTGATAAGTTGATATTTAGATGTGACTGTAAGAATCGCTCCAAGACTTCGTTATTTGATTTATGCTTGACCTACGCAGACATTAGGGTAGAGATGTCCTTTATAAATTCTAACTTCTAGAGGAGGCATCTCATATGGAACACAAAAGGAAAGTCTATATGACGGTTTAAAATTACCTTAGATCCGTTTCACCACTCAAAAATAGTCAGGCATTCCATTCTATACCTATTATTATTCATAAAAGATTCTGTGATCCTAAGGTTAAGTCGTTGTTGGAACACCTGATTCCAAGTCCACCACAATTCCTTTCCTCTCTTATAAACAGATGTCCATCATGCATCTCCGTGCACTTTTTGTAGCCTCAACATTGGTGTTGAGACATCTGAACTATCTCCTATTTCAGAGAATCACGAGGTTGACCATTTTGAGGAGGATATGATGGTCCCCTAGATACATCTTATCTCTCATCATAGTTTGTTGCATGTTACTCACTCCGTGACCTAATTCAAATTGGAAGTCATCTTTACTATTGTTATGAAGTGTGAGGACAAGCCGTTGAATCTTGTGATTGATAGTGGAAGTTACATGAATGTGATATCTACTATTACCTAAGATAGGATGAAGCTCCCCATGGAGTCTCATATGCAACCATATAAGGTCGTATGGATTGATGTGATCTCCATTTCAGTTGCCAACATTGTTTAAGAGCATTTTAGCTACTCTGCCACACTTATAGGATATGGTGTGATGTCCTCACCATAGATGTTGTTAATATACTTCTACTTATCATTTGCACATCACTCTTGAGTTTGTGAGAAAGAGAGATAATTGAGTCCATCCAACCCAAGGTGGTTGCACTTAAATAATTTAAGACTTTGCGAACACATGTTGACCACAAGTCTCTCAACACCTAAAAAACTTAAGGCTTCACGAACTCATGTTGACCACAAATCTCTTCATGCCACTAGTAAGCATGAATTATAGCATGACATGGACAATACTCTAAGATTCACTCTAGTAATTTTGAGCACATCTAGCATAATTACTGCGGAGACTCAAATTTGAAGTGAGTATACTCATATTTGATTTTCAATGTGCAATTGGAGCCTCAAACTTAGCTTCCTCCATTGAGGAGTATTCAACACATGATCAATCTCGTGTTGGATCTGCATTCCATAATTGACATAGGATGAATGTAGAGTGTGATCTAAATGCTTTAATAGAACTCTAGTGAAGTATTTTTAGTGATATGTTGTTGGGGTTTAAAATGATGACATGCACAAGCAATTATCCGATGGTTTATTTACAATAACGGTTGAAATTAATAAAGAAGTTCACATTTACTCACAATCAAAACTTGAATACTAATGAAGTTATCAATTTCTGGTTGAATCATGGTTAAGAGTGCTTCAATTAAATACAAAGCGAATAAATCCGGTAAGTAGAATAATTCATGGGCAAACACCAATGAAATACTTTCCAAAATTATATGTTTGTTCACCAAATATGCACCATAAATTGATATAGACTTCTAAGAAGATCTTGCATAAGCAATAGAAAGCCGGGGAGATAAATTGTTGGTGATTTCATGGGCTGGACAGCAATCCTGCACTGATGTGGTACGAAGTTCAGGAACTAGATGGGGTTTTGGAGAGGATGGTGGGGCTCGGGTAGGATATAAGGATTACAATGGTGTCAGATTCGGGATGGAAGGGGGCTGTCTGTGGCATATCTAGAAGAGAACAGTGAACTGAAGAAGTTCCAGGCTGCAATTTGCAGTTCTGGACATGAACATGGGCTTGGTTAGAGAGATGTAGGGGTGAGTTCCTGGCTGTAGCAATTTCTGAGTGAAATGGATGTGTCGACGGAGGTGGGGCTGGGCAGATGGGTGTTCAGTAGGTGGAGTTAACATAGGAATGGGTGGTTAGGGCTTGATAACGGTTTGGAGTGGGGAACTAGGCCGTTCAGTAGAAAACTTATAGTTAATGTGGTGGTTTCTTGTGGCTAGTGGCAAATGTAGGTAGTTATAGAGGAGTTTGGTGGGTGGAGGTGGTAGTTCTTGAAGGTTTTGAGTGGTGGGGGTGGTTATGAGATAGTTATGGAAGAGAGGGTAGTTACCTTGGCTTCGTCACGACACCATGGATCAACGGCGAGAGCCTAGAATTTTTGTCCAAAATTTGCGATCCTCGTAAATCAGTTCCTTGACCTTTATTTATAGATATTGAGGCCATTATTGTCGGTCTATATTGTCCGAAATTTCAACCCCTAATAAAACGTGAAATTAAAATACATAAAAATATCTCGTCGTCTCTTTGAACGCGACCACGGGCCAAGATTATCCATACAACAATCCTAACTCTGCTTCCTACATATATAAAATGTGTGGGTTCCGATAAGAGTCGACTCGCACACCATCTGTGATCCCCGACAATAATCTTTCTCATTATCTCATGAACCATATTGAGGATGTTGAGCTCAAAAGGCAAGTTTATGACCTACTGAATAGGGGATTCATTCACAATAATGTCTCCAATCCCCATGTCTCGTTTTCGTCCTTCTTACTCCCAAGAAGGATAACTCTTGATATATATCTGTTAACACTCATATGATCAATAAGATTACTAGCAAGTATATGTTTTCCATTTTTAAGCTTAATGACATGTTGGACAAGATGCCTGTGTTGTTCATTATCCATGAAGTCTGCAACTTTCATGGATTAGCCACATTTTATCAGAGATTTACCTATAGTTTTTGCTTGACTATAGCTCCCATCACCCATTGTTTGAAGAAAGGTGAATTTGATGGACTTTTATGACCTCCAAGGCCTTTATTGCAATTAAATATTATATGTTTAAACCTCATGTGCTGAGATTGCTCATTTGAACAAGGTTTCTAGGTATCTTCTGAACATGTGATGCCTTGCGAGTCTATATTGGAGGTGTATTCAAGCAGGAGGGTTACCCCCATCATATTCTACAATGAGATACTAAACGATTCCTGACATCGATATTCTATATATGAATATCGATGTCGTGGTACATGCATTGTGTCATTGAAGACATTAATTGTTTTATGTCCATTATCCATGAAGTCTGCAACTTTCATGGATTAGCCACATTTTATCAGAGATTTACTTATAGTTTTTGCTTGACTATAGCTCCCATCACCCATTGTTTGAAGAAGGGTGAATTTGATGGACTTTTATGACCTCCAAGGCCTTTATTGCAATTAAATATTATATGTTTAAACCTCATGTGCTGAGATTGCTCATTTGAACAAGGTTTCTGAGGTATCTTCTGAACATGTGATGCCTTGCGAGTCTATATTGGAGGTGTATTCAAGCAGGAGGGTTACCCCCATCATATTCTACAATGAGATACTAAACGATTCCTGACATCGATATTCTATATATGATAGAGTTTTATGTCGTGGTACATGCATTGTGTCATTGAAGACATTAATTGTTATTTAGAGATTGTGTTGTACTCTGTCCACGAAGCTCTCAAGTTCGTAAGCGCACAAAAGAAGCTTACCACACGAGATGCTAAGTGAATACTCTATCTACATAAGTATCCTTTTGTCCTCAAATTCAAGTTTGATATTGAGAACGGATGATGCACTGAGTCGAGTGTGCACTATTTTGAAGCCGAGTGTTACCATCACAAGATTTGACAAAATGAAAATGGCTATCATAATTTTAAGGGTTTCTTCAAATTGTTAAGTCCTTAACCTCCGTGTCACAACCTTATCCTACCAATTATTAGATGTGAGATGGGTATCTCGTTTGTGACACTCGTCTTTGTATTCTCAACACTTTCCCAAGTGATTTCCTTATTAATGAAATGCATTCTAGAGGATTCTCTTGTCCCTTCAGACTCGACAAGATTGTTAGCATTACTATGTATGACTTATTGTAAATCGGGATGATGCATGTATTGTTACTTGATGTTGCATTTGCAACTGACAAAGGATGAGTGTTACCATCACAAGATTTGACAAAATGAAAATGGCTATCATAATTTTAAGGGTTTCTTCAAATCGTTAAGTCCTTAACCTCCGTGTCACAACCTTATCCTACCAATTATCAGATGTGAGATGGGTATCTCGTTTGTGACACTCGTCTTTGTATTCTCAACACTTTCCCAAGTGATTTCCTTATTAATGAAATGCATTCTAGAGGATTCCCTTGTCCCTTCAGACTCGACAAGATTGTTAACATTACTATGTATGACTTATTGTAAATCGGGATGTTGCATGTATTGTTACTTGATGTTGCATTTGCAACTGACAAAGGATGGTTGACCTATGTTGGGTTTTTGTACTCTCTCCTTTATAAACCGTGGGATGATCTTAGCATCTATTTGTTTTGGGCTTACCACGTGCTTCACATCGTTACGACTATATCTTGTTGTCGAACATAAATTCATAGAAATGACCCATTTTATTCCATGCTGGAAGACTTTAAATGCTTCGCATGAAACCATTATATTTTGTTGGAGTTTATGAGTCTTATATTATTATGTCAGTCTTTAATAGTAGTTGGGTTTAGTCCCACACAACATATCGGTGTTATGTGTCTTGTTGTAACTCCTATATAATGCCCCTAAGTGGATGAATAAACACATTAAGTATTTCCCTTTCTTATTATCCAACATGGTATCAGAGCCGGAGAAATCGATTCCTGACCGTCTATCTTGGAACCCTAGCTGACTCTCGATTTCGTATCTATGGATCCCGATTCCTCCTTTTTCTCTCGCCGCCATTCTTTTATCCATGATCCCGTCGGTTATGAAATGTCTACCGTTGTTTGTGCTTGTTAGAGCCCATCCGTTTTCGCTCCAGCTTCTCTCCTGTGCGTGAACCTTAGGGCAGAAGTCGACGAAGGTGTCCGCCTCTCTTCATGCTCGTCACTGCTTCTCGCGTGGAGCTGATCACTCCCTGACGAAGGAGTCGCTGCTTCTCCCTTCTGCTTCTCAAGCCGTCACTGCTGGTCCGCTCGATCGATGATGTAAGCCCGTCGTGCATCTCCCGATCCCGTCGAACTGTTCTCTGTGCTCGTTCGACGATGTCGATCCTGTCTCTGCCAAGATCGACGATAAGATCTACTCATGCCCGCTCGCTGCTTCTGTAGCCCTAGACTACTTCTCGTGATCGCTAGTGGCTTCTTCCTGCTTCTTTCGGCTCAACCCTCTGCTCCTGACGTCGATCCCGCATTCCCGCCTGGAGACGATCCATCTGATTCTGGTTGACGCTCCTGTCTGCGTTCCCTGTCAATGCTCTACTTGGCCTGGTTCCATCGTTCCTCTACCAGTCTCGACGACTGTCCTGCTTCCGTCTGCCGCTTGTGCATGCAACCAACTATTCCCGGGTTTCTACCCGCAACTGCTCTCGTCATCGACCAGTTGTTTGATCTTCATCGATGATCTCTCATTGATTTGTCGATCCCGTGGAGTTCCAAACAGCTGACCGTCGTTCTCCTGTGCCGATCTCTCCACCTGGTGCTTCTTCTGCCGATGACGCCTGCTGCTGATTCGGAGCTTCCTCTCCGCTATGGGCCGTTCTTTGTTGTTGTTCTAGAAACTCCATCCGCTACTCCCGATCCAGACGCCTCCGGCCGCTGCACCTTGGGTTTCCATAAGTTCTAGTTGATGCCTCACCTTCTGGGTGCTGATTTCGCTCGTCGATAATGATGCTTTGTGGTAGTTTTTGTCGTCTTTGTGTCTCTTTATTGTCTTGTTGATTTGTTTTTCTTTATGGTCTTGTTCTGCCTATATGCACGTGTTATCCACGTGAGGGGGAGTATTGGGATGAAGGCGAGTCAGATGATCTTTCCTGACTTTTCGCCTTCATTCCACATGGCCTCCAGACTTATGTCATATGTGTCTCCCCATATTTCTTTTGATTGATCGTGTGTTGGGACACGACTGATGTTGATGTTCTAATCTCAGCGGGTTGTGTCGCGTGGGACCGTGTCGTGTGGGACCGCCCTTTGTGTGGATTATCTCCGACAGGTTATCCCCGGTTGGTGATTTGCTTCACATCTTTCGTTCTCTTTCGCATGTTGTGTGTAGGTGATGTTGGTTGACCTTTCTATCCAACGGGTTGTATCGTGTGGGAGTATCCCCGGTCACCCGTCTGTTGATTTCTTTCCAGCGAGTCCACGTTGTGTGTGGGACTTGCATCGTGTGTGGGTCTACACCGTGCGTGGCTATGTCCCCAACTTGATTCCCCGGTTTGGAATTTCCCCCAGTGGCTTGTCTGTTGTTTTGTCCCATATCGCCTACCTCCATTGTCGTTTTTATGTTGTCCAAGCTGAATGTTCCCTTCAGCTTGAGGGTGAGTGTTGGAGTTTGAGTCTTATGTTATTATGTCGGTCTTTAATAGTCTTGGAGATCGTGTGAGAGTGCTTATGTAGGATATTATGAGCAGTGAGCACCATCTTAAACAGCAGTATCGTTGCGTCTGAGTCTCTCTTTGTTATGTATCGTGTACTATTTTTTATGTATCGTTTACTGTTTTTATGTATCGTGTATACTTATTTAATAATTTATGTTATTGAGTCACGCAATCAATGTGTCATTGAGTTATGCTTGAGTCAATTATGTGTGTCACTAGTCTATGTATTTTGATTTTTTTCTTATTCTCAACCACTTTTCTTTGACTCAACATTACTTAAAATTTCTTCAAATCATTTGACCTTCATGTCATCCCATTTGAGCGCGCCACATCACTTATGACTCCATCTCACTTGAATCAAACCGGACAAATCAATGAGCCTCTCTCCCACTCTCCATGACAATCAACCACCACCTCCTCCCCTCCATGTTGACCGACCATCTTTCTTGTCAACCATCACCATTTGGAGTCCGAGCTAGCATAAATATGATCCTTGTATTGTATTGGAGTTACTTGATGATAAATGAAGGACTTATGCTAGTAAATTCTTCTCTCTTTGTGTGCTTTCTGATGGGGATCCATCTGATCGTGCACCTGGAAGAGCTCGCCGCAAGGCGGGACCCACGTTCGTATATTCGCGCAGGAAAGCTTGATCGGATCGCCGATCCGACTCCGCGGTTGCGTCCGGATTGTTACCGCGAGTCAAATTTATATATTGGTTTATGTATTTGGACTTATTATTGTTTTATTTTATGGGTTTTCCATCCGGCCAATCATAGCTCCTAATCATAGTTGTTGATTGGGATGCCCTAGTTTTATTTTAATTATAAATAGGCTCTTAGGGGGCTGATTTGAGGCATTGCAGAATTTGGAGAACATCATTCCCGGATTCCAGCGATCAACCCGCGGTGCCGACGCCGTGGAACCCTAGGTGACGACTCCTAGGTGCTCAATCTTCTCCCCAAGGTACCCCCTATCCTTCCCCCTCGTTCTCCCCACCTCCCAACCACCGCCGACCACCCTAGGCCTCTCCCAAACCACCACCAATCTGCTGTCCAGCAGTCCAGCAGCCCGTCGCCAACCTTTCAGCCGCCCCTCCCCTGCAGCCCTCCTACAGCAATCCGCACCCCCTCCTCCAGCCGCCCACCTCCCTGTTGCCCACCGTCAGCCACCCACACCCCCTCCTTGCCGCCTACCCTCAGCCACTCCTCCTCCTTGCCGCCTACCTTCAGCCGCCCCTCCTCTGCCCTAGCCGACCATCCCCCTTTCCCTCTCACGTGGATCCACCCCTATTTCACCCTAAAATCCTAGATCAGTCCAGATCTAGGATTCTCGCTTCCTGTTCCGTTATTCCCTCCACCCTACGCCATCCCACACCCCGGATCCGCTATCATACACCGGATCCATCCATCCCCCACCCGGATCTATCCCATAGTGGCCGGATCTATCCATTTCCGGCCCGATCTCCTCATTTTCCACCGTGGACAGCCACCACCACCCCATCACGCCTCTGGTTCCTCCTTCGATCGCCGATCTACGCCTCCGGGTTCCAGTTCTCCAGTGTCTCGGTTCAGCCCGCTATTTTGTGAGTATTTCGTTGTACTTTGACATTTGATTCGATATTATTACTTGGTGTTTTCCTTGTGCTTGTTTGGAATTATACTTGTGGGTATTTGTTTGCATACAATTATAATTGCAGGTGGGACAAGTTCGCCGCGCGCTCGCTTTGGCCCTTCGATGCGGAGGAAAGCTACGCTTAACCGCTAAATTAAATATTGTCTTAACTCTTTGTGATCTTGTGTGGTGTTACAAGATTTTCATTGCTCTAATTATTAATCGCCGCTGCCGACTGTCGCATTGCATTTAGCGTAGGTTTAGCATTCCGCACGTGCACTCACACTAGAGTCCTAGGTTTTGCGCACCCACAACCTACCCCTACATCACTTTCCCTCTTTGTAAAGGACTACTTTGAGTGAGACTTTGCAACCCCTTGGTTAGATACTTCCAAGCGGCTAAGACGGTGAAGGACTGTCCATGTTGCTACCAACTCAATTATCATGTTTACCTTACTAGAAATATTTTTACTACAATATTATTCATCTTAAAGTCAATTGTTATTTCCTCCTTGTGTTTGTGATTATTAGTTTTGTGTATTAGCCCATTGTTTTTTTCCACGAAATTGCTGATTTGGTGGTTCCTGGATGGTTTTCAGCAAAAGGCAATTATAGCTATTGTCTGGACTGGCTAGAAAACTGACTCATGGTCCAGCTAGTTTGGGCCAGTTTGATAACCACCTATACAAACATATTATTATATGTTAGTTTAAAGTTTTTTGTTTTTTGTTATTAAAATTTAAAAATTATATTAAAAATTAAATAATTATATTTTATGAGCTATTATGAATTATTAGTCATTTCTAATTAGCGGATTTGAGTGGAAGTAATATCACTTGAATTAAGCATTAAATTTTTTGACTTAACTCTAATTGATGTTCAGTAGGCTTAGAATCTCTTGATTTCAAGTTGAGTAACCTGACTCGAACCACACTTTGATTTTGACTCAATTATGAGCTAGATTGAAATAAAAAAAATCGAGTTCGAGCCAATCCTAGCTCACTCGATCTCAACTCGGTGCCACCCCAGTTAAGGCGGGCATTGATAGGGTTTGTAGATTTCAAGTTGAGTAACCTGACTCGAACCACACTTGGATTTTGACTCAATTATGAGTTAGATTGAAATAAAAAAAATTGAGTTCGAGCCAATCCTAGCTCACTCGACTTCAACTCCATGCCACCCCAGTTAATGTGGGCATTGATAGGCCTCGTAGATTGAATTAATATGAAAGACGTATGAATGAAAATAGGCAGGCACAAAATACTATAGCTTGGGACTGCACAATAAACAAGTTTTAAGTTATAATGGTCATTTTATGTAGAACTCAATATGGAATTAAGCATCAAGAGGATTAATATAAGCTGTCACAAATATTTGAAAGAAGGCTAATGTTGATGAAGATTTCTTGGTAATTTGATGGAGTACATGTCACTTTGTTCAAGTAGCCTTGATTTCTTATATTTTCTTAATTCTCTTTGCAAGTATAACATGCCATCGCTGGTCACTTGATGGCACTATTACTTTTTTCATAGAATACTAGCTAATTATCTTTGATTATTTCTCCATATTTGTTAAAGATTGGCATGTCAAATATACTAACATGATTATGGTTCATGATATTTTACATACAGAACTCTGTCTCCTCACGCAGCAGTTCAGCGGAGGAGCTCTTCAGGATTTTCTTTCAGATCGGAGGAACGCGCGGAGAAAAGGAAGGAGGTCATTATCGTAGTTACCATTTTTCGATTTCAATAAGCTTTCTCACTTGCATCATGCGCTGATGGTGATGTGTTGGTTTGACAGTATTTTACCAAGTTGGAAGAGAAGATTAATGCAATGGAATTGGAAAAGACTAACATGCAGGCAAAGTCTAAGGCGAGACACTCTTCTTGAGAATTTTGCATCACCGTTTCATTTTTCTACTTTAATACTTGCCATGCGTGGCAATTAACTAGACCCAGCAAATGACATGCTGCAGGAGAGCCAAGAGGCTGAAATCAAGCAGTTGAGGAAGAGTTTAACATTTAAGGCTACTCCAATGCCAACTTTTTATCAAGAACCTTCTCCTCCCAAAGTTGAATTGAAGAAGGTAAGTTTATTTTTTCTCATTCCTGTCTCTGCCTTCATGAAGAATACTTGTTGGGTATTACTCGTCTAAAAAGGATAACTATTTAATCTGATTCTCTGTCAGCTTATTTGTCTTTTCATTCTTCAATTTAGTAATCTCAATCAGGTTGACTACGGTATCCTTTGATTGTTTAAGGTTTTTTCCTCATGTATGTTTAAGGTTTGTTCCTCATGTATGTTTTACCGAGTTTGCACGCAAGGAGAGCTAGAAGTACTTTGTAGTGTTAAAAGGTACTTGAACCTTCTCAAATCCAGAAATTAACTGACAGGAGCTGTTTTATAGGCCCAGAATTTTAATTATTAGAATTATGTTTGCATTAGAGTAAGGTGATTGTTTTTCCAATTTTGGTCTCTATAGAGGACAGAAAACTTTTGCAACCTTGGTGGTAGTCAAATCCTAAAATCCCAGATACTAAAAAATTAAAAATCTCTTTTTGTAACTTTTATCGTAGGCAAAGGCAAGTAACAAATGAAGCTTAAATTTTCTTTTGCATCTCATCTGCTTTCCAGTTTGCAATTAAAATTTATGATACCTTTTTAAGGCTGTATCACAAAATGTTGCACTGTATGGAGACTAGCAGGAAGATTTTTATTTATTAATTTAAGAAAACATTGTTGTTGTTGTGTTGTGAATTTTTCTTCTACTATATATGATCAAATGCTTCAATAAACATTACTATCCATGTTTCTTCTATAGTTTTCAAGGAATTTAAGGTATTGATTGATACAACCAAGAATTAAAATGGGGCCTTTCAATATTTGCAGGACATGATATCCGAAGATATTTGAATTTTACCTACACGACATTATATGGTGCATATTTTACCTTCACAATGATTATTCCGTAATCTCTTCACAGCACTTCTAATCATTCTAGGATTCACTCATCAGAGAATCTCGCTTCTTTCTCTTGACACCCAAAAAAAATCTTCTTGTCCTCTCACTTTCAGTGCATCTCGCTTCTCTCTCTTGACAAAAATAAAAAATGTCTTCTTGATCGACCTGGTTTCATCAGCCTGTGTTGATTGAACAATAGTTGTAGGCTAGGGTTTAGAAAAGAAGGATACTCCCATAAATACTATTGTTCAGAAATTTTTTGATGAGGATCGTTTTTTTCACTTTTAGAGGTTTATTTTAAGTTATCCAGTCCTGTGGCAATTATTGATTTGAATTTCAAAATCATATTTTAGATGGCTATAGAAAATGTATTAGCTATGCGTGAGAGCATTATATCTTGTTCTGCGCGTAATTCATTTGGTTCTGTGTTATCTTGTTGGAAGAATGCAGTGTTGTTTTCGACCTCTCTCTAATCACACGGTCTAAAACACCCAATTCTTCACCTTCTAGATTATTCAAATCTCGAGTATTAATGCTTTGCAGACGATAAAAAACCAAACAATCCGTAATATTACTATCTAGATAAAAGCCGAAGTCAACATTCTCAAGGTCCAGGGCTATTGCCCTCAGATACCTTTAAGTATTTTCAATTGAATGGGCTGGTTATTTACTATCTCAGCTATCTTTTGTCTCTGAGTTGCTCTAACCCCTATTTCATGGCCCCACCTCCGTGTTCGCCTTTTTTTTCTCTCTAACAGATCCCGCCGACAAGGGCTCGATCGCCCAAGCTTGGGCGTCACAAGCCTACCAGCCCTGCGGCTAACAATCCGTCTGAAGGCAATGAGTTGAGTCAACTCACCGAGTCCGACCCGAACTCAGTCAAGCAGAACGGAGGCGCAGCGCACACCCGGGACAGCGCAGCAGCACCCCGAAAAACTGCCACCAAGAAGCCAGTTTCAAGTCTCGCTTCTCCGAAACCAGCAGCAAATAGACCCGAAACTAAATTCGCCGCTTCAAAACTCAAAGTGTCGAGCATAAAGCAGAGGGCCGAGAAAGGGAGGGCGGATGAAAGCGAGATCAAGGAGGAGGAGGTTTCTGGGAAGCCATCCGAGGGAGATGGATGCATTTTCATTTCATCTGGTGCGGGCGAAGTTCCTGCTGAAGTCTGATGGATGGGGGGGAGTGACCTGTTTTCCCCCATTTGTATTGGACGGGTTGTTGCTGTTGGAGTGTTGGGTGCGCGCACACTTTGTGAATATCGGCGAAGCATTCTCCATTCTCCATTAACAAGTGTATGATTGTTTTGGTGTTGTCGCTTGCATTTCATTGTCTTGGCTGGTGGTGTAAGAGTCTGTGTGTGTGTTGTTCCCTCGGTGTGTGCTGGAGACATTATTGAATACCCCTCCCATCCCTGGATTGATTCTATACCACTTGATTTTTGCCTTGTCCTGTACTGTCTCCAGGTTCCCTATTTTTTTCCTGGTTGTTTTAAAGGCAGACCCATCACGACTATGGGCAGACCGCGTTGGTTGCTGTAAGGAAAATTGCTAGAACGGCTATGGGCAGACTGAGGTTTTTTGGGTTCACAAATCTCTATGGCGTTTTATTTTGGTCTGCCATTAGCCTTGATCGGCCCTTAGTTGGAATTGGTCTGCCCACAACAGCGGACTTTTTTTTATATGGTAACGGTTTTTTGTTTGGTGATAATATTCCTGCTTTAAAATAAATAAATTATGTAGAGGTAAGTGGCAATTGCTAAACTAGCTTAATCTGTATAGAATTGTGTAAAATGTTAATTATGATCATTTTTGTCAAAATCTTATGATCAAAATTGATTTTCTTTTTATATGACCTTAATAATAGTTTAGATTTTTGTGTGTATTTTTTAACATTAGTAGTGTCATGCAACTTTATGTTTATATATATAGAGAGAGAGCATTGTTAACAACACATCATCTCGCTATTAGCGTATATGCTTAGCCAATGAAAATGTGACATGTTGCCCAAATATTATTTTGAATGCCCACAAGAAAAATGTAACACACTAATCATATAAAAGTTAACAATCTGAAAATGGCCAGACATGTTTGGACAATGATGAGATTTAAGGACTAAATTTTGTGGTGAGCTCTGATGTTCAGGAGTATTATCATACAAACGTAGGGGAATGATAAACTCCAAGACGTAAAAAAGTGCAACAATAAAATATGCGCTAGGTGTTCATTATTGTGTCCCCACCGGTGTAAACCAGCATGTCGGATGTCCCTGAATAGTTTGATATCTGAGGAATTTTGATCATTTTTTTTTGTTTGTGGTGTAGAAGGTTTGAGTGGTTGGTAGCTATTGTGGCCCAATATGTATGATCAGTGGCGGATGCAGGAATTTTGTCCTGTGTGGGTGGACTTAAAAAATGAAAAAAAATCGAAAAATATAAAACAAACACATTAATATGACAGATTATACAAAAGTTGCACATGCAATAGTAAAAAGATATAAATAACTTTGCTTACAAGACTCCTCTTCGAGCTTTCATGTTTTGAAAGAATTTCATAATGTCATCATTGTTTATTGTGGAAAATGTCCTTTTCAATATATGTCACTAAGCAAGCATTCATCCATTCATTCCCCATTCAATTACGTAATGATGAATTGATAATCTTCATTGTAGAAAATGATCTTTTTACAGTTGCAGTTGCGACAGACAATAACAGTGCTAGCTTCACAAGTAAATATGCCAATGGATAAAGAACATCCTTCTTCAATTCAACTAGTCTTTGAGATAATCCTCCAAGCTCAACCACCTCTGAGAAGTCATTATTTAAGCGAACATCTAAAATATAACATTCAAGTTGATTATCACGCCCCATTAATGCAATTGGAGAGAAGTCCATGGGATAATGTTCAGCAAATCGAATCAATTTGTGCTTATCAAATGCAAGAAATCCATTACTTGGATCTAAACTTGTCATACATAAAAGCAATTCTGTATTCACCTCATCAAATCGACTATTCAGCTCAACAAGTTGTAGATCTATCACTGCATAAAATATATCGACACGATAAAAATGAAGGTTTGTAGTTTCTTCAGTTTTACGTCTTGATCTCCCCCGAGCAACAAATTTGTCTTTCATATTCGGAACGATAATTTCATGCTTGTTACAAAAGAGAGTTACCTCGTTAAATAGAGAATCTCATCCATTGTTTCACATTTCTTGTAATCGTAACTTGGAAATTTTGACAAGAGTCATGACATTTACAAGGTCTTGATCATTCCTTTACAATGCTTGTGACAACTCATTGGTGATTCCCAGAACATTCTTCATTAAGTGGGTCAAACATACAAACTCAAAATATTGCACAACATTCAATAAATCACTAGCTTCAGCTTTTTGCTCTGAAAGTATGACATCCACTTCAATGATCTCAAGGACATCAATAATTGATGAAAATAAACAAATTAAACTCAAGAGAGTTCTATAATGGGAGTTCCATCTTGTGTCTCCTGTTCTTTTCAAAGTTCTTTCTTGATTCAAGTCTCTTCCTGTTACAACTTCATTGATCATTTGATATTTCTTCAATAACTTGTATAAATTGTTTCTCCTGGAGGATGTCTCTACGTTTGCAAATTGCAAGATGCCCCAATAATGTTTGTAATAGCTGTTACCAAGTTAAAAAAAGAAAAAATTCTCTCGTGTTTCTTTGCCGGGGACGGACACAATCTACGCGGATCTTTTCCAATAAGTCTTGTTGAAAAATTATGATTTTTAGGTTGAAAAGATTTTTTCTGTAAATACCATCTTCAAACTTTCTCCCTCTCATTAGGATCATATTCATAAATACTCTTCCGGAATCCCGGATCCGCAGGAAGATCATCTACATTGAGTTCTAACCGTTGACTAGTTGATCGTCTACTAGAAAAACTAGACGATCATTCACTTGTTTTTCTTTTAAAAAACTTTTCCACGATAACCTACCATAAATTATGAAAATGACATTCAGAATTCATCGCCTAAATGCACACATCAAGCATCACCGATCCGGGCCTATCGCCACGGGTAGGCTTCACACATCATGCCTAAGTCCGTCTCAAGCGGACCTCTAATGCAATTTAATGTCGGGGACAGACACAATCAACCCGGTGAAAGAGATCGTTACCCTTGAAGCATGCCTTAGAGCAATTGAATCGACCGTAACGGTTCCCACTTTGCTGATCTGAACTCTCCTCAACAAGACGTGGCTGAAAATACAAAGAAATTTTTCATCAACATAGAAGAAATGAGTATGGCATAACAATATCTCGTCGAGTCGTGGCCTCATTTATGGAGGGGTTCATTTTATAATATTAAATCTTTATAAAATTGGGAAGGTGCATATTTACAGTTTGACACGTTTTTGTAAATATTAAATGCTTATGAAAGTTTGAAAAGGCGAGACCTCATATGCGGGCATGCTTAGGTGCGTGCGTACGAGCAGAGGGTTTTGGGTGTCAAGTTGGTTTCAAGTCGAAAAATGATCAACGTGAAAGTTGCAGATCTCATCGAGACGAACAATTTTCATGTTGACCACGTTTTGATTTGAAGCTGTTTTGACCCTCAAATCAAAGCCCGAAAATTAGATTTTTGTAGTTCTACTGTAGCGGACTCGCCACCCCAGATTTCGAGCCCCAAATCGATGCTCAAAACAGCTTCAAATAAAAAAGTGATCAACATGAAAGTTGTTCGTCTCGGCAAGAACTACAACTTTCATGTGATCATTTTTCGATTTGAAACTGTTTTGACCCTTGCCCGTACGCCCATACGCCCGCACAGGATCAATCTCCAATTTGAAAATTTTATAATAAAGAGAGACATATAATTGAATGTTGAATATTTAAATTTTTATTATTTGTAATAGGAAGGAGCAAAGTTAAAAAGCTGAATATTGCACGAAAGAGTGTTTTTGACTTTTTTCCCTCTTAATATATTGTAGATAAAAATGATTACTTCACACAGGTATGAAGATTAAATTTGGGTAGTTTCATTTGAAAAGGATTCCAATTCCACCCCAATAGGCCATAGAATCTACTCCTTTGGAAGGGAAAAAACCAAGAACGAAAGGGATCGAGATCCTCTATATTCGCTTTCCTCGTCGCTCCCTCGACGAGACCTAGGCTTCGTTTGCCGTGACTTATTTGCTCCGGTGAGTTAGGTCAAAAACGCCATTATTATAGATTGTATGTTTGGCAAGACAAAGGATACGGCCGCTACCAAGAAAATAAACTAGTTTTGAGCATAAAATGAAGCACTAACCCGCTGTTCGCCCCTCGCTATTCGCTTTCCTCCTCCCCAGTTTCGATCGTGAAGCCCTCGTCACTCCCTCTCCGCCATTCTTTTCTTGCTGGAGGAGCCCTCTACGAGACATAGGCTTCGTTTGGCGCGGTGGTAACGGTCGTGAACGTGATGGTTATGAACCGTCGTTAGTGAACGCCCGACGTCACCTAAAAAAATGGGTGCTGTTATAAGCAAACCCTTTTTGATTGCTAACAAACCAATTTCTATGAGTTATTACGCGCCTTTTGAAAATATGTTTTGTACATGCGTTTTTAGGATTAGTGTTCAACACAAAAATTGTAGATCTCGTCGAGATCTACAACTTTCGTGTTGAACACTTTTCCTAAAAATGCATGTACAAGACGTATTTTCTTGTTATTTTCAAAAATTCACTATAGTTACGATCAATGCGATTTTAGGGCCTTGTGCGTGCATTTTTTGGAAAAGTGTTCAACACGAAAGTTGTAGATCTCGACTAGATCTACAATTTTCGTGTTGAACACTTTTCCTAAAAATGCATGTACAAAGCGTATTTTCAAAAGACACACAATAACTCATAGAAATTGATTTGCTAGCCACCAAAAAAGATTTGCTTATAACAGCACCCAAAAAAATCCATACATTTTAAAACTAATCTATTTTCTTGATAGCCGTCTGTCTTGCCAAACATACATTCTATCATAATAACTCACCGGAGCAAATAAGCTAGCCCGCTGTTCGCCGTTTCCTCCATCTTCTCCGGCCAAGCCGAGCGATCTCTCCATCTGCAGTAGGTTTTTGCTGCGGTTTCGGTTTTTCACATCTTTTTTATCCCATTCATTTTTTTAAGGAATAGTATACATTTGATCGAAATGGTACAAAAGAAAGAAGAAAAGGGAAACAGAGAGCCATCCATACTCCCTGGCGGCAGAGGAAGAGGAGATATGAGATGTCATAAGAGCTTAGCCGGTGGCAGGCGGCCGACGGTCATTCTTCTCCTCGGCGCGACACTCGTCCTCTCCGTTATCGTCGTCTCCATCCAGTCCTTCTTCACAGGTAGGAGTTAGATTAACGGAGAAACCCTAGTTCCTAGATCTCCTTTGATTCTTTCATTTATTTTTTCTCCTCGTTTTCAGATAAGCAGAGGTCTGATGTAGACAGGGAGGAGATCAATGCCCTCTTAGATTTTCAGTCCAGAGTTCAACAGTGCGTGGTATGATCCCCAAACCCTTGTCCCTCTTAGATCTGAATTAGTGCTGGGCCGCAGCCTACTGTTGCGTAGGGAGAACTAAAATGTCAGGTCCGAATTTAAGAGATTAGTCGCGCAGACACTTTATTTAGGGTTAGCGAACAGTAGGACTAGTTCTCCACCTAAGCGTGATGAAATAATCTCTGGAAGAGACTGGAGTCTATAGTTAACATGATTAATTTTATTAACTAAATATTTAACTTTTACATTCATACTACCTAAAAAAATGTCCTTCAAATCACAAGAACAAAAAAGATAAAGCTGGGAACCTAAATCGAACAGAAAACAATCATATAAGAAAATTAACTATGATCCCATTGTTCACTCACTAGACAGCCCGATGGTCCATCATAGTGCTTACAACAATGAGTATAATCCACACCAAGCAAGAAAGCCAACAAAGAGAAGCTATTTGCACAAAACAATTCATAAGCCCTTACCATTAGCACAGGTTTCAACCATAAATACAAATCTATGCGCCCAAGTCACAATACAAGTTCAACACTGCCTAGGAAGAGCAACATGTGTTGGGATTTCTGGTCGCGGAAGCGCAATCCCAAGGCACAACTAAATACATGATCACAAGAAACATATATTTTGCGCAATTTTATTAGCACAATAAAATTGCAATACTCAGACTAAGAGATAAAGTTCGAAAAATACACTGCAGAAGAACTCTGGGTACAAAAATTCGCAGGAGAGTAATATGAACTTGACTACAATTCGCAAAACAGACGCACACGATTCGTATCAGAATGAACCTTCGTCGTCGACAGACGACCAACCACCGCCGCCGCCGCCGGAGTGGTCGATGCGGAATAACGCCCAATTCGCGTGTAAGCTTGCTGCTCGCTGCGCCGCTTGCTCCACTACATCCTCTCCGCACTCACCGCAGCCTAGCCGCCTTCTTCTCCGTTGATCCACATCCAAGGGCTTCTTTCTCCAAACTGACAAACCGGTGGTGTGTTTCCAAGCCACAATCCATCCCTTTATATAGTCATTTCACATGTTTTGGTCTTCTTTCCTAGAAGCTTCCTTACATGTGTCTAGTCAAAGTACACGGGCGGCTTGGAGGAGGAAAGTCTTCATTGGCAGCCGGTATGTGAAAAATGTGAAACACATGAATTTGAAAATCAAACCAATTCAACATGCGCCATTGTATCAATAGTACTCTGTGAGAGCAATAATCTTAACTACATAATTGGGATTGTTGTTTTTCATATCTTATTGAGCTAAACCATAGTTCCATACGATCCGTAGATGTTGATGGGCGTGTGGAGTTGCAAAATTGCTTTTATAATATGTTAGGTTGTAGGTTAATTGGTGCCGACCGACTCCGGGCCGTTGCCCTGCCGTGACTCTCTCCGTAGGGTCCTATTCCGTGGCCGCAGAATTCTACGCGTTCGGCCTCGGCGGTATCGACACCATTTTGGGGGTGGCGCACTTGGCGATGTGCGCGTCTATTGGGTGACTATGACCATGCAGTTCCTCCACGGGGGCCGACCGTGTCGCCTCAACAATGACTCCGCTCTCCGATCTCCCTCGACACGATCCAGCTGACCACTGACGTCGCCTTCCCCGCGGGGCTTTGGCCCCTCTCGGGGACGTCCGCTGTGCCTTCCTCTCACCCGACAGCCTTTCCGGTGCTTCTCCCCGCATTCGCCGACTACTGCCTTGAGGACAAGACACATTTTCTAGGCGGCGGCATTGTTACGGTCGCGTATGCCGACGACACATCGGGGGAGAGTCTACTCTTGGAGGAAGGCGGCGGCCCCTAGCCCACCTAGATTAGAAGAGTCCGCGGGAACCATCGTCATCTAAATATTTAGGTTTGAATGTTATTTCTGGTTTTGATATGCGCACACCGGAACTCTAGCTATCTGCACCTCATTGTTATAAAGGGTGTTGTATGTCTCATTAGGGCCCTATTCAAGCTTGGATGCCAGTGTTTTAGGGCTGCTCCCTAAGTTCTCCTATTTTCTTCCTCCTTTCTTCTCCCTCACCACCGCCGGCCCTTCCCTTGCTGGATTCTTCTATAGGAGTTGGTATTAGCTTGTTTGGACACCACTGAACCTTCAAATGTATATTTCCGGAGGCATGGTAAATGTGGATTTTGTGACAATTGTGTGGACCATGTAATTTGTACACATTTGAGGTAGAGTGCCTTGTTATAGACAATACATTTTATAGATATTTTGGCTTGTGCTGGCTTGTATGTGCATATCATGAATTTGTGTGGTTATAATTTATTAAGTTTATAATGTTACCAACACAACTTTCATAAGGTACCATGGCAGGTTTGGACAAACACCACTTCCATAGAGTCTGTGGTAGATTTTGACCAGTAGCACTTCCATAGGGTGCATGATATATTTTTCTAAGTATCACCTCTATATGGTATGGGTATGTTTGGACCGGTATCACTTGCAAAGGGTACATGGTATGCTTTGACCATTACTTGCAGATGGTTTGCTTCGACCCTAAACCATTATTGCATACATTTTTCTAAGTATCACATCTATATGGTACGTGGTATGTTTGGACTAGTAGTTAGTAGTTCAACAAGGTGTATGATACTGAGGGCTGGTACTTGGTAGTGACGTATCATTCTTTCAAGATTTGAAAGTAGTTTTACACTATTTTCTTAAGATTTGAACTTGGGTGCTAAAATGTATGCAGCAATGATTTTGATGAAACCTTAGAATGTGTAGACTGGAAAACAAGAACTTGTAATATTGATGTGTAACAATGCTTAGAGATAGATGACATGTGGTATAGTCATTGTTTTTATACAACTCCTTATATATTACTTATGAATTAATGTAATCAACTTCACCATCCCTAAACAAATTCATGATGTAGGATAACTAAGAATATGTTTGACTTGTGAGCCAACATCGAGGACGAATTTGGCTATTCCCTCACTAGATAACTTTGCAGGGATTGATGCAATTCTTGTCCTAGACTATTTTGAAGAGACACATACGTAATTATGCCGAATTATGAGAGATTTGCACAATTTCTTTTCTTACGTGTAAATTTAGAAATATTCATAAAATGACATTATAATGTAATAAAATGACTTCGTCTTTAATTAAGACTAGTTAGCATAAATAATTTATTTGACTACATAAGTGAATGTCTGCAAAGATTCTTTAATCATGACTATCCATTATTGCCTCAATATTATTGAGCTCCTGGGCCGTGAGATTGATCGATCTGATTTGATTGGAGGAAGAAGAGTAGTCCTTCTAAGTATGTTAGCTAGGCTCTGCATTGTTCCGTATCACAAACCATTTGTTTGAATTAACAAACATAATGTTTTGGGTTCTTATCTAAGTTCTCCATCATTCTCCCCGGACTATATTGTGCTTAAAATTTATTGTTCTTATTATTTATTCATATTGAGCATTTTGTAATTTTAATGTGTTCCCCTTTATATAAGGATGTGTATAACCTAATAACACAGCACACTATTTCATTTCATTTGAATGGTATTAAAGGAGGCGCGCCCTAGTCGTATCTAATAATTTGTCATTCACGTGCTTTTGCGTTCCTCACATCTTCTTCCCCGATTACAAGGGTCATCGTCTTTGACTCACTTCTTCTACTTTGACCGGCATTCAGACGACTCTCTATTCTCCATTGACTTAATTCGTAGCTTCTTCGAGTATGGTTGTTGTTTACTCCCCAGTTTTTCCTATGCGTAAATATCTTCTTTGATAGTTCGTCCTCAACTCTCTTTAGTTGCTTCAACTATTCTCTGCTCTCTGCGACTTATTTTGAAGCTTCTCCGACCGTGAAATCACTGTTTACACTGCTTATTCTCCCTAGATTCTCTCTGTTACATATTTTCAACCGCAGATTATAATTTTTTTAAGATTACAGCCCGAGCGCTTCCGTCGACTCTGTCCTACAGTTACTTACACAGCTTCTTAACTACTATCACTGATCTTCTACTTCAACCAATCATCTACTTCCATTTATCATTTGTTTTGATGTTCACTTCTTTTTTCGCAAAAGCCGACGTATTTACTTGTAGTTGGTTGCAATTTACTGCAATTTGGTTATAGAAGTCTATACTCCCACATTTTTTTCACTTTGATCTTGATTGCGGCCTTTCTCTTCGATCTCAATTGCAACACAACTAGGAAAAAATCTTATGTATAGTGTCATGGACAACTTGAAGGTTCGGGATAGTTCCTCTCATTGTTCCTTTTCTCTTTTTTGTTGACCAACTCACTGACCTCCTCACCAAGCCCGTGAATCAGCCGCATCGAGGGATATCTCTGACATACTTGGCCTCTATGATATCTAGGGGTGTTCACGAATCGAATCGAATAATTATTCAATCGAATCCAAATTTGACATAGAATGCAGAGATTCGAATTCAGATTCGTTCGAATATTTGGAGTCGGATGCGGATTCGAATTCGTCAGGAAATGTTGGATTTGAATTTATGTTCGAATTCAGATTCGTATTCGGATTCAAACATGGATTCGAATTTTATAATATTTAATTATATATAATGTTTAAATATAATTATATATAATATTTAATTACATATATATAATTTATTTAACTATATGTTTTACTATTCGCGAACCCTTCAAACAAGAATAAAATTATTCGGATTCGAAAACTATTCGAATCCGAATTCGGATTCGAATTCCAAAAATACGAATTTTAATTGAATCTTCATGAATCGAATCTCAAACTATTCACAGACTATACTATTTCTGAACAGCCCTAATGATATCTACTCTCCATGTCAAACTGAATTTACATGAGCCATTCGTTACCTGTTTAAGGGGGCTGTTGGACAATTTATTTGTTCTATGCCCTAGTGGCTTTCTTGTAATTTTCTGGTGTTCTCCTTTATATATAATATAAATGATGTGTATATGCAACCTAACAACATAGCGCAACATTCATGTCCAATTTCATTTATGGGCACATCTCTCTGTTCTATTTTATGCTTTGAATTATCATGGAGTATTATATGTTCCATTAATAAGCCTTTTTGCACAAAATTTCTAAGTTATTATAAACTAAATGATTTATGGAAAGATAAATTGAGTATTTTATGCTCCATTATAAATCCCCTTTTAATTCAAAATTTGGAATAAATAGAAATAATAAAAGTGGTTAAAAATGAAAAAAAAAAAAAAACTCTGAAACCTTTCTAACCTGTTTATGAGAATAAGCCACTAATCTTGTTGCTATATTAGTTGCAATTTTATTTGCCATTTTTTATGACTGCATTCTGCATCATTTTTTTCAGGCCTACTTTGAAATGAGGGCTGATATTTAACAACAATGGAATTTTGTCCAGGCAAACAGAGGATTTGGCCTCACTGCAGACATTATCGATCACTGCAAATTGGTCCTTAAATTTCCCGAAGGCACCAACAGTACTTGGGTCAAACACTTCTCTTTATTTACCTTCCAAAATACATTTTTTTAATCCTTTTTCAAATGGTAGGGATTATCATTGATGTTCTTTCACTAATCTCTACCTTTCCCTTTACCCTTCTCAGTATAATGCACAGTTTAAAGTTTTTGAGCCATTAGAATACCATTATGATGTCTGTGAAGCTATTCTACTGTGGGAACAGGTTTGTGTTATTTTGAAATATATGTGATTGATTCACTTAATGCACACTAAACTGTAGAAAGTGGCAGTATCGAAACATGACTACGGTGTTGACAAGGGAATATCTTGATGTCCGACCAGATGGTTGGTTAGATTATGCTGCAAAAAGAATTGCGCAGTTGTAAGATGCCTTAAAAGTTTTTTGCATTTAGTTTCATGTTCCAACTATTATCAGTTTTTTGAGATCGGCAATGTCTTATTCTCATCAGGGGTGCAGAGAAATGCTACAATCGATCTCTTTGCGAGGAGCACCTTAATTTGATTTTGCCGTCAAAGCCTCCTTTTCATCCGCGACAGTTCAGGACATGTGCGGTTGTTGGGAATTCTGGTGATCTCTTGAAGACAGAATTTGGACAAGAGATTGATGAACATGATGCAGTATTTAGGGACAATGAAGCTCCTGTTAACGAGGTGTTTGAAATATATATTTCTTTTCTATAAAAATAAGTTACATCAGTGAACAAACACATGCCTTTGATATGAAATTTTGACTTAAGTGGCATTCACTTTTCAAATAGTGCCCATTTCACTATTTGAAAAGTGAATGCCACTTAAGTCAAAATTTCATGTCAAAGGCATGTGTTTGTTCACCGTTGTAACTTATTTTGAGCAACATTTCACTAGCAATAAGAGTACAACAACAAAATGCGAAGAAATGGAAACTAAATTTAAAAACTCGCCAAGTAATCGGGTTTGCTGAAACGAGTACGGCCGTTTGATTTGGGTGAGGATGGGGACATTGCGTGAGGTTCAGATGTGCGGTCTGCAGAGGAATCAGTATGGGATTTTGAATTTGTTGATTTTATGGTTTGGGGATAGGTCGGTGGTGGAGGGAGGGGAGGCTAGGGTTTCATAGGGGGGGAGGGGTGGTTTCTGTTGACCGCAAGAGATGAAAAGGGGAGGTTGGAAGGAGGTGGGGGTGGATTGTTGAGGGAGGATGGAGGTAGGGAGGTGGGCTGGCACTGGGAAGGGTAGTTGGGCGGCTGTCGCAAGTTCGGTGAGCGGTTGGTGGTCGGTTGATCGCTTACCAGAGGAAACGATGGTGGTTGTCGGCTCAGGGAGAGGAGCTGCAGAGTTGGGGAGGCTTGGGCGGGGCTCTAGATATGTCTGGGACGCACATGGGGCTGTATCTGCTGCTGGAAACGGCTCGTGGTGGTTGGAGGTGGCTCGGCTGTGGTAGGGAAGGGGCCGTGGTGTCTGCAGCACTGGCAATGGGGGCCGAAATGTTCCGCGGCTTCGCCCTGAGTGGAGGTGGGGGATAGGGTCGAGCGGCTTCCATAGAAAAAATGTAATTTCTTGATAATCCTAGTCTAAAAACTGCTGACTAATTATTAAGTACATTTAGACCTATTATCTATGTTAATTAACATGTTTCCAACTTTTAATTTCCTGCGTTTCTTTGCAGAAATATGCTAAACATGTTGGCCTGAAAAGAGACTTCCGTCTTGTAGTAAGGGGAGCTGCTCGCAACATGGCTGCCATTCTAAATGGATCTTGTAAGTTTGGAGCTTAATATGCTAAAGCGCGTTCTTTTTAGTATAAATCACTGTGTTATAGCAAAGTTATTTGGCTAATCATTATTCAAACTGAGGTGGCTTCACTTGTTTAGCCAAAAAGTTGACATTAATTAGGTCTAGACCATACGTTACTTTGTTGTTAAATCCTATTTTTGACAACGGTGATTTATAGTATGTCCCTGTTAGGAAAGCATTTGACTTTTATGCTGAAACGCCTTTGATGAACAAATATGACGAAAGCATAAACCAATAATTAAGAAACCAAGCATTGCATGAAAACATCAAGAGTTGTGGTTCTGCCAAAACAATCTTATATCCATGGGAAAGAAAAAGGGTCTGATCCGCTAAAAAGGAGCCACACGTGTACAATTGAAAAAGATAAGAGAATAATTTCCCCTAAATCCAAGTAAACTCAGTACTCACTACTAAGGTAAGTCTCAAATTAGCCAACAAAGTAGAAAACCTCCGAGTATATCTCATCGAAGGTCAGGTCATGTGGGTAGATCTTACAGTTTTTTGGGGATACAACTTGAACTGATTTGGTATGCATACTTGGCGACAGCACCCTTAGGCATCTTATATTTTAGTGACTATGTAATTTTACTTTACAAGGGCATTATTGTGATATTTTAGATAGGGCTTACTCTATATAAAGGAGGGACTTAGAGTCTTAGGTTATCTTTTGCATCTCTTAGGTTTTGAGAACTCTCCTTTGGAGAGGAACTTCAATGGGGAACCGGCCCCCGAGAGGTAGACACAAGTATTTCTCGTGATTTTGTGTATTCATTCCGATTATAGTGCAATTATGACGTGTTCTTGTTCTTGTTTTTGATATGTGGTTGCATATACATAACAATTTGTCGAACCTCCAGTCTCTACCTGCCGTCAACAATTGACCGCTGGGAACCAGCTCCTTCCTTCCCCTCCGCCATGGCCACGGAGTCGCTGAACTCATGCTTCGACTGAATGGACGCCACAAGCCAACCTCCTCGCTATGGCGCACGAGATTCATCGTCATCTCATTCCCTCCCCTCCGATGCAAAACCAACTCCTTACGATGCTTTCCGCACCACCTCCATCCCCCTCGCAACACACAATAATCATCCGGTCCAGTCCAATCCACATTTCATATTCCGATCAACCACCCCGTTGTTGTTTCTTGGAATTAACTCCAGGAGCATCCCATATGCTCTCCCCTACTACGATTTCCTTCCCGTTCCAACTCTTTGTTCTCATCCCAACCACTAGTGTCGGTTTAGATTCGCTCACACTTCACTCCCTCCGCCCTCTCCTTCCTCACATGCCAATCACCCACCATCTACCTTGACCCCGACAACAAAACTCTGTGTGAACCCTAGGAACATGAGCTCCAACCACTGCCTTGTCCATGCCAACGCCGGCCATTCCTCTTCTTAAGCACACCTCCGGTCCAACCGACACCCACGCCCTTCATCCCAAGGCCCAATATTGCCTTCCTTTTTTTCCTTTTTCTACAAACCAACCTCACATCCGCCCCGATCTTCCGCCTGTCACATCCGCCCACTCTGTCCTATCCAATTTGCCCTAATTTTTTTGAAGGCTTGGACACACACTCTCATGCTTTTAGATACTAGGTCCCCAGGTACCGACAACTTCCATGGGCCCCACCCTTCTCCACTTTTGGCACAACCAGCGACCTGCCATGCCCCCCACATGCTCAACTTCTTGTTTCGCTCCAAACCGTCAAACCCCACTTCCCATGGATTCCGCAACTACAATCCCGCACCTACAAAATCACAATTAATTTTTCCCCAACTATCTCTACGCCCCTCCTAATTGTTCAAACCCTGCCTGCCCTCAAAATCACACAGTAGTCGCATCCCCTATTAAATTCACAACACCCCGCTTCTGCCTCACTCAACTTCCCATTGTATTCACTATAGTCGTACTTATCATGTACCTGCATGGATGTATGACCAATGGCTTCTCGTTCACCTACCATCAATAAATTTGTTTTTTCTCAGGAGTTTATCAACCCCCATATTATTTGAGATCCAGATAGAGGAGCCCAACACACTCAATTTTGGGGCATGCACTCCCTCCAATCAACATTTTCCTCGATAAACCCTCTCACTCAAAGCCTTCATGCGACAAAATTAATAAAGGATCCATATAAAGCAACCTACAATACTGCTTTGTTTTTGGGATCGACGACCCACATTTTGTCGTTACCTGGTCTTGGGGACAAGACCGTTTTTCAAATACCGAGCTATGTCATGAAAATATTGTACATCCCCTCCGGACGTAAGTAGCCCTACTCCCCAACAACCAACCAGACTCACAGGACATTAGGTCGGATTGTACATTTTCATGTTTGAGAGTCCCTGATGCTCTGATAGTCCACCTGGCTCTAGTCACCTGAGTAGATGATCGAAGTTGATGACAATGACACACATAATAGATCCTTGGGAGTTAGACTCGAGTATTCCTCGTGATTTGGTATCTTCGTTCCGATTCTAATGAAATTACGACTTGTTTCTTTTCTTGTTCTTAACATTTTGCATATACGTAACATCATTTCTTTGTCTCTCTCATACGGTCGACAAGTAATGCTCACACACACGAGGAAGATAAATTGATTAACAAGAAGGGAGGTCTATTTTCCTTTGTCTTGTTTTTTGACTAGAGGACAACATGAATACAAATCTACAGGGTTGATGCCTGAGATTTAGGGTTCTCTCACTTTATTGATTTTCTACTAATTAAGCTCTATTTGCCACCTTCAACGTATGTGTTCCCTCTCCATTATATATAAATGAAGGTTGACCTTATTAAGGAGATGGTCACGCAAGCGGCATGACAGATGTAGTGAGTGTGTATGTTTCCTAACATGACTTTAATGGATGAATGCAACTGTAGTGATATAGGGAAATCTAAATGATGAATGAACAAGCAATTGTCCAACAATTAAATCACAATAAATTTTGAATTTAATAAAAAAATCCACAAACAACCACAATTGATATTAGAGTATTAAATAAATAGACAATTGATAGTCGAATTAAAGTTAAGAATGCTTTAATTAAATATTAGGAGAATACATTTCGCAAATAGAATAAATATTAGACAAACAAATACAAATTAATATCTAAAATTGCATGATTGTTTGTTACGGGTCCACCGTCAGTTATCCTATTCTATTAGTATTATGTTGTATCGTGTCTTTATTATGTTGAGTCTTTATTTTGATGAGTCAAGTTAGAGTATTTTAGGTGTTTTAATATTTCGCATATTGTCCTTGTAGCTGGTATTTACGCCCGTGCCATTTGGGCCTTATATAAAGAGGCCTTGTCTTGTATTTGAAATTAATCAATGAATGAAAGAAACTTTCCCTTCTCTCTCTCTCTCTTTCTAAGCTTTTCTCTCCTTCCTCCACCCTCTAGGGTTTCATCTTCTCTCATCTCCTCCTCCACCATTTCTAGGGCTTGCCCGTGTATCCCCTCCACCAAGATCTGATACCAAGATGTTATGGGCTTGTTTCGTGCCATCGTTTGGTAGAGGGGATACACGGGCAAGCCCTAGAAATGGTGAAGGAGGAGATGAGAGAAGATGAAACCCTAGAGGGCGTAGGAAGGAGAGAAGAGCTTAGAGAGAGAGAGGAATTAGAGAGAGAAGGGAAAGTTTCTTTCATTCATTGATTAATTTCAAATACTAGACAAGGCCTCCTTATATAAGGCCCAAATGGCACGGTCGTAAATACCCGCTACAAGGACAATATGCGAAATATTAAAACACCTAAAATACTCTAACTTGACTCATCAAAATAAAGACTCAACATAATAAAGACTCGATACAACATAATACTAATAGGATATTGGCGGTGGACCCGTAACATTGTTCACCCAAATATTTAACAATAAGTAAATAGGAAGCCACATAAGAATTTACATGAATACTAGGAACCAGGAAGGCAAATCGGTGGCTGAATTGGGGCTGGACAGCAACCTGGCAGTTTTCTTGCACTGTTTCTGGACGTAGATTCGTAATTCTACGGCAACTAGGGGGCCTTGGATATTATGGTAGGCTGTTGGATGGGTGGGGGAGGTTGTTAGGGCTGTTGGAGTGGAGCTTGGGAAGGCAGGGAGTCTCGAGTGCAGGACTTAAAATCGGGCAGCAGTAAGAGGACTTCTCTTTAGAACTCAAACCAATGCTGCAGTGCTTGGATCCAGGAAGGCACGATGATTAATGATTGATTCCCTTGTCTCAGATAGGGAAATAAAGTCACAGAAGTGCAATTTCAAGGCCAAGAAGGCTAAGCGAGCAATCCTATGATAGGAAGTAACTGATTGCCAATTTACCATGCTGGAAAGGTGGAATTCTGGCCGTGAATACGTAAGGGTGGGAAGGACTCGTTTTGCCTGGAATGGAGGTTGAATGGTTTAATTGTAAAAGGTGGGAACAATTATAGGCAGTTATTTTTGTTTTATCTTTGTTTTATCTTTGTTTTATCTTCGTTTTATCTTCGTTTTATCTTCGTTTTATCTTCGTTTTATCTTTGTTTTATCTTTGTTTTATCTTTGTTTTATCTTTGTTTTATCTTTGTTTTTAGTGGATTTAAGGTAGTTAAGACGGTGTTGTGTCGGGGTCCTCGGGGAAGTGGGTGGTTAGGGAGGTTATGAGCGGTTACTAGTGGGTGAGAGGTAGTTATGGTGGTTTTATGGAGTAGGAGGGTAGTTACGGATAGTGAACTGGTGGAAAAATTTAGTTACCTTGGCTTCGGTACCAAGGGTCCACGGAATCGGCACTGTGAGATGACCGCGAGAGCCTGGAATTCTGTCCAAAATTGACGATCCCTGAAAATCAGCCCATAAACCCCTATTTATTGACTTAGAACCCATTATGGACCGCCACGATCGTTCCAGACATAAAACTACTAAATTTATATGAAATAAAAATACAAAAAATACATTAAAATATGTCGTTGTTGTTCTGAATGCGACTACTGGTTCGGAGTGTCCATCCGATGATTCTAACTCCGCCTCTCGTGTAAGTTGACTCGGGCGGGTTCTGATAAGGGTCGGCCCGCCCGTGAAATCTGATCCTCATCAGGTGGTTTATGCTAATCGTGATGTTGATGTTGAATATAAGTATTCTTTTTAGTCTCACAATAAATTACGTAGAGTAAGTTCTTAGATTATTTGCGATAGTCAAGTATTGCATGTGAGAATCTTGATCGAACCCACTATTGGATTTGAAAAGGCCGGTGCCGCCTACTTTGTTCGCTAG
Organism: Dactylorhiza incarnata; assembly: GCA_033032865.1. Classification (NCBI taxonomy): domain Eukaryota; kingdom Viridiplantae; phylum Streptophyta; class Magnoliopsida; order Asparagales; family Orchidaceae; genus Dactylorhiza; species Dactylorhiza incarnata. The sequence continues at coordinate 255,366 of JAWHQI010000434.1, forward strand.
AGTTGGTTTTCAAATCAAATCATGTTTACATTTTACTTAAAATTATTAAAATGAGAACATCCGCCCCTATTTATAACGAGAGGGGCGGTTGGGCACCCGGCGTGAACGGCTATGATTGCCCGTTACGCCCGGTGTCCTAAAACACTAAATACAAGTACAAATAAAAAATAATACATATAAGTAGTAAAACGATGCTCCAGACGCGCTCGCAGTCTCGAATCGCCGATCCGATCAATGCATCCAATGCAAATATGCAAAAAATGGGTCCCGCCGAGTGGTGGCCTGTTCTCCTCTGTCGATCACGATCATGCGGATGATCCCCATCAATTTTAATTCTAGGTATATATTAGTAAAATTAGGAATCAAAATCATCAGCAATTGCGGAATAAGTGCGAAGTTGATTTTTGTGTATTTGTGTAGATTATTGGGGGAAGGGGTTGATGTGGGGTGGAGCAGTGAGTGCAATAAAACTAAGGCTCTGTTTGGTGCGGCGGTGACGATGGGAAAAACAGTGGTGGGAAACCAGCAGTGGCATTAGAGCTATCCAAAAAGCTATTTTTAAAAAGTTGCACTGTTTCAAAAATCACTATTTAAGTGTTTTTCAAAAAAATTGTTTACGTTTTCTATTTGGAAGAAACAACTTTTTAATAATAGATGTTTAGCTTTTTAATAATAAAATTGTGTTTTATGCTAATCATTTATCACATAGATAAGTAAATATTATATAAATCCTAAATAAGCATGTTACAAAAGGTCAACGGCGAGAAGCAAAAATCACAAATCAGTGAAGAATCGTAAATGAGAGAAGAAAACTTTCGAATAAAAGAGGAAAGTTGAAAGCAAAGAAAACAGTTTTTAGAAAGCCCTCTTGGACCGGCTACTCAAAAAGCCCTCAAAACACCTTTCTTGTAAAAGCTATTTTGTAAAAGCTCTTCATCCAAACAACCTAAAAAGGACGGTGATGGTAGGAATAGAGCATGTCTCACCTCCACCGCCGCCCCAAACAAAGTCTAGTTTCACTGTGAAGACCTATGATTTTGAATGTACCCTTATTTGTCTTTAGGTATTCTAAGGATGAGATCATTTAAGTGCAGGATATATGATGTGTTTTTTCTTTTTTGAGCAAATAACATAAATGGAAAATTTTAGCAGGCTCGTGTCAGGATCTGTTGTTGTTCGGACCATCTTTTGTAAAACTCCTGTACCCGAAATATTTATATTATAATGTTGTCTAGTTATTTATACTATAAATCAAATGGACTGATGAATGCTTTCTGAAGATAAAAAGTAAGGGAATCTACAGAGCTCTTTTATGAGTTATGACCCGTATGTAAATTTAAAATCCATTGTTAAGAATATGGGAGGAAGCCTATTTGATGTAATCGTGTTCAGCAACATAAAACTTTTACCAAGTAAATCTTTTCTCTAGTAAGGTATTTTCCAACACTAAACATTACTGATCCATATAAATATATATATATATATATACAAGTGACTGGCACGGGGCTCCGCCCCTATTCAAGGCGACATTTGTCGTGTGGGCGGCAAGATTTGTCGTGGGGGCAACATTTTTCGTGGGGCAACATTTTTCGTGGGGCGACATTTATCGTGGGGGTGTCATTTGTCGTGGGGGTGTCATTTGTCGTGGGGGCGACATTTATCGTAGAGGAGACATTTGACGTGGGGGCGACACTTGTCGTGAGGGCGACATTTGACGTGGGGGGCCGACACTTGTCTTGGTGGCAACATTTTTCGTGGGGGTGACATTTATCGTGGGCGGTGACATTGGTCGTGGGAGGTGACATTTTTTGTTGGGGCGATATTAGTTTTGGGGGCGATATTTGTCGTGGGGGGCGACATTCGTCGTGGGGGCCAACCGCGATAGTACCCCGATCGCGAGGGGGGTGGGGCATTTTTTGGGGGCGGCAACATTTGTCGGGGGCGGTGACATTCGGCGAGGGAGATGACTTTCAGCGGGGGCGGCGACATTATGTAAACCCTAACCTTCTTCGTCCTTATCTCAAAGTGTGACATAATGGGGCTCAGCCTCTATGTCTAAGATCAAATCTCAGTCTCTATCCTTAACAACAACATGCTAAGATCTAATCGTTAACATGGTAAGCTGGGCATTTTATTTTGAAATTTGTTGATTGTGATCTGGCTTCGTGGAACAACATAAATTTATATTATTACCATAAAATGTAACAATATTAATTGAGAGTTGGAAAATGTAACCGTGAAAGTTAGCGGGTACATTGAGAAATCATGGAACATAGTACAAAGCATGCTCAAGCTCTCAAAAAATTTAAAAGTAAGACAAGATTAGTACATAAGCATTCAAGTATAGTTCATCCAATCAGCAAAATGGATGCAGGGGCGGAAGAGGAAGTACCTGGAATGAAGACGAAGAGTTCTACTATCGAAGGACGAAGGCCCTCTTGTAAGCATGGAAAAATGTTGAGTAACCACAATTAGAGCATTATATATACTATCAAAGACCCTTTATGTTAAGTAACCACAATTAGAAGCATCCAACAATCTTTGAAAGCAACTTCAGGGAAACCAAAAATTAATTAAAACAGAATTTAATAATAGAAATTCTTCCCAAGTGAGTTTTGAATATTTCTCTAAATAGTTAATTTTGCTCATGACAACTGGAGCATAATTTTCACCTAATATCGTTTTTGTCTAAATAATTAATTTTGCTATTTACTTTGTTTTTTTAACTTATTATTATTATTATTACCAGTGAAAAACTAATAAATAAAAATGAAAAAAATGCAGGAAATGAGGGATAGTAAGTGTGCTTGACCTTGGCCTTTATCTGGCACACTTTGGCTACTCGTCCAGCTTCACGAATCAAAACACAGAGAGATTATAAGACCACTATGAAGAGGAACATCACTTCCCAACTTTTTTTTTGGAGAAAAAGCACCATGTCTACATCATTGTAGGAAAAAAATTTTGGGAAATCTGCTAGCATACCGCGGTGAGAACAACAATTTCAATGGGAGGGAGCATGAAGCTCTTCTTGGACATCATGTGCGGCGCCACGTGCGGCTCGACATCATGTGCGGCGCCACAATCTTTCTTTACACATATTTTCCACAATGAATAACTTAGCCTTTAAAACAGTTGGCATGCAGGCATATTCATTACTTAATCAAACCTACAACCACCTTTTGTCGTCTCCTTGGACAAACTTCATGGAGGTTTATAACGTATTCACGTATCAATGTAGTAATTAGACAGAAATATAAATGATTCAAAATATAAAATGTGGTAGGAGATCATTGGTATAACATAAAATAATCAAAAGTACCCATATTTAAACAATCGCCACCTGCCCTCCATTACACCAAATTTGTTTATTCTTATATTTTGCAGACGGAGAGGTGAGTGCGAACATGAAATAATCAAAAGTATCAATATTCAAGGAATCTTCGCACGCAAAAGGATGTGAGATGGCTCCAATTGCTTTACTCACAAGATGTGAGCAGGCTCTAACAGCTTATGTACACGTCATAAAACATGTATAACATTGCTCAATTGATGACAATATGCTCTACATAACACGTGGACCAAATTGAACTAACCCAGGAAATTGAAATTTAGAATATTCAAAATAGCAAAGCTAATATGTGTTCAATCATGTCAACAACATAAAATACCACTGTAAATAACATGTGTCAATAATAGGTAGAATGAATATTAAAAACAGTGTAAATAAGAGGTGCCAATAATAGGTAAAAGAACTAAAAAGCACTGTAACATGGTTGGCTTACCAAATTAAGGTCCAATGCAATACCCTGTTACCGGGGAGTCATTCAAATCAATAAATCGAACCGATTTGTGAAAGAGGAAATCAGAATATTAGAAAAAAGATTTGACAAAGTAAATAACCATAAGAAAAAGACATGGTTGTAAACCGCTAAAATGCCACTGCAAATAACAGGTGCCAATAATAGGTAAAATGAACATTAAAAACAGTGTAAATAAGAGGTGCCAATAATAGGTAAAAGAACATAAAACAACAATATAACATGGTTGACTTACCAAATTAAGGTCTTCTTGAAACCCTTTTACAGGGGAGTCATATGAATCAAAAAATCAAACCGATCCATGAAAGAGGAAATGAGAATCTCAGAAATCAGATTTGATAGAGTACATAATCATAAGAAAAAGACATGGTAAGAAACAATAGTCATTGTCTATAAATGAGAAGCACAGTAAATCAAAATAGACAATTCAGAAATAGCCAACCGTATAAATTCAATTTAGAAATAGCCAACCGTTAAAGGAGAATGAATAAAAATATGGGAGGGATGATCGGAAACCAACCGTATAAGATGGCTGGAGGAATTTCCAACCGATGGGAACATGGATGAAGACGCTATGAAGACTGAAACCTGAAGGACTCGCAAGAGTATAAACCATCAGGTCGCGAATATGGCACATAGGAGCATGCCTTGATAGCGGGAAGGAGGCACTCACGACCGACACTGCCCTGCTAAACGGAGCCTTTATATACTAAATTACTAATATGATGAGCAAAGTTTGCAAGCCCTCATAGGTCTGTCAGATCTACCATATAATCCAATGTAAATATCATCATATTATAATATCTTGGAACAAATCTAACATCTATCATCTCTGGACAGCAGCAACAAAGCAATGTAAGAAATATATTCATGATTCTTATAGCTCCAAAATATATGAAATACAAAGATATGGTGTAGAAATGTGTGATCATTTAAAAAGTAGTGCTATGAGGACATCCAATGAAACATTCAAATAACATCTATCATCTCTGGACAGCAGCAACAAAGCAATGTGAGAAATATATTCATGATTCTTATAGCTCAAAAATATATGAAATACAAAGATATGGTGTAGAAATGTGTGATCATTTAAAAAGTAGTGCTAAGAGAACATCCAATGAAACATTCAAATAATACATCCCCAGCAATCCTGATGAATCCTAAAGTTACAATGCATAGTAAATCAAAATACAGTAAAGGAGGAGATGTAGATGGCTAACCTTGGTTCCCCGGAAGGGAGAAGGTGTAGGGTCGGAGATAGATGCCGACGACATTCTGGTTTTAGGAGATCTGCACGGGAGCGAAGACTAAATAATATGCAGTTTAGAAGAAGAAAAAAAATTCAAGGCACTTTACATTGTATTAGGCAGAGGTACTCAAAGGGGGGAAGAAAGGCACTTTACATTGTATTAGGCAGAGGAAAGAGGAGTCCTAGAAATGAAGCTTTAGAAATTCCTGGAGAGAATCTTTGGCATGTAGAGAAGCTTTAGCTTACCTTATTTGCCTAGAGAGAAGCTTTAAAAGAGAGGATCTGAAGGTAGAGCGCCAAATAAGGTTAGAGGAAAACCTAGAGAGAGAGAGAGAGAGAGAGAGAGAGAGAGAGAGAGAGAGAGAGAGGTACATGAAGGTAGAACGCCCAACATGATCGCCCTAGAGATGAATCTCTAGAAATGCCTGGAGATCGATGTACCTGGGGATGTTTTAGATTTAGAAGGGAGGACATGTGGGCGTAAGTGGAAAACCTAGAGGAGGAGGTCGAGGTACCTGAAGGTAGAGCGCCCAGTGTCGGAGTCTCGGAGATGGTTTCTTGCGCGATGTCGTGGGAATGAATCATCCGAGATGGGTTGGAGATGAACAGTGCGGAAGGGCTGCTCCGAGTGGTGATTTCCTGCTAGTTGTCAGGAGAAATGATGAAGGGCAGTGTGCTTGCTTAGTGTGGTTGATGTCGTTGATGTTGCGTGGTTGATGCCGTTGATGTAGGAAGGAGCATGGAGAATGTCGCAATGGAGAAGCCGGCGAGGAGGGTTTGAGTCATGGAGATGTTTGCGGTAACGAAGGAGAAGAGAGAAAAGTTTCTCTGCACGGGAAATGATATACACGGCAATCAAGGGAGGAGTTTGCGGGAAATTAAAAATTACCTTAATGCCTCAAGTATTCAAAAAATTTTGAATTTAGCATGACAAATTATTGGTATTAAAATTAAAAATAAGGGGTATAATTGGCAATACGAATGTTGCACCAAAGTTGGATTTTCATTTATAGAATAGTATATATGTATATATGTATATATATATGTATATATATGTATGTATATATGTATGTATATATATGTATGTATATGTATGTATGTATATGTATGTATATATGTCTATATATATGTATATGTATATATATGTATGTATATACTATTAATTACCCAAACCTCCTCTAGGAGTTAGCATAATTACAGGTTGCACCCCTATCTTTTAAAAATACAAAAACCTCCCCTGTAATGTAAGTTTAGTTTTCATAACATGCATTCACAAAATTTCCAACCTAGCACTTTCCTCCAAGGGGGTTTTTATACTTTCAAAAGATAGAGGGGTGCAACGTGTAATTTTGCCAACTTAGAGGGGAGATCCCGGTAAACAACCCTATATATACCTATATATATATATATTTATGTCTGTATGTATTTAATTATGTTTATATACATCCTTCTTGCAGCTGATGAGGTGCTTATAATTAAAAGTGTGACCCATAGAGACTTCAACTCATTGATAGAGGTGAACATTTACATCTTTTATGTCATTTATATTTGCTGTTAATAATATATCATCCAATGCATATCTTGCTGTGGGCATATTGCTATCACCACTGCTGAAAACTTGTATACATTTAGTGATAGACAGCATAAGATGCAGTTGTATATGATATTTTTCTAGATCAGTTTGTTCTTTTAGTTAAACCCTGCCATGTATGATGCAGAGTCTTCCCAATCCAGTCTACCTTTTCCAAGGCATAGTGCTCAGAAGAGGTGCTAAAGGAACTGGAATGAAATCTATAGAGTTGGCTCTCTCCATGTGTGATATAGTGGACATATATGGTTTCACTGTGGATCCCGGTTATACAGAATGGTCAGTTGATAAGTGTTCGAATTTTCCATATGATAATTTTTTGACTGCCTTTAATTCTTTTGTCTTTAATTTTTATTTTGCCCTCTTATCGCTATAGTGATCCGTTTTTATTCATTTTCTTCTACATCAGATGCTAAGCTCTTTGCCTCATTTTAACTATATGATGTTCTTCTCATTCATAATAAGGAATAATTACCAAAACTTTCCCTAAAAGTTAGCATAATTATAGGTTGCACCCCTCTTACTTTTGAAATTACAAAAACCTCCCTTATAAGTTTACATTTCATAACATTTATGTATAATAATACCCCCTTGGAGTAAATTTTCAGGGGGGTCTTTTTGTGCATGAATGTTATGAAATGTACTCTTACAGGGAGGTTTTTGTAATTTCAAAAGTAAGAGTGGTGCAACCTGTAATTTAGCAAACTTAGAGAGGAGATCCCGGTAAATGGCCCTTCATAATAAATATATAAAGTATTAGTGAATCAATATGTAAATAGGGGTTTGCCATTTATCCCTATTTTTATCCTTTTTACTCATGTAGATGGGAGCGAGGACCACATGTATAGCTACTAGTATTATAAATAATATTGGTTCATTGGGCATCCATTAGACATTAATTGGGTTGCATTATGTATAGGTAAAAATCACATATGTCTTGGAGATTTATACCACCCTTCACACAAGTCCACGTTCTTAAGACCCTCCATTTTAGCTCATTATGCTTTTCTATTCAAATTTGTCAATAAAGTTAAATGTTGGTCTTTATATAGGTCATTTATTTGCTAACAGTGTTAAACTTTTCACCTAGCCCTCTAATTGGCTCTTAAATTTGAATGATTAAAAAATCCATGATCAAAATAGCATCTTCCATAGTTTCAGATTGGTCCTAAGGCAGGAAGGTTGTGCCAATGAGGTTAATAGAAGGACCTTCATGTGAAAATCAAGTGAAAACATAGTCTACCACTTAGTTGAGTGATGTTGCCTTTGAGCTCCAAAGAGGAATAAGAGGAAAGTAGGCTATTTTCATCAATTTTTCTCTCAATCAACAATTTTTATAGCATAAATACCCTACGAGATAATCCGGTATGTGAGTGACCAAACTCGATGGTGCAATAAACATGGATCTACATAAAGCTAAATACCTTGAAAACTCCCCCTTTTTTAATAAGAAAAGTATCATTTATATGATGATCATATTTTCAGGACCCGCTACTTCTCATCTCCAAGAAAAGGGCATAATCCATTGCAGGGAAGGGCCTACTACCAGCTTCTGGAATGCCTTGGTGTAAGAGCTTTGACCATAGCTTCATGTCCTAAACCCTTGGTATTTACTAACTCTGTGGCCACAACATATGCAGGTCATAAGGATCCATTCTCCAATGAGAGCTAATAGAATGCAAGATTGGTCTGATGTCCCAAGCAGAAATGTCATAAATCTTGCTCAAAACGCTGCCCTTCGCCTGAAGAAGATTCGGGCAGGGCAGCCCCTAGATGTCGGGCCTTTCACAAACTGTCGTGTTTGGGGCACCGTGAGCAGAGAAAGTACTAGTCCCGTCTCCGGGTCTCCTCACATGAGTGATTTGAGGAAGAACTCGAATTATAGCAAATGGGAGCTTCTTCCGTTGGAGAGCATGAGGAGCGAGGCCCGGGAACATTTCGCTCAAATTGGCGGCGTCTCGCTGTACAAGATGGACGGCAACAAATTGGACGATCTCGTCTGCGTCAAGCACGAGTAATGGACCTGATTGGTTTGGGCTCATCAGCGCCTTTTCGTCTTCAGAAACACCAGGTGCATCTTCTCATCCGTTGCAGCGAGATTTTTTCTTCTTTTTTTGGTGTGAATGTAAAAATTAATGCCATTGATTTGTTTGTTCTAAAAGAGGCTGTCCTGTTAAGATCAGAATATGCAAATTAATTCTGGCCATTATGGTAGCTCCGAGTTCTTCGGTTTAAATTTATTCAAAGCAATAAATACGAAGAACTCCCCTCTAACTTTGCATAATTACAAGGACGTCCCTTTATTCAAATAGAGTGAATGCTTCACCAGATGTGTCCTCTAGGTTTATTTTTTTCATGGATGTGAACAATGTAGAACTTCACCCTTTATACAAATAGAATGCTTCACAAGATGACTCTTTGCATGTTGTTAATTGTTAGTCGCAGATTTGCGCTTTCGCGCACGTATGAGCATCGGCGCAGTCCCACGTCCTAAGGACGGACAAAAATGTCGTGATGATTCAAGATGTGATTTTAGTATTCATAATTAAATGTTTTTGTTTTGATTGGTCCTTGTTTTCTTTGATCGCTGAATCATGATCGTTCATTTATTAATGCTCCCATCATCGAGCGGGTTAAGGAGTGGGCGCAAATTTGGCTATATAGATGAAGGATGGGTAAATATTGTTCTTTCACTTGCTCCTGCTTTCGAAGTTTTGCCGGGGGCATTTTCGAAGTTTTGCAGCGATCGGGTGTTCTCCCTACAAGCAAGGGAAATTATTACCCATCAAATATATGACCAGCTTTTATTGTTAATTTTTCAGAAATTAGATTCCCTTTTTACAAAGGCAATTGTTAACCGCACCCCAGTTTTGGCTATCCGCAATCATTTTATATGAAGTATTATGCATTTTTTGGAAATACTCCTTCTACAAGCATTTTTAGGAAAAGTGTTCAACACGAAAGTTGTAGATATCGTTGAGATCTACAACTTTCGTGTTGAACACTTTTGCTAAAAATGCACGCACAAGACGTATTGCCGCCCGAATTGAAACATGGGCGTAACTATAACGAATTTTTGGAAATACGCATTGTGCATGCATTTTTAGGAAAAATGTTCAACACAAAAGTTGTAGATCTCGACGATATCTACAACTTTCGTGTTGAACACTCTTCCTAAAAACGCTTGTAGAAGGCGTATTTCCAAAAAAAACGCGTAATACTTCATATAAAAGGGTTGCGGATAGTCAAAACTGGGGTGCGGTTAACAATTGCCTTTACAAAAATGCATGAATTTTTTTGCTTGATAAAATTGTTATATGAGAGCTTTCCAGTGATTTTTCAAATCAAATACGCCAGTATATGTCCATCTATGCCCAGGTGTATTATGTTCACATATACTCGTCTGCTCTCGGGCGAAGAAGACATGATTGTGGTTGTATAGGAGAAGAAAAATTGGTATATAGTTCATTTTTACGCAAAATGATGCAAAAAAATAGTATGGGCGCACTTTGCGAAAAAAAATTAAATTTTGAGAAGATTTGTGACCAAAAATCATCTGGTATATATGAAAGTCCAGCAAAAATGAGCATATATTGGCTGCTAAGACCTTTTTTGTGGGTGGCGGATTCTGCCTTCTTCGCTCTGCAGGAGCCGAGTCGCAGCCATGGTCTGACACTAGCAGTTTAATTCTGCAGGTTTCCTAAGAATTTTGCCGTGCCCCCGACCAAACACCCGACAATAGCTTTCCTCTCAATCCAGGTGTAATATTTTCTGTTGGAAGAATGAGCTTTTATTGAAGGAAGAGGCAACACTTTTAGAACAAATGTGTAGTTATGCTTTTAGCTTTCAATCTGCCATTCACAGAAATTTTGTTTTCTTCTTTCACCATCAGCGCTGTTCGGCGAATACTCGAGTCGAATACGAGAAACCATTTCCGTGCTACGAATATCGAATACTACTCGGCGAATGCTAGAGTTGGATTTTACTATCATCTTTAAAAAAAAATGCTGCATAAATGGTTATTTCTTGCTAAATAGGAATTATGAGTAGGAGTTTAAATAAGGGTGGTGTTAAAGGCAAACCAGAATTGGCTATTGGCAAACTAATTTCTATGAGTTATTACGTGCGTTTTGAAAATACGCTTTGTACATGCATTTTTAGAAAAAGTGTTCAACACGAAAACTGTAGATCTCGTCGAGATCTACAACTTTCGTGTTGAACATTTTTCCTAAAAATGCACGCACAAGTCGTATTGTCGCCCTGATCGTAACTATATCGAATTTTTTGAAAATACGTCTTGTGCGTGCATTTTTAGGAAAAGTGTTCAACACGAAAGTTGTAGATCTCGACGAGATCTACAATTTTCGTGTTGAACACTTTTCCTAAAAATGCATGTACAAAGCGTATTTTCAAAAGACGTGTAATAACTCATAAAAATTGGTTTGCCAATAGCCAATTGTGGTTTGCCTTTAACACCAGCCTTAAATAAACATATGATGATGATTGTTGCGGTACACCGTAGAGTAATGATTTCACATCCCAAATTTACATTCCTGCCATCCAAAGGCGATGCGGATAACCATTCTAAAACTGCGGACCCGATACTCACTTCGCCCGATTAGTCTCATTAATTTCCTTCACTTTATCTACCGATTTGTGTCCCTCCCGAAATGGTTTGAACCCTTTTTAGTGCCTGTCCGGTTGAACCGGCTTTAATTAGTGGTTTAATTGACCCTGTTTCGGGACGGCTCCACCCACCCCTTCTTCATTTTCTCGTGGGTGATGCCGAGGACCACGCCCGCGGTGGCGGTTTATATGTTTGGAACTTTCGTGACAGCTTTTTTTGGCCCAAATTTTGCTGTTTTTTCTTGTATGACGTGTTATGCGCGCTAAAATTAGATTCAATCCGTCGGATTTTTAAGGTGATTGTTATCCGCACTACAGTTTTGGCTATCCACACTTTTTTTGTACGAGTTATTACGCGCCTTTTTGAAATACGTCTTGTACAGGCATTTCTAGGAAAAATGATCAACAAGAAACTTGTAGATCTCATCGAGATTTACAACTTTCGCGTTGAACACTTTTCCTAAAAACGCACGCACAAGACGTATTGCCGCCCTGATTGAAATATGTGCGTAAGTATAATGAATTTTTGGTTGTACATGCATTTTTAAGAAAAATGTTCAACACGAAAGTTGTAGTCGAGATCTACAACTTTCGTGTTGAACATTTTTTCCTAAAAATGCATGTACAAGACGTATTTTCAAAAGGCGTAATAACTAATTCAAAAAAAGTGCGGATAGCCAAAACGGTAGTGCGGATAACAATCACCTTTTTTTTAATTACTTTTTAAGAGAGATTGTGAGGATAAGGATGATTAATAAAACAGTTTATATTATTATATAAGATAAATTAGCTTTTGGGGACGTGCAACAGACTTTCATAAGGAGAGGTGCAATGGGGGGAGTTAGACCGCTAGGATAGTTTTCAGGCACGGATTTTAGTGAGATTTTAAATCGGAAAAATATTTAAATTAACTAAAATAGTAATCATTATCAAATAATGCTGATAAAATAATAATCATTACTTTAAGAGAGAGAATATTATGATTCTCACAAAATCGATCAAAATGAGAAGATTTTCACCATATGTTATTTTCTTAATGGATCCAACCTTGTAGGTTTTGGAGGAAAACCAATTCCCTCCAATAAAAGACCAAGCAAATGCTTGTTAATGAAATTGAATTGCCCAAAACCAATTCCTTCTAATTATGGAAATTATATAAGTTTTGTTTTCGGGTCTGTTTGGCGCGGCGGCTGCGGATCGGGAATCCGCGCTCCGATCCGCAGCCGCAGTGCACCGCCGTTTGGGGCGGTGCTTGGCGGGCGCGGATCGCAGCGCCCGCCGCTGAATTGCGCAAAAAAACGCGCTCCCCCAACCGCAGGGGAGCTAGCGCGGTTGGGGGAGCGCGTGCGGAGCGCGGATTCCCGATCCGCCTCCGCCGCGCCAAACAGACCCTTCATCTAACGACTTAACATATATTATAAGTTATTTAAAAAATAATTAAATACAATGCTCATTTATGTAATTAAATCATATTCTCAAATTAAAAAGTAACGATATAAATTCATAAAATTGATTTTTTTTAGTAGAGATCCTATACGTGCTATGGTAGGTTGTCATTAGACATGTCAATTTTATTAAAGTTGATTTGAAAAGTAATGATGAAGAAAAAATAAAAAAGGGCAGCCCGGTGCACAAAGCATCCCCGCACAGCGAGGGTCCAGGGAAGGGTCCCACCACAAGGGTGAAGTGTAGACAAATCTTACCTTGCATTTTTGCAAGAGGCGATAAATGATGACGGAAAAATAATGATATATGAAGCATGATGAGAATTTTTTTTAGACAAAAATAAAAAAATGATGTATAACTATTTTTATGATCGGGATACAATGAAGGGGAGAGGATAGGGGCGGAGCCCCCTGTCATTCGTGATCGGGATACTGTCATACTTGAGGTACTGTCACGGTTGGCCGTAGGGGCGGTTGGCTATATATATTTATACATATATATATATACATATATATATACATATATATATATACACATATATATATATATACATACATATATATATATACATACATATATATATAGGACCCCTATATATATATATACATACATATATATATACATACATATATATATTTATATATATATATATACTTTGAACTCTTTGAAGCAAAATAGCTTTTTTTTATAATAATATTTTTAGAGCATTGATGGGTTATCACCTACTATGTAGAGAAATTCGGGTTGCGTTTAGCCAAAAACCCCACTCCCCACTAAGATGGTGGAGGCATGAGCAAGAAAGAGGAGAAAACCGCCCGCAACCAAAACCGCCCGCAACCACAACCGCCGCAGCCACCACACGAAGCCACGCGCAAGCACCACGCGCGGCCACGGGGCCGCGCGACACCGTGTGCGGCAGCGCGACACCGCCTGACCGCGCGACACCGCGCGCGGCCGTGCGACACCGCACGGCCGCACGGCGCCGTGCGCGGCCGCGCGGCTCCGCGCGGCCGCGCGGCACCCCGCGGCCGCGCGGCACCCCGCGGCCGCGCGGCACCCCGCGGCCGCGCGGCACCGCACGCCCGGCACCGTGCCGCGCGCCCGGCACCGTGCGCCTAGCGCCGTGCGGTACCGAGCGCCTGGCACCGCGCGGTACCGCCCGGCACCGCACGCGGCCGGGCGGTGGGCGCGGTGCCGGTCGGCCTCCCTCGCCGCCGGGCGCACTCTCCGACCCCTCTCGTCTCCTCCCTGGTCGGCCTCCCTTGACCAACAGACGCGCTCGCCCGGCCTCTTCCGCCTCATTCGGCGGAGAAAACGAGGACGATCAAGACAAATCTCGCTAAACCTGTAACCACCCATCATGGAGTGTAAATAGTAAGAATCCACATCATGGGGTGCAAATAGTAAGAATCCACATCATGGGGTGCAAATAGTAAGAATCCACATCATGGGGTACAAATAGTAAGAATCCACATCATGGGGTGCAAATAGTAAGAATCCACCTCATGGGCTGCAAATAGTGAAAATCCACATCATGGGGGTGTAAATAGTAAAATCCCTCAATACGGTCTGCATATAGCAAATAATATGGTTACGGTGTGCGCATAACCATATCCATCGTATGAATGCATATCCTCACCAAACTACACAAATTGGTGTGCGCATAGTCACATTCATGATAAGTGGGCATACGATCTGCGTCTAGCAAATAATATGGTTATGGTGTGCGCATAACCATATCCATCATATGAATGCATATCATCCCAAAACTATACAAACTGGTGTGCGCATAGTCATATTCATGATGAATGTGCATATAGCACATAAATTAGTTATAGTGTGCGGGTAGCCACCCTCACCACCATAACCACCTTCAAAAGCTATAAAAGGAACTCAAGGGCTTCATTTCAAGGGACTTGGAATTTTCTTCATGGGAGAGAGCTCTCTGGAATTCCCTTGAAGATCTTCATCAGCATTCGAAGATCTCCTTCGGAACCCGAAGATCTCCTTCAACGTTCGAAGACCTTCATCAGCACGCGAAGACCTCCTTCAACCTTCGAAGTACTCCTTCGTCGCTTGAAGTCCCCCGTCGCCGCTTGAAGATCTCCTGCAAACTCTGAAGACTGCTCAAGAAGAAGAAAGTACTTAGTTTTTCTGAGAGGTGACCTGTCACCCTCAGAAGCCTTCATTCAAATCGCAATTGTAACGGGAGCGGCCTGTCGCCCCCGATTCTCACACAATTACTTGTAACGCTCCATCATATAGTGAAATTTGGTCGGCGCTGATCCGACCACGTGGTTTTTCACCCTTTTCGTGTTTTCCACGGTAAAAACGTCATCTTGCCACCTGTTCGTTCTCTCTGTGACTGTTTGCGCGCTCGGTTAACTCTCGGGCTAAGACGGTTCGATTCTCCCGATCTGAAAGAACGTTGAGCGACCCGCAACAAGCATCATGCACTTAGATTTATTAGAACTTATTTAATCTAAAATGGATTAGTTGCGGGTATAATGAATTTGAATTTATATCAAATGCATATAATTATATGAATTATCTTACCGTGAAACTATATTATCAACACTTTATCTAAAATATGTTGAGCCTTTGAGCCCCAATATGTGATTTTATTTATTTAATGATGTATTTAGCTCTTGTATGTGATTTATTACTAGGAATTACTTGACCTAACCTCAAAACATTGATAAAATTATAATATTCAATAATTCAACCTAATATGTATTGAGCTAATTAGCAAAAATAAACTTATCATATCATAAACTTAGTTCTTACACATTATAAATCTAAGCTAACAATTTTATTTTTACTAACTCCATGTAGATGTAGTGCTCATGACTCATGAGCAATCCTGAAATTAAAAAATAGTTATAAAATATATTTTTTCAATTTTTTTAATAAAATTATGAGCCAATAACACTTCATAAATCAAACAAATATAGTATAATAAAAGGCTACAAAAGGTAATAATGCAAAGGGAGCAAACCGACAAAAAAGGATTTTTTTTTTCTTAATATATTTTTTTAATTTTTCTGGGTTTAAAAAATTCATCGTCTTCCCAAGTTCAGGCGAAGAACAGATAACGAGAGAATTAGATTACTCTCTTTGAGACAAGCTACGCCAAAACCCAGCCCCAGCGAATTGGGCCCACATCTTCTCCTCCATCTCCGAAACCTCCGCCGCCGGCGACTTTCCCGGCAATGCCATCCCCATTTCCGCCGCCGCCGCGGTCATCGAAGCAGGGGCCACGCTGTTTGGTGATTTCGGAGGCGAGATGATCGTCGTGGCCTTCATCTTCTTCTTCCGCGCCACACGCCGGCCGACCCCCGCCGGAATTCTAGCCACCGAGAGCACGAGCAAGCCGAGGATGCCGCAGGGGCAGCAACACGCCACCGCGGCGCACCCGGCCGC
Organism: Dactylorhiza incarnata; assembly: GCA_033032865.1. NCBI lineage: Eukaryota > Viridiplantae > Streptophyta > Magnoliopsida > Asparagales > Orchidaceae > Dactylorhiza > Dactylorhiza incarnata. The sequence goes on from JAWHQI010000434.1 coordinate 271,519, forward strand.
CGTTCCGCCTGCTGCCTCTGCCAACATCTTGCTTCTCTTCGGAGGCTCCTTGGAAATACCTGCCTTCCTTATCTCCGGCATCGTAGACTCCGGCGATCAACTGGACTGTCTGACTTCCGATCAACGGCAATTAGCCCGCGGAATTCTTCTCATCTTCTTCGCCTCAGCGTTTCGTGAGTAGGCATCAGCTGTGTAGAGGTTATGATGACGTTCACTTCTCCATATAAATGCCGGCGGGCTTCGGCTTGGGCAGATCCGGATCCGATAAGCTGACCCGTTATCCGATTTAGATATTCCAACTATTTGTGCCCAGAGAAACATGGGAAATTAGTAGATCCGCCTACGTGGCAACTGCGTATTATTTAATAGAATTACTTTGTAAATGAATTAGAGCTTTTGTTCTCGGTTCACGCGGGACACTTCATCGTTCTGGAATAATAAAAAAAATATATAAACTTGTGTAAAGTCTATATTAAGAATAAATATAAATATACTCAATTCAGATAAATGAAATGATTCCGCCGACTTGGGAGACATTTATGAATTGTCTACGCGTGCTTAATAATTTCTTGTTTTATTTATATAATGATATTAATAATTATTTCGGTGACAAATTATTTAGGCGATTGTTAACCGCAACTCAAAAATAATTATCTGCATCCCAAAATTCTAAAAAATTATATTGTTTTGTTCTCCCCAGATGTCTTTAATCTCGAGCCCTAGAAAAGATCCTCCCCGCTCCCGGCTGCCGTAGCTGTGACCCGTGAGCCTCGCCGCCCCTTTCTGGACCCTTTGTCTTCGCCGCTGAAGTTCGCCGCCAAGCAAGCCCCCTCCTTTGTTTTAACCATCGAACCAGTCATCTCCGGTTCGGGACGCCGCCCTAGTCCCGTCGTCGGCAACCTCGCCGGTCCTTTCAATTTTCTTGCATCCCCTTCAAGCACGTAACAAAAAAAAATGCCGTAATTGAGTGATTTGAAAAAATACTTAAATCAAGTAAAATAGATTTTTTTTTTATTTGTGGCTGAATATTTTGGGGAAAGTGATGTTTGCTCAGTCGTCTACAGTTTGATTTTGCCAATAGATTTTGAGGTCAAATTAGGTGGCCTAGCGGCGTTTTTTTTTTTTTTTCGGTGAGTTTGGACAAAAATACAACCCTCATAGAATGCATGTTTGGCGTTCACAAACGATGGTTTATAACCACAACGTTCATGACCGCCACCACCTTGCCAAACATGGTGTTTATTTATTTGTGGTGTCGTAACCATTGTCATGTCAAAAAATACGTTCTATAATGCATGGTGACGTTTACTCACAAGAAAATTTTATCCTCCTGAATTAATTTAAGTAGATTATATATATATATATATACACACACGAGTGACAGGGCACGGGGGCCCTCCGTGCGGGCGGCGACATTCGGCGGGGGCAACATTTGGCGGGGCGACATTCGGCGGGGTCAACATTCGGCGGGGCGACATTCGACAGTGGCGGCGACATTCGACGGGGGTGACGAAATTCGGTGGGACGACATTCGGCAAGGGCGGCGACTTTCTGCGGGAGCGATCTATATTTATATCAGTATATATAAAATTTAATCTAATTTTGTTCAACAAAAATCATATGGTGTGATGGTTATCATCTTTAGTTGACATAGTGGAGACCTGAGTTCAATTCTCACCATTGACAAATTGTGAGATTACAAAATGGGTCATATGACACTCATTTTTCAATAAATTTAGAGGTAAAATCGTAATTTCATGTTGCAGGGTACTCTATACCTTCATAGTTTTAGGTCACCCCATAGTATGTTTATGAGACCTATGGAAAAGTGGAGAGAGAGAGAATGGTTTGATCCGACGGATGATAAAATATCATGTCATATTCAACGGCCGTAATCATTTCAACGGCTTTAAAATTCATGGATTTGATATTTCTTTATATATAGTAAATATAAATATATATATATATATATATTGAGTGATATGACCAAAATGAGAAATCTTGTCAAGATTTAAGCCTTACTTTTATGTTTGTTCCTAAGGTGGAAGAGTTTGGACCCATATTTGAATGCCTTCTATAAAAAAGAATTTCACTCATTCAATAAATATCTTGGTGGAGACTAGAGGTTATATTTTCTTAGAATTTTCAAAATAAAAAATTTCTCTTTGTCAATAACTATAATACATATAAGTAGATGTGTATGTGGTCCTAAAATAGTCCTTTTTAGGGGTATACTTTGTTGCCTAGCAAAGCTAATAACTAGATTGTACATTAGTAGATGTGCATGTGATCCTCAAATACTTTTGCTCTCTCTTTCTCTCTCCACCCTCTCTCTCTCTCTCTCTAATTGTGTTCTCATTTAATTTCTCTTCTATGCACTCATCATCACATTCTCTTTCTACCTCTTTTTGTATACAATTAGTGACTCCCTTTTCGCTCTCACTACCTTTGTGACTATGAAAAGAATAACAAAGACATAAAATAAGTGACAAAATGATAGTTTCAGTGTTATATTGTTATAGAGTTTGATTTTTCTTTTATATTATACTAGCAGACGAACTTGCGGCTTTGTTCGTCAGTGAATTGTGAATCTGTGAGTTGCGAATGAGCTTCGTTTCGACACCTGCGAAATACTATTTTTTTAACTTATTGAAAATAGGTAATAGTAATACTCTATTTCTTAACTTGATTTTTTAAAAAAACAATTAGCTAAAAAAAGTTAATAAATTTTTTAAAAACTATAAAATTAAAGATTTAAGAAATCGAAGAACTACAAGAAGATGGACATCTCATTAACAAATTTGTTAACCCTAAACCCAATAAATAAATAAATGTAATCTGTTTATATCCATTCAGAAAAAGTCAAATATTTGTGCATTATCTTTAATTCAATCAAGCAATGGAATTATCAATAATATTAGTTAGGCCAAATAAAGTTAAACAAAAAAAGCAAATTATGAACCAACAGAGATGAATGAGAACACCAAGAAATGAAAGAGCACCTCAAAGAAATTATGAACTCAGGTAGGTTTTTCAGGCAAGGTGGATCTGGTCGTTCGCGACTTGAACATAGGTATGGGGATGTGAAGGTGGCTATGACGACGTGCTTGGGATCCTGCACTAGGGCTGCGTGGTGCTTGGGAATCGGCGGCTAGGGCTGAGGCTGTTAGAATTTTTTATTTTAAACATTAATATATAATGTTTTATTTGAACTTAGTATGATGTTTAGTGTTTGGCTCCTCATAATTGATGAAAAACTCCAAAACCAAATGGAGGGAATTCAAATTTTTTGAGGGAACCTTTCATGAAGGAAAGGATGAACCATTTAGTCTCACCTTGCTATTCTCCAATCTTGTTTGTGAGTATATATTTGTTTTCACTCTTTCTTATTTGTTCAAAGGAACATAAGGAGGATCTATGAACCACACGCGCGCGCGCACGCACCGGATCCGGGATTTCGGATTTGAGATCCGAGATTTCGGATTTGGGATCCGAGATTTCGGATTTGGGGATCCGGGATTTCGGATTTGGGATCCGGGATTTTGGATTTGACCTCCGAGATTTTGGATTTGACCTCCGGGATTTCAGATTTGACCTCGCCAGAGAGATTACACTTGAGTGTAGCTAGTTGGGCTGTGAGGGAACTGTTGTCCCGGCGAATGGATTCTAAGTCCAGTCGTAGAGCATCGTAGCTCTGTTCCAGAGCACGAACCTGCTCTGCTCTGAGACTTCTCTTCTTTGCTCCGCCACCGCCGGTGCAACAATATTCATCATCGTCTTCCTCTTTGAGGATCATGTCTCCGCTTATCTCCTATGCAAATTAATTATCCATTAATACCAACTTTAATCTTATACTTGCTGAAATAAATACAAGAAACTGGTTGATAAAAAATGGTGGTAGCTAGTTTTGAAGTTGAACAAGAGCTGACCGGAAGGGGGGAAAGAGGAGATGGTTTCTTATTTTCGGAGGCTTGATGTGGTGGCTCGCCGACAATCATGTTGAACTTGAGCTCGCCGGATAGACGGTGCCTGACGAGCGAGATGGAGACGGCGCCCGAGTCATCGCAGGAGATGGATACGGGATCGAGAACGACGAGCGTGAACAACGGGTACGAGAATGGAATTGTGAAAGAATAGCTCGGGAGATAAGAATTCGAGGGGGAGAACTCTAGGTAAAATTGAATTCCTATGGAATTCAGCCGAATTCCAATTCCACCCTAAAAAAGGCACGTCGAACAGCAGAATTGGCCCAATTCCGCCCAAACGAACGGACCCGAATAGAATATGATTTGGGAGGGGGGTGCAGATAGTCAAAATTGGGTTGCCGTAACTCAATCCTGACAGGTGGAACCTAAACAATTAAAATTGTAAAATAATTTATATATATTTTTAAGGTCACTTGTATTTATACTCCAACGAAACCAGTTGAGTGAGTGGCTTCACGCGGAAGGTGACGTTCCTAATCCTGATGCCTACACGGACGACACGTGGCATCGGGTGAGGTGGAGGTGATAATTTCATAATTCCCGCTTGGCAGTTATCTGGAGTGTTCCGTACTCCAGTCCAGAAGACGTCCACAACGAACGGCGGTCTGTATATTTTTAAAATTAAAATAAAATAAAATAAAAGTCGTTTGAAGCTGCGTCGCGATTCGTGCTTGGCTGGCGGGTTGAACGGGAGAAACTCGAAACAGGCATTTCGCAGGGGAATCGGTGGAGTAAAGTGCACTCGCTGCATTTTACGGTGCACTGCAGCATCCAACGGATGCGAGCACATCTCAGCTCGCACGGAGATGCGTGCACATCACATCTCGCTTTGAGATGTGTGCGCGCGAGCTAAGATGTGCTCGCATCCGTTGGATGCTGCCCTGCATCGTAAAGTGCAGCGAGTGCACTTTACTCCCCATGATACCCTTCGCAGGGAATCGGGGGGAGTAAAGTGCACTCACTGCATTTTACGGTGCTGGGGAGCATCCAACGGATGCTAGCACATCTCAGCTCGTGCGGAGATCCGTGCACATCACATCTCGCTTTGAGATGTGTGCGCGCGAGCTAAGATGTGTTCGCATCCGTTGGATGCTGCCCTGCATCGCCGCCGCGGGTTAAGCAAAATTGCACGACCGGAATCGCTATATTAAATATATTTAATATTAAATTAGCTTAGGGTGGTGTTAAAGACACACCAAAAATTGTTACCGACAGCCAACGGCAAAATGCAACCAAGTTTTACTCTGGACACACCATATCGCCGTTTCTAAATAAAAAATTATTTTCAAATTTCAACTAAAAATCTGAATAGAGTTCATTAAAATGTTAGAATATAATATGTTTAAGATTCCATCTTATAAAATTGTTGAATAAAAAATTTGTATTTGAAAGCAAAACTATATAAAATTTGCTATGGAGTTCTTACCTCGATAATACATGATATTGTTTTGCGAGTCATGCTACAAACATTAGTGTCCATCTACCTGCACGAGATACAAAAAGTCAAAATTAATAATTAAATTATGTGAACGTATTGCTTTTGTTTAAAAATATGAAAACAAACATACCTCAAGGATCTGACAAATTAATTGTTTCTTCCCTTTGATTTTGGGTATTGACTTCTATAACTCTTGCAATGAAAGTCAAGTCCCAATCTTCTGCAATTGTAGCATGATATCTCCTTCATGTAGTGATTAATGGAGGTAGGGGGCAATCCTCCCATATCAATAAATGAACCAATTAAGTGGTTATCGTTCACAGATCCAATAAATATAATTTTTCGGCTCATCGGAGGGAAATAATGTCTCATTTGCGAGATCTCTCCGTACTTGTAGCATGAGTTGCAATGGGTACTCACTGGGGAGGGTATTGACTTCATTTGCGAGATCTCTCCGCACTTTTAGCCAACTATCACACATTTCAAGAGCTTGACTAATCACGTGATATCCACAATGCCCATCTCCATGTACATTTATAGCATCCAACAAATGACTAGATATACATGGAGGCATGTCCATACGAATGCTCTCAACATAATTGGTGGTCCCCACTTTTCTTCTTAGCATGAGTTTTCGTCGCTATTTTTGGCGTTGTTTTTGAAGTGTATGTTGCTCTGCTAACAAAACATACTCAAATAATGACAAGCCTCTTTTTGTAGATTTGTAATCGTCTTTACATTTATTGTAGCTTCCAAGTGGTCTTCCTTTTAACTTTAAAGGCTTTAGTGGTTCCCTTGTTTGAGTTGTTGTTGGTTCCATTACCTCGCGCAACTTTCGTTTCATTTCATTCTTTCGAGGATCGGTGATAGTATTGTATTTTTGTAACAAATCGTCTAACTCCATTTGTATGAAATTTAACGGCTGATCTTCCACTTTTATTTTTGAAGCCTTGCTTATTTGTAAGGTAAGTTGACGTCAATGTTTATTAACCGTCCATAGAGAAAATCCCATAGATTGGTTCATGTATATCATGTTAATGTATTTTTATATGTCCTGTCGTGTCAAGACTGACTCGGATTAGCTTAACGGGTTCGTGTCACTCTAGGACCCGGTCCTATGCTGGAGGTACTACTTATACCCCATTCCAAATCTGATGGAGGTAGGTAGAATACTTTGAGCAAACCCATCAACATTCTCAAAGTAAAAATTGCGCTGCTAGGGTTCGCTCCCGTAAGTTTTCTGCTCGACGCTCCCGCATTTCGCCGCTCTTGCGCTCGCTTCTTCCGCTCCCGTCGCTCACTGCTAAGCCTTTTTTCGCGACTTCCTCTTCCGCTCGGAGTGCTCTGCTCCCGTCGATGTTTGATCGAAGAAGGAGTGGAAGATCTGAAGGTTCCAGATCTCGGCGGTTTGGAAGAAGAAAAGGTTCCAGATCTTGCCGGTCAGGAAGAGGAAGGAGGTCGTCGGTGATCTCAAGGGAGAAGGTTCTTCTAGCGATTGCTGGATCTTTTGAAGCCTTCGCCGGGTTATGTGCCCTGCGCCGCTCACTATCTTGATTGTTCACGATCGGCAGAGGTTCTGATCTCCGTAGAAACACTGTGAAAGGTTCTGAGCTTCGTTCTCCCGTTTTCGCCAGATCTGGTTCTCCCTGTGCAGATCTGAAATCACAGAAACCATTTCGTGGATCGGGAAATACAGCCCATCGCTGTTCTCCTCTGTCGATTGGTGAAGCCCTTCCCTGATCTGTTTGTCTACAGATTTGTCGGTCTGAAACTACGTGAAAGCCTGCAACTGTTCAGGATCTGAATTTTTTTTTATCTGAAGGCTAACCTCCATCCCAGCACCTCTTGCAAGTTTTGTGGTGTTGTTGTTCAGTGGAATCAAAACCAGAACATCCTATTTTGTGCTGCTTGTGAGAAGAAACTGAGAGGAGTTCCTATCTTTGGCAATCACTTTCAGTCGGGAGGAGGAACAATCAATACTGGATTGGATCCGAAGACCACGACTCGTCTCTGCACAGCTCAGGTGATTTCTTTTCAATTTTCGGTCTATAGCTTTAGCGAGATGCCGAAGGTAACATCCTACGACATCGTCAAGCTCCAATCGTTCGATCTCTCCGACTTCCATGCTTGGAGACTGCACGTCCAGCTTGGAATGAAAGAACGAGAGATCTTCTACACTGTTTTGAGTGATTTCGACACAACCGAAGAGGACGTGGACGATTATCAATGGAGAAAAGACGAAGACTTCTGTAGAGACTACCTCCTTAATTCACTCAACCCTAGACTCGCCTTGACCTACAGTGGTTATAAAACCGCAAAGGAGATTTGGGACCGCTTAAATGCGAACTTCCAAAAGGAAGAGGGATTGTCGAGGACTCTCCTCGGAGATAGATTCTTTAATATGAAATTTAATCTAAACTCGACAATCACCTCCCAAATAATTGAACTGGAAGCCCTGCGTCAGAAGTTGGAGGACGATAAGTCCGGTATCTCTGATAATCTCTTTGTGTGTTCTATTTTAAGCAAGCTACCTCCTGAGTGGTCGACCTTCAAGACTGAAATGCACAGGCTGAAGGAAAAGATCACTCTCGATGAACTTAAAAGGTTCATCCATATCGAGGATCAAAACATTGCAGGGAAGAGACTGGAACAAGGTGGGCAGTCCTCTCAGACTGTCAACTTTGTGTCTCGGCCCAGCAAGCCTCGTAGGAAGCCACCAGCGCCCAAAAGTGACGTCTCTACCCAGTTAGAGCCTAAAAAGCCCTCTTTCAAAAAGAAGAAAAAGGGCAAGTGCCACAACTGTGGCAAGTGGGGACATTGGGCGGCTGATTGCAAGGCCCCTAAGAAAAACAAGGAGGAAGCCACACAAAATGTGGCGAACATGCTGGCAGATGCTTCAGATCCCAAGTCCTTCGTGGCTATGATCGGGAGCAGTCACCGCAGTTCGTCTGTTGAGTGGTGGCTGGATAGCGGTGCTACCTGTCATGTAACGAATGACAGAGGATTACTGACTGAGGTTAAGGAGAGAGTGGAGAACTGCAACGGAGGAGAGACTCAGGTGACCCATGCTGGGACAGCCGAGCTGGTTCTCTCGTCAGGTAAAAGTTTATTTTTAAAGAATGTTAAAGTAGTTCCAACATTAACTAAAAATCTGATTTCAATAAGTCTACTAGACAAAGCTGGGATGACCTTCACAACTCAAAATGGTAGAATGACTCTTATGGTAAATTCACATTATTTTGGGTGTGCGTATCTGATCAACGGAATGTATAGACTTAGCTTAAACAATGATAGCATCAACCAAGTAAGTTCGAACCTTATAGATCCTAAGTTGTTACATAACAGACTTGTACATGTAAACTATAGGAAGATGCTAGATCTAGCCAAGAGTCAAAACATCCCCTTAGATCTGTCGATTCGATTTGACAAGTGCGAGGTGTGTGCTCAAATCAAAATCACTAGAAAGTCTTTCAAGTCAGTTTCTAGGAGCACAAAACTTCTTGAATTGATACATTCAGACCTCTGTGATTTTCGCAGTCATGCCACCAGAGGGGGAAGGAAGTATCTAATCACTTTCATAGACAATTTTTCTAGATATTGTCATGTGTATCTGTTGAAATCGAAAGACGAAGCGTTTGAGGCGTTCAAGACCTTTAAGTCTCGTGTTGAAAATCAGTTAAGCCTGAAAGTTAAGAGATTTAGAAGTGATCGGGGAGGAGAATACACTGCTACTGGATTCAAGGAATTCTGTGCCTCTGAGGGAATAATTCTTGAAACCACAGCTCCTTACTCACCCCAGTCAAACGGTGTTACCGAGCACAAGAATAGAACGTTGACAGAGATGTTGAACTCTATGCTCCTAACAGCTGGCATGCCTAATTTCTTTTGGGGAGAAGCAGTCCGTACTGCAAATCACATTCTAAATAGAGTACCTCACTCTCAGCTCACTTCTACACCGTATGAGCTGTGGCACGGTCATCCATGCATGTACGATACTCTAAATACTTGGGGTTGTATTGCCTACGTGCGTATACAAGACCTTAAGAGGCCTAAGGTGGGACCTAAGACGATGACATGCATCTATCTAGGTAGTGCAGAAGATAGTGCAGCAGACAGATTTCTCGATCTATCCACGAATTCCGTGATAGAGTCTAGAGATGCCATATTTTTTGAAGACAAATTCGTCAAAGATCATGGATTATCTGTCTCCGGGTCCAATGATATGATTACTGAATCTATCGTTGAACCTGAAGCTGGCCCTTCTGGCACTGCTCCCCAACCTGTAGAGGTGGAACCTATTCCACTTAGAGCATCTACCAGAGAGAGAATCCCTAAGGATTTTGGTGAGAATTTCATCACCTATCACTTAGAAGATGATCCATTCTCCTAACAGGAGGCAATGAGATCTAGAGATTCGTTGATGTGGGCAGAAGCCATTGATGATGAGATGGACTCACTGTTATATAACAATATCTGACATCTAGTTGACTTACCGAAAGATGCTAAAGTCCTAGGATGCAAGTGGGTTTTAAAGAAGAAATTATATAGTGATGGATCTATAGCCAGGTATAAAGCGTGTCTTGTAGCTAAAGGTTATAAGCAACAAGGGGGAATTGACTATTTTGACGTCTACTCACCTGTGTGTCATCTATCGACTATCAGGATTCTTCTTGCATTAGCCTCTATTGAGAACTTTATAGTTCATCAGATGGATGCCAAAACCGCGTTCTTAAATGAAGAGCTTAATGAAGAGATCTACATGACTCAACCTGAAGGTTATGTACTCAAAGATCAAAAAGACAAAGTGTGCAAACTCGATAAGTCAATCTATAGTCTTAAACAAGCACCTAAGATGTGGCACATGAAGTTTGATCAGGTGGTAAAGAGCATTGGATTCCAGTCCAGTCTCTCTGACAAATGCCTTTATTACCGCTCCTTGTCAAATCAAACAGTCATCATATGCTTATATGTGGATGATATGTTGGTTTTAGGGTCTAATCTTGCTGCAGTTAGGGATGTTAAATCCACTCTGGCAGAAGTATTTGACATGAAGGACCTCGGTCCTGTTGATACCCTGTTAGGTATGAAGGTTAGAGTTGACAAGGGTCGAGTTACTCTTAGCTAGGCTCATTATATTGAGCAACTTCTCTCTACCTGGGGATATGATAAGTGTAGGCCGATTGAGACACCGTTTGATCATAATGTTAAGTTAAGTCCTAATTTAGAGGTCAATATTGATCAAGTCAAATATTCCAAAATAATTGGTAGTCTCATGTACGCTACAACTTGTACGAGGCCAGACATTGCTTTCTCGGTTAGCGCGTTGAGTCATTTTACCAGTAGTCTTGGCAAAGAGCATTGGGTTGCCCTAGATAGGCTGTTGAGATACCTTCGAGGTACTACAAACCATGCTCTGTGCTACACTGGTTACCCACCTACCGTGGAAGGACATTTTGATGCCTCGTGGTGTTCAGAAGTTGGGAACAACAAGTCTACCAGTGGATACATATTCACCTTGGGAGGAGTTGCTATCACTTGGAAATCCAAAAGACAGACCTGTATAGCTTTGTCGTCCATGGAGGCCGAGTTGTTTGTCTTAGCTTCAGCTGGAGAAGAGGCAGACTGGATCAGAAACTTGATTTTAGACATTCCCCTGTCTAAGTTACAAGTCAACTCGTTGAGCTTGTATTGTGATAATCAAGCAGCAGTTCAAGTCGTTAAGAGTACCCTCTATAATACTAAGAGGAGACATGTACGACTGAGACATGCGTTGTTGAATTATCTGAAAGAACAAGGAACCATCACTTTGATTGATGTCCGTTCAAAGGATAACCTTGCTGATCCACTGACGAAAGGAATGCCCAAAGATCGGTTAATCAAAACAGTGGGGGAAATGGGACTAAAGGCGATTTAGTTCGGTCTTAGTTCAGTATCAGGCGATTCAGTTCAGCCTTAGTCCAGACGTTTTGATTATTCCATATTTCCTTTGTCAATGCAGGTATGTTGTGGTTCGTTGATGCTCTTGGTTGCTGAGCTCGGATCTGGTAAGCTGTTCATTCCAAACTTGATGTTAACAGCTTCATCGGATTCGACTTTTGCCTTGGAGGAGAGTGTTATTCCAAACTTGATAACACAATCTGACTTGGTTTGTCTCTTCTTCTGAAGATTGGTTCCATTCCAAACTTGGTGAGTTCCAATTGACTTTAGAATGGCAGTAACCGTGACATTCCATATAGGATTACAGATATAGCTGCGGTGTCCAGAAGTCTAATAATCGGTTCATTTGGAAACAGATAACAGATTCTGAGGTCAAACTATAATACTCTGTAAACGTGTCCTCCCATCCAATAATAATAATCAATACTAAGTTTTATGCTAAAACTAGATATCTGCAAATTTACAAAGGATAGAATTCATTCTAAAATGAAATTCTCTGTTGAATTGCAGGAGTTCCTGGGATAGGAGGAGCACTGGTTGTCTGGGATCCGGAGGAGGAGGATCTTTTGGATGACTAGCTTTTTGAGTGTTATTTTGTTTAGTTCCTGTACTTCTGTTCAGAGCATTGTTTAGCTCTTATTTTATAGCACTGTTTGTTTGGACTTTAGATCTCTATTTGTTTTGGGACACCAGGTGTTTAGGGCATGTGTCTCGATTGTACCTGAGACGTTTGTGTTGTAGCCGAGTTTCTTATTTACTTATGCATGCATGTTATTTTGTGTTATAGTCCGATTTTATCTTAAACAGGTGCTGGGCATGGTTGTGTATGTCTCACTTCTGGTTGAATATTACACAAACCACCCTCTACCCGAAGTCTGGGTTCATGACGGACATAGGAGGAGAGTGTTAATGTATTTTTATATGTCCTGTCGTGTCAAGACTGACTCGGATTAGCTTAACGGGTTCGTGTCACTCTAGGACCCGGTCCTATGCTGGAGGTACTACTTACACCCCATTCCAAATCTGATGGAGGTAGGTAGAATACTTTGAGCAAACCCATCAACATATCATTAATTCATGGGCACATGGCAACCCCATTGTATTCCTAATTTTATGCAAACATTTATTTGCCTCTTCACAACCACGCGTAGCAATCTTCTTCCCTTATGATTATATCTAGAGCCGTAATTGAAACAGAACTAAGCAACCCTGTGTATAAAGATTCTCTAAAACCGGTGTTTACTTGTATAGAACTTTGCCCCAAAAAAATGCTTAATTTCACTACGTTGGAAATTTAGCATTTGATCAAAGGTTTTCCAAATAGATGTCAAGTTACAAATAAATACTTCCAAAAACCTTTCAAGGTGATTGTGCCCGCTCTCTACTCGGTTAGTTGTGGTATTCCCAAAATGCATCAGTTTGTCTACCCAAGTCGACACAATATCCAAGTAGTCACTACATTATGCAAAACCTCGGGATATTTTTCAGAATCTTTGTTGAGCAATAAGTTGAAACATATATTGTAATCATGCATTGTATGTGAGTTTACCAAGTCCTGCCACTCAGATAAAACATTCGCATTCTTTTCCATTTTGAAGTATATTTTGCAATGAGCCAGTATATTTCGGTTAACGTGAACTTGACACAATATAATTTTTGATTGAGGGAATACCACTTGTATGACATTCATTAATGTTATCTCCCTGTCAACTATCAGTACACTGGGCAAAAAAGTAGAAGCTCACATGCTTTTAAAATATTTCAATGACCATTTATAGCTTGATTTAGTTTCATTGGACATTAACGCAAATGCAGAAAAAAACGTCAAATTGGTAGAAGTCAAACCAACTATAGAAAGCAAAGGCAATCTGTAACGATTGGTCTTATACATGCAGTCCATGATAAACACTCTGGAAAATATTACTCAACTGAATAGAAGTAGGGTGAGCAAAAAATAAGCTATCCAAAGCATTACTAATGACATTCATATGATTGTAGCTTGTGTACTCCGCATCTCTAATGCATTTGTATAGATACTGAATTGGAGTGCTACCATTCAATTATTTCTTGAACAATCTAATCTTTTCATTATAGATGGTTCTCATGACAGAAGTGTTCGAAGAATTCTGCTTTTTTAAAGTATATAGAAAGAATTTTTCTAGGCATGATCTGTGCGCCTCAAGATGAACAAAGACATGATTATGTATTCCACATTTCACTACTACTTTCCACCCATCAATATATGGATCTCTTTGTCCTAGTAGAGAGAAAGGAAAACCACACTGTTTTGAGACGAAAAAACTGTGTTCGCCGGAGTAGAATGGCAATGGGAGGAGATGGCCAGAACCGGCTCGAAAGGGGAGGAGACGGAAGAACCGTGTTCGCCGGAGCAGAATGACAATGAGAGGAGATGGCCAGAACCGGCTCGAAATGAGAGGAGACGGAAGAACACTGTACGCCGGAGCAGAATGTCAAGGGCGACAGCCGGAGCAGACGAGATGTTCGCCGGAGAAGATGAGGCGGAGGCCGGGAGGAGGAACCTAGGTCGCGGGAGATGGATGGAAAGGCCAATACTTTTGGCTGTGTATATCCTTAGAAAATTTGGTGTTTTAAATGCTTTTGGAATTAAAATTGGGTGTCCCCATAGCTTATTTTGGTGTGCCCATAACACTACCCTTAATTTAAACATTACTGCCCGACTGCCCGCCGGCATGGTTCTAGAGACCCAGTACCTGAAAACTGACCCATAAACTGAATTGTATATAAGTCATTTGATTAATAATTTTTGTAGTATTTAACATTCAGTATATATAATGGCCGTCAATACTTTTTATTATTTGTTGTTATGTTATATCTGCTTCGGATTAACAATAGTAAATACTATTTAATTATCATATGAGTGTTATGTTGTTTGTATGATTAATGTGAAGAAAACATTCAAATTGGTTATGAGTGTATTTATGATCAAGTTTTTATTATTATTAGGGTCTGTTTGTCATGACGGTAGTGGTTGTGAATGCTGTGATTATGAACCGTCGTTCGTGAACCGGTGAACGTCCGACCACACTCACAGAACTTCGTTCATTTTTATGTTCAAAACTAGTTTTTTTTTTGTGGTGGGTCATAACCGTCGTCGTGCTAAACACGTATTTTATGACGGTGACATTTTTTGTCCAAACTCACCGAAGCAAAAATGTCATGCCAAACGGAACCTTAGTTACTTGAAACTAGCTCAAAACTCTATGTAATAGAATAATGAGCAGCGTGAAATAAGTCATCGGGTGGAACCAAGAATTAACATAGGTTTCGAAGAAATGAGTCGGCTCCGATTCCAAAAAGTTGGAACCAAATATATATTAATCAGTTATTGATTATGAATGAAATCGGTTTTAGACCACAAAGATGTTCACATGCTCCAATACTTACTATTAAAGATGATATTCTTTTGTTCAAAACAATATTCGAGAAAACAATTACAACTTGAGAAAATGAGATTCAAGTTCAATGATTCTTTCTTTAAATTTGCAAGTACCATCAGACTAATCTGAACAGTTAAATTTATTTTGAAATCATTCAAGTATGTCGGAACTCAACTTGAGTCGAACTCTACCCAATGTCTCAAGGTAGCTTTGACTAGTTTTTCTTTCATGACGACCAAGAGAAAATACGCTATTCATGTCGTGCCGAAAAACTAAAAAAAGGTTTGAATAAACATTATAATTTAGACACCTTTAAGGACAGATCGAGACCTCAATCGGAGTCCGTAGATTTCCCCCAGCAAGTCCCACGGAACGCCCAACCATTTGATTGCTACGAGTCCGTCCCCTAAAACGAGGGACATTAGTACTCAAATCGAGATAAAGAACAATCTCTAGGGCAAATTATAGAGTTCATCAGTCATGTACTTCCTATGGTTTTTTATAGCTAAGTTGCCTTTTCTAGAGCACAAAAGTGTTGTGAATCAGATCAGAATATGATTCATGATTCACCAATAGCTTTATCCAAAACTTACATTGTGATGGTTCATGGAGAATCTTTTTTGGTGTAGTTTTTTTTCTCTTTAATCTATTTTTTTGTTTTTGTAAGTAGAATCATATATGTAAGGTGTTATGGAGTTCATGTAAATTTTAAAATAATATGATTTGGACTATTTACATTCACCTTATGTTCAATTTACATTTAGGGATCGTTTGGCACGGAGGTGTTGGTCGTGAATGCGGTGGTTATGAACTGTCGTTCGTGAACGGCTGATCTCACCTAAGGCACTCCATTCATTTTTATGCTCAAAACTAGTTTTCTTTTGTTGGTGGCGGTCATAACCGTGTCATGTCAAACATATACTCTATGACAGTAGCATTTTTTTTCCAAACTCACCGGAGCAAAAACGCTACGCCAAACGGAGCCTTAGGTAGCAATGTGGAGATCAAGATCTACATCAAGAAGATTAAGGACAAAATTGGCCGAGGCTGACTGTTATCAATGATGTCCACGCATTTTTCTTTAGCAAGCCAATTTTCATAAAAATGATTATACTAATGTCATATTAACATATGTGTGGGTTGACCTGATTCTAGTGGGTCCACTAGTGTGGGATTATCCTCGACGTCTCGTGCCTATCTAAAAAATCTGCACTTCCATCTCAAAACTCCGAGGTGATAGGATGAGTGCGATAAGGCTTATAAGCACAAACAGGTGATGCACAATAGACAATGTTGGACTAATCAACAATACATGCCACATGGGATAATCCGCACATGGGGTAGTCCCACAAAACGCGGACCCATTGGAATCAAGTCAACCAACATGCCCCCGCAATGCGTCAAACCAGCGCTCTGATACCATCTAAGAAACCCGCACTTTCATTCCAAAACTCTGAAGTGATAGGAGTGGGACGGAGTTTATAAACACGGGAGGGTGATGCACAGTAAGCAATGCGGGGTTAATCAAATTCACCAAGGATAATCTGCACATGGAGCAGCCCCACACGACGCGATCTCACGTGATGAGGACTCACTGGAATCGGGTCAAGCAACAAGACTTGTCAATTTCTCAAATATGTGGATTCACCTTGACATACGCAATGTGGTACACTTGTTACGAAGCATCAACTCATGCCGCCTAAATAATATAGGAAGAATTGTTTCTTTGTATAACTTCGTTTACAAAGAGTTCGCCTTTGACATCGATAACTAAATAGAGCAAAGCTAGATCACACGGTACATGACGATCGATTAAACACGAATTTTGAACGCAGCTGATAGAAAAAATCCTCCTGGAGCTGATCCAAGCATCCAAAAACTTAGCAATCAAATGATTTATTGTATCATTTACTATGAAGTCCATGAAATAAACAACTCATAATCATATGCAGATCTGAATGCCTCTATGTTCAGACAAGAAGAACTTCATTATTATTACAAAATATATATGAGAGCGAATACTGGGGGGAAGTTCAGAAGCAGCAGGTGGTCTGATCTTCTGCAGCAGCATATCCCTCCATCCATGTCTGGTGGACGTGAACCAGCGATAATCCTTCCGGGGTCTCTGGCTGTAAGATGAAGATGAAATTGCTATATCACTATTATCTATAAAAATCATATACAGGTGATGTTCATTAGGAACTAAGAAGACAACACCTTCGTGTTCAGAAGAACGGTGGACAGAGAGCATTGCCTCCCTTCATCTGCATCGAGATTCGAGCATGAGAATCTAGATGTGATTGTGAAACACCAGAAATGAAAGCAAAGTCTCTTTGAACAGAGCACGAGTTATAACGTGCGAGAGCGGTTTCTTCTCAAGAACGCGTGGCAATTATGTTCAAAACTTCAAATTCGCTCAATAATCGCTCAAATGAAAAACAGTTTGCAACTGAGGCTCCCTCGAAATTACTTTGATTGAATGCGACGAGAATATGGATGTAAATAAGCATGCATATGTGCGTCTACTCATATATACAAACGCACATATATATCAATATAAAACAATATTAAGTTGTATATTTACATATATAACTTAATTTATGTACCATTTTCCTTTTTATAATTAAGAAATTTGGCTCAAAAGAAATAAAAAATTGACTCGAAACCAATCATTTTCGACCGAGCAGAACTTGACTCCAAGCTGAAATTGAAATTTCCACTTTCAAGTTTAGGCCAACCCGCTCGAACAATGACTCTTTTGTGATGAAGATATAAAGGTAAATGTCAAGACCCTTGTTGAAAACTCAAAAAGGGTTTGAATGAATACTACTCCAAGTTGTAAGCAACAGTCCTTAGGGAAGAAAAATAATAGAGGAGTAAATGCTTCATGCAATGCCCGACGAACACAGCAAGGTGTGTAAGAAATCATCTGGCCCGTACTTTATTTCATCAAGGTTCGCACAAAGTGATATACACATTTGCCAGCATCTTGATGAATGATGATAGTACGCGTGGCCAAGATTAATCCCGCCGCATGCAGTTCTTCCTGCCAAGTGCATATAAAAGTTTTCCATGTTGGAACAGGATAATAGCATAAGGATTCCCAGCCTTTTGCTTTGTGTGTTGTTTATAGCTATATTACTTTTCTACTGCACAAAATTGGCGAGCATCAGACCGGAATATTATTCGTTGCATCATCATGATCCTCATCAATACCTTTTTTCAAAACTTCGTCACCGGTTCATAAATCCTTCGTCATAAATATTCCTGTTAAGAGCAACATTTGTTTCATCTAGATTGTTCCAATCTTATAGACATAAGTTTTAACCATGTTGCTTTTACTCTTTCCCTGTTTCCTTCCTACTCATTTCATGTTAATTGTAATACTGATTTTCAGCCTTTGTTCTCCATGTCACCAGAACAAACAAGTGTACCTTGATATCCTTCTTCCTTCTCACGCTTGGTCCTACCGCAGCGGAATATTTTGCGAGATTTCTTAGGGTGCGACATGATTGAATATGTATATGGATTATAAAAAAGCCCCTGATATACTAATTATGAAAATATATTGATTTGTCACTCCTCAAGTTTGTGAACATATGTTCTTCATTGATAGCTTGGAGACAATTGTTTGAAATGCTACACTACTCAATCATTTGGTTAGCACGTCGAGTTCAGCGTCAATAGTCAAATAAGGTGTGACGATCAATTCACTGTCCAACTTCTCTTTAATGAAATGTCTATTAATATCTAAAAGCACGCCGACGAGTTCAATCAATAGTCAAACAAGGTGTGGAGATCAATTGTTACCGACTTACAGGAGGACGAACCACCGTGGCGGGTGTATGCGCGGCGAGCACGCGGAGCGGTTGACACTGGAGCAAAACGCGTAGTGATATCGCCGAGCGGTGCTACCGGCGATACCTTGGCGGGCGAGCGCGAGACAGGCGGCAGCTCGGGAGTACCGCCCGGCGATAGCAACGGCGACAGCATGGGAGTACCGCCCGACGGTAGTAACGGCGACAGCAGGAATGGCGCGGGCTTTGGAGATGAGCAGGCTTAGTAATTTGTATTTCTGGTTATGGGTATTTTAGTCATGTATTGGGGGAGGCCTCATAGTATAAGAGGTCTTCCTAAAAACCTAATTACTATCTTTGGATCACTAGAGTTATTTGGCGCTGCTCCCCTTCTTCCTCCTCTCTCTCTCTCTCTCTCTCGCTCTATCTCTATCTCTCTCTCTCTCTCTCCCTCTCTTTCCCCGTCCGCCGCCACCTGCCACCCCCACCGGTGTTACCCTCGCCGGCCGTCCGATACCTAAGAGGTATCATTGGTCCGACCTGCCGCTCCGCCCGCCGCTGTGCCGCCGGAATCCCAAAGCCATGCCGGTCACCACCCGCCTCAACTCCGGCTCCGCCGACGATGCGGACGACCTCCGCGCTCGCGCCGACGCCCTTGATTCCGAACTCTCGGACCTCCGGGCGTCCATGGCCACGCTCCAAACTCTCGCCCTCACCAACCAGAACAACACCGCCTCCATTATCGCCCGCCTGGACCAACTCGCGGTCGCCTCACCCGTCGCCGCGTCCTCTGCATCGATCCGGGAGGGTGGCTCGATCCTCGGGCAACCTCCCCCCCCCCCCCCCCCGCTCTCCAGCCGCCCTTCGGGCTCGATCCGCGACCTGCGGCCCCTCTCCCGGCGGCCGGCCGACCCCCGCTGGCATTGGAATTGCCGTCCTTCACCGGGGTAGACCCAATGGGCTGGATAGCCCGCGCCGAGCAATTTTTCGACCTCCACCTTACACATAAAGACGACAAGGTGGGCACAACGGTCGTCGGCTTCTCGGGCTCCGCGTTGCACTGGGCACGGTGGCTTCGCCAAGTGCAACCCCGAATTTCCTGGGCCGAGCTCAAGCACGAAATGATTCAGCGATACGATACGCGTCACTCCGGCTCCGCCATTGAGCATCTCTGCAGCTTACGCCAGTCCTCCGACCTCGACACGTACATCGATGAGTTCGTGGCCTTGGTCTCCCACGTCCCGGGGCTGCCGCCCGACCACTATTTGGGTTTTTTCCTGCAAGCATTGCTTCCCGCCATTCGTTCTCGCCTCCGTACCCACAATCCCCGCACTGTTTCGGCCGCAATTGACCTTGCTCGCGCCGTCGAGGCGGATCTGGGCATTCGCCACCCGAGCCCAGCCCCCCACCCGCCGCCTCGGCCGGCCCCTCCGCGTGACATGGCGCCGCGGCAGGTCCAACAAGGGGGCCAACGGCCCGGACGCCCCCCTCACCATCGCTTTTCGACAGCGAGTACAATGACCTCCGCCGCAAGGGGTTATGTTTCCGGTGCCGTCAACCGTACTCGCCCAACCATGTCTGCTCGGTCAAAGAGTTTCATTCCCTGTTTGGAGACGACACATCTACGGAGGCGATGGCCGAGGAGTTTGCACCTCTCTTCCCCGAGGACGCCGACCCCCCCCCCCCTTAACCCGGCCGAGCCATTCCACTGCCTGGAGCTTCCGTGCTTCTCGGTCGGCGGCATCACGGGTCCGCGCACAATGAAACTCCAAGGCCGCATTCGGGACCGTGACGTGGTTCTCATGATTGACAGTGGCGCGAGCCACAACTTTATCTCGACAAATCTGGCTCACGATCTCGCTCTTCCCCACCTCCCATCTGCGGAATTCACGGTCTGCTTAGGGGACGGCCGCCGACGGCCGACGCAGGGCCTGTGCCAAGCGATCACGCTGACCGCGGGCTCGTGTTCTATCACGGCCGACTTTTACATTTTCGAGTTAGGCGGCATTGACGCAATCTTGGGGGTTGCTTGGTTACAAATGCTGGGCGACGTTCGTGTAAACTGGGCGAAGATGACGATGCACTTTCAACAGGGGGCGACGTCGTGCTGCCTTACGGGTGACCCAACCCTCCTCCGGACGCCGGTATCATTCCGGGCCCTTCAACGCACTTCGACGGTCAACTTTTCGGCTTGCCTATGGCTCTTGGCAAGTGACCCCGAGGATCCGCACCCGCTACCGGACGACATCCGCGGCATCTTGGACGAGTTTGCTGAAATTTTTGTGGCCCCGACCGGCTTACCCCCGGCCCGCCCCACGGATCACGCCATCGTACTTCAACCGGGGACATCAGCCGTGTCAGTTCGACCGTACCGCTATGGACACATTCAGAAGGATGAAATCGAACGCCTCGTGCGGGAAATGCTTTTGGCGGGCATCATTCGGCCGAGCGCAAGCCACTTCTCTAGCCCGGTCCTCCTTGTGCGGAAGAAAGACGACAGTTGGCGTTTCTGCGTGGACTATCGGGAACTCAACCGGGCCACCGTCGCCGACAAATACCCGATCCCGGTCATCCAAGAGCTCTTGGACGAGCTCCATGGCGCCACCTTCTTTACTAAGCTGGACCTCCGCTCCGGCTATCATCAGATTCGCGTGCGGCCGGCGGATGTTCCCAAGACGGCGTTTCGTACTCACGATGGCCATTTCGAGTTCTTGGTCATGCCGTTCGGCTTGACCAACGCCCCGGCAACTTTCCAGGCTACGATGAACAACATTTTTCGGCCGGTACTCTGTAAACATGTGCTTGTCTTTTTTGATGATATATTGGTATATAGTTCCAATTGGCAGGAACACCTCCAGCACGTCCGGACTACCCTCCGCACCCTTCGCAGCCACAACCTCGTCCTCAACCGGAAGAAATGTTCCTTCGGCGCCATTTCGGTGAGTTACCTGGGCCACACGATCTCGGCCAATGGAGTGGCCATGGAGGCCGACAAGGTTGCGGCGGTGCTTCATTGGCCGACGCCCACATCGGTCTGCGAGGTGCGCGGCTTCCTGGGCTTGACCGGCTACTACCGCCGGTTCATTCAAGGCTATGGGACTTTAGCCCGCCCCCTCACCCAACTACTCAAGCTTTCGGAGGAGGGCCCATTCATCTGGTCAGCGGCGGCCATGGCAGCATTTGCGGCCTTGCAATCGACCCTCGTGCATGGGCCGGTATTGGCTATGCCGGACTTCCACCAGCCCTTCGTAGTCGAGTGCGACGCGTCGGGCACCGGGGTCGGCGCGGTCCTTATGCAGTCCGGACGACCAGTCGCCTTCTACAGCCGGGCATTCTCCCCCACTGTTCGCAGCCGTTCGGCCTATGAAAATGAGCTGATGGCCTTGGTCCTGGCGGTACAGCACTGACGCCCATACCTTCTCGGTCGGCCGTTCGTGGTTCGGACGGATCACCACAGCCTCCGTTATCTCCTCCAACAGAAAATCGCCACACCGGCTCAACAAGTTTGGATCGCGAAGCTATTGGGCTACGACTTTTCGATCGAGTTCCGTTCCGGTAAAACCAACCGGGCGGCGGATGCGCTGTCTCGCCAACCGCACGCGCCCGAGTTGACCGCAATTTCTCGACCAATCTGGGAAGAGGGTTCCAACATACAGGAGGGAGTCGAGCAAGACCCGTACTTGTCAGCAATCAGGACGGCTCTCATCACCGACCCGGCGGAGCACCCCCCCCCCCCCCCCACTCCCTCATCGGCGGACGATTGTTCTACCGCGGCCGTTTGGCACTTTCCGCATCCTCCGCGTGCATTCCTCGGCTGCTCGCCGAGTTCCACGCGTCTCCAACCGGCGGCCACGCCGGCGCTTTCCGGACATATCGCCGCTTGTCGGCCTCCTTGTTTTGGCCCCAAATGTTTCGCCAGGTTAAGGCCTACGTCGCTGAATGCCTTACATGCCAGAAGGCCAAGTATGAAGCACTGTTTCCAAGCGGCCTCCTACAACCCCTTCCGGTCCCGGAGCGGATTTGGGAGGACATCGCCATGGACTTCATCACCCGACTACCCCGGTCAGACGGGTTCGACTGTATCTTGGTGGTGGTGGACCGCCTCTCAAAGTATGGCCATTTCCTTCCCCTTCGCCATCCGTACACAGCCAAGACGATCGCGGACAGTTTCATTTCCGGCATCGTGCACCTTCACGGGTTTCCGCGCTCCATCGTGAGCGACCGAGACCCCCTCTTCTTGAGCAGTTTTTGGACATCTTTATTCCGTCTACAAGGAACTCAACTTCGCATGAGCACCGCCTACCATCCGCAGACGGACGGGCAGTCGGAAGTTCTCAATCGGTGCCTGGAAACCTACTTACGGTGCTTCATTGGCGAACGCCCGGGGACTTGGGCCAAGTGGCTCCCATGGGCGGAATATTCGTACAATACGGCTTATCACTATGCAGCCAACACCTCTCCCTTCGCAGTGGTTTACGGCCGCCCGCCCCCTTCGATTGTCCGGTATCTGCCCGGCGAGTGCAATGTGGATGGTCTCGCGGTACACTTGCAAGATCGTGACACTATTTTGGACAGTTTAAAGCATCACCTTCGGCGCGCTCAAGCCAAGATGACATCTTTTGCGAACCGCAAACGCCGGGACCTCCAACAAGCAATTGGGGAGAAAGTATTCATCAAGCTGCAACCTTACCGCCAATTGTCCGTTGCTCGCCGAACGTGCCCAAAATTGGCCCCGCGTTTTTTCGGCCCCTTCGAGGTGATCGGCCGCATTGGAGCGGTGGCCTACCGCCTTCGACTTCCGGACGACAGCCGGATCCATCCCGTTTTCCACATATCACAGCTTCGTCGAGTCATCGGCGACCACCCGACCATGGATCACATCCCCGCCGACTTGGACTACACCAGCACCGCACCTCTATATCCGGCCGCCACCATCGATCGCCGCTCATCTCACTCCGGGACGCACTTTCCCGAGGAGGTCCGGGTAGCGTGGCGCCACCGACCCCAGTCCGAGAGCACGTGGCTACTTCGCAACGACTTCCGCCGTCAATTTCCAGACTACTGCCTTGAGGACAAGGCCAATTTCCCAGACGGCGGCATTGTTACCGACTTACAGGAGGACGAACCACCGTGGCGGGTGTATGCGCGGCGAGCACGCGGAGCGGTTGACACTGGAGCAAAACGCGTAGTGATATCGCCGAGCGGTGCTACCGGTGATACCTTGGCGGGCGAGCGCGAGACAGGCGACAGCTCGGGAGTACCGCCCGGCGGTAGCAACGGCGACAGCATGGGAGTACCGCCCGGCGGTAGTAACGGCGACAGCAGGAATGGCGTGGGCTTTGGAGATGAGCAGGCTTAGTAATTTGTATTTCTGGTTATGGGTATTTTAGTCATGTATTGGGGGAGGCCTCATAGTATAAGAGGTCTTCCTAAAAACCTAATTACTATCTTTGGATCACTAGAGTTATTTGGGGTTGCTCCCCTTCTTCCTCCTCTCTCTCTCTCTCTCTCTCTCTCTCTCTCTCTCTCTCTCTCTCTCTCTCTCTCTCCCTCTCTCTCTCTTTCCCCGTCCGCCGCCACCTGCCACCCCCACCGGCGTTACCCTCGCCGGCCGTCCGATACCTAAGAGGTATCATCAATCCACTATCCAACTTCTCTTTAATGAAATGTCTGTCAATATCTATGTGTTTTGTTCGACTATGCTGCAGAGAGTTGCGTGCGGTGTTGATTGTGATAGTAGTTCACATTGCTCCGTATCATTGTATCTTCAATTATAGTCACATATTCATTGAGGCATTGCTTAAACCTCAGAGTACCTTCAAGATACTGCAAAACTAAATTAACAACTTATAAATGCGCTTCCGCCTCAACCTCCCCAAATTTAGTATTAGGATCTATTGGTGTGCTAATTGGTCTACATTTTAGCTTTCTTACTTTTTAGAAGATTTGTTTAGAGATAAAAATTCCTCTTATGAGCAACTTCAAATCCAAATAAATGCTTCGACATTTCAATTCTTTAATCTTAAATTCCTTGGTCAAGCATTGCTTCAAGGGATGCCTCTCCCTTTCATTATCCTTAGTCATGATTATGCCGTCCACATATAAAATAAGTAGAGTATCTCCCTCTGAATTCGAATGCTTACGAAATTGATTATGATCGCGTTGGTTTTGTCTACATTCCAAATTTATATTGGAAATCTTTTAAACAAAGCCCTTTGAGTTCGTACACGGTTTTCTTAAGCTTACACAGTTGGTTAGCGTCTAGTTTACTTGAGATCTAGGGAATTTTCATATAGCTTTTCTCAAGATCTCTATGCAAAAAGACATTTTTAACATTGAAATATTACAAAGCCCAACTATAGTTGGCTTTCAATGTAAACGGACATTTATTTATACTATTATAAATCCCTTTTAGAATAGTATAAATAAATTATATAAATATGTTTTTAATATACATACATTCACATATATAGATCAACTTGATGTAAATGTACTATAAATAATTCAAGTATATATACACATATATGCAGCGGGGCATAGTGTCCCTCCATGGGATATTTAAGAAGATTCATAAACCTATCGGGGATTGACATAACTACGCACTTAAGTCTAAGGTTTAGAAGATTTGGTATGGGGGCTATATGTAGTAGGGAGTAATGAATTATACTTTAATTTTGATCTGAAGGAGGCCCAAATTTATCCCAAATAAATATTTTTTAAATAAATTCATGCTTAAAATTTAAATTAACTAAACAAAAATAGATATTATACTTTTATTAATCATTCAATAAATTACATTCAAAGTCACATACACATAAAAGAAATTGGTCCTCAAGTACAATAAACAGCAAATTAAATGTATCGTCGAGCGAGCGATCGTGGAACAAATGGCGATTGTCGAGCGAGAGAGTGTCGAGCTGGTGATCATCGAGTGGGCCACCGATTGTCGAGAGGGCAAGTAATCGTTGAGCACCTGCCATTTGCTCAACGATCGCCAACTCCTTGCCCCGAAAATCATCGCCCGACTATTAAGGGATAAAATGGTAATTTTGGATTACACACCAATTGTCGTTAGTGGAGTTCACACACACACACACACACACACACACACAAATATATATAAGATCTTATACTTTATTCGGCAAGGTATTATAAAATTAAAACTTTTTTCATTCAAACTCTCCAGCCAGTCTGATATAACCTATGAAGCACCGATACTTCCTTGAGGGTCACGTACCCGTACAGGATACATATCCGATACTGGTACGTACCCGATACTCACGGATACACCTGTTATTCTAGTCTGTAGATACACTTGGACTTGGTAGATTGTTCTACATATTGTAATAAGAGTGTTTTTCTGAAGTAAATAAAAAACTTCTACGTGTCTTTTAGAAAAAAAAATTACCCAGAAATGCAACTAGCGATACTTATTTATTATGTAACAAAATATACTTCAGATTTAAGTGTCCTTTTTCGTTTAAACTATAAAGAATTTGATTTAAATTTTATCATTTTGTTTTTTTACTATATATTTAAAGATTAGATGTTTCAGATTGGTACTATTTCTACTTGTTCAACATGAATTTTTCTAGTTTAATATTTTGCTAACTTTTCTTTAGACGAACCCGAAGTTGAAGATGTGTTAATCTCCAATAATGAGGAAGAAGAGGAAGAAAATGACTGATAAACATCCTTAAATTTGAAATGATTATTAATATTTTTTTGTTTGAGAATTTCATATTATATTGCATTAACTATTAATTTGTATTTCAATTGGTGATTTATGCAATTATGCTTGATGTATTATTATTTTGAGGACTTTTAATTACATTTGTGAGATTATACATATAGATTTATTATATTAATACAACGTATCCCGCCGCACCCGTATCCTTATTTTTTAAATTTTGACGTACCAACGTACCGGATACGTATCGTACCCGGTACTTGTACCCGTACCGGTGCTTCCTAGGATATAACCACTATCTGCAAGGGTCCCCTCCATTTCTTTTTCATCGTTTTGGTATCATCATGCTCCAACAATAAGTAATTCAAATTGGTATTAGAGCATGTTCTACACATCCTTCCACTTCAAGCAACAATTTCTTGTTTGCTTGCTTCCGGCGATTTTGAGAGTTGCTTATTGTTACTCCCTAAGGATTTCCTTGGGTTTCAGGGAAGGAGGAGAGGAAAAATAGGAGGAGGAGAGAAATCCAAGGAGTACATTAGCCAGCCCAAGACTCTTTTCCAACTAATCAAAGACTACCAGTGTTCGTACAACATTTACTTAAATAGGTTAAGACGATGTTCGACGACATCCAAACGAGCTTCGGTCATGGCTTGTGTGAGAGGCATGCACGGTGCAGAAAGGTCGGAAGGACACCACCCTTAGATTGGGTGGTGACGACGATGGAAAAGGGAAGCAACGTTGAAGCAGCGTTGGCCGGTGGATGACGTGGCTGGGCCGAATGGCGAATGGCGAGGTTGATCGTCTAGCGACGTGCGACAGAGGCGCAATGAGGCATGGGAGGAAAGGCTGGTCTCGCGTCGTATCGTGACTGAGGTGTTGTGTGGGAGGAGAGTCTGCCCTGGCATCGTGAGACTACTGAAGCCATGTGTCTAGCGATGTGGGCAAAGCGTGGGAGTAGCGGATGGAGCGGAAGACGGAAACAACAATAATGATTGTGGGATTGTATTTGGAGAGCGATCACAGAATCGTATCTGAGGCGCGATCATTGAATTGCTGTCGGAGCTGGAGCGGAAGTGGAAATAGATCGCGTATTGTAGTGGGATCAGAATCACGATGGTGGGTCGAACATGGAACACTGTCAAGCTTTCAATTCAATTCGTCGGAAGTGAACTGCGTGTCTGGAGATTGTTGGTTGAATCAATGTTACCTTTATGGATTTGTTAGAGTTCAGGGAAGGAGAAGGGGAAGAAGAGAGAAATCCAATGAGCACATTAGCCAGCCTTAGGCTTTCCAAATGATCAGATTTTATCAAATGTCCATACAAATATTCACTTAAATAGGCCATGAGGGTAAACTAGTAATTAATGTGAAATTGAAATGTCAAATGTGAGAATTGAAATACGTTATTAAAAGATGATGATGCACTAGGATTCAGCTCCCGATGGTTCTGTCCTGATCGACGGCGCCCGCTACCTCGAATAGATGTCCCATGTTCCCACAAGCCTCGCTTTGGTGATGGTCGACTCTGACGTCATGCTCTGCAAACACATCTCTTTGAGCCAATGTCTCCTCTACTTTGAGTACTCACGTCCTTGCCGACTTCATCTGATGCGTCTCTTTAGACAAACTTCTACAATCCAGCTTATCCTCTACATTGACACCTTCTCTACTTTCTGCGATAATAGCTCCAACTTCTCTGCTTGGACGACTTAGACAACTCTACTTTGGATACATCTCAACTTCTTTGCTACTGTCTCATCTCTGAACGTTTCTCTGTCGTAGTATGGACTCCTTCAAGAACTTTGATTGTTGTAGCTTCCATTGCATAAAAGCTTCTACCAACTGACTACTTCTCTACTCTGTGGCGAAAACAGTCATCTTCTTTACTATCATTTCTTTGAGTAAAGACTGTTTATCTTCCGACTTGTCGTGGCTATTTGGGTTTTCATTGAATTTCAGGCGGAATTTTTGTGTCACTTTGTTGAAAACCCAATGCAAGTTCATTGTGACTTTGCTTTGCCTTTTCTTTACTAACATTTATGTCGAATGTTAGTTGTACTTCTACATCTTCTCCCATTAAGGCTACCCATGACAAGAGTTCTCATCACCCCACTATTCTAACCACCCTATCGCTTGATGGAACAATTTATCTTGCATGGTGTAGATCTACTAGGGTTGCACCACATAAAAACGATTTGAGTAGGTATATTAACGGCTCGATTATGGAACCATCTATACAAATGAGCGACACTATAAGTAGAAGATCGAGAATTCAACTATATGTCATGTCTTACAAACTCAACGAAGAACTGATTCATGCTACTTGTATCCTTATTGACTTTGGCCGAACTAAATGGGAATATGAGCAAAGGCCGGAATGGACCCAGATTTTTTAGCTTTGACATTTTATCTTCAAATTGAGATATATGGATCTTTACTTCGCTTTTCCTTTACTAACAATTATGTAGAATGTTAGTAGTACATTTTAATCTTCTCATATTAGGACAACCCGTGACATGAGTACTTATCACCCTACTATTATTACTACCTTATTGCTTGTGGGACAAATTATTTTGTGTGGCTGAGATATATTAAGATTGTTTTATATAACATAGATTTGAGTGAATATATTAATGGCTCGATTATGGAACCACCTTGTACAGATGAGCGATAATATTAGTGGCAAATCAAGAATTTTGCAGTTATGTCATGTATTATTAACTCAATGAAGAATTGATTGATGCTACTTATTGACTTTGCCCATGGTATTGGAAAATTAGTCAAAGGTCGTTCATTCTTTTCTTGTGAATACAATCCAAATTTTTCAGCCTCGACATTGCATCTTAAAATTAAGAGATCAGTCTGTATCAGTTTTATTCAAAATATTTGAGGATTTGTAAGAACATGATTATCTTGATTTAGCTATTATGGAGTGCGATATAGATGCAAAGACATACAGGTTAGAGTTGAATGAAAAATAAAGTTTTTATGTTCTTACATGGGTTGAACAAAAAGTATGATGAGATTACTATTCAGGTTCATGGCCTAGTCTATTCGGCTTGCAGATTGGCAAGATTCCTTGCTCTACTTTGTAGTTCTTGATTGTGGTGCTCTTCTTGTTGGATCGTTTTCAATTCTGGTTACAATTGTACCTTGGGGAATGATGCTCACCAATCCCAAACTAACAAGGATCATCTTCTATGTGATTTTTGTCATAAGTTGCATCATACTAGATATATTTATTAGCGCGACATGGCTGACCCAGGCTCGTGGTGATGGAATTCCTAAGGGGATATTGCGCATAGATATTTTAACACTATAAATAGGGACGGAGGATTCTGGAGTGGAGCTAAAACCTTGTGCTACAATTCACCTACATGATAACTTTGAGTCTTCATTTCATGTTCACATTTGAATAATTTCTCTAACAATGAGTTATAGGCTTTCCGTTGATTCTTGAAGGGATATCATGTGACACTTCATCCTTTAAATCCCCAACGTTTTCCCACTCAAGTACCCCTAGTGTCGTCTCTACTTTCTCACAACCACATAGTGGATCATCGACTCTGGCAACATCAATCGTATACACATATACCCTTCACAAGTTTCATTTCTTATTCCAATCTTTTTGGTCATGATTAAGTTAGTCAACTAATTTTCCAATATACCTGAGTATGATGTAGGTCTTTGGTAAATGTAGGATGCATGATGAGTTGTATCTGCTCAATTACACTACAAATGCTCTACTTCTTGCACTTAACTTCAACACTAGCTCCCTTGAGTATTGGCACGGGCGGTTGGGTCACTCGTTCGTTGCTTGTTTAGCTAGAAAACTTGAAAGAAAGGATCTGGGTATGCTTCGGTAATTCTTGATAATTGAAGTCTCCAGGGGCAATCAGGAAATCTTAATTTCAAAACATAAATATATTTTTGACTTACTCGAAGAGAAATGGATGATCAAGTGTCAAAAAATTGAGTCTTCAATTAAGACTATCATAAAGGGGTAAAGATGATGGGGGATATGGTCAATGGTATTAAGTTATTAACATTTAATTGGGCATCTTATATGTTTTTCTCATGCTTGTCCGGATAAAATATATGTTGTTGAGGTTGCTAGCCAGTTTTTATGCACTCCACAAGACCTTCACGAGGCTTTGGTCTATAGAATCCCGAGGTATCTGAAAGGTGCACCTAAAATATACACTTATTGAAAACTATCGAGTTGAAATTAAAGTCTTCATGATATAAATATTAATACAATCTGATGCAGGACGTCGGGGCCCCGCCGCACCCCGTGGCATCACACCAGCTAGCGGACCACGGCCAAGCACGCATGCCAGAAGGACTGCAGTCCAGGCACCCCAACCCGTCTCCGCACCTGTTCTCAGCGCGGCGGGTTGTTGAGGCTGGAGCTCGATCCCCAAACCTCCTTGATAAGAACCTCTCCTAACAGACCTTCTTATCAAGGAGGTTTGGGGATCGAGCTCCAGCCTCAACAACCCGCCGCGCTGAGAACAGGTGCGGAGACGGGTTGGGGTGCCTGGACTGCAGTCCTTCTGGCAGGCGTGCTTGGCCGTGGTCCGCTAGCTGGTGTGATGCCACGGGGTGCGGCGGGGCCCCGGCGTCCTGCATCAAAAAAGTGCAGCTCAGTTGGTGATAAGGCCTGTTAGGAGAGGTTCTTATCAAGGAGGTCTGGGGATCGAGCCCCAGCCTCAACAACCCGCTGCGCTGAGAACAGGCGCAGAGAAGGGTTGGGGTGTTTGGGTTGCAGGCCGGCAGCGCGACTGGATCGTATTCCATCTGGCTGAGCTAGGGTGGGTCGGCTCTAGGCGTTCTGCATCAAAAAAAAAGTGCACTTTTTTGATGCAGGACGTCGGGGCCCCGCCGCACCCCGTGGCATCACACCAGCTAGCAGACCACGGCCAAGCACGCCTGCCAGAAGGACTGCAGTCCAGGAACCCCAACCCGTCTCCGCACCTGTTCTCAGCGCGGCGGGTTGTTGAGGCTGGGGCTCGATCCCCAAACCTCCTTGATAAGAACCTCTCATAACAGGCCTTATCACCAACTGACCTCCTGTTATGAGAGGTTCTTATCAAGGAGGTTTGGGGATCGAGCCCCAGCCTCAACAACCCGCCGCGCTGAGAACAGGTGCGGAGACGGGTTGGGGTACCTGGACTGCAGTCCTTCTGGCAGGCGTGCTTGGCCGTGGTCCGCTAGCTGGTGTGATGCCACGGGGTGCGGCGGGGCCCCGACGTCCTGCATCACAATCGGTTAAGGGTCAAAGTTTACACTGATGATGACTGACAATCCACTTCATGCTATCATGCATTATAAAAAAAAAATGTTTTTTTTCCTATTCTACAAGCGCACTATAATAAACTGCCAACTTTAATTAAACATAAATGAAGAACAAGAATTTTCCCCAAAAAAAACATTGAGGGGATAAACTTGAGTAGAATGATACGCATACTGTAAAGTTTTGTAAAGTGCAAGTTGCTACAGACCTGATCTCTCCCACTTGTCAAATTTCACGAGCCAAGCATTTGCGCTAATCTGAGTAGAAGAAACTCTATCCAGCCAAACTCGAAATTGCTTGCCCTTTTTGTCACCATAAAATGCAGCAAATGCATCTATGCATTCATGGAGTGGCAGCTCAACTCCAGAAGGATGAATCAGTATCCCATTATGAGACTACATGTTTACAAGCACCTTATATTGAGATGAAATCATACTGAAAATAATATCTACCATTATAAACATTAATAAATTCTATAGAGAAATGACATTTCAAGTTAGGTACATTAATAAGAGGTTTTCTGAAGATATCAACCCTCTGAAAAATGAGAATGTTAAGATGAATATGCGGAAAAGATGGGAAGGAGAAATACATAAACATTATACTAAAGACACTATTATTGAAAATAAACTTTGATGGTTGAAATATATAAATGGCACAAATTGCAGCCATCAAGAAATTAGAAAAAAGTTAGTGTAGGATGGAAAATAGATAAAAATTGTTCCAAATAATTTTGAAAAATAGATTTAACACCTGATGCAGTACATAAAAGAGAATGAAAAATGAGGATTATAAGACCGACCCACAATAGATAATGATTAATGACTTCTTTTTTATAAGAAGATCAATCCTATTGACATCACGATACCCATTGCCGAAAGATGAAAAAAGGGAGAAAATGCAAAGGGGATCACAATAACATACATTTATCTTCTTCATGCTCTCAATAGTATCTGAAGACTGTTCAACTTCAGCGCGATGCCACCGTTCATATAACAAATAAAACAGCACTAATTCATGTGCCGGGTTGAAGACGCCGAGCTTGCAAGTTGATAGATCATCGACATCCCTAGGAGACGTATTAGGACCGAGTCCAAAATAGCCAACGGCTTGTATAATCCCAGAAGCACACCTCTCACTTGCATGAAATATCTTCGGATTGTCCTTTGCATTTTCAGCATACCACTTCAATAATTCTTCTTGAGCATTGCTGACCTAGAGATTATTAACATGACAACAAAAATCTTAATATTAATTAACAATATGAAAACAAACAACAGATAATCTCTTATGACTAACCATGACACCATGAACATCTGCAATGCTGAATAGTTCAGCATCATTACCAGAGTCACCACAGGCAAGAGTGTTAAGTGGTAGTTTCTCTTCTCCCTTTAACTTTTTAAGCAAATATGCAAGTGCTTGTCCCTTCCCAGCACCTTGAGGTAATATGTCAAGATCCATGCCACCACTATAAATTATCTTCACATCAAGCTGATAAAGATTGAAGAACATAACATGATATTCTTATGTTATCATTTCGAAAAGTTACTTAATAACTTTTCAACTAATAGGAAAACAAAACTAGCATACCATTCAATCTTACCCCGCGATTCGTCAAACGTTCGAAAAGAGACTTTGTCACTGCCTCCGACTCCCCCTTTTGAACATAAAAGCTCACCTTGTGCGGACGTTGCTCTGTCACTGACTACACTAGAGTCACTTAAATTAGTTATATCAACTGACATTAGACACTAAAAGTAGAGAGATTGAATGAATTATTAGAACCTAAGCATCCAATCGGGCTTAGGGTCTATATTAACTGCACAGTTTTGTGTTAGTTTTTCGATGTGGTACTAACATGAATCGCACCTGAAGTGAAAGTTGTGGAAATCTAGTCGATTCCTCAACAACAATATCACGATTCCACTTCTCATTGAGAAACTTCTCCCATCCTTTGTCAGGAACCATCCGTTCGCCGTAAGTTATTTCTGTTCCCACTGACATTATTGTTATATCGGGCGTCAATAGAGGTTTCTCCTTCCTAAGCTCCTTGTATAGTGTGGGCGACCTTCCGGTAGAGAACACCAGCAGAGAGTCATGGCGGTAATTGGATTCCCATAGTGCGTTAAACCTAAGCAGGGATAGGTTCTCGGGATCATGATGATCCACCTATACGAAATGAAGCAGACATTGTAAGAACTTCAGATCAAATCCGAGAAATCACGATAGAAATTGAGGGACTGAAAGCCAGTGAATCTACCATAGTATGATCAAGATCAGAGACGATCATGAGAAGTGGCGGAAAACCGAGACGAGCCGCCATCTTCCTCACTGAAAATGGATCAAAATTTCACAGCGGAAGCACAAACTCTTATCGGTTAGTAGATGAGGATATCAACTGAACACCAACACATTTTTCCCAGACTTAAGAATTGCTCTAAAATCACAAGATTATGCATGCTGCCATAAAATCTTATTAGAGTTCCAACTGTAAGCGTTACCGAATCTAGAGCAATCCCTAGTGCGCAGCGGAATGACGAGGATCGAGTATAGAGGGGTTATACCTCCGGCCATTACGACCACTTTTGGACGATCGGCTTCAATCCGGAGAGCAGGGGGAAGAGTGTTCTGAAGCCCTCTACTGTAGCAGCGGAGAGCTTGAGATCGACCAACCTCTAGGTCGGCTGGAAGCTTGGAGGTCGACGGGAGCTTGGAGGTCGACGAAGCCTAGAGGTCGACTGGTTACTGTCGATCGAACCGACGCCTGAGGAAATGGATCCGGCTGGAGCAGCGACGCCCTGGCGACTGTGGATGTCGCCGGAGGGAGGAGGCGCACGCCGCTCTTGCGGGAAGAAGACGATGCCGAGGCAAGGGGGCTCGGGCAGAAGCTCCTCCGTAGGGCTGGTGTCGCCGGAGGGAGGAGAGACGTCGAGGGTAGCTGCTCTCGCGAGGAAGAAGCGCGCGGAACGCGCGAGGAATCGCGAGAACGCGATCTGAGAGGCGCGCGCGACTGGACTTCTGGAGGTGGGAGAGAACCGGATAAAGACTTAAGATGAGTTTAACTCTTCTATTTATATCCCAAACCAGGGCCTCAAGCCAACCCTGAACGATCACGGCCGTTCATCCTCCCATCTAGAGGATCTTGATCTAAGCCATAATCTTAATCAAACCACGCGTCACGCTCGTGCCCAGAGAGTCACAACCGTATACCGATCACCCTATCGGGCTCCCGCGGGTTGAATTAATTAGGAAATCTAACATTCTCCCACTTGATTCAACACGGGGAAACACCTCCTATTATTTGAAATAATTAGTTTTATTTTATAAGAGTAAAATAACTATAGACTCATAGGGTGACGGTGAATTTCAAAACTTTACGTATGGCCATACACTATAATTTAAAATAACAGTGACTTTTGGCCCGAACCTTATGTGACGTCTTTATACTTGTATAGGGCATCACCACCACATGAACTGTGGCGGTTGTACCTTATATGACGAGTACTTCCTTCCACAATCACAGTGCGATGGATAAACCTTATCAAGTGCTTTATGTGGTGTTAATCCCTTATGAGTGGGTGCTCCCACTCTTTAATGCAATATAAATCTCTAACAAAATCATAGAGTGCACAAAGAGATGATAAATTGAAATACTGCATTAAAACAATAACATGAGAGATACAAAAAATGTCATGACAACTTAAGCATCAAACGAGTCCACAAGTCTCATTCTTTCGACATGAGTTTTATATAACTTAGGTGGGAGCCCCTTAGTCATGGGATCTTCTACCATAAGCAGTGTGCCTATATGCTCGATGATGACTTTCCCCTCCTGCACATTTTCTCTGACCACCAAAAACTTTATATCTATGTGTTTGCTGCGGCTCCCACTTTTATTGTTCTTTGCAAAGAACACTGCTGCAGCATTATCACATAGAAGCTTCATTGGCTTAGGAACTGTATCCATCACCCTAAGCCCTGAGGTGAAGTTCCTCAACCACAGTGCTTGTTTTGTTGCTTCATAACATGCAATGAACTCTGCCTCCATAGTCGAGGACGCGATGAGAGTCTGTTTGACACTCTTCCATGCCACTGCACCACCGGCCAACATGAGGATGTAGCCCGATGTGGATTTCCTCGAGTCTTGGCAGCCTGCAAAGTCTGCATCTGTGTATCCGACCAGGTCCAGATTGTCGGATTCTCTATATGTAAGCATGTAATCTTTCGTCCCCTGGAGATAGAGCAATACTTTCTCGACTGCTGTCCAGTGCTCTATCCCAGGATTACTTTGATATCTACTCAACATCCCTACCACGAATGCAATGTCCGGTCTAGTGCAAACATCTAGATAGACCAAACTGCCAACCGCAGATGCATATGGAATATTCTTCATGGACTCAAACTCCAGAGAATTTTTAGGACATTGTGACAAACTAAATTTGTCACCCTTTACTATAGGAGCTATAGAACTAGAACAATTTCTCATATTATATCTTTCCAAAATTTTGTTGACATAGGCCTTCTGAGATAACCCTAAGACCTTTTTAGATCTATCTCTATGTATATCAATTCCTATCACATAGGAAGTCTCCCCTAAGTCTTTCATGTCAAAATTTTTAAAGAGAAATTGTTTAGTTTCTTTTATCATTCCCAAGTTGTTACTCGCAAGCAAAATATCATCAACGTACAGGACTAGTAGCATGAATCGGCTCCCACACACCTTGATGTATATACATTGATCCACAATGTTTTCCTCGAAACCAAATGAGGTAATGACTTTATGGAACTTTATATACCATTGTCGTGAGGCTTTTTTTAGCCCATATATTGATTTCTTTAATTTGCATACGAGGTTGTGTCCTTTCTCTGAAATGAATCCTTCAGCCTGCTTCATATATACTTCTTCTTCAATTTCCCCATTTAAGAATGCCGTTTTGACATCCATTTGATGTAGCTCCAAATTAAAATGAGCTACAAGGGCCATGATAATCCTTAATGAATCCTTCTTAGAGACCGGAGAGAAGGTATCATGATAATCAATGCCCTCCTTTTGAAGGAAACCTTTGGCAACAAGTCTTGCCTTATATCGTTCGATATTACCAGAGGCATCCACTTTAGTCTTGTACACCCATTTGGAACCTACAACACGAAAACCTTCTGGTAATTCTACTAGATCCCATACTTGATTGTTTGCCATTGAGTCTAATTCATCCTTCATAGCTTCATGCCATTTTTCAGAATCTGTACGGCTCATCGCCTCTGAAAAGATAATGGGGTCTTGATTGAGTCCAGGCGTGTAGTTTGTCTCTTGTAAGTATACAACATAATCAGACGGAATAGCCAACCTTTCGACTCTTGAAGATCTTCTTAAATCTGATTGATCAAGTGGTTGTGGTGCAGTCTCCACTTGTGGTGGTTCCTGAATGACTGCTTCACTAACCACATCTTCATGAGAGCTCTGGATAGGAGGATCATAGATCACTCCTTCATAAGTTGGGATCCGAATAGGTAGATGTTGAGCCACAGCTGGTATGAGCCCACTAGGTTCAACACCACTACCTGAAGGTGCAGTCTCCTGCACCTTTTATATCACAACTTTATGAGAACTACTCTCACCAGTGTGGAGTTCCTCAAGAAACTTGGCATTCCTTGCTTCTACTATTTTTAGCGTGTGAGAGGGACAATAAAACCTATAACCCTTGGATTTTTCCGCATAGCCAATGAAAAAACCACTGACTATCCTTGGGTCTAATTTCTTTTCATGTGGGTTGTACACCCTAACCTCTACTTGACAGCCCCATATGTGTACATGATTCAAACTGGGTTTCCATCCATTCCATAACTCAAAAGGTGTTTTAGGAACTGATTTGGATGAGACCCTGTTCAAGACGTACACGGCCGTTTTTAGAGCTTCACTCCACATGTTAGGAGGGAGAGATGAGACACTTGTCATGCTCCTTACCATATCCATTAAAGTTCGATTCTTTCTTTCGGCTACACCATTTTGTTGTGGTGTGCCAGGAGTCGTATACTGAGCTATAATTCCGTGTTCCTGAAGAAATCTAGCGAATGGACCTGGTCTTTGGCATCCATCTGTGAACCTACCATAATATTCGCCACCCCTGTCAGATCTTACAATTTTGATACTCAAACCAGATTGTTTCTCTACCTCTGTCTTATAGACTTTGAAAGCATCAAGTGCTTCAGATTTGTCATTCAGAAGGTACAGATACATGTATCTTGTAAAATCGTCAATAAAAGTAATAAAATACTTTTGATCATTTAGGCAAAGGTTGAATGGTCCACAAATGTCAGTGTGAATTATCATTAATTTTGCATCACTTCTTCTAGCTCCTTTAGTGGACTTACTAGTATGCTTTCCCTTTATGCATGGTATACAAGTCCCAAAATCAGTGAAATCAAGTGTCAGAATGACACCTTCCTTCACTAATCTTTTGAGACGCTCTATGGAGATATGACCTAATCTCTTATGCCATAAGCTCGATGAATTGATATTTTTTACACTGTTATTACTACTGTTATCATGCACTGTGGTGAATGACTGCATATAATTTAAATCTAAATCAATACTATATAAACCATCAATCAATCTACCAAAACCAATAGATACTGAATCTTTAATAATCAGAATAGAAAAGTCTTGAAACTGAAAATTAAAGCCTTTAGGCGTTAGTCTTGATACAGATACTAAATTCTTAGAAAAACTAGGAATGAAGAATGTCTTCTCTAAATCCAAAATGTATCCGGTTTGAAGGACGAGCCTGTATGTCCCAACACCTTCAACAGAAGACGGCATCTTGTTCCCTGAGTAGACGCATAGTTCTCCATCACTTGGTTTCCTTAGGCTTTGGAAGCCCTGCATAACAGTAGAAACATGGATTGTAGAGCCTGAATCAATCCACCATGTGTTATGAAAATCATGAGAATTAACAAAGTTTGATTCATAACACACTAACGACGTCATACCTCCTTGTTTCCCGAGCCAGATTTTGCACTTGTTGCAATCCTTCTTCATGTGACCCCTTTTCTTGCAGAAGAAACAAGTTGATAGTTTTATGTTATCCGGTTTCTTGATGGAAACAGCTATCTCCTTGCTTTTTCCCCTAGGGTCACTCTTGGACTTGCTAGATTGGCCTTTCTTGCTAGATTGGCCTTGCACAAAATGCACTGATTCCAGCTTCTCTTGCTTCAGCCTACCTTGCTCTTGGACACACATGTTCAAGAGCTCGTTCACTGACCATTTTTAATTATGTGTCATATAAGATACCTTGAAGGCGGTGTAGTCGGCAGGTAGAGAAGTTAAGATGAAGTGGACTAGAAATGACTCCGAGAAGTCGACGTCCAATGTCATTAGCTGAGCAGCTATATCTCTCATCTCCATAATATGTCCCCGCACGCTCTCTGTCCCTTTAAGCCTCATGGAACAGAGTTTTGCCATTAGGGTGCTAGCCTGTGCTTTATCCGAGCTGACAAACTACTCATCAATGGCCCCCATCAGTTCTTTAGCAGTTTTGCATTCAGGGATAGATCCCCTTATGCTCTGACTGACGTGGGTCTTGATTACCATTATACTGAGACGATTGGATCTCTCCCATCGCTCGTATAAGGTGCGGTCAACCGTAGAGCTTTGGTCCGTAGGCACAGCTGACTCCTACGTGCGAAGAGCCAAATCAAGGTCCATGCACCCTAAGGCAAGAAGCACCTTATCTTTCCATATTTTGTAATTGTCCCCCGAGAGAGTGGGGATAAATTGAGTTGGGTCGATTACTGTGTTAAAAACTGCAAAGACCATAAAAACATGCACGCTTACTATTGATTTTAAAACAACGAAAAAATAGTA
This sequence comes from Dactylorhiza incarnata, assembly GCA_033032865.1. NCBI lineage: Eukaryota > Viridiplantae > Streptophyta > Magnoliopsida > Asparagales > Orchidaceae > Dactylorhiza > Dactylorhiza incarnata. The sequence continues at coordinate 310,949 of JAWHQI010000434.1, forward strand.
ATTTTTTACGCATTGAGGTAGAAATTTTTATTTAACAATTAACTCATATTAATTGTTAATGATAAAATCCAGTCTCCCTTTGTGCAAAGACCGCTATCGCATAGGATTTTATCTCGCTTTATTCAATTATATAGCTAGTAAGAAAATGTATCACGAGTAATGAAGTCTCGTATCTGTGGGTATGGAGACTCATTAATCGAGGTACGCACTTACCACTACAAGCCAATTAAAATCATTCGTTGTTATCAATTACTTCCCTGTGGGGCCGAGTAATTTTTAACAACCTCAGAAAATAATTGCAACGTGCAACAATTAGATTATTTTGTGATTTGTTAAGCACACCCCATGATGTGATCCAGTATAATCACTTTATCGGGTTTATCAAGATGCTTTGGCTATTCTTGGTAAACTCGATAAAACTTTATTCTAATTAGAGCACTAAAAGCTAACATAATTTTGGAGCTCATAAAACCAAACGGAGGACCCGAATCCGATTTCCAACCATCTTCAGCCGCAACGCGTCAAAAACCGGATGACACGTGACTCCACTCCGCCAAATGTGAAGTCGAAGGAGTTTTTCTGTCGTTTGCACCTCCACCACCGCATCGGAGAGCTCCCAGGAAACACTGGATTGGAAACTTAAGGTCTCCACCATGAAAACGGTCACGGAGATCGGATTCGGATCGAAAATGTCGGAGTTTCCGTTGCCACCAAATACATTCCAGAAAATTAAATAATAATTACATGGCCGAATTGAAAAAATATTACACCATCACAGAACAATAGGCAACGGGCAACCGCGACATTTTCGAGCATACAACCATGAGCATCCAAAAAAATTAGCAACGCGCATTTTGGAAGAAATCGCCGCAAATTTTTGTTTGAAAAAGAAAAAATCCAAACAATATTTTTTGGGAAGAAATCTTCACAATTTTTGAAAGCAATAACCAAATTTTTTTTTTGGGGGTTGAAATCGCCACAGAGATTTTCAAAACCGATCTTGGTATTCCTCTCTATATGGCTCTGATACCAAATGTAAGCGTTACCGAATCTAGAGCAATCCCTAGTGCGCAGCGTAATGACGAGGATCGAGTATAGAGTGGTTATACCTCCGACCATTACGACCACTTTTGGACGATCGGCTTCAATCCGGAGAGCAAGGGGAAGAGTGTTCTGAAGCCCTCTACTGTTGCAGCGGAGAGCTTGAGATCGACCAACCCCTAGGTCGGCTGGAAGCTTGGAGGTCGACGGGAGCTTGGAGGTCGACGAAGCCTAGAGGTCGACTGGTTCCTGTCGATCGAACCGACGCCTGAGGAAATGGATCGGGGTGGAGCAGCGACGCCCTGGCGACTGTGGATGTAGCCGGAGGGAGGAGGCGTACGCCGCTCTTGCGGGAAGAAGACGATGCCGAGGCAAGGGGGCTCGGGCAGAAGCTCCTCTGTAGGGCTGGTGTCGCCGGAGGGAGGAGAGACGTCGAGGGTAGCTGCTCTCGCGAGGAAGAAGCGCGCGGAACGCGCGAGATCGCGACGGCGGAAAACTCCAGTAAACCCTAAAAGAACGCGATCTGAGAGGCGCGCGCGACTTGGACTTCTGGAGGTGGGAGAGAACCGGATGAAGAGTTGATTTAAGATGGGTTTAACTCTTCTATTTATATCCCAAACCAGGGCCTCAAGCCAACCCTGAACGATCACGGCCGTTCATCATCCCATCTAGAGGATCTTGATCTAAGCCATAATCTTAATCAAACCACGCGTCACGCTCGTGCCTAGAGAGTCACAACCGTATACCGATCACCCTATCGGGCTCCCGCGGGTTGAATTAATTAGGAAATCTAACACCAACCAGTAACATCACTAAAATCACAGCGTCTTCAACATCTATAGTTCAAAAAATGATCGAGATGAAACAACAATGCTTGCAGAATTGTGTTTGGGGCATCAACAGACAGAGCCAGAATCGAGATAATTTAATATAGATCGGGAGACTTACATCTCCTCCTCCTCCTTCCAATTCGCTCGCGAGCAGAAGTGTAAGAAAAGGAGGTAAGATTTGAGATTCGCAAGAAGAAGAAAAAAACAGAATTAAGTTCAACAAATTCGCTTACAAAAAGTGGGGAAAAGAAAACAAAAAACAAAAAATGAGAGAGCGAGGATGTGAAGTACCTCCAGGCACGATGGATGCCGGTAAATTTGGCTTCTTTTTGAGGCGATAGGGTTTTTAAGAGAAGAAAGGCGAGGTTTTTAGGGGAAACTGGAAGATGGACATAAGGAAATTGATTCCATCCAATTTCGTTGGCGCTCGCCATAGTTGCTAAACAATGAAAAAATGCAAAGACAATAAAAACATGCACGCTTACTATTGATTTTAAAACAACGAAAAAATAGTAATTTTTTATGCATTGAGGTAGAAATCTTTATTTAACAATTAACCCATATTAATTGTTAATGATAAAATCCAGTCTCCCTTTGGGCAAAGACCGCTATCGCATAGGATTTTATCTCGCTTTATTCAATTATATAGCTAGTAAGAAAATGTATCACGAGTAATGAAGTCTCGTACCTGTGGGCATGGAGACTCATTAATCGAGGTACACACTTACCACTACAAGCCAATTAAAATCCCTCGTTGTTATCAATTACTTCCCTGTGGGGCCGAGTAATTTTTAATAACCTCGGAAAATAATTGCAACGTGCACAATTAGATTATTTTGTGATTTGTTAAGCACACCCCATGATGTGATCCAGTATAATCACTTTATCGGGTTTATCAAGATGCTTTGGCTATTCTTGGTAAACTCGATAAAACTTTATTCTAATTAGAGCACTAAAAGCTAACAGAATTTTGGAGCTCATAAAACCAAACGGAGGACCCGAATCCGATTTCCAACCATCTTCAGCCGCAACGCGTCAAAAACCGGATGGCACGTGACTCCACTCCGCCAAATGTGAAGCCGAATGAGTTTTTCTGTCATTTGCACCTCCACTACTGCATCGGAGAGCTCCCAGGAAACACTGGATTGGAAACTTAAGGTCTCCACCATGAAAACGGTCACGGAGATCGGATTCGGGTCGAAAATGTCGGAGTTTTCGTTGCCACCAAATACATTCCAGAAAATTAAATAATAATTACATGGCTGAATTGAAAAAATATTACACCATCACAGAACAATAGGCAATGGGCAACCACGACATTTTCGAGCATACAACCATGAGCATCCAAAAAAATTAGCAACGCGCATTTTGGAAGAAATCGCCGCAAATTTTTGTTTGAAAAAGAAAAAAATCCAAACAATATTTTTTGGGAAGAAATCTTCACAATTTTTGAAAGCAATAACCAAATTTTTTTTTTTGGGATGAAATCGTCACAGAGATTTTCAAAACCGATCTTGGTATTCCTCTGTATATGGCTCTGATACCAAATGTAAGCGTTACCGAATCTAGAGCAATCCCTAGTACGCAGCGGAATGACGAGGATCGAGTATAGAGGGGTTATACCTCCGGCCATTACGACTACTTTTGGACGATCGACTTCAATCCGGAGAGCAAGGGGAAGAGTGTTCTGAAGCCCTCTACTGTAGCAGCGGAGAGCTTGAGATCGACCAACCCCTAGGTCGGCTGGAAGCTTGGAGGTCGACGGGAGCTTGGAGGTCGACGAAGCCTAGAGGTCGACTGGTTCCTGTCGATCGAACCGACGCCTGAGGAAATGGATCCGGGTGGAGCAGCGACGCCCTGGCGACTGTGGATGTCGCCGGAGGGAGGAGGCGCACGCCGCTCTTGCGGAAAGAAGACGATGCCGAGGCAAGGGGGCTCGGGCAGAAGCTCCTCCGTAGGGCTGGTGTCGCCGGAGGGAGGAGAGACGTCGAGGGTAGCTGCTCTCGCGAGGAAGAAGAGCGCGGAACGCGCGAGGAATCGCGAGATCGCGACGGCGGAAAACTCCAGTAAACCCTAAAAGAACGCGATCTGAGAGGCGCGCGCGACTTGGACTTCTGGAGGTGGGAGAGAACCGGATGAAGAGTTGATTTAAGATGGGTTTAACACTTCTATTTATATCCCAAACCAGGACCTCAAGCCAACCCTGAACGATCACGACCGTTTATCCTCCCATCTAGAGGATCTTGATCTAAGCCATAATCTTAATCAAACCACGCGTCACGCTCGTGCCTAGAGAGTCACAACCGTATACCGATCACCCTATCGAGCTCCCGCGGGTTGAATTAATTAGGAAATCTAACACCAACCAGTAACATCACTAAAATCACAGCGTCTTCAACATCTATAGTTCAAAAAACGATCGAGATGAAACAACAATGCTTGCAGAATTATGTTTGGGGCATCAACAGACAGCGCCAGAATCGAGATAATTTAATATAGATCGGGAGACTTACATCTCCTCCTCCTCCTTCCAATTCGCTCGCGAGCAGAAGTGTAAGAAAAGGAGGTAAGATTTGAGATTCGCAAGAAGAAAAAAAAACAGAATTAAGTTCAACAAATTCGCTTACAAAAAGTGGGGAAAAGAAAAGAAAAAACAAAAATGAGAGAGCGAGGAAGTGAAGTACATCCAGGCACGATGGATGCCGGTAAATTTGGCTTCTTTTTGAGGCGATAGGGTTTTTAAGAGAAGAAAGGCGAGGTTTTTAGGGGCCGCTGGAAGATGGGTATAAGGAAATCGATTCCATCCAATTTCGTTGGCGCTCGCCATAGTTGCTAAACAACGAAAAAATGCAAAGACAATAAAAACATGCACGCTTACTATTGATTTTAAAACAACGAAAAAATAGTATTTTTTTACGCATTGAGGTAGAAATCTTTATTTAACAATTAGAGAAATACTTAGGTAGGTTCTCGCACCTAATAATAGGTGGGGGAAAAAATACAGCCGTACGATCTTAGATCGGACGATATATAAAATACTGATATTATTTATTATTTATAAATACATGAGTATTTAGGAAAAAAACATCGTATGATCTCTGATCAACGGCTTAGATGAGCTCCCTCTCACCTATTATTAGGTGAGAGATACTCACCAAAAATTTTTTCTAACAATTAACCCATATTAATTGTTAATGATAAAATTCAGTCTCCCTTTGGGCAAAGACTGCTATCGCATATGATTTTATCTCACTTTATTCAATTATATAGCTAGTAAGAAAATGTATCACCAGTAATGAAGTCTCGTACCTGTGGGTATGAAGACTCATTAATCGAGGTACACACTTACCACTACAAGCCAATTAAAATCCTTCGTTGTTATCAATTACTTCCCTGTAGGGCCGAGTAATTTTTAACAACCTCGGAAAATAATTGCAACGTGCAACAATTAGATTATTTTGTGATTTGTTAAGCACACCCCATGATGTGATCCAGTATAATCATTTTATCGGGTTTATCAAGATGCTTTGGCTATTCTTGGTAAACTCGATAAAACTTTATTCTAATTAGAGCACTAAAAGCTAACAGAATTTTGGAGCTCATAAAACCAAACGGAGGACCCGAATCCGATTTCCAAACATCTTCAGCCGCAACGCGTCAAAAACCGGATGGCACGGCCTCCACTCCGCCAAATGTGAAGTCGAAGGAGTTTTTCTGTCATTTGCACCTCCACCACTGCATCGGAGAGCTCCCAGGAAACACTGGATTGGAAACTTAAGGTCTCCACCATGAAAATGGTCACGGAAATTGGATTCGGGTCGAAAATGTCGGAGTTTCCGTTGCCACCAAATACATTCCAGAAAATTAAATAATAATTATATGGCCGAATTGAAAAAATATTACACCATCACAGAACAATGGGCAACGGGCAACCACGACATTTTCGAGCATACAACCATGAGCATCCAAAAATATTAGCAACGCGCATTTTGGAAGAAATCGCCGCAAATTTTTGTTTGAAAAAGAAAAAATCCAAACAATATTTTTTGGGAAGAAATCTTCACAATTTTGGTAAGCAATAACCATTTTTTTTTGGATGAAATCGTCACAGATTTTCAAAACCGATCTTGGTATTCCTCTCTATATGGCTCTGATACCAAATGTAAGCGTTACTGAATCTAGAGCAATCCCTAGTGCGCAGCGGAATGACGAGGATCGAGTATAGAGGGGTTATACCTCCGGCCATTACGACCACTTTTGGACGATCGGCTTCAATCCGGAGAGCAAGGGGAAGAGTGTTCTGAAGCCCTCTACTGTAGCAGCGGAGAGCTTGAGATCGACCAACCCCTAGGTCGGCTGGAAGCTTGGAGGTCGACGGGAGCTTGGAGGTCGACGAAGCCTAGAGGTCGACTGGTTCCCGTCGATCGAACCGACGCCTGAGGAAATGGATCCGGGTGGAGCAGCGACGCCCTGACGACTGTGGATGTCGCCGGAGGGAGGAGGCGCACGCCGCTCTTGCGGGAAGAAGACGATGCCGAGGCAAGGGGGCTCGGGCAGAAGCTCCTCCGCAGGGCTGGTGTCGCCGGAGGGAGGAGAGACGTCGAGGGTAGCTGCTCTCGCGAGGAAGAAGCGCGCGGAACGCGCGAGGAATCGCGAGATCGCGACGGCGGAAAACTCCAGTAAACCCTAAAAGAACGCGATCTGAGAGGCGCGCGCGGCTTGGACTTCTGGAGGTGGGAGAGAACCGGATGAAGAGTTGATTTAAGATGGGTTTAACTCTTCTATTTATATCCCTAACCAGGGCCTCAAGCCAACCCTGAACGATCACGGTCGTTCATCCTCCCATCTAGAGGATCTTGATCTAAGCCATAATCTTAATCAAACCACGCGTCACGCTCGTGCCTAGAGAGTCACAACCGTATACCGATCACCCTATCGGGCTCCCGCGGGTTGAATTAATTAGGAAATCTAACACCAACCAGTAACATCACTAAAATCACAGCGTCTTCAACATCTATAGTTCAAAAAACGATCGAGATGAAACAACAATGCTTGCAGAATTGTGTTTGGGGCATCAACAGACAGCGCCAGAATCGAGATAATTTAATATAGATCGGGAGACTTACATCTCCTCCTCCTCCTTCCAATTCGCTCGCGAGCAGAAGTGTAAGAAAAGGAGGTAAGATTTGAGATTCAAAAGAAGAAGAAAAAAACAGAATTAAGTTCAACAAATTCGCTTACAAAAAGTGGGGAAAAGAAAAGAAAAAACAATAAATGAGAGAGCGAGGATGTGAAGTACCTCCAGGCACGATGGATGCCGGTAAATTTGGCTTCTTTTTAAGGCGATAGGGTTTTTAAGAGAAGAAAGGCGAGGTTTTTAGGGGCCGCTGGAAGATGGGCATAAGGAAATCGATTCCATCCAATTTCGTTGGCGCTCGCCATAGTTGCTAAACAAAAGGGAAAGGGACAAACGTCCCAAAACCATTGGAAATTCCATGTATGCACAAAAATACCCCGAAAGAAAGCGCTGAAGGTATTTGTGCATGCGTATAATATGAAATATAAGAAGATTTTTGTAATTTTGAAAAATAATGGTGTGCAATTTATAATTATGCTAACTCTTAAGGGATTTATATATATATATACTAGCATCTTCGCACGGGCTACGCCCGTGCTCGATGCGTCGCTGTGGGCTTCGCACGTAACCAAGCGGGCTTCGCCCGCTTGGCATTCAGGCGGGCTGCGCCTGCATCTGTCGTGGGCGGTGTCATTTATCGTGGGGGTGATATTGGTCGTGGGTGCAACATTCGTCGTGGGGGCGACATTCGTCGTGGGGGCGACATTCATCGTGGGGGCGACATTCATCATGCGGGTGACATTCATCGTGGGGCCTTCGCCCGTTCTTCTTCCGCACGCAAATTTTAAGATTTGTTTTATGTCAGGATGATGAGAGGTCGGTTAGGACTTAGGAGTTAATGTTAGCTAGAAATTTGGGGTTGGAAAAGACGTCTACATTAGAGGCGACTTTAAAGCAATTTTTGGTCGGTTTATGTTTGATGGTTTAGGGCGGCCTCTCGCCGACTCTTAGTGGATTGCGCCCGCGTTTTAGCGGGCTGCACCCACCCCCTACCACATTATTTACAATTTATTAATTTTTTTTTATATATTACTATGTATAAAATGTTATAACTATTTATATAAATTTTATAAAATTTGAGCAGGCTCACCGCGATTACTTTAGCTTGTGCTCTATGTAATTAGTTAAGATTAGTTATATGCTAAAATGATGATTTCAAAGCTTTAGCATGCTCATACCTACATTTTTGGAGCCAACCAATAAGGAGAAAAAAATTAACAGAAGTTGCTCTCATTGTGCTAAATGTACTTGCCTTTGTGCTAGATGGGCAGGAGAAGATAATACTTTTTCATGGCTCCTAAAATGATATTGGGCATTTGTGAAAATATATGTTTAATCCTCTATGCCGTCCAAGTCAGGTGCTCATAATTAGACAATTTCCATAAAAAAACTAATACCAGATAATATGTGGCACAGAGAAAGGAATACAAAATGAGAAAGAGAACATGACTTCGAGACTATGATACTAAATTAACAAAGAGAATAAATAGCATTGATTGCATTAATTATGTTTAGACAACTAAAAAAACTGCTGCCACCAAATTAACCAATCAAAACCTGCAAAATGCACCAAAAATTCATCATAACCCCAAAGTTGAATCCATACCAAAATATTGACATTCCCTTCGGGTCCAGCAATCGAAGCCCTAATGTTGTAAGTTTCATTCAGTGGACTTTGAGAGATCCTGTTTTGATAAAAGATGTAGGAAAAAAACCCAATAAATAACATGATCTAATGCGTTAAAACAACAATATTCGAACCATGTATTTTCATTAAACCATGTAAGTAGGGATCAAAATAAGAGCCCGCTGATGAATAAAAAATTAGGCTTGGATTATTGCTTGCAGGAAGCTGTCATGCATCTCCGATTGAGATATTTTGTGCTCATATTTCTAAGAAAGGGAATACATGCATCTGTGGGGTTGAAAATGTGAGGAAAGTTTTAAATGCAAAAGATTAAAAAAAATTAAGCTTGGATTTTCTATCCTGCTTCTCTTTCTCTGTCCATCTTCCTTCCTTTATTTCTGTAGATTCCGAACAGAGCTGCACTACAACTAACCACTTGCATTTGTATTTTCCCTCTCTTCTTTCATTACATGGATAACTCATGCACTTGATTAAATCACTCGTGCCTTGAAGCAAATCATTAATTATAAAAAAATTGAAGATGAAATTTGACAATTTTGTGTTTAGCTGTGAGTTGTTGATATGGAGATAGGGTGATATTGTATATACTCCGCATGAAACTGTATGTACAAAAGAAATCGATCTCCCCAGTTAATTGTATATACTTCGCAAAAATAAATACTGTATATACTCCTTAGTTTCATGAGGCTCAACAACTAATCCTTCAACAAATCAAGCTCATAAAAACACAATAAATCTTAAATCTAAAAACACAGAACATGAAATCTGAGAAGGATGATAGAGAACATTTTTGGTGAGAACACAACTGAAGGAAGCTGAAAACGCACCTGGGAGGAGGAGCTTGTCGGAACCTGCGACCAATAATCGATCCGAAGCTGGGAGGTGAGTCGGTTGGAGAAGAAGATTAAAAAAAAAACATAGGGTAGGAGCTTACCGGAGGTGCGGATCGTGCCTTAACCGTGCTTGTGGCTTGGAGAGAAGAAGTGCGGAGCTTGCCGGAACCTGCGACCAATAATCCATCCGAAGATGGGAGGTGAGTCGGTTGGAGAAGAAGATTCAAAAAAAAAAACATAGGATAGGACCTTACCGGAGGTGCCGAGCGGGAGGGAGGAGTGCAGCGGGATATGTTGATGTTGTTGCTATTGACGCGGGTCAAAAGGTTGGCGGGAGAGCTTTGCTGCCGGGATGACTCCACGGTCAGCTTAAAGTACTTCTTTATAATTCAAATTAAAGTTTTTTTAACGGTGCAGATTTAATAAGTGGTCTCTAATGGTTGGGTGTGATTGAATCTATGAGACTCAACATTCTTCTTTTTAAAAGAGTATAGATATATATATTTGTGTGTGTAAGAAGTTTGTGTGTGTGTATGTGTGTTGTTTATGATTGCATGTGTGTGTGTGTGTGTGTTGTTTATGATTGCATGTGTGTGTGTGTGTGTTGTTTATGATTGCATGTGTGTGTGTGTGTGTTTGTGAAGTCTGTGTGTGTATGTGTGTGATTGTATATATATGTGTTGAGTTTTTGGCTAAACGCAGCCCGGATTTCTTTACAAATAGGATGAAGACCTATCAGTTTTATATACCCTCTTTGTAGTGGATATCCAGCGTCTATCAAATAATACTTTTCTACATGATGGGCGCACAATTTTAATGAACAAATATAGGGAAAAAAGTAATATATGAATTACAATTATAACTGCATTACCTCTGGGGGTGCAGGAGGTTATACTTGAGAGGCTCAAATTCCAAAAAATTGGATCCTAATATATATTAATCAGTTCATGATTATGAATGAAATCGGTTTTAGACTACAAAGATGTTCACATGCTCCAATACTTACTATTAAAGATGATATTTTTTTGTTCAAAACAATGTCCGAGGAAGCAATTAGAACTTGAGAAAATGAGATTCAAGTTCAATGATTCTTTCTTTAAATTTGCAAATACTCTCTGATGTAATATTGAGTATCATCAGACTAATCTCAACAGTTTAATTTATTTTGAAATCATTTAAGTATGCCGTTGCTCAACTTGAGTCGAACTCTACCCAATGTCTCAAGGTAGCTTTGACTAGTTTTTTTCATGACGACCAAGAGAAAATACGCTATTCATGTCGTGCCGAAAAACTAAAAAAAGGTTTGAATAAACATTATAATTTAGACACCTTTAAGGGCGGAGATGATGACCTCCACACGCCCGCATGAAGTCTATTCGTGAACCGCCGACCTCAATCGAAGTCCGTAGATTTCCCCCCAGCAAGTCCTACGGAACGCCCAACCATCTGATAGCAAAGACGATTGCTACGAATCCGTCCCCTAAAACGAGGGACATTAGTACCCAAATCGAGATAAAGAACAATCTCTAGGGCAAATTATAGAGTTCCTCAGTCATGTGCTTCGTATGGTTTTTTATAGCTAAGTTGCCTTTTCTAGAGCACAAAAGGGTTGTGAATCAGATCAGAATATGATTCATGATTCACCAATAGCTTTATCCAAAACCTACATTGTGATGGTTCATGGAAAAACTTTTTTTTGTGTAGACTTGCTTTTTTCTCTTTAATTTATTTTTTTGATTTTATATGTAGAATCATATATGCAGGGTGTTATGGAGTTCATGTAAATTTTAAAATAATATAATTTGGACTATTTACATTCACCTTATGTTCAATTTACGTTTAGGGATCGTTTGGCACGGAGGTGATGGTCATGAATGCGGTGGTTATGAATCGTCGTTCGTGAACGCCTGATCTCACCTAAGGCAGTCCATTCATTTTTATGCTCAAAAATAGTTTTTTTCTTGGTGGCGGTCAAAACCATTGTCATGCCAAACACATAGGCTCTGTTTGATATGGTGATGACGGTCGTGAACTTGGTAATTATGAACTGTCGTTTGTGATCGTCCAACCTCACCTAAGGAACATCATCCACTTTTATGTTCAAAACTAGTTTTCTTTTCTTGGCGGCGGCCGTTGTCATGCCAAACATATACTCTATGGCGGCAGCGTTTTTTTCCAAACTCGCCGAAGAAAAAACGTTGCGCCAAACAGAGCCTAAATCGTAGAAGGTGTGAATTTTGAATAAAAATCCTCTTGAGTCGGTGTTTGAAGGTAGCAATGTGGAAATCAAGATCTACATCAAGAAGATTAAGGACAAAATTGGCCGAGGCTGAGTGTTATCATTGATGTCCTCGCATTTTCTTTAGCAAGCCAATTTTCATAAAAATAATTATATTAATGTCATATTAACATATGCGTGGGTTGACCTGATTCCAGTGGGTCCACTAGTGTGAGACCGCCCCGTGTGTAGATTATCCCCGACAGCTCGTGACTATCTAAGAAATCTGCACTTCCATCTCAAAACTCCGAGGTGATAGGAGTGGGATAAGGCTTATAAGCACAAACAAGTGATGCGCATCAGGCAATGCTGGACAAATCAACAATACATGCCACATGGGATAATCCGCACATGTTTAGTCCCAAAAAAACGCTGACCCGTTGGAATCAAGTCAACCAACATGCCCCCGCAACGCGTCAAACCAACACTCTGATACCATCTAAGAAACCCGCACTTCCATCCCAAAACTCTGAAGTGATAGGAGTGAGACCGAGTTTATAAACACAGGAGGGTGATGCGCGGTAAGCAATGCGGGATTAATCAAGAACACATGCCAATGGAGATGATTCACCAAGGATAATCTGCACATGGAGCAGCCCCACACGACGCGATCTCACGTGATGTGGACTCACTGGAATCAGGTCAAGCAACAAGACTAATCAATTTCTCAAATATGTGGATTCACTTTGACCTTCCCAAATGAAACACTTGTTACAAAGCATCAACTCATGCCACCTAAATAATATAGGAAGAATTGTTTCCTTATATAACTTCGTTTACTAAGAGTTCGCCTTTGACATCGATAACTAAATCGAGCAAGCTAGATCACACGGTATATGTTTTGAACGCAGCTCATAAAAAAAAAATCCTCCTGGAGCTGATCCAAACTTCCAAAAACTTAGCAATCAAATGATTTATTGTATCATTTACTATGAAGTTCATGAAATAAACAACTCAGAATCATATGCAGATCTGAATGCCTCTATGTTCAGACAAGAAGAACTTCATTATTATTACAAAATATATATGAGAGCGAATACTGGGGGGAAGTTCAGAAGCAGCAGGTGGTCTGATCTTCTGCAGCAGCATATCCCTCCATCCATGTCTGGTGGACGTGAACCAGCGATATCCTTCCGGGGTCTCTGGCTGTAAGATGAAGATGAAATTGCTATATCACTATTATCTATAAAAATCATATACAGGTGATGTTCATTAGGAACTAAGAAGACAACACCTTCGTGTTCAGAAGAACGGTGGACAGAGAGCATTGCCTCCCTTCATCTGCATCGAGATTCGAGCATGAGAATCTAGATGTGATTGTGAAACACCAGAAATGAAAGCAAAGTCTCTTTGAACAGAGCACGAGTTATAACGTGCGAGAGCGGTTTCTTCTCAAGAACGCGTGGCAATTATGTTCAAAACTTCAAATTCGCTCAATAATCGCTCAAATGAAAAACAGTTTGCAACTGAGGCTCCCTCGAAATTACTTTGATTGAATGCGACGAGAATATGGATGTAAATAAGCATGCATATGTGCGTCTACTCATATATACAAACGCACATATATATCAATATTAAGTTGTATATTTACATATATAACTTAATTTATGTATCATTTCCTTTTTATAATTAAGAAATTTGGCTCAAAAGAACTCAAAAATTGGCTCGAAACCAATCATTTTCGACCGAGCAGAACTCGACTCCAAGTTGTAAGACCCTTGTTGAAAAATTCAAGAAGGGTTTGAATGAACACTACTCCAAGTTGTAAGCAACAATCCTTAGGGAAAAATAATAGAGGAGTAAATGCTTCATGCAATGCCCGACGAACACAGCAAGGTGTGTAAGAAATCATCTGGCCCGTACTTTATTTCATCAAGGTTCGCGCAAAGTGATATACACATTTGCCGGCATCTTGATGAATGATGATAGAACGCGTGGTCAAGATTAATCCTGGCGCTAGCAGTTCTTCCTGCCAAGTGCATATAAAAGTTTTCCGTGTTGGAACAGGATAATAGCATAAGGATTCCCAGCCTTTTGCTTTGTGTGTTGTTTATAGCTATATTGCTTTTCCACTGCACACAATTGGCGAGCATCAGACCGGAATATTATTCATTGCATCATCATGATCCTCATCAATACCTTTTTTCAAAACTTCGTCGCCGGTTCATAAATCCTTCGTCATAAATATTCCTGTTAAGAGCAACATTTGTTTCATCTAGATTGTTCCAATCTTATAGACATAAGTTTTAACCATGCTGCTTTTACTCTTTCCCTGTTTCCTTCCTACTCATTTCATGTTAATTGTAATACTGATTTTCAGCCTTTGTTCTCCATGTCACCAGTGTACCTTGATATCCTTCTTCCTTCTCACGCTTGGTCCTACCGCAGCGGAATATTTTGCGAGATTTCTTGGGGTGCGACATGATTGAATATGTATGTGGATTATAAAAATGCCCCTGATATACTAATTATCAAAATATATTGATTCGTCACTCCTCATGTTTGTGAACATATATTCTTCATTGATAGCTTGGAGACAATTGTTTGAAATGCTACACTACTCAATCATTTGGTTAGCACGTCAAGTTCAACGTCAATAGTCGAATAAGGTGTGACGATCAATTCACTGTCCAACTTCTCTTTAATGAAATGTTTATTAATATCTATAAGCCCGCCGACGAGTTCAATCAACAGTCAAACAAGGTGTGAAGATCAATCCACTATCCAACTTCTCTTTAATGAAATATCTGTCAATATCTGTGTTTTGTTCGACTATGCTGCGGAGAGTTATGTGCGGTGTTGATTGTGATAGTAGTTCACATTGCTTCGTATCATCGTATCTTCAATTATAGTAGTTCACATATTCATTGAGGCATTGCTTAAAGCACTTCCTATTTTTAAGCTGAAATTTTGTCAATTACTAATCCAGCATAGTCAAAAAATTTATATACCTCGAAGAATTTCCTTTTGAACAAAATCCTATACCTCAGAATACCTTCAAGATACTACAAAACTAAATTAACAACTTATAAATGCGCTTCCGCCTCAACCTCCCCAAATTTAGTATTAGGATCTATTGGTGTGCTAACTGGTCTACATTTTAGCTTTCTTACTTTTTAGAAGATTTGTTTAGAGATAAAAAATCCTCTTATGAGCAATTTCAATTCCAAATAAATGCTTAGACATTTCAATTCTTTAATCTTAAATTCCTTGGTCAAGCATTGCTTCAAGGGATGCCTCTCCCTTTCATTGTCCTTAGTCATGATTATACCGTCCACATATAAAATAAGTAGAGTATCTCCCTCTGAATTTGAATGCTTACGAAATTGATTATGATCGCGTTGGTTTTGTCTACATTCCAAATTTATATTGGAAATCTTTTAAACAAAGCCCTTTGAGCTCGTACAAGGTTTTCTCAAGCTTACACAGTTGGCTAGCGTCTAGTTTACTTAAGATCTAGGGAATTTTCATATAGATTTTTCTCAAGATCTCTATGCAAAAAGACATTTTTAACATTAAAATATTACAAAGCCCAACTATAGTTGGCTTTCAATGTAAACGGACATTTATTTATACTATTATAAATCCCTTTTAGAATAGTATAAATAAATTATATAAATATATGTCTTAAATATACATACATTCACATATATAGATCAACATGATGTAAATGTATTATATATAATACAAGTATATATACACATATATGCAGCGGGGCATAGTGTCCCTCCGTGGGATATTTAAGAAGATTCATAAACCTATCGGGGATTGACATAACTACGCACTTCAGTCTAAGGTTTAGAAGATTTGGTTTGGGGGTTATATGTAGTAGGGAGTAATGAATAATACTTTAATTTTGATCTGAAGGAGGCCCAAATTTATCCCAAATAAATATTTTTTAAATAAATTTAGGCTTACAACTTAAACTAACTAAACAAAAAATTAGATATTATACTTTTATTAATCACTCAATAAATTACATTCAAAGTCACATACACATAAAAGAGATTGGTCCTCGAATACAATAAACAACAAATTAAACGTATCGTCGAGCGAGCGATCGTGGAACAATTGGCGATCTTCGAGCGATCGATCTTGGAACCATTGGCGATTATCGAGCGAAAGTGTAGAGCTGGTGATCATCGAGTGGGCCTCCGATCGTCGAGCGAGCCTACGGGTGTCGAGAGGACACCTGCTCAACGATCGCCAGCTCCTTGCCCCGAAAATCATCGCCCGACTATTAAGGGATAAAATAGTAATTTTGGATTACACGCATCAATTGTCATTGGTGGAGTTCACGCACACACAAATATATAAGATCTTATACTTTATTCGGCAAGGTATTATAAAATTGAAACTTTTTACATTCATACTGTAACGGTCTCCCCAGCATACAGCTCGCAAGGACGACCGTCGGCACCCCCAGCATCCAGCTCGAAAGGGTTCAGCCTAACCAGATGGTCTGCAGACCATGCACCCCAACCCCTCTCTGTCCCACCACAGGGCACAGCGGGTTGTTGGAGGCCGCAGCCCCCCTTTTCATGAGAAATGATTCAGTTAAGCGGCAGCGCAGGGACTTCCCAGGAGGTCACCCATCCCAGAACTACTCCAGCCCGAGCACGCTTAACTATGGAGTACTTTCACTTCTCATCACCAATTGATCATCAAGGGCAACACACACACAACTCGTCGGTAGTAAGTAATTATATGAAAGTAGAATTGACCTTAGCCGGGTGAGCCATCTAGGGTAAGACTCAAGGGTGAAGTCGGAAAACATCTAAGGCAAACCCCGGGTTAAGGATGTCGAAGAATTAGGAGTGTGGGCCCGAGTAAGGTTAAGAATGCTAAGTATATGTGTGTAGTTCCTCGGTGAAGAAGGGAACTCGAGTTTAAAATGTGACGACGGGAGAGTCAGCACCCGGTCACAGCTGGAGGTGTTGGAGTTCAAGGAACTCCCCCACTCCTAATTGCCAAGTTTAACTCATCTTAGAGATTTAATGTAATTGGAGAGGAAAATGAGGATCAAGTAAAAAGGGGTAGACACCAACAAGATTAAGTGCCTTGG
Organism: Dactylorhiza incarnata; assembly: GCA_033032865.1. Lineage (NCBI taxonomy): Eukaryota > Viridiplantae > Streptophyta > Magnoliopsida > Asparagales > Orchidaceae > Dactylorhiza > Dactylorhiza incarnata. The sequence goes on from JAWHQI010000434.1 coordinate 327,781, forward strand.
AAAGAGGAAGTTCGGGGTGTCAGCCCGTCACACTTCCTAGTACCGGTGCGAGCCCCTCACCGGGTAACCCTCCGGAAGTCCAAGGCTAACCCTAAAGCTTCTAAGATCAACTAAATTATAGACAAGACTAGTTAAGTAGGAGAACATGATAAGTTAAATTCCATCCCAAATCGGAACATTTTATAAGGAAGGACTGGGATAGTCCTGCGAGCGGTAGGCTCAGGTTATAAGGAAGGACTGGGATAGTCCTGCGAGCGGTAGGCTCGGGTTATAAGGAAGGACTGGGATAGTCCTGCGAGCGGTAGGCTCGGGTTATAAGGAAGGACTGGGATAGTCCTGCGAGCGGTAGGCTCGGGTTATAAGGAAAGACTAGTATAGTCTATCGAGCGGTAGGCTCGTAGTTTAAAGATAAGACTAGTATAGTTTAGCTAGCGGTAGACTCGTAGTTTAAAGATAAGACTAGTGTAGTCTAGCGAGCGGTAGGCTCGTAGTTTAAATATAAGACTAGCGTAGTCTAGCGAGCGGTAGGCTCGTAGTTTAAATATAAGACTAGTGTAGTCTAGCGAGCTGTAGGCTCGTAGTTTAAATATAAGACTGGTATAGTCTGGCGAACGGTAGGCTCTACTTAATAAATGTTGATATAGAATTGCGAGCTGGAAGCTCGGTAGTAAAATGGCTAATACATGTTGCTGGTGTATAAGATGTGGTGGGTCTTCGGTTCTGTCTTAGTCGTCACACCGACAGCAGTTCGTTGACTCGACAGTGCTAGTGGTTTTATTGGGGCCAAGTTGTTTTTCTGCGCGTCCGACGGGACGAATTCCCTAAACCCTGCCTGGCCAATTCAGTTTAGTACGCAGGAGCTCGTGAGTACCGGGTACCGGTATCACAGCGTACGTTTGGGCCTAGGTCTGGTAGTGTGACTTACCCACCTAGGTGAGGAGACGCCCGCTCCTCTGCCACCGTTTGACCACGACGGGAGGTGCCCGAGAGGTTAGCTACCTCCGAAAAAGTGGGAACTAAAGGTCTGTACGTACAGAGTCGTGTGGGTGAGTTGCATGTGTATGAATAATAATACAAACATTGCATCATTGCATTGCACGTCATAGCATAGCATTTCTGCACAAACAGAGACCTTATCGTATAAATCCGTATGGGCTCTTTTATACGATGAGTTTACTTCTTGCCAGATCCCTTAGCTTATGTGCTTTTGTGTGTGCATATAAGTTTAGGTTACTTTCGTAGCTGCTCCTTATTTATACCGCTCTTTTACTTATACAGCTCTGTTACCCATACTGCTTCTTACTTTTGCTTATATACATACTCCTGCTAGGGTAGATATGCTTTCATTACTTGTTTAGTACCTTCATACTTGCTAGTCTCGCCACTGCCACCTGCTTTTGATCTACCCTTTGATGTCCTACGCTTCCTCCTTCCACACGGTGCCTAGGAGTCGCGGGGGGAGGCAGGGACAAAATCGGCTTAGTCTTTATGACTAACGGTCGGTTGTGACCGTAGGTACACGAGGTGATGGAGCCCCAGAGAAGAGGAGACAGGACATGAGGAGCTTATGCCGCGCATTACTTCTACCACAAGACAGGTGTTCGAGAGTTGAGAGTTGATTAGCTTCCGCATAGATGCAGAGTGAGAAAGTTTATATACTTTGCTTGGATATGTACCAGGCTTAAGCCCTTTCTCTCTTTTACTTCTTTTCTCATCATGGACATTGTAAGCATGTAATTTATTTATTTAATGTGAATTGTGGACTTGCTGCTTCTATTTGCTTCTATTACTATGAATTGTGGTTGGCCTGGATGATGTTGATTAGCCGGCAGGATCGGCGTATTGTGGCGGGGACCATTGGGTGTAATGGTCTCGCCGCAAGACGGCGGTTCTGGGCGGTAAGACCCGGTTTTATAGCAAAAAAAAGGAGGGTCTTACAAACTGGTATCAGCTTAGCCGACTTTCGATCCAAGTAAAAGAAGTCCACAAACCCTAGGGCAACCCCCGCTCGAGTTAGTTTGAGGACAAACTAGCAGCGGAAGCAGTGGTGTGCCCATACGGGAAATCACATAATTTCGTCCACTTAACGATGAGATTAGGCCAACCCGACTAGTACACCATATTGGCTTGACTTAGCAAGACTTCTCATAAGGTATCCTAGTCCAACATCAACCTCAAGTATATTTTGACCAAGTAGTAGGATACCCCAAAGTGACTAAAAGAAGGAGTTGAAAGCGTGTGTGAGTGTTCAGGGCTTACTCTCCGATATACCCACATCACGTCCTAAGTGATATTAACACTCCTCAAACAAATAGGACAATCTTAAGTGTTTTGGTGTTTGTGATTATACTATTGGATTAGTATGAGACTTGTAAGGCCTTACTTGTGTGCTTAGAAGCTGATACTGCACACTCCCACCCTCGGAAAACCATCACAAAGGAAGGATGTCAAATGTGGAACGAGAAGTTCAACTTAGAGAAGACCACTTGATAGACACACGATCTTTGGGAAAGAGTTACGACAAATGGCATTTTGAGGGTAGAGAACCCTACCATATACAAAAGCTCAAGGACTGTATACCCATAAGGTTTATGTAAATACGCGAGATGTCCAAATTGTCGGATATAAGGAACTCATCACAAGATTACGGGAGGCTAATCTTGTTTCTTCGTTTATTGGGCCACTAAAATTTTGACTTGGCTTGTTTTAGAATTATAAAAGCCCCTGAAATACAACTCCCTGGGCACCTAGCTTAGTGCAGGGTATATAAGTGAACCCCAGACCCAAATCGGTGCACCCCCACCATCCGACTTATCTAAATGATCTGAATTTTACACTGTACTTGTAAATTTAATACGATACACATGCTACCCAAGAATCAGAATTTTGGAAATAAAGTTCTATGGATTTGGAAATAATTACATTGCAGACGATTGCGGTAGACCTAAGAATTGATAAGACCAAGGTGGCTTAGGATAACATCTGTGTTGTTACACACACTTAGAGTTTTATGGTTAATAATTATTTCCTTGGTCAATTCTTTGAAATTTTGAAACATGCACTTGTTATCAAGAGATCCTCACCTCTAAAAGAATCAAGGACTTTGAAGATTGAGTTCCGTAGGAAATTGGGGTTTGTGAACTCTTGTTGCATTAAGCAGTGTTGAGAATTCCAGGGTCATCTTTTATTTTTCCCTAGATCAGTGTAAAAACCTGGAATATTATAGAAATGAGTAGATAGACTCGTGGTCTCCATTAACTTCTGAAAATTTTATTATACTTAACTATTGGTTAGTTATCATACCTCCTTCACAAAATAGGTTCTGCACCCTTAACCGCATAATTAATCTTCTGGAATTATTTAAGGAGGAGAACTATGGGCTTCTGCTCAACACTATCTTGGATCATGTTTAGTCTCTGAAAATTCTGTTAAACCTTTTGGCCCATGATAACTGATACTTGGTGTGCAAATTGGAGACCCCATAATTATGGAGAGAAATAGGAATGAGGCCAAAACCAATGTGACATTATGAAGAGCTGAAATTTGTAAATTATCACATACAAGACTTGGGGAATGATTTAGAGATCAATTCATGACATATTCACGATAATGGATTCAGAGGTGATAGGTCTGGTGCAAAATTTGAGCTTGGTTTGCGTTTAACAAAAAAAAAAAAAGGACTCGCATGAATTTAAGTACCAGAATTGAGCATTAACTATTGCTAGAACATCCTTTGGTTTAGTAAATGGTCGTCGACGTATTTACATTTATTTACCGTCACTTCAGAGTTTAGAAGCATGATTAAACGTTGACATAAAGTATTAAAAGAATGAAGATGTCGTGAAAATTAGGGGAATCAATATTGCCCAAGCCACAAACATATCATGATCTTGGGAGACAAGTCTAATTTCTAATTACAAACAACTAATAAATAAGAGTACTGATGTCACGTGTACAATGATTGTGAAGCACAGGAGAGTAGACCCAAAGTGTTAGTAAGGATATGGTATTAAAGAAATTGACGGTCAACGTGACGATGTACTCACCGAATCGAGAATTGCATACTTACGAAGACATCATACTACAAATTATAGGGCTTGATTGAGTTACACACTCGCCTTGCGGATGTGTAAATTCACTTCAATCAATGTCTTCCCTCCACTACTTGTACCACCATCAATTGAGAATTACTTAAGAACCCCCCAGGGAGAAGATCTTGGTTACGGGCATAGTAGGATTTAACGAAAGTGCACTTCCGAGAAAAACTGAGGATTCGGCGATGTGGACTAGACCTACCATTTCCAATATTAGCCGGGAGCCATACTGCACTAAAAATACTAAATCATCCAGGTATATCCTGAACTCTAATTCCCGTAGACCTAACCTAAATTTCGGGGACGAAATTGTTTCTTCGTTTATTGGGATTTATAACATCCCCAAAACAACCAGACCCCTGAGTTGCATTTTGTCATGACAAGGTCAAGACATTGCTCTAAGAGGCCAAGATGGCCTTAAAAACTAAGGTGAATAAGTAAAAATCACCTTGGTGTGCATTTAACAAGTTTTGATGTCCTAGCTTAGAGGTGACCAAAAGACTCCAACAAATCAACATAACCTCATCATGACCCTATGACCATCCAAGGAGGTGAGTAGACCACTAGGGACCCTTGGGGGTCAACCAAATTGGTCAAATTGACCAAAAGTCAACCTTGAGCTATCATAGGTCAAATCCTCCCCAATAAGTTCAATCGAACCCCAAAGCATGAAATTGACCTCACCCCTAGTCTTAGAACATCATAGGGGACCTAATTGACCCAAAAGCCCCATCATGGGGTCAACAATTTGACCAATTTGACCAAAGTCAACTTTTCCCCAATTTTGGTCAAAATCACACCTTTGGGTCAAATTGGCTCACTTAGGTCTTCACCATGACTCAACCAACCTTGGATGGTGTCAATAGACTCAAGACCAACACATTGGACCAGTCAACACACCAAATTGACCAAGTCAACCCAAAAGTCAACATAGGGTCAATTTTGCCTAAAATGGGCTTAATTGGAATTAATCCAAATTCCAATGGATTAAGGCCCTCACCCAAAGCCCATTCTGAAGCCCATAGGTCTAATGACCAGCCTTGCCCCCCATTTCCAACATGCAAAGACATGCATGGGGGCAAAAGTGGAAATTCCCCCATCCTCCGTTAAGGACAAGAGGAAATTTAGGAATGGAGGCCATGTGGCCCTCCATTCCTCTGCCCAAGGCTATATTTGAGCTCCCCACATCAATACCAGCCGAAATTGTGCTGGAGCCATGCCACTTGGCAGCTAGGAGGAGCATCCAAGGTGTGGCCGAGCTCCTCCTAATGGCAGCTCCACTTAGAGCCCTCCCCACTTCATTTCGACGACACCATCATCTTCAGAGGACCTAAAGGAGTGGATCTGCTACCCCGGATCAGAGGAATCGGCTGAGAATGGAGGAAATGGCAAGGATCGTCGGAGCTCGCCGCCACCATGCCGCACCACCTCAATACGCGCCGCCAAGCTCGCCTAGGGTACGATTTCTCCCCCTCTCCCTCTGTGCTAGTCATCCAGGGTCTTAGCAAGGGCAGTCGGGCTCAATTGAGCCGACAACCATGGAATTTTTCCCTCCCGAGCTCCGTTTGGGCTTCCTCCAGGAATCGTCGGAAACCACCGCCTCCGGCCACCATTCCACCGCCAATCGACGGCCAACCCCTCGACGGAGGTGGTGGCGGCGGCAGATGGCCGGGGAGGGTGGTGGTTGGCCGGGATCAAGGGCTTTTCCTCTGGGCCGTCGGCTAGAGGTAGGAGACGAAATCACAGCCGTTGATTTCATCTCCTCGATCTCTATTAGCAGACCATAATTATTTCTGCCTAAATTTTTAAGTAGTTTGCATGCTAATTTTGAAGGTTTTAGAGGCCGATTTTGTAAGAGGTGGCAGAGATAGCTTTTGTAGCCCTATGGGTCTACTTTCATTTGCCACCTTAATCACCTGATTTGGTGCACTTTGGACACCAGGGAACCCATTTTTCTAGGACTGCTCATTATGTCTATTAGCAGACCATAATTAATTCTGCCTAAGTTTTTAAGTAGTTTGCATGCTAATTTTGAAGGCCTTAGAGGCCGATTTTGTAAAAAGTGGCAGAGATAGCTTTTGTAGCCCTATGGGTCTACTTTCATTTTCCACCTTAATAATCTGATTTGGTGCAATGTGGACATCAGGGCACCCCCTTTCCTAGGACTGCTCCTTGTGTAGGGCAGAAATTAAAAAGGCTATATCTTTCAATTGGCTTAACCAAATCCCTTGATTTTTCTACCATGCATGCAGGGTATGAAGACACACCTAGGGTTTTAATTTGAGAATTTTTGGATGTATATCCATTGAGGTATTCCATTTACTAGGAAAAGTAAATATTTGGTATTTATGGAGTTGTATAACTCCAAACACCCCCAAATTTGGGTGGTAGGTTCTTTATATATATCTATATCACTGGTAAAAATTTGAGACCATTTGCTCTTGTGCATGTGGAGTTATGAGCCATGCAAGTGCTAGGCTAAGGACCTTAAATGTGTGCCTTTAGCAATTTTGGGTGGAGTGAGCCCCAAGCCTTGGGGGTTAATCCAATGGCTTGAAATGATGGACATGGGTCCTTGGCAGCAATATGCCTTCCCAAAAGTTATTTGGGGATTTTTGGGTACAAAAATCCCAAGATATGGAATCTACTAAATTACCCCTAATTTAGGTTATAAAATGAAAAGGGGTTCATATGAACTTGGAATGATGTGAAACTTATTATTTAGCCTTTGATTTCATTATTTTGGCAGCAGGAATTTTCTGAGAATTTTTGGGAAATATTTCATGATATAAATAGATGAGTTTACAAATATACCCTTTATGAATTTTGTGCAAATATTGAGTTTTTATATGTCTGATAAATTTGAGATAAATCACAGTAGGTCATAATGCTGGTATAAGCCTATAATATTTTTCCCAGAATTTATTGAAGTCTTTACATAACACTTGTAGTGTAAACCCTTAGACGCACACCAAATGTAATAAATGATAATTAAGGGTAAATATTCCTTGGAATAATATGAGACTTCGGATCTGGTGTTTTTAGACCAATAAGGTGCTATAATAATTTTCCCAGAATTTATTGAAGTCTTTACATAACACTTGTAGTGTAAACCCTTAGACGCACACCAAGTGTAATAAATAATAATTAAGGGTAAATATTCCTTGTAATAATATGAGACTTAGGATCTGGTGTTTTTAGATCAATATGATGCTATAATAATTTTCCCAGAATTTATTGAAGTCTTTACATAACACTTGTAGTGTAAACCCTTAGACGCACACCAAATGTAATAAATAATAATTAAGGGTAAATATTCCTTGGAATAATATGAGACTTAGGATCTGGTGTTTTTAGACCAATATGGTGCTATAATAATTTTCCCAGAATTTATTGAAGTCTTTACATAGCACTTGTAGTGTAAACCCTTATACGCACACCAAAGATAGTAAATGATAATTATGGTCAAATATTTCTGCTAAAAATGTGAAATTCAGGATCTGGTGTTTTTAGACCAATATGGTGCTATAATAATTTTCCCAGAATTTATTGAAGTCTTTACATAGCACTTGTAGTGTAAACCCTTAGACGCACACCAAATGTAATAAATGATAATTAAGGATAAATATTCCTTGGAATAATATGAGACTTAGGATCTGGTGTTTTTAGACAATTATGGTGCTATAATAATTTTCCCAGAATTTATTGAAGTCTTTACATAGCACTTGTAGTGTAAACCCTTATACGCACACCAAAGGTAATAAATGATAATTAAGGGTAAATATTCCTTGGAATAATATGAGACTTAGGATCTGGTGTTTTTAGACCAATATGGTGCTATAATAATTTTCCCAGAATTTATTGAAGTCTTTACATAGCACTTGTAGTGTAAACCCTTATACGCACACCAAAGGTAGTAAATGATAATTATGGTCAAATATTCCTGCTAAAAATATGAAATTCAGGATTTGGTGTTTTTAGACCAGTGTTATGTCATGGTAATTTTCCCAGAGTTTATTGAGATCATAATCTAATACTTGATATGTAAATCCCTATTTGCACCCCATTAATGTTAAGTAGAAATTATGGTTAATTATCCCTGTAAAAATATGAAACTTGGGGTTTGAGGTTTTTAGACCAACATTATGTTACAGTGAATTTACCAGAATTTATGGAGATCGTTAGTTGGCACTCGATGTAGAAATCTCTATCTGCACACCTCCTATTTTAATAGGAACTATGATTTAAGATTCCCTAGAGAATTTATGAAATTAGGATTTGAGGTTGTTAGATCACCACTCATTGCAAACCTATGGTAATAATTGGAACTCGTTTGGATATGATGTGATCAAGATCGCACCATAGGAGTCAAATCTAGATCAACCTTATTTCGGTCTGCGAATAGTGAAACTGATTTACATGAATTAGACCACCACTGACCTTCACACATAGAACTGTTAACTCTTTATTAATTATGAAGGCTCAGATTATTTGGAAGAGCATCTCTAAGGGCATCTTGGGAAATAAGGTTGGGGTGCATGGTCTGCAGACCATCTGGTTAGGCTGAACCCTTTCGAGCTGGATGCTGGGGGTGCCGACGGTCGTCCTTGCGAGCTGTATGCTGGGGAGACCGTTACAAAAAGTCCTTTCACCAAGATTGCACTTTTTGTAACGGTCTCCCCAGCATACAGCTCGCAAGGACGACCGCCGGCACCCCCAGCATCCAGCTCGAAAGGGTTCAGCCTAACCAGATGGTCTGCAGACCATGCACCCCAACCCCTCTCTGTCCCACCACAGGGCCCAGCGGGTTGTTGGAGACCGCAGTCCCCCTTTGATGAGAATTGAGCCAGTTAAGTGGCAGCGCGTGGACTTCCCAGGAGGTCACCCATCCCAGAACTACTCCAGCCTGAGCACGCTTAACTATGGAGTACTTTCACTTCTCATCACCAATTGAGCTAGCTCAATTGGTGATGAGAAGTGAAAGTACTCCATAGTTAAGCGTGCTCAGGCTGGAGTAGTTCTGGGATGGGTGACCTCCTGGGAAGTCCACGCGCTGCCGCTTAACTGGCTCAATTCTCATCAAAGGGGGACTGCGATCTCCAACAACCCGCTCAATTGGTGATGAGAAGTGAAAGTACTCCATAGTTAAGCGTGCTCAGGCTGGAGTAGTTCTGGGATGGGTGACCTCCTGGGAAGTCCACGCGCTGCCGCTTAACTGGCTCAATTCTCATCAAAGGGGGACTGCGGTCTCCAACAACCCGCTGGGCCCTGTGGTGGGACAGAGAGGGGTTGGGGTGCATGGTCTGCAGACCATCTGGTTAGGCTGAACCCTTTCGAGCTGGATGCTGGGGGTACCGGCGGTCGTCCTTGCGAGCTGTATGCTGGGGAGACCGTTATGTAAATCCCTATTTGCACCCCATTAATGTTAAGTAGAAATTATGGTTAATTATCCCTGTAAAAATATGAAACTTGGGGTTTTATGAGATAGTCTAGCGAGCGGTAGATTCGTAACCTAATTATAAGACAGGTGTAGTCTAGCGAGCGGTAGGCTCGCAGCTTACAAATAAGACTAGTGTAGTCTAACGAGCGTTATGCTCATAGCTAAATATAAGGTTAATACCGTCTAGCGAGCGGTAGATTCGTAACCTACACATGAGACTAGTGTAGTCTAGTGAGCGGTAGGCTCTTAAATAATATATGATTTGATAGTCTTGTGAACAGTAGACATGAAGCTTACGAGGTCAAGCTAGTATTTGGAGCTGGAGGCTCGGTGGTAAGATTCATATATACGTATATACATGCATGTGCATAGATTGTGGTGGGTCTTCGGTTCTGGCTTAGTCGTCACACCGACAGCAGTTCGTTGACTCGGCAGTGCTAGAGGATTATGAGGGGCCAGGTTGTTTTACTGCGCATCCGACGGGACGGATTCCCCAAACTCTGCCTGGCCAAATAAAGGTCTAGTTCTTTCGGATCCAGCAAGAGTACGCAGGAGCTCGTGAGTACCGGGTACAGGTATCACAGCGTACGTTAGGGCCTAGGTCTGGTAGTGTGACTTACCCACCTAGGTGAGGAGACGCCCGCTCCTCTGCCACCGTTTGACCACGACGGGAGGTGCCCGAGAGGTTAGCTACCTCCGAAAAGTGGGAACTAAAGGTCTGTACGTACATAGTCGTGTGGGTGTGTTGCATGTGCATGAATTAATATCCCAATCATTGAATCATTGCATTGCACGTCATATGATCGCATGTGTTCCTAATCATAGACCTTATCGTATAAAGTTGTATGGGCTCTTTTATACGATGAGTTACTTCTTGTCAGATCCCTTAACTTATGTGCCTTAGGCGTACGCACATAAGTTGAGGTTACTTTGCTTAGCTGCTTATACATATGATAGTCTCTAGCATGCTCGCTTAGCATTCTACCGCTCCTTTCATTTCTGCTGTAGTATTTATCTGTTTTTCGTCTTGTCTGTGATTGAATGTAGAATTGCTAGAACCATTTACTTACCTAATTACTATATTGCTTTTCTTGCCTTGTCTGTGATTGAATGTAGAATTGCTAGAACCGTTCACTTACCTAATTACTATATTGCTTTTCTTGCCTTGTCTGTGATTGAATGTAGAATTGCTAGAACCGTTTACTTACCTATTTACTATACTGTTTTTCTTGCCTTGTCATCTGCTCACTTTGATTACCCTTTGTTGTCCTCCGCTTCCTCCTCCCCACACGGTGCCTAGGAGCCGCGGGTGGAGGCGGTGAGGAATATGCTGAGTCTTTTAGACTGACGGTCGGTGGACCCCATTATTTACAGGAGACCCAGCTCGAGCAGGTCAACCCCCCGAGGGTGGGGGCTGAAGCAGCACCCAGGCCAGGAGTCAGACTATCTGCAGCCGCAGGGAATGCACCGATAAGCAAGACTCCACACTTGCCAACTCTACATATATATCCTGGACAGAGACCGGAGCTGTATGCCATTGAGGGCGTCGAGCCCTGCGGATGCATTGATTGCTACATCTTCGCTCGGCGAGAAGCGAAGAAGTCACTGTTCGATGAGGCCTATTGTTTTATCTAGTAGCTGTGTTGTACTTCCGCGCTTTTATTGTGACTTTCATCTTATGTCTTATCTCTCATTTGGACATGTACTATCATTTATGTGATTGTTGTGGATTGTTGGTTATGTTTCATACTATTCTTGATGGTTATGGTTGGCCCAGATGATGTTGTATAGCCGGCAGGATCGGCGTGTTGTGGTGATATCCATATAGTCCGATGGTATCACCACAAGACGGCGGTTCTGGGCGGTAAGACCCGGTAAGATTGCAAAAAAAAAAGGGTCTTACAAACTGGTATCAACTTAGCCGACTTCGATCCAAAACAAGAAAATCCACAACCCTAGGGCAACCCCGTTCGAGTTAGTTTGAGGACAAACTAGCAGCGGAAGCAATGGTGTGCCCATAGGAAAAATCACGTTAAGTTGTCCATCAAATGAGAGGCTTTAGGCCAACCTTTCTAATCAAACCCCTTTTCTCGTGTAGCCTCCGGTGACCTTCCCCGCCCGAAGGACGATTCCCCCGGTACAGAATGTAAATCCCCCAGCACAAGCTGAAGTTCCTCCGGTTCAGGCTGCAGTTCCCCCACTGCAAGGTGAAGTCCCTCCAGTTCAAGCTGCGGTCCCTCCCCCACCGGCCCCGACTCAATTTCAGCAGACGGAGTTGGGACAGACTTTGGCCGCCATCCTGCAAGCATTCACTCAGCAGCAGGCCCCAGCTCAAGTCCCCAACCCAGGGGCAAACTGGTTGAGTGTTTTCCGAAGTCTTTCACCGCCAATTTACACCGGGTCCGAGTCTGTGGTTCAAACAGAGGAGTGGCTGGACACGATTCAGGAAATGCTAGCAGGAATTCGCTGCCCGGAGGATGTAGCAGTATCGTTGGCCGTTTCTGCCCTAAAATCTCATGCAAAGAGATGGTGGAAGTCAGCCATGGACACCACCTTTGCTGGGTTGGAGTATACTGATATCTCGTGGGAAGAGTTTAAGGAGGCATTGCTGGAGCACTTCGTACCACAGACTGCCAGGGATGAATTGGAGGAGCGTTTCCTACATCTGAGGCAGGGAAGCTTATCAGTATTAGAGTACCAGCGGGAGTTCTCGCACCTGGCCCGCTACGCCACCACCCACCAACTGAAGGAATCCGGATATGCCAAAAGATTCTTCAAGGGTCTTCGAGATGACCTCAGGCACTCCTTACAGTACGTGGCAGATTCTAGCCTGGCTCGAATCACCGAAGCAGCGAGGAGGCTAGAAGCCGATCAGTTGATAATGCAGGGCCGGGGAAAGAGGCCAGCAGAGGACAGAAATGAGAACAGAGGACGAGACCCACGACAGCGTGGCAGATTTGTCAGACACCAGAGAGGCAGGGGACGGCCTCATCCGGACCCTATACCAGAGCAGAGACCCCCGGCTTTACTTGCGCCTCAGCCGTTGCGGATCCAGGGACCTCAGGGTCAAGCAGGTGGGGCATACCCTCCCCCAGTGTGTTTTTGGTGCCATCAGCCGGGCCATGTGAGAGCTCATTGTCCTCAGAGGTGGGGTAACCCTGCACCCCTACCTATAGCAGCACCGCCAGTGCAACAAATCAGGGGCCGAGGTCGAGGACGTGGCCGAGGCCGAGGACATCACGGAAGAGGTAGGCAACCAGAGCAAATGTACGCGCTGGATCTCGCTGGACCTAGGAACCCGGAAGACGTAATCACAGGTACCTTAATTTTGCTTTCTCTTTCTTCCCTTGCATTTACTTAATTTCCGTGCCAACCCTAGGTTTTACATCAAATAATAAATTTAAAACTGCAAATCACCCAGGTATAGTGCTAATATGTAGAAAGCCTGCGTACACCCTGTTCGATACGGGTGCCTCCCACTCTTTCGTTTCGGCAGAATTCGTCGAAGACTTAGACCAGGTCCAGCACCTCGAAGGAGCCGAAAGGAGAGTACGACTCGCGGACGGATCGGAAATAAAGACATGTGCCAAGTGCAACATGGATGTGGAGATCAGAGGGAAGGTGTTCGAAACGCCAGCAATACTACTAAAGATGAAAGGCTACGATTTGATCCTGGGCATGGACTGGCTGTACTGGAATCACGCAAGGATTGACTGCCAGGCAAAGAAGATCGTGCTAGGGCACGAGGGCGACGAAGTGATAATCGAAGGTATTAAACCCATCTCCCGTCAGTTAATCTCATCAACTCAAGCCGTCAAGGCTCACTTGCAAGGAGATGAGGTTTTCATGATCTGTTTTGAAATGAAGGAGGAAGATATTCCCCTAACCAATATTCCCGTAGTCCAAAATTTCCCCGATGTGTTTCCGGAAAAGCTGCCAGGACTACCGCCACACCGAGAGAAGGACTTCCAAATTCAACTGGTACCCGGGGCAAGGCCGGTGTCCAGAGCACCCTACCGGATGGCCCCGAAGGAGCTGGTGGAATTCCGTGCCCAATTGCAGGAATTAACAGACTCGGGATTCGTCCGGCCAAGCTCGTCGCCGTGGGGAGCTCCTGTACTCTTTGTGAAGAAGAAGGACGGAACTCTTCGATTATGTATCGACTACCAGGAGCTCAATAGGTTGACGGTGCGTAACACATATCCCTTACCTCGGATTGACGAATTGTTCGATCAGTTAGAAGGGGCACATTGGTTTTCAAAGTTGGATCTGAGGTCGGGATATTACCAACTACGAATCCAGGAAGAAGACATACCGAAGACAGCAGGACGGTGGTCATGGAAGTTGAAATCCGCTAAGGAGTGTTTTTGTAACGGTCTCCCCAGCATACAGCTCGCAAGGACGACCGCCGGCACCCCCAGCATCCAGCTCGAAAGGGTTCAGCCTAACCAAATGGGCTGCAGCCCATGCACCCCAACCCCTCACTGTCCCACCACTGGGCACAGTGGGTTGTTGGAGGCCGCAGCCCCCCTTTTCATGAGAAATGATTCAGTTAAGCGGCAGCGCAGGGACTTCCCAGGAGGTCACCCATCCCGTGACTACTCCAGCCCGAGCACGCTTAACTATGGAGTACTTTCACTTCTCTTCACCAATTGAGCTGCAGCTCAATTGGTGATGAGAAGTGAAAGTACTCCATAGTTAAGCGTGCTCGGGTTGGAGTAGTTCTGGGATGGGTGACCTCCTGGGAAGTCCCTGCGCTGCCGCTTAACTGAATCATTTCTCATGAAAAGGGGGGCTGCGGCCTCCAACAACCCGCTGGGCCCTGTGGTGGGACAGAGAGGGGTTGGGGTGCATGGTCTGCAGACCATTTGGTTAGGTTGAACCCTTGCGAGCTGTATGCTGGGGAGACCGTTACAAAAAGTCCTTTCACCAAGATTGCACTTTTTGTAACGGTCTCCCCAGCATACAGCTCGCAAGGACGACCGCCGGCACCCCCAACATCCAGCTCGAAAGGGTTCAGCCTAACCAAATGGGCTGCAGCCCATGCACCCCAACCCCTCTCTGTCCCACCACAGGGCACAGTGGGTTGTTGGAGACCGCAGTCCCCCTTTGATGAGAATTGAGCCAGTTAAGCGGCAGCGCGTGGACTTCCCAGGAGGTCACCCATCCCGTGACTACTCCAGCCCGAGCACGCTTAACTACGGAGTACTTTCACTTCTCATCACCAACTGAGCTGCAGCTCAGTTGGTGATGAGAAGTGAAAGTACTCCGTAGTTAAGCGTGCTCGGGCTGGAGTAGTCACGAGATGGGTGACCTCCTGGGAAGTCCACGCGCTGCCGCTTAACTGGCTCAATTCTCATCAAAGGGGGACTGCGGTCTCTAACAACCCACTGTGCCCTGTGGTGGGACAGAGAGGGGTTGGGGTGCATGGGCTGCAGCCCATTTGGTTAGGCTGAACCCTTTCGAGCTGGATGCTGGGGGTGCCGGCGGTCGTCCTTGCGAGCTGTATGCTGGGGAGACCGTTACACATACTATCCGGCGAGTCTGATATAACCACTATCTGCAAGGGTCCCCTCCATTTCTTTTTCATCGTTTTGGTATCGTCATGCTCCAACAATAACTAATTCAAATTGGTATTAGAGCATGTTCTACACATCCTTCAACTTCAAGCAACAATTTCTTGTTTGCTTGCTTCTCGTGGTTTTGAGAGTTGCTAGCTTATTGTTACTCCCTAAGGATTTCCTTGGGTTTCAGGGAAGGAGGAGAGGAAAAATAGAAGGAGAGAAATCCAAGGAGTACCTTAGCCAGCACTAGGCTCTTTTCCAACTAATCAAAGACTACCAGTGTTCATACAACATTCACTTAAATAGGTTAAGACGATGTTCGACGACATCCAACGAGCTTCGGTCATGGCTTGTGTGAGAGGCATGCACAATGCAGAAAGGTCGGAAAGGACACCGCCCTAGATTGGGTGGTGAGTGGTGACGACGATGGAAAAGGGGAAGCAACGTTGGCCAGTGGATGACGTGGCTAGGCTGGATGGCGAATGGCGTGGTTGGATCGGCTAGCGACGTGCGGCAAAGGCGCAATGAGGTATGAGAGGAGTGGTTGGTCTCGCGTTGTATCGCGACTGAGGTGTTGTGTGGGAAGAGAGGCTTCCCTGGCGTCGTGTGGGAGGAGAGGCTTCCCTGGCGTCGTGAGACTACTGAGGCCATGTGTCTAGCGCTGTGGGCAAAGTGTGAGAGTAGCGGATGGAGCAGAAGACGGAAACAACAATAATTATTGTGGGATTGTATTTGGAGAGCGGTCGTAGAATCGTATCTGGGCACGATCACTGAATTGCTGTCGGAGCTGGAGAAAAAGTGGAAAATGATCGCATATTATAGTGGGATCATAATCGCGATCGTGGGTCGAACATGGAACACTGTCAAACTTTCAATTCAATCCGTCGGAAGTGAACTGTGGGTCTGGAGGTGGTTGGTTGGATCAATGTTACCGCTATGGATTTTTCAGGGTTCAGGGAAGGAGAAAGGGAAGAAGAGAAAAATCCAATGAGCACATTGGCCAGCCCTAGGCTTTCCAATTGATCAAATTTTATCAATGTCCATACAAATATTCACTTAAATAGGCCATGAGGGTAAAGTAGTAATTAATGCGAAATTGAAATTTGAGAATTGAAATACGTTATTAAAAGATGATGATGCACTAGGATTCAACTCCTGATGGTTCTGTCTTGATCGACGGCGCCCGCTACCTTGAATAGATGTCCCCTGTTCCCACAAGCCTTGCTTTGGTGATGGTCGACTCCGACGTCGTGCTCTGCAAACACATCTCTTTGAGCCAATGTCTCCTCTACTTTGAGTACTCACGTCCTTGTCGACTTCATCTACTACGTCTCTTTTAAGCAAACTTCTCCAATCCAGCTTATCCTCTACATCGACACCTTCTCTACTTTCTGCGATAAAAGCTCCAACTTCTCTGCTTGGACGACTTAGACAACTCTACTCTGAATACATCTCAGCTTCTTTGCTACTGTCTCATCGTTGAGTGTTTCTCTATCCCAGCATGGACTCCTTCAAGAACTTTGATTGTCGTAGCTTCCAATGCATAGAAGCTTCTACTGACTGACTACTTCTCTACTCTTTGTGGCGAAAACAGTCATCTTCGGTACTATCATTTCTTTGAGTTAATATTGTTTATCTTCCGACTGTGTCGTAGCTATTTGGGCTTTCATTGAATTTCAGGCGGAATTTTTGTGTCTTTGTTGAAGACCCAATGCGAGTTCATTGTGACTTTGCTTTGCCTTTTCTTTACTAAAATTTATGTTGAATGTTAGTTGTACTTCTACATCTTCTCCCATTAAGGCTACCCATGACAAGAGTTCTCATCACCCTACTATTTTAACCACCCTATCGCTTGATGGAACAATTTATCTTGCATGGTGTAGATCTACTAGAGTTGCACCACATAAAAATGATTTGAGTAAGTATATTAATGGCTCGATTATGAAACCATCTATACAAATGAGCGACACTATAAGTAGTAAATTGAGAATTCAACTATATGTCATGTCTTACAAACTCAACGAAGAATTGATTCATGCTACTTGTATCCTTATTGACTTTGGCCGAACTATATGGGAATATGAGCAAAGGCCAGAATGGACCCAGGTTTTTCAGCTTTGACATTTTATCTTCAAATTGAGATATATGGATTTTTACTTCGCTTTTCCTTTACTAACAATTATATTGAATGCTAGTAGTACATTTTAATCTTCACATATTAGGACAACCCGTGACATGAGTACTTATCACCCTACTATTACTACACTTTGTTGCTTGATGGGACAAATTATCTAGTGGTTGAGATATATTATGATTGTTATATATAACATAGATTTGAGTGTATATATTAATGGCTCGATTATGGAACCACCTTGTACAGATGAGCGATAATATTAGTGGAAAATCAAGAATTTTGCGTTTATGTCTCAATGAAGAATTGATTGATGCTACTTATTGACTTTGCTCATGTTATTGGAAAATTAGTCAAAGGTCGTTCATTCTTTTCTTGTGAATACAATCCAAATTTTTCAACCTCGATATTGCATCTTAAAATTAAGACAGGGGATCAGTCTGTATCAGTTTTATTCAAAATATTTGAGGGTTTGTAAGAACATGATTATCTTGATTTAGCAATTATGGAGTGCGATATAGATGCAAAGACATTCAGGTTAGAGTTGAATGAAAAATAAAGTTTTTATGTTCTTACATGGGTTGAACAAAGAGTATGATGAGATTACTATTCAGGGTCATGGCCTAGTCTATTCCGCTTGCAGATTGGCAAGATTCCTTGCTCTACTTTGTAGTTCTTGATTGTGGTGCTCTTCTTGTTGGATCGATTTCAATTCTGGTTACTATTGTACCTTGGCGAATGATGCTCACCAATCCCAAACTAACAAGGATCATCTTCTATGTGATTTTTGTCATAAGTTGCGTCATACTAGATATATTTATTAGCGCGACATGGCTGACCCAGGCTCGTGGTGATGGAATTCCTAAGGGGATATTGCGCCTAGATATTTTAACACTATAAATAGGGACGGAGGATTCTTTAGTGGAGCTAAAACCTTGTGCTACAATTCACCTACATGATAATTTTGAGCCTTCATTTCATGTTCACATTTCAATAATTTCTCTATAACAATGAGTCATAGGCTTTCCGTTGATTCATGAAGGGATATCATGTGAAACTTCATCCTTTAAATCCACAACTTTTTCCCACTCAAGTACCCCTAATGTCGTCTCTACTTTCTCACAACCACATAGTGGATCATCGACTCTGGCAACATCAATCATATGCACATCTACCCTTCACAAGTTTCATTTCATATTCCAATCTTTTTGGTCATGATTAAGTGAGTTTACTAATTTTCCAATATACCTGAGTATGATGAAGGTCTTTGGCATATGTAGGATGCATGATGAGTTGTATGATATCTGCTCAATTACACTACAAATGCTCTCGTTCTTGCACTTAACTTCAACATTAGCTCCCTTGAGTATTGGCACGGGCGATTGGGTCACTCGTTTGTTGCTTGTTTAGCTAGCAAACTTGAAAGAAAGGATCTGGGTATGCTTCGATACTTCTTGATAATTGAAGTCTCTAGGGGCGACCAGGAAATCTTAATTTCAAAACATAAATATATTTTTGACTTACTCGATGAGAAATGGATGATCAAGTGTCAAAAAATTGAGTCTTCAATTAAGACTATCATAAAGGGGTAAAGATGATGGGGGATATGGTCAATGGTATTAAGTTATTAACAATACTTGGGCATCTTATATGTTTTTCTCATGCTTGTCCGGATATAATATATGTTGTTGAGGTTGCTAGCCAGTTTTTATGCACTCCACAAGACCTTCATGAGGCTTTGGTCTATAGAATCCTGAGGTATCTGAAAGGTGCACCTAAAATATACGCTTATTGAAAACTATCGAGTTGAAATTAAAATCTTCATGATATAAATATTTATACAATCGGTTAAGGGTCAAATTTTACACCGATGATGACTGACAATCCACTTCATGCTATCATGCATTATAAAAAAAATGTTTTTTTCTATTTCTACATGCGCACTATAATAAACTGCCATCAATCATATGCACATCTACCCTTCACAAGTTTCATTTCATAATCCAATCTTTTTGGTCATGATTAAGTGAGTTTACTAATTTTCCAATATACCTGAGTATGATGTAGGTCTTTGGCATATGTAGGATGCATGATGAGTTGTATGATATCTGCTCAATTACACTACAAATGCTCTCATTCTTGCACTTACTTCAACATTAGCTCCCTTGAGTATTGGCACGGGCGGTTGGGTCACTCGTTTGTTGCTTGTTTAGCTAGCAAACTTGAAAGAAAGGATCTGGGTATGCTTCGATACTTCTTGATAATTGAAGTAGGCCTGTAACGGTTCGGTTTGGTTCGGTTTTCAATCAAAAACGCAAACCGAACCACCCCTATGTGGTTCCAAAATTTTGGAACCGAACCGAACCGCTCAAACATTGTAACCGAACTGAACCGAGCCCAATGGTTCGGTTCGGTTCGGTTTGGTTTTGACGGTTTAAATAATATGTAATCTAAGAATATTTTAAAATCACAACTACATTCACAAACAAGAGTTTATACTTAGAAATAAAAATAAATGCAAAACTTGCAAATTACTCTATATGAAGCACAACGTGTCAATTTAAATGATATGCAAAAGCCCCACAAAGTCCGAGATTCTTATTTGGTATTTGCTGTCCTTTAAAAGCCGTGAATTGAAATAGGGATATAAATATATAATCAATTAATCATATAATAAAAATTTAAAAACACTAAAACAGTGACCAAAATATGATATACTATGGACATAACTAAATCAAAATATGGATATAGTTAATTACAAAAAATATAAATATAATTACATATTATTATACACTACGGTTCGGTTCGACTCGGTTCGGTTTGTCATGCAAAACCATGAACTGAACCGAACCGTATGGTTTTTCTAAAATCAAAACCGTGACCGAACCTTGACATACTGAAACCGAACCAAACCGCGCGGTTTGGTTTGGTTTGGTTTGGTTTCGTGGTTCGGTTGGTTTTTGCTTACAAGCCTAAATTGAAGTCTCTAGGGGCGACCAGGAAATCTTAATTTCAAAACATAAATATATTTTTGACTTACTCGATGAGAAATGGATGATCAAGTGTAAAAAAATTGAGTCTTCAATTAAGACTATCATAAAGGGGTAAAGATGATGGGGGATATGTATAGAAAAATAAACATCACAGAGAGAAGGGGAGGAAGAGAAACGATGACAGGAAACATGCTTGATTATTCATAATACTCGCTTAATCACGGATACACAATAAGCCACATATATATAGGCTGAAAATAAGACAACTTAATAAGGACTCATAACAGCATTAATGATCTTTCATTAACAATTGCAGGAAAAAGACGGGAGGACCAGAGGCCAAATCGGATGACCAGAAGCCAAAGCAAAAGCTGCAACGGGAGTCAGCAAACAACATTAAATGGCATGGAGGCGGTTCAGATCCATTCTCGACACCCCCTCGTGATCTGGACCGTCACGAATATTCAGAGTTTCCCGCAGCAGAGCAAACTTGACTCTTCCTAATGGCTTCGTAAAAATGTCCGCCAGCTGATGGTCGGTTGGGCCGAACTTAACCTGGATTTCCTTCTTCTCCACCATTTCGCGCACGAAATGGTACTTGAGATCGATGTGCTTGCTGCGCTTGTGAAAAACAGGGTTTTTGGACATGGCAATGGCAGATTGATTGTCGCAGCTGATAGGGATAACTTTTCCGTCTCCCTCTCTTCCTTCAATTTCTCTGTAGATTCTCTTTAGCCAGGCAACCTCACAGGAAGCAGAACACAGGGCCATGTATTCCGCTTCCATAGAGGAAAGGGCAACTGTGCTTTGTTTTCTGGAGGACCATGATATGGGTTTGCTGCCGGCGAAGAAGATGTAACCACCTGTGCTTTTTCTGTCGAGGTCGGAGCTCCCCCAGTCTGAATCGCAAAAACCATTCAGATGATTGTGTTCTTCCTGCTGGTAGACAAGTCCATGCCCCTTTGTCCCTTGTATGTATCGTAGAATTCATTTGGCAGCAAGCATGTGGCTTGATTTTGGCTTGCTGACAAAGCGAGAAACAATCCCCACGGCATACTCTATATCGGGTCGAGTGTGGGTGAGATAAAGTAGAGAGCCCACCAAACTTCTGTAGGATTCACCATCTGCATCTTCTTCTTCTTGGGCCTGTGTCAGCTTGAGTCCTGGCGCCATGGGGGTGGTGCAGGAATTGCAATTGTCCATGGAGTATCATTTCAGCAAGTCGATGGCGTATCGTTCTTGAGAGATGAATATTTGCCCAGTGCTTTGTTTAACTTGCAGTCCCAGGAAATGTCTGAGAAGCCCAAGATCGGTCATTTCGTATTCCTTTTTCATTTTGCATTTGAAGTCGTCGATCATCGCAGCATTGTTCCCGGTAACAATGAGATCATCGACGTAGATGCAAACGATGATAGTGTCATTTGTCCCACTTCTTTTGATGTACAGGGAGGCTTCATTTGGACTTCGAGTGAAGTTTTCTTTGCAGAGGAAAGAATCAATGTTGTTATTCCAGGCGCGTGGTGCCTGCTTAAGACCGTAGAGAGCCTTAGATAGTTTGTAGACTTTATGTTTCTCATCAACTTCGTAACCGGGAGGATGGCTGACATAAACTTCTTCTGTGATCTTCCCGTTCAAAAAGGCAGATTTTATGTCCATTTGAAATACAGGGAGATTGTGTTGAGCGGTAAAAGAGAGGATAAGCCGAATGGTGTCCATGCGAGCAACGAGGGTGTATGTTTCATCATAATCTCTTCCTGGAACCTGTGAATAGCCTTTTGCAACAATACGGGCTTTGAATTTAATTGGGCAGCCATTCTCATCTTCTTTAATTTTATATACCCATTTTAGGCCGATGATCTCTTTGTTGGGAGGCCTATCAGTGAGAGTCAAAGTATTATTTTTTTCTATCATATGCATCTCTTCATTCATAGCTGATCTCCATTCCTCCTGCTTGGAGGCGTCTTCATAAGATGTGGGGGCACTGGAAAATAGAACAAGATTGGAGTTTTCATAAATCTCATGTAGAGATCGAGTCTTTTTTGGTAATGATGATAAGGGAGACTGCTCCAATTCAGTGTAAGGTGAATTGGATTCAGTGGAAGGGGTGTGTTGGATGGCTTCGTCGACTTTCGGGAGGTCACAAGCAACCACCACCAGCCGCCTGTCAATCTCCTGTTCTGATGCCCAGTCCCATTGCTCTTCTTCATTAAACGTGACGTCTCTAGAGATGATGATTCTTTTGGTGGAGGGATGGTAGAGACGATATCCTTTAGTTTCGAGGCTGTACCCAATTAAGATGCATTTTTGAGTTTTCTTGTCAAGCTTTTCTCTCTTATTACTGGATATAAGGTGATAAGCTAGACTCCCAAAGATTCTTAGGTGAGCAATGGAGGGCTTCCTCTGATACAACATTTCAAAGGGTGTGGTATTCACAAGGGCTCTAGTTGGTGATCTGTTTAGGATGTAAACTGCTGTATTGCAGGCTTCGGCCCAGAAAGCTTTGGGCATTGATTTGGAGTGCAATAGAGACCGAGCCATTTCCAGAACAGTTCGATTCCTTCGTTCTACAACTCCATTATGCTGGGGATAATTGGGGGCAGTGAGCTCACGCCTTATGCCGTGCCCCTGGCAGAAGGAGTGAAATTCAGATGATAAGAATTCTCCCCCTCTGTCACTTCTTATACACCTAATCTTCTTTCCCAATTGGTTTTCAATCATGGTTGAAAAGTTAGAGAAATGTTCAAAGGTTTGAGACTTTTGTTGCAAAAAGAAAATCCACATGAAACGTGAGAAATCATCCACGATGAGAAAATAAAAGCGAGCTCCTCCTTGGGTTGGAGTAGATGCAGGTCCCCAAAGATCAACGTGGAGAAGCTCAAGAGGGGAAGTACTTCTCCAGGTTGAGTGTTGGGGAAAAGGCTGACGATGAGCTTTGGCTTCCTGACAGCTTTCACAGAAAGAGTGGTCAAAATTAGTGCGGGGGAGACCTCTTACCATGTTGTGACGTTGTAGTAGCTGCATTGACTGATAGTTGAGATGTCCAAGTCGTTGATGCCATAGAGAGGAGGTATTGGAGGTATTGCTATAGAGAGCTTGATGGTGGGCATCTTCCATTGCAAAAGGGTAAACTCTGCTCTTCGTCATGGGAGTAACAAGAATTTGTTGATTGGATGAGTCATGAATGATGCGGCAGCCGTCTTTATCAAAAATAATTGTGTAGCCCTTTTGTGTGAGTTGGCCAACACTCAGAAGGTTCTGAGCAAGCTTGGGAACGTAATGAACGTCGGTGATGAGTCGTTTGTGTCCAGTCGTAGTAGTGAATGAAATGGTGCCTTTCCATTCAATGATTTGAGCTTGTCCATCTCCCAAATAAACCTCAGATTTGTAGGTTTCATCGAGGTGAATAAAGGAATGTCTGTTGTGAGTCATATGACTCGAACATCCGCTGTCGACATACCAACAATCTGTAAGTTTCTTTTCATTTTGCTGGTTGATGTAAAACATATGCTCAGGTTGGGTCCCCTCATGAAATTTGGCTTCTTCTTGGTACCAGCAATCACGATCTGTGTGGGTAGGTTTTCTGCACCGTTTGCACTTGAATTGGCAGTCCTTATTGTCATGAGAATTGTTTTTGCAGAGAGAGCAGTAAGGAGGATTATTGTGATTTGGGAGAGGAAGAAGACCTTGATGGGGTTGGTTTTTTCCACGTCCCCTGCCACGAGAGGAGGCAAAGTTCCAGGGTGTGCTGGAGTTGTTTGAAGTGTAGTTGGTGTTCTGAGGAAAGTTGGGAGGTGTTTGGTTGGTGTATTGAAGATATGGGTTAAAAAAGAAATGGGTATTGGGTGTGTGAGGATATTGGAGGTTGTTAGGTGATTTGGTTGGGATGATGTAGAGGAGTAATGAAAAGATGATTGGATGCCTGGTAGTGGGTACTTGGTGACATATTGGGCTGTTGGCTGGAATTTTGCTGAGGTGAGGGGAGAGAAGGAGATGTGAGATTGTTGTTCTTAGAGGAGTTGGGAGTGTGTAAGCTATTACCACTGGTTGAGGATTGGTGGAGGAGAAGTTTCTCTTGAAACATTTCTTCAATGGCAGGTTTGGTGCGCTGAATGCGATCTTCATGAGATAGGAGAGACCCCATGAGTTGAATGAGAGACAAGTTTTCAATATTATGGGCTTCTTCAATGGCGGCCACCACATGATCAAAAGTCCTGGTGAGGTTTCTCAGGATCTTTAAAACAATTTGGTGATCAGAGATGACATCTCCAAAATTGTGTATTTGATTTGTAATATTGGTAGCTCGAGCAAAAAAGGTTTGAACATTTTCATTTTCTTCCATTTTGAGGGCTTCAAAAAGTCTCCACAAAGTTTGGACTTTGATGGAGATGAGCTTACTTGATCCATGAAATTCTTCTTTGAGGGTGTCCCAAGCAGTCTTGGCGGAGAGGGCCCCCATTATGCGAGGGAAGATAGAGTTTGAAACGCCAAGTTGAATGAGTTGGAGGGCCCTGGCATCCTTCATAATCAGCTCCTTACTGGGTTTAGATGGGGATCCTTCCACGTCTTTTTCGGGGGAAGATATCCCAGTTTCAATAACATCCCATAGATCCTGAGATATGAAGGCTGTCCTTATTTTTATGCTCCAATGTTCGTACATTTCTCCGTCGAAGATGGGGACAGTGGTAGAACTTGTGGTAGATGATGATGACATTGAGAAAAACAGCAGCACAGTCCACAGATGATGGAAACAATGCTCTGATACCACTATAGAAAAATAAACATCACAGAGAGAAGGGGAGGAAGAGAAACGATGACAGGAAACATGCTTGATTCTTCATAATACTTGCTTAATCACGGATACACAATAAGCCACATATATATAGGCTGAAAATAAGACAACTTAATAAGGACTCATAACAGCATTAATGATCTTTCATTAACTATTGCAGGAAAAAGACGGGAGGACCAGAGGCCAAAGCGGATGACCAGAAGCCAAAGCAAAAGCTGCAACGGGAGTCAGCAAACAACATTAAATGGCATGGAGGCGGTTCAGATCCATTCTCGACAATATGGCCAATGGTATTAAGTTATTAACAATACTTGGGCATCTTATATGTTTTTCTCATGCTTGTCCGGATATAATATATGTTGTTGAGGTTGCTAGCCAGTTTTTATGCACTCCACAAGACCTTCATGAGGCTTTGGTCTATAGAATCCCGAGGTATCTGAAAGGTGCACCTAAAATATACGCTTATTGAAAACTATCGAGTTGAAATTAAAGTCTTCATGATCTAAACCCTTTATACAATCGGTTAAGGGTCAAATTTTACACCGATGATGACTGACAATCCACTTCATGCTATCATGCATTATAAAAAAAATGTTTTTTTTTCTATTTCTACATGCGCACTCTATAATAAACTGCCAACTTTAATTAAACATAAATGAAGACCACGGATTCCAAAAAGAAAACATTGAGGGGCTAAACTTGAGTAGAATGAAGCGCATACTGTAAAGTTTTGTAAAGTGCAAGTTGCTACAGACATGATTTCTCCCACTTGTCAAATTTCACGAGCCAAGCATTTGCGCTAATCTGAGTAGAAGAAACTCTATCCAGCCAAACTCGAAATTGCTTGCCCTTTTTGTCACCATAAAATGCAGCAAATGCATCTATGCATTCATGCAGTGGCAGCTCAACTCCAGAAGGATGAATCAGTACACCATTATGAGACTACATGTTTACAAGCACCTTATATTGAGATGAAATCATACTGAAAATAATATTACCATTATAAACATTAATAAATTCTATAGAGAAATGACACTTCAAGTTAGGTACATTAATAAGAGGTTTTCTGAAGATATCAACCCTCTGAAAAAAGAGAATGTTAAGATGAATATGCGGAAAAGATGGGAAGGAGAAATACATAAACATTATACTAAAGACACTATTATTGAAAATAGAGTTTGACGGTGGAAATATATGAATGGAAAAAATTGCAGCCATCAAGAAATTAGAACTTTTTTAGTGTAGGATGAATAGGAAGGAGAATGGATATACTTAAAGTAAAATAGATAAAATTTGTTCCAAATAATTTTGAAAAATAGATTGAACACCGGATGCAGCACATAAAAGAGAATGAAAAATGAGGATTATAAGACCGACCCGCAATAGGTAATGATTAATCTCTTCTTTTTTATAAGAAGATCAATGTTTATAGTGTATGTAAAGTTCAAAAAAATGTCATCTATTGACATCACGATACCCATTGCCTAAAGATGAAAAAAAGGAGAAAATGCAAAGGGGATCACAATAACATACATTTATCTTCTTCAAGCTCTCAATAGTATCTGAAGACTGTTCAACTTCAGCGCGATGCCACCGTTCATATAACAAGTAAAACAACACTAATTCATGTCCCGGGTTGAAGACGTCTAGCTTGCAAGTTGATAGATCATCGACATCCCTAGGAGACGTATTAGGACCGAGTCCAAAATAGCCTACGACTTGTATAATTCCAGAAGCACACCTCTCACTTGCATGAAATATCTTAGGATTGTCCTTTGCATTTTCAGCATACCACTTCAATAATTCTTCTTGAGCATTGCTGACCTAGAGATTATTAACATGACAACAAAAATCTTAATATTAATTAACAACATGAAAACAAACAACAGATAATCTCTTATGACTAACCATGACACCATGAACATCTGCAATGCTGAATAGTTCAGCATCATTACCAGAGTCACCACAGGCAAGAGTGCTAAGTGGTAGTTTCTCTTCTCCCTTTAACTTTTTAAGCAAATATGCAAGTGCTTGTCCCTTCCCAGCACCTTGAGGTAATATGTCAAGATCCATGCCACCACTATAAATTATCTTCACATCAAGCTGATCAAGATTGAAGAACATAACATGATATTCTTATGTTATCATTTCGAAAAGTTACTTCATAAGTTTTCAACTAATAGGAAAACAAAACTAGCATACCACTCAATCTTACCCCACGATTCGTCAAACGTTCGAAAAGAGACTTTGTCACTGCCTCCGACTCCCCCTTTTGAACATAAAAGCTAACCTTGTGCGGTCGTTGCTCTGTCATTGACTACACCAGGGTCACTTAAATTAGTTATATCAAATGACATTAGGCACTAAGAGTAGAGAGATTGAATGACTTATTAGAACCTAAGCATCCAATCGGGCTTAGGGTCTATTAACTACACAATTTTGTGTTAGTTTTTCGATGTGGTACTAACATGAATCGCACCTGAAGTGAAAGCTGTGGAAATCTAGCCGATTCCTCAAGAACAATATCACGATTCCACTTCTCATTGAGAAAATTCTCCCATCCGTTGTCAGGAACCATCCGTTCGCCATAAGTTATTTCTGTTCCCACTGACATTATTGTTATATCGGGCGTCAATAGAGGCTTCTCCTTCCTAAGCTCCTTGTATAGTGTGGGCGACCTTCTGCTTCATTTATGATTTTAATCCCTCGGGTTAAAAAATAGGCAAAATCATTAAAATAATCCTTCAAGTCTTTCTTCTTTTTGAAATCAGTCCCTCAAATTATATTTGCGAAAAGAAATTAATTTGATGATTCATAGACATAAAAATTAACAAAATAGTAGCATGTGATATGTTATATTTTTCTAAATAGCATTATATTATTATAAAATTATTAACAGGAAAGGAATATTACAAGACGGCTAAAATTTTTCCTTGTATCATAGAAACTATCGATCTTCTTTCTTGAAAATTAGAGGACGACTGCTTGTTGCCATTAATCATTCCCCAATTTCTCGTTTATAGCCATGATTTCAAAATTGACTTCGAATTGGCTTTCGCAATTGACCGGATGAGTATTTTTAATTAACTTTACCCAAAAAGTAATTTGAATTATTTACTTCCATTTATTGTTTGTGAATAAAAAATGATTTGATAATTATTATTTTTTCCTTGTATTTGGTGTATGTAACGACCTATTTCATGTGAAATTCTTGGCTTATACATGCTTACATTGAATTGAAATACGTCAACATGATATACTTAAAATTAACAAAATTAAAGTGAGTACACATGACGCAAAAAAAGTAAACTTTGAAGAGATCAATCACAATTCATAATGATAACAAATTTCATCTTCAGCTTCAACTTTCATCGCTCCAATTTTGACTTGAAAAATAAAGACGAAAAATAAACATTTAAGTTTAGATTTTACAAATGAGATATAAATAATATGAATAGCAGTAATACCAAACTTAAATACCTCAAGTTGACTTGCAATTTCTCTTATTGTGTCATTTGACTCCACATTTTGTACAAGTAATAGTGTATGTGCTCGACTCATTCTTGTGAGATTTCTCTCTTGGTTGACAACTGTAGTTTTTTTTGGCCTACCAAGAGCCCGTCGCCGAATCGGTGGTGGAATTTGTGTGGTTGGCATAGTTGGCCAAAGATTTAGTCCATTGGTAAAAATTCTAAAAACTTAGAAAAAACTAAAAATATATACGAGAAACATTTTTTGAGAATTTATGAAAAAATTTACCTTATAAAAATGTGACGACCTAGAAACAAATTTTGCACAAATTTCTGAGAATGTGTTGCCCTACAATTTTTTTTTTGAAATGTGATTATTTTTTAGAATGCGATGTCCTCGAAATTTTTTTGAAAGTGTTTTGCACAAATTTCTGAGAGACATTATACCTCCAAGGCAGTACCGGCTTGAAATTTGGAGGTCGAGAAGGAGTTCCGGAGATGACTGTCTGAGAAAGGGGCAGGAACTATGAATGTCAGGGAGTAGTACCAGAGCGACAGTGGCAACGGAAGTCGGACCTTGTTCCACCAAGAGGATGCTCGTCGGAGAGGGAAATCTGGAGGTCGGGGAGTGGGTGGCTCGTCGGAGAGGGAAACCTGGAGGTCGGGAGGAGGTTCGTCGCCCTTCCTCCTGGAGGAGGCTCGTCGCTCTTGTTGAATACTCGGGCCGGGAGAAAGATAAATCTGATTTTTTAGGTTATTTTTAAAATAATAACAAATTTTTTTACCCCTAAAATTGGAACATAAATGTTAAGACTTAAAGTTAACAAAATTAAAGTGAGTACACATGACGCAAAAAAGTAAACTTTGAAGAGATCAATCATATTTCATTATGATCACAAATTTCATCTTCAGCTTCAACTTTCATCGCTCCAATTTTGACTTGAAAAATAAAGACGAAAAATAAACATTTAAGTTTAGATTTTACAAATGAGATATAAATAATATGAATAGCAGTAATACCAAACTTAAATACCTCAAGTTGACTTGCAATTTCTCTTATTGTGTCATTTGACTCCACATTTTGTACAAGTAATAGCGTTATGTGCTCGACTCATTCTTGTGAGATTTCTCTCTTCGTTGACAACCGTAGTTTTTTTTTGGCCTACCAGGAGCCCGTCGCCGAATCGGTGGTGGAATTTGTGTGGTTGGCATAGTTGGCCAAAGATTTGGTCCATTAGGAAAATTTCTAAAAACTTAGAAAAAACTAAAAATATATACGAGAAACATTTTTTGAGAATTTATGAAAAAATTTACCTTATAAAAATGTGACGACCTAGAAACAAATTTTGCACAAATTTCTGAGAATGTGTTGCCCTACAAATTTTTTTTTTGAAATGTGAGTATTTTTTTGAATGCGATGTCCTCAAAATTTTTTTGAAAGTATTTTGCAAAAATTTCTGAGAAACATTATACCTCCGAGGCAGTACCGGCTTGAAATTTGGAGGTCGGCGAGGAGTTCCGGAGATGACTGTCTGAGAAAGGGGGAGGAACTATGAATGTCAGGGAGTAGTACCCGAGCGACAGTGGCAACGGAAGTCGGACCTTGTTCCACCAAGAGGATGCTCGTCGGAGAGGGAAATCTGGAGGTCGGGGAGTGGGTGGCTCGTCGGAGAGGGAAACCTGGAGGTCGGGAGGAGGTTCGTCGCCCTTCCTCCTGGAGGAGGCTCGTCGCTCTTGTTGAATACTTGGGCCGGGAGAAAGATAAATCTGATTTTTTAGGGTATTTTTAAAATAATAACAAATTTTTTTACCCCTAAAATTGGAACATAAATGTTAAGACTTAAAATTAACAAAATTAAAGTGAGTACACATGGCGCAAAAAAGTAAACTTTGAAGAGATCAATCATAATTCATAATGATCAAAAATTTCATCTTCAGCTTCAACTTTCATCGCTCCAATTTTGACTTGAAAAATAAAGACGAAAAATAAACATTTAAGTTTAGATTTTACAAATGAGATATAAATAATATGAATAGCAGTAATACCAAACTTAAATACCTCAAGTTGACTTGCAATTTCTCTTATTGTGTCATTTGACTCCACATTTTGTACAAGTAATAGTGTTATGTGCTCGACTCATTATTGTGAGATTTCTCTCTTCGTTGACAACCGTAGTTTTTTTTGGCCTACCAGGAGCCCGTCGCCGAATCGGTGGTGGAATTTGTGTGGTTGGCATAGTTGGCCAAAGATTTGGTCCATTGGTAAAATTTCTAAAAACTTAGAAAAAACTAAAAATATATACGAGAAACATTTTTTGAGAATTTATGAAAAAATTTACCTTATAAAAATGTGACGACCTAGAAACAAATTTTGCACAAATTTCTGAGAATGTGTTGCCCTACAATTTTTTTTTTGAAATGTGAGTATTTTTTAGAATGCGATGTCCTCGAAATTTTTTTGAAAGTATTTTGCACAAATTTTTGAGAAACATTATACCTCCAAGGCAGTACTGGCTTGAAATTTGGAGGTCGGGGAGGAGTTCCGGAGATGACTGTCTGAGAAAGGGGCAGGAACTATGAATGTCAGGGAGTAGTACCAGAGCGACAGTGGCAACGGAAGTCGGACCTTGTTCCACCAAGAGGATGCTCGTCGGAGAGGGAAATCTGGAAGTCGGGGAGTGGGTGGCTCGTCGGAGAGGGAAACCTGGAGGTCGGGAGGAGGTTCGTCACCCTTCCTCCTGGAGGAGGCTCGTCGCTCTTGTTGAATACTCGGGCCGGGAGAAAGATAAATCTGATTTTTTAGGTTATTTTTAAAATAATAACAAATTTTTTTACCCCTAAAATTGGAACATAAATGTTAAGACTTAAAATTAACAAAATTAAAGTGAGTACACATGACGCAAAAAAGTAAACTTTGAAGAGATCAATCATATTTCATTATGATCACAAATTTCATCTTCATCTTCAACTTTCATCGCTCCAATTTTGACTTGAAAAATAAAGACGAAAAATAAACATTTAAGTTTAGATTTTACAAATGAGATATAAATAATATGAATAGCAGTAATACCAAACTTAAATACCTCAAGTTGACTTGCAATTTCTCTTTTTGTGTCATTTGACTCCACATTTTGTACAAGTAATAGTGTTATGTGCTCGACTCATTCTTGTGAGATTTCTCTCTTCGTTGACAACCGTAGTTTTTTTTTGGCTTACCAGGAGCCCGTCGCCGAATCGGTGGTGGAATTTGTGTGGTTGGCATAGTTGGCCAAAGATTTGGTCCATTGGTAAAATTTCTAAAAACTTAGAAAAAACTAAAAATATATACGAGAAACATTTTTTGAGAATTTATGAAAAAATTTACCTTATAAAAATGTGACGACCTAGAAACAAATTTTGCACAAATTTCTGAGAATGTGTTGCCCTACAATTTTTTTTTGAAATGTGAGTATTTTTTAGAATGCGATGTCCTCGAAATTTTTTTGAAAGTATTTTGCACAAATTTCTGAGAAACATTATACCTCCAAGGCAGTACCGGCTTGAAATTTGGAGGTCGGGGAGGAGTTCCGGAGATGACTGTCTGAGGAAGGGGCAGGAACTATGAATGTCAGGGAGTAGTACCAGAGCGACAGTGGCAACGAAAGTCGGACCTTGTTCCACCAAGAGGATGCTCGTCGGAGAGGGAAATCTGGAGGTCGGGGAGTGGGTGGCTCGTCGGAGAGGGAAACCTGGAGGTCGGGAGGAGGTTCGTCGTCCTCCTCCTGGAGGAGGCTCGTCGCTCTTGTTGAATACTCGGGCCAGGAGAAAGATAAATCATATTTTTAGGTTATTTTTAAAATAATATCAAATTTTTTTACCCCTAAAATTGGAACATAAATGTTAAGACTTAAAATTAACAAAATTAAAGTGAGTACACATGACGCAAAAAAGTAAACTTTGAAGAGATCAATCATAATTCATAATGATCACAAATTTCATCTTCAGCTTCAACTTTCATCGCTCCAATTTTGACTTGAAAAATAAAGACGAAAAATAAACATTTAAGTTTAGATTTTACAAATGAGATATAAATAATATGAATAGCAGTAATACCAAACTTAAATACCTCAAGTTGACTTGCAATTTCTCTTATTGTGTCATTTGACTCCACATTTTGTACAAGTAATAGTGTTATGTGCTCGACTCATTCTTGTGAGATTTCTCTCTTCGTTGACAACCGTAGTTTTTTTTGGCCTACCAGGAGCCCGTCGCCGAATCGGTGGTGGAATTTGTGTGGTTGGCATAGTTGGCCAAAGATTTGGTCCATTGGTAAAATTTCTAAAAACTTAGAAAAAACTAAAAATATATACGAGAAACATTTTTTGAGAATTTATGAAAAAATTTACCTTATAAAAATGTGACGACCTAGAAATAAATTTTGCACAAATTTCTGAGAATGTGTTGCCCTACAAATTTTTTTTTGAAATGTGAGTATTTTTTAGAATGCGATGTCCTCAAAATTTTTTTGAAAGTATTTTGCACAAATTTCTGAGAAACATTATACCTCCAAGGCAGTACCGGCTTGTAATTTGGAGGTCGGGGAGGAGTTCCGGAGATGGCTGTCTGAGAAAGGGGCAGGAACTATGAATGTCAGGGAGTAGTACCAGAGCGACAGTGGCAACGGAAGTCGGACCTTGTTCCACCAAGAGGATGCTCGTCGGAGAGGGAAATCTGGAGGTCGGGGAGTGGGTGGCTCGTCGGAGAGGGAAACCTGGAGGTCGGGAGGAGGTTCGTCGCCCTTCCTCCTGGAGGAGGCTCGTAGCTCTTGTTGAATACTCGGGCCGGGAGAAAGATAAATCTGATTTTTATGTTATTTTTAAAATAATAACAAATTTTTTTACCCCTAAAATTGGAACATAAATGTTAAGACTTAAAATTAACAAAATTAAAGTGAGTACACATGACGCAAAAAAGTAAACTTTGAAGAGATCAATCATAATTCATAATGATCACAAATTTCATCTTCAGCTTCAACTTTCATCGCTCCAATTTTGACTTGAAAAATAAAGACGAAAAATAAACATTTAAGTTTAGATTTTACATATGAGATATAAATAATATGAATAGCAGTAATACCAAACTTAAATACCTCAAGTTGACTTGCAATTTCTCTTATTGTGTCATTTGACTCCACATTTTGTACAAGTAATAGTGTTATGTTCTCGACTCATTCTTGTGAGATTTCTCTCATCGTTGACAACCATAGTTTTTTTTGGCCTACCAGGAGCCCGTCGCCGAATCGGTGGTGGAATTTGTGTGGTTGGCATAGTTGGCCAAAGATTTGGTCCATTGGTAAAATTTCTAAAAACTTAGAAAAAACAAAAAATATATACGAGAAACATTTTTTGAGAATTTATGAAAAAATTTACCTTATAAAAATGTGACGACCTAGAAACAAATTTTGCACAAATTTCTGAGAAATGTGTTGCCCTACAAATTTTTTTTTTGAAATGTGAGTATTTTTTAGAATGCGATGTCCTCGAAATTTTTTTGAAAGTATTTTGCAAAAATTTCAAAGAAACATTATACCTCCAAGGCAGTACCGGCTTGAAATTTGGAGGTCGGGGAGGAGTTCCGGAGATGACTGTCTGAGAAAGGGGCAGGAACTATGAATGTCAGGGAGTAGTACCAGAGCGACAGTGGCAACGGAAGTCGGACCTTGTTCCACCAAGAGGATGCTCGTCGGAGAGGGAAATCTGGAGGTCGGGGAGTGGGTGGCTCGTCGGAGAGGGAAACCTGGAGGTCGGGAGGAGGTTCGTCGCCCTTCCTCCTGGAGGAGGCTCGTCGCTCTTGTTGAATACTCGGGCCGGGAGAAAGATAAATCTGATTTTTTAGGTTATTTTTAAAATAATAATAAATTTTTTTACCCCTAAAATTGGAACATAAATGTTAAGACTTAAAATTAACAAAATTAAAGTGAGTACACATGACGCAAAAAAGTAAACTTTGAAGAGATCAATCATAATTCATAATTATCACAAATTTCATCTTCAGCTTCAACTTTTATCGCTCCAATTTTGACTTGAAAAATAAAGACGAAAAATAAACATTTAAGTTTAGATTTTACAAATGAGATATAAATAATATGAATAGCAGTAATACCAAACTTAAATACCTCAAGTTGACTTGCAATTTCTCTTATTGTGTCATTTGACTCCACATATTGTACAAGTAATAGTGTTATGTGCTCGACTCATTCTTGTGAGATTTCTCTCTTCGTTGACAACCGTAGTTTTTTTTGGCCTACCAGGAGCTCGTCGCCGAATCGGTGGTGGAATTTGTGTGGTTGGCATAGTTGGCCAAAGATTTGGTCCATTGGTAAAATTTCTAAAAACTTAGAAAAAACTAAAAATATATACGAGAAACATTTTTTGAGAATTTATGAAAAAATTTACCATATAAAAATGTGACGACCTAGAAACAAATTTTGCACAAATTTCTGAGGATGTGTTGCCTACAAATTTTTTTTTTGAAATGTGAGTATTTTTTAGAATGCGATGTCCTCGAAATTTTTTTGAAAGTATTTCTCACAAATTTCTGAGAAACATTATACCTCCAAGGCAGTACCGGCTTGAAATTTGGAGGTCGGGGAGGAGTTCCGGAGATGACTGTCTGAGAAAGGGGCATGAACTATGAATGTCAGGGAGTAGTACCAGAGCGACAGTGGCAACGGAAGTCGGACCTTGTTCCACCAAGAGGATGCTTGTCGGAGAGGGAAATCTGGAGGTCGGGGAGTGGGTGGCTCGTCGGAGAGGGAAACCTGGAGGTCGGGAGGAGGTTCGTCGCCCTTCCTCCTAGAGGAGGCTCGTCGCTCTTGTTGAATACTCGGGCCGGGAGAAAGATAAATCTGATTTTTTAGGTTATTTTTAAAATAATAACAAATTTTTTTACCCCTAAAATTGGAACATAAATGTTTAGACTTAAAATTAACAAAATTAAAGTGAGTACACATGACGCAAAAAAGTAAACTTTGAAGAGATCAATCATAATTCATAATGATCACAAATTTCATCTTCAGCTTCAACTTTCATCGCTCCAATTTTGACTTGAAAAATAAAGACGAAAAATAAACATTTAAGTTTATATTTTACAAATGAGATATAAATAATATGAATAGCAGTAATACCAAACTTAAATACCTCAAGTTGACTTGCAATTTCTCTTATTGTGTCATTTGACTCCACATTTTGTACAAGTAATAGTGTTATGTGCTCGACTCATTCTTGTGAGATTTCTCTCTTCGTTGACAACCGCAGTTTTTTTTGGCCTACCAGGAGCCCGTCGCCGAATCGGTGGTGGAATTTGTGTGGTTGGCATAGTTGGCCAAAGATTTGGTCCATTGGTAAAATTTCTAAAAACTTAGAAAAAACTAAAAATATATACGAGAAACAATTTTTGGGAATTTATGAAAAAATTTACCATATAAAAATTTGACGACCTAGAAACAAATTTTGCACAAATTTTTGAGAATGTGTTGCCCTACAAATTTTTTTTTTGAAATGTGAGTATTTTTTAGAATGCGATGTCCTCGAAATTTTTTTGAAAGTATTTCTCACAAATTTCTGAGAAACATTATACCTCCAAGGCAGTACCGGCTTGAAATTTGGAGGTCGGGGAGGAGTTCCGGAGATGACTGTCTGAGAAAGGGGCATGAACTATGAATGTCAGGGAGTAGTACCAGAGCGACAGTGGCAACGGAAGTCGGACCTTGTTCCACCAAGAGGATGCTTGTCGGAGAGGGAAATCTGGAGGTCGGGGAGTGGGTGGCTCGTCGGAGAGGGAAACCTGGAGGTCGGGAGGAGGTTCGTCGCCCTTCCTCCTGGATGAGGCTCGTCGCTCTTGTTGAATACTCGGGCCGGTAGAAAGATAAATCTGATTTTTTTGGTTATTTTTAAAATAATAACAAATTTTTTTACCCCTAAAATTGGAACATAAATGTTAAGACTTAAAATTAACAAAATTAAAGTGAGTACACATGACGCAAAAAAGTAAACTTTGAAGAAATCAATCATAATTCATAATGATCACAAATTTCATCTTCAACTTCAACTTTCATCGCTCCAATTTTGACTTGAAAAATAAAGACGAAAAATAAACATTTAAGTTTAGATTTTACAAATGAGATATAAATAATATGAATAGCAGTAATACCAAACTTAAATACCTCAAGTTGACTTGCAATTTCTCTTATTGTGTCATTTGACTCCACATTTTGTACAAGTAATAGTGTTATATGCTCGACTCATTCTTGTGAGATTTCTCTCTTCGTTGACAACCGTAGTTTTTTTTTGGCCTACCAGGAGCCCGTCGCCGAATCGGTGGTGGAATTTGTGTGGTTGGCATAGTTGGCCAAAGATTTGGTCCATTGGTAAAATTTCTAAAAACTTAGAAAAAACTAAAAATATATACGAGAAACATTTTTTGAGAATTTATGAAAAAATTTACCTTATAAAAATGTGACGACCTAGAAACAAAATTTGCACAAATTTCTGAGAATGTGTTGCCCTACAATTTTTTTTTGAAATGTGCGTATTTTTTAGAATGCGATGTCCTCGAAATTTTTTTAAAAGTATTTTGCACCAGTTTCTGAGAAACATTATACCTCCAAGGCAGTACCGGTTTGGAATTTGGAGGTCGGGGAGGAGTTTCGGAGATGACTGTCTGAGAAAGGGGCAGGAACTATGAATGTCAGGGTGTAGTACCAGAGCGACAGTGGCAACGGAAGTCGGACCTTGTTCCACCAAGAGGAGGCTCGTCGGAGAGGGAAATCTGGAGTTCGGGGAGTGGGTGGCTCGTCGGAGAGGGAAACCTGGAGGTCGGGAGGAGGTTCGTCGCCCTTCCTTCTGGAGGAGGCTCGTCGCTCTTGTTGAATACTCGGGCCGGGACAAAGATAAATCTGATTTTTTAGGTTATTTTTAAAATAATA
Source organism: Dactylorhiza incarnata (assembly GCA_033032865.1). Classification (NCBI taxonomy): domain Eukaryota; kingdom Viridiplantae; phylum Streptophyta; class Magnoliopsida; order Asparagales; family Orchidaceae; genus Dactylorhiza; species Dactylorhiza incarnata. The sequence goes on from JAWHQI010000434.1 coordinate 365,227, forward strand.
ACAAATTTTTTTACCCCTAAAATTGGAACATAAATGTTAAGACTTAAAATTAACAAAATTAAAGTGAGTACACATGACGCAAAAAAGTAAACTTTGAAGAGATCAATCATAATTCATAATGATCACAAATTTCATCTTCAGCTTCAACTTTCATCGCTCCAATTTTGACTTGAAAAATAAAGACGAAAAATAAACATTTAAGTTTAGATTTTACAAATGAGATATAAATAATATGAATAGCAGTAATACCAAACTTAAATACCTCAAGTTGACTTGCTATTTCTCTTTTTGTGTCATTTGACTCCACATTTTGTACAAGTAATAGTGTTATGTGCTCGACTCATTCTTGTGAGATTTCTCTCTTCGTTGACAACCGTAGTTTTTTTGGCCTACCAGGAGCCCGTCGCCGAATCGGTGGTGGAATTTGTTTGGTTGGCATAGTTGGCCAAAGATTTGGTCCATTGGTAAAATTTCTAAGAACTTAGAAAAAACTAAAAATATATACGAGAAACATTTTTTGAGAATTTATGAAAAAATTTACCTTATAAAAATGTGACGACCTAGAAACAAATTTTGCACAAATTTCTGAGAATGTGTTGCCCTACAAATTTTTTTTTTGAAATGTGAGTATTTTTTAGAATGCGATGTCCTCGAAATTTTTTTGAAAGTATTTTGCACAAATTTCTGAGAAACATTATACCTCCAAGGCAGTACCGGCTTTTAATTTGGAGGTCGGGGAGGAGGTCCAGAGATGACTGTCTGAGAAAGGGACAGGAACTATGAATGTCAGGGAGTAGTACCAGAGCGACAGTGGCAACGGAAGTCGGACCTTGTTCCACCAAGAGGATGCTCGTCGGAGAGGGAAATCTGGAGGTCGGGGAGTGGGTGGCTCGTCGGAGAGGGAAACCTGGAGGTCGGGAGGAGGTTCGTCGCCCTTCCTCCTGGAGGAGGCTCGTCGCTCTTGTTGAATACTCGGGCCGGGAGAAAGATAAATCTGATTTTTTATGTTATTTTTAAAATAATAACAAATTTTTTTACCCCTAAAATTGGAACATAAATGTTAAGACTTAAAATTAACAAAATTAAAGTGAGTACACATGACACAAAAAAGTAAACTTTGAAAAGATCAATCATAATTCATAATGATCACAAATTTCATCTTCAGCTTCAACTTTCATCGCTCCAATTTTGACTTGAAAAATAAAGACGAAAAATAAACATTTAAGTTTAGATTTTACAAATGAGATATAAATAATATGAATAGCAGTAATACCAAACTTAAATACCTCAAGTTGACTTGCAATTTCTCTTATTGTGTCATTTGACTCCACATTTTGTACAAGTAATAGTGTTATGTGCTCGACTCATTCTTGTGAGATTTCTCTCTTCGTTGACAACCGTAGTTTTTTTTGGCCTACCAGGAGTCCGTCGCCGAATCGGTGGTGGAATTTGTGTGGTTGGCATAGTTGGCCAAAGATTTGGTCCATTGGTAAAATTTCTAAAAACTTAGAAAAAACAAAAAATATATACGAGAAACATTTTTTGAGAATTTATGAAAAAATTTACCTTATAAAAATGTGACGACCTAGAAACAAATTTTGCACAAATTTCTGAGAATGTGTTGCCCTACAATTTTTTTTTTGAAATGTGAGTATTTTTTAGAATGCGATGTCCTCGATATTTTTTTGAAAGTATTTTGCACAAATTTCTGAGAAACATTATACCTCCAAGGCAGTACCGATTTGAAATTTGGAGGTCGGGGAGGAGTTCCGGAGATAACTGTCTGAGAAAGGGGCAGGAACTATGAATGTCAGGGAGTAGTACCAGAGCGACAGTGGCAACGGAAGTCGGACCTTGTTCCACCAAGAGGATGCTCGTCGGAGAGGGAAATCTGGAGGTCGGGGAGTGGGTGGCTCGTCGGAGAGGGAAACCTGGAGGTCGGGAGGAGGTTCGTCGCCCTTCCTCCTGGAGGAGGCTCGTCGCTCTTGTTGAATACTCGGGCCGGGAGAAAGATAAATCTGATTTTTTAGGTTATTTTTAAAATAATAACAAATTTTTTTACCCCTAAAATTGGAACATAAATGTTAAGACTTAAAATTAACAAAATTAAAGTGGGTACACGTGATGCAAAAAAGTAAACTTTGAAGAGATCAATCATAATTCATAATTATCACAAATTTCATCTTCAGCTTCAACTTTCATCGCTCCAATTTTGACTTGAAAAATAAAGACGAAAAATAAACATTTAAGTTTAGATTTTACAAATGAGATATAAATAATATGAATAGCAGTAATACCAAACTTAAATACCTCAAGTTGACTAGAATTTCTCTTATTGTGTCATTTGACTCCACATTTTGTACAAGTAATAGTGTTATGTGCTCGACTCATTATTGTGAGATTTCTCTCTTCGTTGACAAAAGTAGTTTTTTTGGCCTACCAGGAGCCCGTCGCCGAATCGGTGGTGGAATTTGTGTGGTTGGCATAGTTGGCCAAAGATTTGGTCCATTGGTAAAATTTCTAAAAACTTAGAAAAAACTAAAAATATATACGAGAAACATTTTTTGAGAATTTATGAAAAAATTTACCTTATAAAAATGTGACGACCTAGAAACAAATTTTGCACAAATTTCTGAGAATGTGTTGCCCTACAAATTTTTTTTGAAATGTGAGTATTTTTTAGAATGCGATGTCCTCGAAATTTTTTTGAAAGTATTTTGCACAAATTTCTGAGAAACATTATACCTCCAAGGCAGTACTGGCTTGAAATTTGGAGGTCGGGGAGGAGTTCCGGAGATGACTGTCTGAGAAAGGGGCAGGAACTATGAATGTCAGGGAGTAGTACCAGAGCGACAGTGGCAACGGAAGTCGGACCTTGTTCCACCAAGAGGATGCTCGTCGGAGAGGGAAATCTGGAGGTCGGGGAGTGAGTGGCTCGTCGGAGAGGGAAACCTGGAGGTCGGGAGGAGGTTCGTCACCCTTCCTCCTGGAGGAGGCTCGTCGCTCTTGTTGAATACTCGGGCCGGGAGAAAGATAAATCTGATTTTTTAGGTTATTTTTAAAATAATAACAAATTTTTTTACCCCTAAAATTGGAACATAAATGTTAAGACTTAAAATTAACAAAATTAAAGTGAGTACACATGACGCAAAAAAGTAAACTTTGAAGAGATCAATCATATTTCATTATGATCACAAATTTCATCTTCATCTTCAACTTTCATCGCTCCAATTTTGACTTGAAAAATAAAGACGAAAAATAAACATTTAAGTTTAGATTTTACAAATGAGATATAAATAATATGAATAGCAGTAATACCAAACTTAAATACCTCAAGTTGACTTGCAATTTCTCTTTTTGTGTCATTTGACTCCACATTTTGTACAAGTAATAGTGTTAGGTGCTCGACTCATTCTTGTGAGATTTCTCTCTTCGTTGACAACCGTAGTTTTTTTTGGCTTACCAGGAGCCCGTCGCCGAATCGGTGGTGGAATTTGTGTGGTTGGCATAGTTGGCCAAAGATTTGGTCCATTGGTAAAATTTCTAAAAACTTAGAAAAAACTAAAAATATATACGAGAAACATTTTTTGAGAATTTATGAAAAAATTTACCTTATAAAAATGTGACGACCTAGAAACAAATTTTGCACAAATTTCTGAGAATGTGTTGCCCTACAATTTTTTTTTGAAATGTGAGTATTTTTTAGAATGCGATGTCCTCGAAATTTTTTTGAAAGTATTTTGCACAAATTTCTGAGAAACATTATACCTCCAAGGCAGTACCGGCTTGAAATTTGGAGGTCGGGGAGGAGTTCCGGAGATGACTGTCTGAGAAAGGGGCAGGAACTATGAATGTCAGGGAGTAGTACCAGAGCGACAGTGGCAACGGAAGTCGGACCTTGTTCCACCAAGAGGATGCTCGTCGGAGAGGGAAATCTGGAGGTCGGGGAGTGGGTGGCTCGTCGGAGAGGGAAACCTGGAGGTCGGGAGGAGGTTCGTCGTCCTTCCTCCTGGAGGAGGCTCGTCGCTCTTGTTGAATACTCGGGCCGGGAGAAAGATAAATCATATTTTTTAGGTTATTTTTAAAATAATAACAAATTTTTTTACCCCTAAAATTGGAACATAAATGTTAAGACTTAAAATTAACAAAATTAAAGTGAGTACACATGACGCAAAAAAGTAAACTTTGAAGAGATCAATCATAATTCATAATGATCACAAATTTCATCTTCAGCTTCAACTTTCATCGCTCCAATTTTGACTTGAAAAATAAAGACGAAAAATAAACATTTAAGTTTAGATTTTACAAATGAGATATAAATAATATGAATAGCAGTAATACCAAACTTAAATACCTCAAGTTGACTTGCAATTTCTCTTATTGTGTCATTTGACTCCACATTTTGTACAAGTAATAGTGTTATGTGCTCGACTCATTCTTGTGAGATTTCTCTCTTCGTTGACAACCGTAGTTTTTTTTGGCCTACCAGGAGCCCGTCGCCGAATCGGTGGTGGAATTTGTGTGGTTGGCATAGTTGGCCAAAGATTTGGTCCATTGGTAAAATTTCTAAAAACTTAGAAAAAACTAAAAATATATACGAGAAACATTTTTTGAGAATTTATGAAAAAATTTACCATATAAAAATGTGACGACCTAGAAACAAATTTTGCACAAATTTCTGAGAATGCGTTGCCTACAAATTTTTTTTTGAAATGTGAGTATTTTTTAGAATGCGATGTCCTCGAAATTTTTTTGAAAGTATTTCTCACAAATTTCTGAGAAACATTATACCTCCAAGGCAGTACCGGCTTGAAATTTGGAGGTCGGGGAGGAGTTCCGGAGATGACTGTCTGAGAAAGGGGCATGAACTATGAATGTCAGGGAGTAGTACCAGAGCGACAGTGGCAACGGAAGTCGGACCTTGTTCCACCAAGAGGATGCTTGTCGGAGAGGGAAATCTGGAGGTCGGGGAGTGGGTGGCTCGTCGGAGAGGGAAACCTGGAGGTCGGGAGGAGGTTCGTCGCCCTTCCTCCTGGAGGAGGCTCGTCGCTCTTGTTGAATACTCGGGCCGGGAGAAAGATAAATCTGATTTTTTAGGTTATTTTTAAAATAATAACAAATTTTTTTACCCCTAAAATTGGAACATAAATGTTAAGACTTAAAATTAACAAAATTAAAGTGAGTACACATGACGCAAAAAAGTAAACTTTGAAGAGATCAATCATAATTCATAATGATCACAAATTTCATCTTCAGCTTCAATTTTCAACGCTCCAATTTTGACTTGAAAAATAAAGACGAAAAATAAACATTTAAGTTTAGATTTTACAAATGAGATATAAATAATATGAATAGCAGTAATACCAAACTTAAATACCTCAAGTTGACTTGCAATTTCTCTTATTGTGTCATTTGACTCCACATTTTGTACAAGTAATAGTGTTATGTGCTCGACTCATTCTTGTGAGATTTCTCTCTTCGTTGACAACCGTAGTTTTTTTTGGCCTACCAGGAGCCCGTCGCCGAATCGGTGGTGGAATTTGTGTGGTTGGCATAGTTGGCCAAAGAATTAGTCCATTGGTAAAATTTCTAAAAACTTAGAAAAAACTAAAAATATATACGAGAAACATTTTTTGAGAATTTATGAAAAAATTTACCTTATAAAAATGTGATGACCTAGAAACAAATTTTGCACAAATTTCTGAGAATGTGTTGCCCTACAATTTTTTTTTTGAAATGTGAGTATTTTTTAGAATGCGATGTCCTCGAAATTTTTTTGAAAGTATTTTGCACAAATTTCTGAGAAACATTATACCTCCAAGGCAGTACCGGCTTGGAATTTGGAGGTCGGGGAGGAGTTCCGGAGATGACTATCTGAGAAAGGGGCAGGAACTATGAATGTCAGGGAGTACGTAGTACTAGAGCGACAGTGGCAACGGAAGTCGGACCTTGTTCCACCAAGAGGATGCTCGTCGGAGAGGGAAATCTAGAGGTCAAGGAGTGGGTGGCTCGTCGGAGAGGGAAACCTGGAGGTCGGGAGGAGGTTCGTCGCCCTTCCTCCTGGAGGAGGCTCGTCGCTCTTGTTGAATACTCGGGCCGGGAGAAAGATAAATCTGATTTTTTAGGTTATTTTTAAAATAATAACAAATTTTTTTACCCCTAAAATTGGAACATAAATGTTAAGACTTAAAATTAACAAAATTAAAGTGAGTACACATGACGCAAAAAAGTAAACTTTGAAGAGATCAATCATAATTCATAATGATCACAAATTTCATCTTCAGCTTCAACTTTCATCGCTCCAATTTTGACTTGAAAAATAAAGACGAAAAATAAACATTTAAGTTTAGATTTTACAAATGAGATATAAATAATATGAATAGCAGTAATACCAAACTTAAATACCTCAAGTTGACTTGCAATTTCTCTTATTGTGTCATTTGACTCCACATTTTGTACAAGTAATAGTGTTATGTGCTCGACTCATTCTTGTGAGATTTCTCTCTTCGTTGATAACCATAGTTTTTTTTGGCCTACCAGGAGCCCGTCGCCGAATCGGTGGTGGAATTTGTGTGGTTGGCATAGTTGGCCAAAGATTTTGTCCATTGGTAAAATTTCTAAAAACTTAGAAAAAACAAAAAATATATACGAGAAACATTTTTTGAGAATTTATGAAAAAATTTACCTTATAAAAATGTGACGACCTAGAAACAAATTTTGCACAAATTTCTGAGAATGTGTTGCCCTACAATTTTTTTTTTGAAATGTGAGTATTTTTTTGAATGAGATGTCCTCGAAATTTTTTTGAAAGTATTTTGCACAAATTTCTGAGAAACATTATACCTCCAAGGCAGTACCGGCTTGAAATTTGGAGGTCGGGGAGGAGTTCCGGAGATGACTGTCTGAGAAAGGGGAAGGAACTATGAATGTCAGGGAGTAGTACCAGAGTGACAGTGACAACGGAAGTCGGACCTTGTTCCACCAAGAGGATGCTCGTCAGAGAGGGAAATCTGGAGGTCGGGGAGTGGGTGGCTCATCGGAGAGGGAAACCTGGAGGTCGGGAGGAGGTTCGTCGCCCTTCCTCCTGGAGGAGGCTCGTCGCTCTTGTTGAATACTCGGGCCGGGAGAAAGATAAATCTGATTTTTTAGGTTATTTTTAAAATAATAACAAATTTTTTTACCCCTAAAATTGGAACATAAATGTTAAGACTTAGAATTAACAAAATTAAAGTGAGTACACATGACGCAAAAAAGTAAACTTTGAAGAGATCAATCATAATTCATAATGATCACAAATTTCATCTTCAGCTTCAACTTTCATCGCTCCAATTTTGACTTGAAAAATAAAGACGAGAAATAAACATTTAAGTTTAGATTTTACAAATGAGATATAAATAATATGAATAGCAGAAATACCAAACTTAAATACCTCAAGTTGACTTGCAATTTCTCTTATTGTGTCATTTGACTCCACATTTTGTACAAGTAATAGTGTTATGTGCTCGACTCATTCTTGTGAGATTTCTCTCTTCGTTGACAACCGTAGTTTTTTTTTGGCCTACCAGGAGCCCGTCGCCGAATCGGTGCTGGAATTTGTGTGGTTGGCATAGTTGGCCAAAGATTTGGTCCATTGGTAAAATTTCTAAAAACTTAGAAAAAACTAAAAATATATACGAGAAACATTTTTTGAGAATTTATGAAAAAATTTACCTTATAAAAATGTGACGACCTAGAAACAAATTTTGCACAAATTTCTGAGAATGTGTTGCCCTACAAATTTTTTTTTTGAAATGTGAGTATTTTTTAGAATGCGATGTCCTCGAATTTTTTTTGAAAGTATTTTGCACAAATTTCTGAGAAACATTATACCTCCAAGGCAGTTCCGGCTTGAAATTTGGAGGTCGGGGAGGAGTTCCGGAGATGACTGTCTGAGAAAGGGGCAGGAACTATGAATGTCAGGGAGTAGTACCAGAGCGACAGTGGCAACGGAAGTCGGACCTTGTTCCACTAAGAGGAAGCTCGTCGGAGAGGGAAATCTGGAGGTCGGGGAGTGGGTGGCTCGTCGGAGAGGGAAACCTGGAGGTCGGGAGGAGGTTCGTCGCCCTTCCTCCTGGAGGAGGCTCGTCGCTCTTGTTGAATACTCGGGCCGGGAGAAAGATAAATCTGATTTTTTAGGTTATTTTTAAAACAATAACAAATTTTTTTACCCCTAAAATTGGAACATAAATGTTAAGACTTAGAATTAACAAAATTAAAGTGAGTACACATGACGCAAAAAGTAAACTTTGAAGAGATCAATCATAATTCATAATGATCACAAATTTCATCTTCAGCTTCAACTTTCATCGCTCAAATTTTGACTTGAAAAATAAAGACGAGAAATAAACATTTAAGTTTAGATTTTACAAATGAGATATAAATAATATGAATAGCAGTAATACCAAACTTAAATACCTCAAGTTGACTTGCAATTTCTCTTATTGTGTCATTTGACTCCACATTTTGTACAAGTAATAGTGTTATGTGCTCGACTCATTCTTGTGAGATTTCTCTCTTCGTTGACAACTGTAGTTTTTTTTGGCCTACCAGGAGCCCGTCGCCGAATCGGTGGTGGAATTTGTGTGGTTGGCATAGTTGGCCAAAGATTTGGTCCATTGGTAAAATTTCTAAAAACTTAGAAAAAACTAAAAATATATACGAGAAACATCTTTTGAGAATTTATGAAAAAATTTACCTTATAAAAATGTGACGACCTAGAAACAAATTTTGCACAAATTTCTGAGAATGTGTTGCCCTACAATTTTTTTTTTGAAATGTGAGTATTTTTTAGAATGCGATGTCCTCAAAATTTTTTTTAAAGTATTTTGCACAAATTTCTGAGAAACATTATACGTCCAAGGCAGTACCAACTTGAAATTTGGAGGTCGGGCAGGAGTTCCGGAGATGACTGTCTGAGAAAGGGGCAGGAACTATGAATGTCAGGGAGTAGTACCAGAGCGACAGTGGCAACGGAAGTCGGACCTTGTTCCACCAAGAGGTTGCTCGTCGGAGAGGGAAATCTGGAGGTCGGGGAGTGGGGGGCTCGTCGGAGAGGGAAACCTGGAGGTCGGGAGGAGGTTCGTCGCCCTTCCTCCTGGAGGAGGCTCGTCGCTCTTGTTGAATACTCGGGCCGGGAGAAAGATAAATCTGATTTTTTAGGTTATTTTTAAAATAATAACAATTTTTTCTACCGCTAAAACTGGAACATAAATGTTAAAACTTAGAATTAACAAAATTAAAGTGAGTACACATGACGCAAAAAAGTAAACTTTGAAGAGATCAATCATAATTCATAATGATCACAAATTTCATCTTCAGCTTCAACTTTCATCGCTCCAATTTTGACTTGTAAAATAAAGACGAGAAATAAACATTTAAGTTTAGATTTTACAAATGAGATATAAATAATATGAATAGCAGTAATACCAAACTTAAATACCTCAAGTTGACTTGCAATTTCTCTTATTGTGTCATTTGACTCCACATTTTGTACAAGTAATAGTGTTATGTGCTCGACTCATTCTTGTGAGATTTCTCTCTTCGTTGACAACCGTAGTTTTTTTTTGGCCTACCAGGAGCCCGTCGCCGAATCGGTGGTGGAATTTGTGTGGTTGGCATAGTTGGCCAAAGATTTGGTCCATTGGTAAAATTTCTAAAAACTTAGAAAAAACTAAAAATATATACGAGAAACCTTTTTTGAGAATTTATGAAAAAATTTATCTTATAAAAATGTGACGACCTAGAAACAAATTTTGCACAAATTTCTGAGAATGTGTTGCCCTACAAATTTTTTTTTTGAAATGTGAGTATTTTTTAGAATGCGATGTCCTCGAAATTTTTTCGAAAGTATTTTGCACAAATTTCTGAGAAACATTATACCTCCAAGGCAGTACCGGCTTGAAATTTGGAGGTCGGGGAGGAGTTCCGGAGATGACTGTCTGAGAAAGGGGCAGGAACTATGAATGTCAGGGAGTAGTACCAGAGCGACAGTGGCAACGGAAGTCGGACCTTGTTCCACCAAGAGGATGCTCGTCGGAGAGGGAAATCTGGAGGTCGGGGAGTGGGTGGCTCGTCGGAGAGGGAAACCTGGAGGTCGGGAGGAGGTTCGTCGCCCTTCCTCCTGGAGGAGGCTCGTCGCTCTTGTTGAATACTCGGGCCGGGTTAAAGATAAATCTGATTTTTTAGGTTATTTTTAAAATAATAACAAATTTTTTTACCCCTAAAATTGGAACATAAATGTTAAGACTTAAAATTAACAAAATTAAAGTGGGTACACATGACGCAAAAAAGTAAACTTTGAAGAGATCAATCATAATTCATAATGATCACAAATTTCATCTTCAGCTTCAAATTTCATCGCTCCAATTTTGACTTGATGTAAGACCCTCTTTTTTTGCAATCTTACCGGGTCTTACCACCCAGAACCGCCGTCTTGTGGTGATACCATCGGACTATATGGATATCACCACAACACGCCGATCCTGCCGGCTATACAACATCATCTAGGCCAACGATAACCATCAAGAGAAGTATGATACATAACCAGCAATCCACAACAATCACATAAATGATAGTACATGTCCAAATGAGAGATAATACATAAGATGAAAGTCACAATAAAAGCGCGGAAGTACAACACAGCTACTAGATAAAACACTAGGCCTCATCGAACAGTGACTTCTTCGCTTCTCGCCGAGCGAAGATGTAGCAATCAATGCATCCGCAGGGCTCGACGCCCTCAATGGCATACAGCTCCGGTCTCTGTCCAGGATATATATGTAGGGTTGGCAAGTGTGGAGTCTTGCTTACCGGTGCATTTCCTGCGGCTGCAGATAGTCCGACTCCTGGCCTGGGTACTGCTTCAGCCCCCACCCTCGGGGGGTTGACCTGCTCGAGCTGGGTCTCCTGTAAATAATGGGGTCCACCGACCGTCAGTCTAAAAGACTCAGCATATTCCTCACCGCCTCCACCCGCGACTCCTAGGCACCGTGCGGGGAGGAGGAAGCGGAGGACAACAAAGGGTAACCAAAGTGAGCAGATGACAAGACAAGAAAAACAGTATAGTAAATAGGTAAGTAAACGGTTCTAGCAATTCTATATTCAATCACAGACAAGGCAAGAAAAGCAATATAGTAATTAGGTAAGTAAACGGTTCTAGCAATTCTACATTCAATCACAGACAAGGCAAGAAAAGACAGATAAATACTACAGCAGAAATGAAAGGAGCGGTAGAATGCTAAGCGAGCATGCTAGAGACTATCATATGTATAAGCAGCTAAGCAAAGTAAGCTCAACTTATGTGCGTACGCCTAAGGCACATAAGTTAAGGGATCTGATAAGAAGTAACTCATCGTATAAAAGAGCTCATACAACTTTATACGATGTGGTCTATGATTAGGAACACATGCGATCATATGACGTGCAATGCAATGATTCAATGATTGGGATATTAATTCATGCACATGCAACACACCCACACGACTCTGTACGTACAGACCTTTAGTTCCCACTTTTCGGAGGTAGCTAACCTCTCGGGCACCTCCCGTCGTGGTCAAACGGTGGCAGAGGAGCGGGCGTCTTCTCACCTAGGTGGGTAAGTCACATTACCAGACCTAGGCCCTAACGTACGCTGTGATACCTGTACCCGGTACTCACGAGCTCCTGCGTACTCTTTTTGGATCCGAAAGAACCAGACCTTTATTTGGCCAGGCAGAGTTTGGGGAATCAGTCCTGTCGGACGCGCAGTAAAACAACCTGGCCCCTCATAAACCTCTAGCACTGCCGAGTCAATGAACTGCTGTCGGTGTGACGACTAAGCCAGAACCGAAGACCCACAACAATCTATGCACATGCATGTATATACGTATATATGAATCTTACCACCGAGCCTCCAGCTCCAAACACTAGCTTGACCTCGTAAGCTTCATGTCTACTGTTCGCAAGACTATCAACAACATATATTATATAAGAGCCTACCGCTCGCTAGCCTACACTAGTCTTATATTTGGGTTACGAATCTACCGCTCACTAGACGGTATTAACCTTATATTTAGCTATGAGCATAACGCTCGTTAGACTACTCTAGTCTTAATCGTAAGCTACGAGCCTACCGCTCGCTAGACTACACTAGTCTTATATTTAGGTTACGAATCTACCGCTCACTAGACGGTGTTAACCTTATATTTAGCTATGAGCATAACGCTCGTTAGATTACACTAGTCTTATTTGTAAGCTACGAGCCTACCGTTCGCTAGACTACACTAGTCTTATATTTAGGTTACGAATCTACCGCTCACTAGACGGTGTTAACCTTATATTTAGCTATGAGCATAACGCTCGTTAGACTACACTAGTCTTATTTGTAAGCTACGAGCCTACCGCTCGCTAGACTATCTCAGTCCTCCCTTATAAATCCGATCCTACAGCTCGCAGGACTATCCCAGTCCTTTCTTACAAATCCGAGCCTACAGCTCGCAGGACTATCCCAGTCCTTTCTTACAATCCGAGCCTACAGCTCGCAGGACTATCCCGGTCCTTCTAATTAATCGTCATGGTTGGGGTGGAGGTTAGATTGTTCAGTTCTCCTACTTAACTAGTCTTGTCTAGAGTTTAGTTGATCTTAGAGGCTTGGGGTGAATCCTGGACTTCCCGCGGGTTACCCGGTGAAGGTCTCGCAACGGTACTAGGGAATATGCTGGTGACTTAAGCCCAAATTCCCCTTTCCACGATGTTTATTTCATTTCGTTACTACCCGTTCTTGTATGCCCGCTGGCTCTCCAGTTACTCTGAAATCCTAGGGTGGATTATCTTTCCGAGTCGGGCAACACGTGTCGGTGATCTGTTGAACACCGAACCGTGTCATTTCTAGTGTCCGACTATCCCTTGATTTACCTCTCAACCACCATTTTCACTAATGGGTACGTCATCTCTATTTCTAGTGGCAGTCCATGGTGAGAAGGTCCTTGACTCAGTTGGGCATCAGCTACTTTCCCTGAAGTTAGTAATCCTGGGGTGGTGACCATAAGCTAAGGGTCCAAACCCATGATTCTATTTCTATTGTCTGCAGACCGAGGCGAGACTGACTAAGTCGACTTCAAGGTGCTATCTTAACCCTATCATGTGTGAGTGGGTTCCAAGTCTTACTAAACACTCAATGGGTAGCGATCCAGAATCTCTAGTCTTGGTCTTCTTGTTTCCTAGAGGGTGTTGCACTTAGAGTATCAGTTAGGGGTCTTTTCAAGTTCTACGTCTGAGTCTCCATGGATTCTGGATTAGTTATTACGGTCCCGAGTTGTCCTAAGCCCCAGAGCCTAAGTCTTGTATTGACCATGTGATGTATTCTTAACTAGGGATGGTCACTATCATTGCCTAAGGCATGGGCATGTCTTCAAGATATCAGCATGAGTCCAAACCACTAAACCTACCAGATGCACTTTTACATACGTCTCACTAGGGGTGACCTAAGGAGGATCTCCCCTACTCAAAGGTCATGGGGTCAGTAGGGTTGTAAAGGTGACATATTGGGCTACCCTATACATGTTGATTGTTCTTGAGGTATGAATTTATCCTAGGTGAATTACTTGTAATTATAGTACAAGACTTTTGATCACAAAATTACAGGATGTATATGTCTTACTAAACAAGTTGTAGGGATAGTTGTGCTTATCCAAATGACCTAAAGTCAATGGCATATGAAAGGTAACCTCAATACCTACATTACTCATATTTGTTACATTTTCCAGAAATGAATATAACCTAGGTGAATTTGCATGTAACTACATCACAAGGTATTTAATCATGAAATTACAGAATGTATGAGTCTTACCAAAAAATGTTGTAGAATTAATTGTACTTATCCAAATGACCTAAAGTCAGTGGCATATGAAAGGTAACCTCAATACCTACATTACTCATATTTGTTACATTTTCCAGAAATGAACATAACCTAGGTGAATTTGCATGTAACTACATCACAAGGTATTTAATCATGAAATTACAGAATGTATGAGTCTTACCAAAAATGTTGTAGAATTAATTTTACTTATCCAAATGACCTAAAGTCAGTGGCATATGAAAGGTAACCTCAATACCTACATTACTCATATTTGTTACATTTTCCAGAAATGAACATAACCTAGGTGAATTTGCATGTAACTACATCACAAGGTATTTAATCATGAAATTACAGAATGTATGAGTCTTACCAAAAATGTTGTAGAATTAGTTGTACTTATCCAAATGACCTAAAGTCAGTGGCATATGAAAGGTAACCTCAATACCTACATTACTCATATTTGTTACATTTTCCAGAAATGAACATAACCTAGGTGAATTTGCATGTGACTACAGCACAAGATGTTTAATCATGAAATTGCAGAATGTATGAGTCTTACCAAAAATGTTGTAGAATTAGTTGTACTTATCCAAATGACCTAAAGTCAGTGGCATATGAAAGGTAACCTCAATACCTACATTACTCATATTTGTTACATTTTCCAGAAATGAACATAACCTAGGTGAATTTGCATGTGACTACAGCACAAGATGTTTAATCATGAAATTGCAGAATGTATGAGTCTTACCAAAAATGTTGTAGAATTAGTTGTACTTATCCAAATGACCTAAAGTTAGTGGCATATGAAAGGTAACCTCAATACCTACATTACTCATATTTGTTACATTTTCCAACAATTCTAGAGGTGATGCATTCATTCATATCACCAAATTTCCTAAGTAGAATTATATGGCTTACTAATAGACAAAATGAGCAGTCCTAGAAAAATGGATGCTCTGGTGTCCACAGTGCACCAAATCAGATGTTTAGGGTGGCAAATGAAAGTAGACCCCTAGGGCTACAAATGTTATATCTGCCTATTTTTACAAATATGGCCTCTAAGGCCTTCAAAAACAGCATGCAAACTCTGTAAATACCTAGGCAGGAATAAATGGTTTGCTAATAGGCAAAATGAGCAGTCTTAGTAGAATGGATGCCGTGGGGTCCACAGTGCACCAAATTAAGTGATTAAGGTGGCAAATGAAATTAGACCCATAGGGCTACAAAAGTTGTCTCTTCCCATTTTTACAAATATGGCCTCTAAGGCCTTCAAAAACAGCATGCAAACTCTGTAAATACCTAGGCAGGAATAAATGGTTTGCTAATAGGCAAAATGAGCAGTCTTAGTAGAATGGATGCCCTGGGGTCCACAGTGCACCAAATTAAGTGATTAAGGTGGAAAATAAAAGTAGACCCATAGGGATACAAAAGTTGTCTCTGCCCATGTTTACAAATATGGCCTCTAAGGCCTTCAAAAACAGCATGCAAACTCTGTAAATACCTAGGCATGAATAAATGGTTTGCTAATAGGCAAAATGAGCAGTCTTAGTAGAATGGATGCCCTGGGGTCCACAGTGCACCAAATTAAGTGATTAAGGTGGCAAATGAAAGTAGACCCATAGGGCTACAAAAGTTGTCTCTGCCCATTTTTACAAATATGGCATCGAAGGCCTTCAAAAACAGCATGCAAACTCTGTAAATACCTAGGCAGGAATAAATGGTTTGCTAATAGGCAAAATGAGCAGTCTTAGTAGAATGGATTCCCTGGGGTCCACAGTGCACCATATTAAATGATTAAGGTGGCAAATGAAAGTAGACCCATAGGGCTACATATGTTGTCTCTGCCTATTTTTACAAATATGGCCTCTAAGGCCTTCAAAAACAGCATGCAAACTCTGTATAAAGTGAGACAAAATCATTTAAATAGGTTCAATTTAATTAAAATGGGCTGCGGCTATCAATCCGTCCAGATCGGACGGTCCTGCTTCATCTTCCCCGATGAGCCAAGGGCTGTGATCGATCCCGCCTGGGTGACTTCTCTCCTTCATTCCCCGGCCATACACAGCCCACCACCGCCGGCCACCGCCTCCACCACCTCCGTTGAGGTGGTGGCCATCGATTGACGGTGACACGGCCGCCTGAGAGCCCGTCTCCGGCGATCCCGAGCAAGGAAAAGAACTCGGAAAAGCTCCCTCGATCTCATATGGGATCGGGCTCAATTGAGCCCGATTTCTCTCCTAGATGAGTCTAGATACTAGCACAGATGGAGGGGGGGGGAGGAACTTGCCTGAGCACGGCCTTGGCGGCGGGTGTTGCAGCGGAGGAAGACCGCGTTCCTATTCCCGGCATCCATGGCATTTTCTGTGCGGCTGAGCTCGAAAACTTCTTCTGAAGAGGGGGCTCGACTGCTCTGGGAGTTCTGAACGTAGTGAGAGGGAGAAAAGAGGGGGGAGAAGTGTTTATGGCCTGCTGCCATTAAGGCCATTCGGCCAACCTCCTTGCCGCCCATGGCAGCCAATCAAGGCCTCCTCCCCACTGCCCCAAACCGACGGGAATTCATTCCCCCAGCTCAGAGCATGCCTGGGGAATGGAAAGGAGGTGCCATTTGGCAGCCATCCCCCCATTTCCTCCTCTTTTGCCTCCCCCTTGTCTTCTTCCCATTAAAGCTTAATCCAAAGGTAATTACCCCCCCTTCTCACTCGAAATTTCAGGTGTCCATGGTCTGGTTATCATGTGGGCTGCCTCCTTAGGCTATGGAATTGGGTTAAGCCCACTTAATTTGAGCTTTGGACTCACTTGACCCAATTTGGGTAAATTGGGGATTTTTAGGTTTGGGCTTGACTCAAGCTTACACCCTCAATATGAGTGACCCACATCATCCCCTAAGACCCCTTGGGCCTTCTCCAAGGAGAATTGAGTCATGGTGAAATCAATTGAGGCTTGAGTGCACTTAATTGTCTATAGGGGTAATTTGGGTATTTTGTTAATTTTGCCCTAATTCTCCATGGTTGAATGAACACTATGTCCCATTTAGATCTCACACACACCCCTTAGGGTTTGAGGATGTTCAATTTGATTATACTCAATTAATTGGAGGTTACTTTAGGTTTTAGTACATTTAGGTCAACTTGAGGCTTCTTAGTAATCAACCCAATTTCCCCCAAATTGATAGCCCTATGATGGGGCTTTTGGGTCCCTTAGGTCCCCTAGGGAGGTTGCCATATGAGAGTGGCTTCAATTTGATCAATTGGGGTTCAATTGCCCTTATTCATGGTGATTTGACCTAGGATTGCTCAAGGTTGACTTTTGGTCAATTTGACCAATTTGGTTGACCCCAAGGGTCCCTAGTGGCCTACTTACCTCCTTAGATGGTCATAGGGGTCATGGTGGAGTCATGTTGGCTTTTTGGGGTCTTTTGGTCACCTCTAAGCTAGGGCATCAAAATTGTTATTTGCACCCCAGGTAGTATCCCTTCTCATCTTAATGAGTTCATGGGGCCTCTTTGGCCCGTCTTTGTGTGCTCAACTCATCCTAGGGACATACTCATGGTTATGTAGGATGTACAAGATTGTCCTGGCTTCCTTTTCAGCTTACCTTTCATTAGAGTGGCCCATGGTGGCTGAGTGCACACCATGTGTTTCTACCTGTCCCACTATCATTCTAGTGTTCTATGTCACTTGTCCTATTTTTGTCATGACTTGTCATGACAAAAATTCTCTAGGGGGTCTAGCAGTTTTGGGGTTGTTACAAATCCCAATACAAAACAAAACAATTTCGTCCCTGAAATTAAGATTAGGTGTACGGGTGTTGAGATTAAGTCCTAATACAAAAGAAAATCAAACATCTTCTAGCAATCGGATGTTACCTGACGTAAATAATTCCGGGTAGTGCTGCTGCATTAGATCCAGTGGTTCCCAGGTATGCTCCTCCTATCCGTGATTGGACCAAAGGACCTTTACTAGGGGCACCTTCTTTCGTCGCAAGACCCGGATGCTGGAGTTGTCAATCCGGATAGGTTCCAAACGGACTGACCGATCGGTATCTACTGGGCCTGTGGTACGAGTGATCTGTTGTTCTGGCTTGAGCAGGGCTCTCCTGAGAGAGGAGACATGGAAGACGTCGTGCAGGTTCTCCAATTCTGGTGGTAGCTCCAGCCGGTATACCAAGGGGCCAATCCGCTCCAGGATTCTGTAAGGTCCCATATACCTAGGACTGAGCTTCTTTAGCCTCCGTACTCGTGTGACGCCGTGCACTGGACGTATCTTCAGAAAAACCTCGTCTCCTACCCGAAATTCTACCTTACGATGCCGTGCGTCGTAATATTTGGCTTGACGACTCTGGGCTTCTAGCATCCGCTCTCGAATTAGTCGCACCAGAGCGTCCGTGTCCTCTTCAAACTTCGACCCCGGCACCCCTGGATAATCATCCTGAACCCATGATAGCGGAGTTCTACATTTACGACCGTACAATGCTTCGTAGGGGGCCATGCCGATGCTGGACTGATGGCTATTATTGTAGGAGAACTCGACAAGTGGCAGTAACCTCTCCCAAGGTTCCTTGCGGTCCAGAATGCAGAGGCGTAATAGGTCCTCCATCGTCCGAATAGTACGTTCAGTTTGACCATCTGTCTGTGGGTGAAAGGCGGTGCTGAAAGTCAACCGAGATCCCAGATAGGCTTGAACAGACTTCCATTCCAGTGACGTGAATCGGCCATCCCGATCGGATACGATCGATTTAGGGACTCCGTGGTACCGACGAACTTCTCCACGAATAGTCGAACTAACGTTCCGACCGGAGCACCCTTCCTGATTGGAATAAACCGAGCCACCTTTGTCAACCGATCTACAATCACCCACACGGAGTCATTCCCGGAGTTGGAGCGGGGCAGCCCGTGCACGAAGTCCATAGATATATCTTCGAATTTCCACTCCGGCACAGGTAGGGGTTGTAGCAACCCACCAGGCTTTTTACATTCAGCTTTCACCAGTTGGCAGGATACGCAATGCGTGACGAAGTGAGCGATG
The DNA here is from genome assembly GCA_033032865.1 of Dactylorhiza incarnata. Lineage (NCBI taxonomy): Eukaryota > Viridiplantae > Streptophyta > Magnoliopsida > Asparagales > Orchidaceae > Dactylorhiza > Dactylorhiza incarnata. Next base: position 384,124 of record JAWHQI010000434.1, read on the forward strand.
TCCTTCTTCATGCCCGGCCAGTACATAAACTTCCTCAGGTCCGCCGTCATTTTGGAAACTCCGGGGTGTATAGAGTACTTACTACTATGTGCTTCTGCCATGATGTCTTCTCGGATCCTGTCCCCCGCGGGTATGAGAATCCGCCCACGGAAGTGGACAAGACCATCACGTAGAGTAAAGCTCTTTATGGGGCCCGACTCCAAGGCTGCAAATACTGGTTCTAAGGATGCGTCCTGCCTTTGCCCAAATCTGATGCGGTCCTGAATATCACATGTCATGCTCATCGAGGCCAAATACTCCTCGTAAACCTCGGGATCGGCTTGGGATACGAGGGTGATCTTCAAGTCCTGCAGCATCTTTATCACTTGCATCGTCATCAGTCGAGGTTCCGTATCGGAAGTACTCGCTCTCCGGCTGAGTGCGTCCGCCACAGAATTTGCCTCCCAGGATGGTAGTGCATAGTATACTGGTAATCACACAGAAATTCCACCCATCGCCTTTGTCGGAGATTTAGATCTTTCTGGGTGTCCACATATTTCAGATTTTTATGATCTGAAAATATGTCGCAATGCACTCCATATAGATAATGCCTCCAGATTTTCAGCGCAAAGACTACGGCCCCCATTTCTAAATCATGCACTGGGTAATTCTGCTCATGCTTCTTTAGCTATCGTGAAGCGTAAGCAATCACGTGCCCATTCTGCATTAGCACTGCCCCCATACCTTGATAAGATGCATCTGTATACACTTGAAATCCTTCCTTCCCTGACGGAAGGACAAGAATCGGGGCGGTGATAAGTCTGCTCTTGAGCTCTTGGAAGGCGGCCTCACACTTCGGCGTCCATTCGAACGGTGCGTCTTTCTTGGTCAGAGATGTGAGGGGAAGGGCAATCCGAGAGAATCCTTCCACAAACTTCCGGTAATAACCGGCAAGCCCTAAGAAACTCCTCACATCCGACGCTGTTTTCGGTTGAGGCCAATCACGCACTGCTTGAATTTTGGCTGGATCTACTGCTAATCCTGCCCCACTGATGGTGTGCCCCAAGAAGGCTACTTCCTTGAGCCAAAATTGGCATTTACTGAATTTGGCGTAGAGTTTGTGCTCTCTGAGTCTTTCCAGTACGAGCGTCAGATGCCGGGTGTGTTCCTCCTCTGTCCGGGAATAGATCAAGATGTCGTCTATGAACACGATGACGAACACATCCAAGTAGGCCTCGAACACGCGGTTCATTAGACTCATAAACGCAGAGGGAGCATTTGTGAGTCCGAACGGCATCACCGTAAATTCATATAGGCCATATCTAGAGCTGAATGCTGTCTTCGGTATGTCTTCTTCCTGGATTCGTAGTTGGTAATATCCCGACCCCAGATCCAACTTTGAAAACCAGTGTGCCCCTTCTAACTGATCGAACAATTCGTCAATCTGAGGTAAGGGATATGTGTTACGCACCGTCAACCTATTGAGCTCCCGGTAGTCGATACATAATCGAAGAGTTCCGTCCTTCTTCTTCACAAAGAGTACAGGAGCTCCCCACGGCGACGAGCTTGGCCGGACGAATCCCGAGTCTGTTAATTCCTGCAATTGAGCACGGAATTCCACCAACTCCTTCGGGGCCATCCGGTAGGGTGCTCTGGACACCGGCCTTGACCCGGGTACCAGTTGAATTTGGAAGTCCTTCTCTCGGTGTGGCGGTAGTCCTGGCAGCTTTTCCGGGAACACATCGGGGAAATTTTGGACTACGGGAATATTGGTTAGGGGAATACCTTCCTCCTTCATTTCAAAACAGATCATGAAAACCTCATCTCCTTGCAAGTGAGCCTTGACGGCTTGAGTTGATGAGATTAACTGACGGGAGATGGGTTTAATACCTTCGACTATCACTTCGTCGCCCTCGTGCCCTAGCACGATCTTCTTTGCCTGGCAGTCAATCCTTGCGTGATTCCAGTACAGCCAGTCCATGCCCAGGATCAAATCGTAGCCTTTCATCTTTAGTAGTGTTGCTGGCGTTTCGAACACCTTCCCTCCGATCTCCACATCCATGTTGCACTTGGCACATGTCTTTATTTCCGATCCGTCCGCGAGCCGTACTCTCCTTTCGGCTCCTTCGAGGTGCTGGACCTGGTCTAAGTTTTCGACGAATTCTGCCGAAACGAAAGAGTGGGAGGCACCCGTATCGAACAGGGTGTACGCAGGCTTTCTACATATTAGCACTATACCTGTGTGATTTTGCAATTTTAAATTTATTATTTGATGTAAAACCTAGGGTTGGCACGGAAATTAAGTAAATGCAAGGGAAGAAAGAGAAAACAAAATTAAGGTACCTGTGATTACGTCTTCCGGGTTCCTAGGTTCAGCGAGATCCAGTGCGTACATTTGCTCTGGTTGCCTACCTCTTACGTGCTGTCCTCGGCCTCGGCCCCTGATTTGTTGCACTGGCGGTGCTGCTATAGGTAGGGGTGCAGGGTTACCCCACCTCTGAGGACAATGAGCTCTCACATGGCCCGGCTGATGGCACCAAAAACACACTGGGGGAGGGTATGCCCCACCTGCTTGACCCTGAGGTCCCTGGATCCGCAACGGCTGAGGCGCAAGTAAAGCCGGGGGTCTCTGCTCTGGTCTAGGGTCCGGATGAGGCCGTCCCCTGCCTCTCTGGTGTCTGACAAATCTGCCACGCTGTCGTGGGTCTCGTCCTCTGTTCTCATTTCTGTCCTCTGCTGGCCTCTTTCCCCGGCCCTGCATTATCAACTGATCGGCTTCCAGCCTCCTCGCTGCTTCGGTGATTCGAGCCAGGCTAGAATCTGCCTCGTACTGTAAGGAGTGCCTGAGGTCATCTCGAAGACCCTTGAAGAATCTTTTGGCATATCCGGATTCCTTCAGTTGGTGGGTGGTGGCGTAGCGGGCAAGGTGCGAGAACTCCCGCTGGTACTCTAATACAGATAAGCTTCCCTGCCTCAGATGTAGGAAACGCTCCTCCAATTCATCCCTGGCAGTCTGTGGTACGAAGTGCTCCAGCAATGCCTCCTTAAACTCTTCCCACGAGATATCAGTATACTCCAACCCAGCAAAGGTGGTGTCCATGGCTGACTTCCACCATCTCTTTGCATGAGATTTTAGGGCAGAAACGGCCAACGATACTGCTACATCCTCCGGGCAGCGAATTCCTGCTAGCATTTCCTGAATCGTGTCCAGCCACTGTTCTGTTTGAACCACAGACTCGGACCCGGTGTAAGATGGTGGTGAAAGACTTCGGAAAACACTCAACCAGTTTGCCCCTGGGTTGGGGACTTGAGCTGGGGCCTGCTGCTGAGTGAATGCTTGCAGGATGGCGGCCAAAGTCTGTCCCAACTCCGTCTGCTGAAATTGAGTCGGGGCCGGTGGGGGAGGGACCGCATCTTGAACTGGAGGGACTTCACCTTGCAGTGGGGGAACTGCAGCCTGAACCGGAGGAACTTCAGCTTGTGCTGGGGGATTTACATTCTGTACCGGGGGAATCGTCCTTCAGGCGGGGAAGGTCACCGGAGGCTACATGAGAAAAGGGGTTTGATTAGAAAGGTTGGCCTAAAGCCTATCATTTGATGGACAACATAACGTGATTTTTCCTATGGGCACACCATTGCTTCCGCTGCTAGTTTGTCCTCAAACTAACTCGAGCGGGGTTGCCCTAGGGTTGTGGATTTCTTGTTTTGGATCGAAGTCGGCTAAGTTGATACCAGTTTGTAAGACCCTCTTTTTTTTGCAATCTTACCGGGGCTTACCGCCCAGAACCGCCGTCTTGTGGTGATACCATCGGACTATATGGATATCACCACAACACGCCGATCCTGCCGGCTATACAACATCATCTAGGCCAACCATAACCATCAAGAGAAGTATGATACATAACCAGCAATCCACAACAATCACATAAATGATAGTACATGTCCAAATGAGAGATAATACATAAGATGAAAGTCACAATAAAAGCGCGGAAGTACAACACAGCTACTAGATAAAACACTAGGCCTCATCGAACAGTGACTTCTTCGCTTCTCGCCGAGCGAAAATGTAGCAATCAATGCATCCGCAGGGCTCGACGCCCTCAATGGCATACAGCTTCGGTCTCTGTCCAGGATATATATGTAGGGTTGGCAAGTGTGGAGTCTTGCTTACCGGTGCATTTCCTGCGGCTGCAGATAGTCCGACTCCTGGCCTGGGTACTGCTTCAGCCCCCACCCTCGGGGGGTTGACCTGCTCGAGCTGGGTCTCCTGTAAATAATGGGGTCCACCGACCGTCAGTCTAAAAGACTCAGCATATTCCTCACCGCCTCCACCCGCGACTCCTAGGCACCTTGCGGGGAGGAGGAAGCGGAGGACAACAAAGGGTAACCAAAGTGAGCAGATGACAAGACAAGAAAAACAGTATAGTAAATAGGTAAGTAAACGGTTCTAGCAATTCTATATTCAATCACAGACAAGGCAAGAAAAGCAATATAGTAATTAGGTAAGTAAACGGTTCTAGCAATTCTACATTCAATCACAGACAAGGCAAGAAAAGACAGATAAATACTACAGCAGAAATGAAAGGAGCGGTAGAATGCTAAGCGAGCATGCTAGAGACTATCTTATGTATAAACAGCTAAGCAAAGTAACCTCAACTTATGTGCGTACGCCTAAGGCACATAAGTTAAGGGATCTGACAAGAAGTAACTCATCGTATAAAAGAGCCCATACAACTTTATACGATGAGGTCTATGATTAGGAACACATGCGATCATATGACGTGCAATGCAATGATTCAATGATTGGGATATTAATTCATGCACATGCAACACACCCACACGACTCTGTACGTACAGACCTTTAGTTCCCACTTTTCGGAGGTAGCTAACCTCTCGGGCACCTCCCGTCGTGGTCAAACGGTGGCAGAGGAGCGGGCGTCTCCTCACCTAGGTGGGTAAGTCACACTACCAGACCTAGGCCCTAACGTACGCTGTGATACCTGTACCCGGTACTCACGAGCTCCTGCGTACTCTTGCTGGATCCGAAAGAACCAGACCTTTATTTGGCTAGGCAGAGTTTGGGGAATCAGTCCCGTCGGACGCGCAGTAAAACAACCTGGCCCCTCATAAACCTCTAGCACTGCCGAGTCAACGAACTGCTGTCGGTGTGACGACTAAGCCAGAACCGAAGACCCACCACAATCTATGCACATGCATGTATATACGTATATATGAATCTTACCACCGAGCCTCCAGCTCCAAACACTAGCTTGACCTCGTAAGCTTCATGTCTACTGTTCGCAAGACTATCAACAACATATATTATATAAGAGCCTACCGCTCGCTAGACTACACTAGTCTTATATTTGGGTTACGAATCTACCGCTCACTAGACGGTATTAACCTTATATTTAGCTATGAGCATAACGCTCGTTAGACTACTCCAGTCTTAATCGTAAGCTATGAGCCTACCGCTCGCTAGACTACACTAGTCTTATATTTAGGTTACGAATCTACCGCTCACTAGACGGTGTTAACCTTATATTTAGCTATGAGCATAACGCTCGTTAGATTACACTAGTCTTATTTGTAAGCTACGAGCCTACCGCTCGCTAGACTACACTAGTCTTATATTTAGGTTACGAATCTACCGCTCACTAGACGGTGTTAACCTTATATTTAACTATGAGCATAACGCTCGTTAGACTACACTAGTCTTATTTGTAAGCTACGAGCCTACCGCTCGCTAGACTATCTCAGTCCTCCCTTATAAATCCGAGCCTACAGCTCGCAGGACTATCCCAGTCCTTTCTTACAAATCCGAGCCTACAGCTCGCAGGACTATCCCAGTCCTTTCTTACAATCCGAGCCTACAACTCGCAGGACTATCCCGGTCCTTCTAATTAATCGTCATGGTTGGGGTGGAGGTTAGATTGTTCAGTTCTCCTACTTAACTAGTCTTGTCTAGAGTTTAGTTGATCTTAGAAGCTTGGGGTGAATCCTGGACTTCCCGCGGGTTACCCGGTGAAGGGCTCGCAACGGTACTAGGGAATATGCTGGTGACTTAAGCACAAATTCCCCTTTCCACGATGTTTATTTCATTTCGTTACTACCCGTTCTTGTATGCCCGCTGGCTCTCCAGTTACTCTGAAATCCTAGGGTGGATTATCTTTCCGAGTCGGGCAACACGTGTCGGTGATCTGTTGAACACCGAACCGTGTCATTTCTAGTGTCTGACTATCCCTTAATTTACCTCTCAACCACCATTTTCACTAATAGGTACGTCATCTCTATTTCTAGTGGCAGTCCATGGTGAGAAGGTCCTTGACTCAGTTGGGCATCAGCTACTTTCCCTGAGGTTAGTAATCCTGGGGTGGTGACCATAAGCTAAGGGTCCAAACCCATAATTCTATTTCTATTGTCTGCAGACCGAGGCGAGACTGACTAAGTCGACTTCAAGGTGCTATCTTAACCCTGTCATGTGTGAGTGGGTTCCAAGTCTTACTAAACACTCAATGGGTAGCGATCCAGAATCTCTAGTCTTGGTCTTCTTGTTTCCTAGAGGGTGTTGCACTTAGAGTATCAGTTAGGGGTCTTTTCAAGTTCTACGTCTGAGTCTCCATGGATTCTGGATTAGTTATTACGGTCCCGAGTTGGCCTAAGCCCCAGAGCCTAAGTCTTGTATTGACCATGGGATGTATTCTTAACTAGGGATGGTCACTATCATTGCCTAAGGCATGGGCATGTCTTCAAGATATCAGCATGAGTCCAAACCACTAAACCTACCAGATGCACTTTTACATACGTCTCACTAGGGGTGACCTAAGGAGGCTCTCCCCTACTCAAAGGTCATGGGGTAAGTAGGGTTGTAAAGGTGACATATTGGGCTACCCTATACATGTTGATTGTTCTTGAGGTATGAATTTATCCTAGGTGAATTACTTGTAATTATAGTACAAGACTTTTGATCACAAAATTACAGGATGTATATGTCTTACTAAACAAGTTGTAGGGATAGTTGTGCTTATCCAAATGACCTAAAGTCAATGGCATATGAAAGGTAACCTCAATACCTACATTACTCATATTTGTTACATTTTCCAGAAATGAATATAACCTAGGTGAATTTGCATGTAACTACATCACAAGGTATTTAATCATGAAATTACAGAATGTATGAGTCTTACCAAAAATGTTGTAGAATTAATTGTACTTATCCAAATGACCTAAAGTCAGTGGCATATGAAAGGTAATCTCAATACCTACATTACTCATATTTGTTACATTTTCCAGAAATGAACATAACCTAGGTGAATTTGCATGTAACTACATCACAAGGTATTTAATCATGAAATTACAGAATGTATGAGTCTTACCAAAAATGTTGTAGAATTAATTGTACTTATCCAAATGACCTAAAGTCAGTGGCATATGAAAGGTAACCTCAATACCTACATTACTCATATTTGTTACATTTCCCAGAAATGAACATAACCTAGGTGAATTTGCATGTAACTACATCACAAGGTATTTAATCATGAAATTACAGAATGTATGAGTCTTACCAAAAATGTTGTAGTATTAGTTGTACTTATCCAAATGACCTAAAGTCAGTGGCATATGAAAGGTAACCTCAATACCTACATTACTCATATTTGTTACATTTTCCAGAAATGAACATAACCTAGGTGAATTTGCATGTGACTACAGCACAAGATGTTTAATCATGAAATTGCAGAATGTATGAGTCTTACCAAAAATGTTGTAGAATTAGTTGTACTTATCCAAATGACCTAAAGTCAGTGGCATATGAAAGGTAACCTCAATACCTACATTACTCATATTTGTTACATTTTCCAGAAATGAACATAACCTAGGTGAATTTGCATGTCACTACAGCACAAGATGTTTAATCATGAAATTGCAGAATGTATGAGTCTTACCAAAAATGTTGTAGAATTAGTTGTACTTATCCAAATGACCTAAAGTCAGTGGCATATGAAAGGTAACCTCAATACCTACATTACTCATATTTGTTACTTTTTCCAACAATTTTAGAGGTGATGCATTCATTCATATCACCAAATTTCCTAAGTAGAATTATATGGCTTACTAATAGACAAAATGAGCAGTCCTAGAAAAATGGATGCTCTGGTGTCCACAGTGCACCAAATCAGATGTTTAGGGTGGAAAATGAAAGTAGACCCCTAGGGCTACAAATGTTATCTCTGCCTATTTTTACAAATATGGCCTCTAAGGCCTTCAAAAATAGCATGCAAACTCTGTAAATACCTAGGCAGGAATAAATGGTTTGCTAATAGGCAAAATGAGCAGTCTTAGTAGAATGGATGCCCTGGGGTCCACGGTGCACCAAATTAAGTGATTAAGGTGGCAAATGAAAGTAGACCCATAGGCTACAAAAGTTGTCTCTTCCCATTTTTACAAATATGGCCTCTAAGGCCTTCAAAAACAGCATGCAAACTCTGTAAATACCTAGGCAGGAATAAATGGTTTGCTAATAGGCAAAATGAGCAGTCTTAGTAGAATGGATGCCCTGGGGTCCACAGTGCACCAAATTAAGTGATTAAGGTGGAAAATGAACGTAGACCCATAGGGCTACAAAAGTTGTCTCTGCCCATTTTTACAAATATGGCCTCCAAGGCCTTCAAAAACAGCATGCAAACTCTGTAAATACCTAGGCATGAATAAATGGTTTGCTAATAGGCAAAATGAGCAGTCTTAGTAGAATGGATGCCCTAGGGTCCACATTGAACCAAATTAAGTGATTAAGGTGGAAAATGAAATTAGACCCATAGGGATACAAAAGTTGTCTCTGCCCATTTTTACAAATATGGCCTCTAAGGCCTTCAAAAACAGCATGCAAACTCTGTAAATACCTAGGCAGGAATAAATGGTTTGCTAATAGGCAAAATGAGCAGTCTTAGTAGAATGGATGCCCTGGGGTCCACAGTGCACCAAATTAAGTGATTAAGGTGGCAAATTAAAATAGACCCATAGGGATACACATGTTGTCTCTGCCTATTTTTACAAATATGGCCTCTAAGGCCTTCAAAAACAGCATGCAAACTCTGTATAAAGTGAGACAAAATCATTTAAATAGGTTCAATTTAATTAAAATGGGCTGCGGCTATCAATCCGTCCAGATCGGACGGTCCTGCTTCATCTTCCCCGATGAGCCAAGGGCTGTGATCGATCCCGCCTGGGTGACTTCTCTCCTTCATTCCCCGGCCATACGCAGCCCACCACCGCCGGCCACCGCCTCCACCACCTCCGTTGAGGTGGTGGCCATCGATTGACGGTGGCACGGCCGCCTGAGAGCCCGTCTCCGGCGATCCCGAGCAAGGAAAAGAACTCGGAAAAGCTCCCTCGATCTCACATGGGATCGGGCTCAATTGAGCCCGATTTCTCTCCTAGATGAGTCTAGATACTAGCACAGATGGAGGGGGGGGGGGGGGGGGGGGGGGGGGGGGGAGGAACTTGCCTGAGCACGGCCTTGGCGGCGGGTGTTGAGGCGGAGGAAGATCGCGTTCCTATTCCCGGCATCCATGGCGTTTTCTGTGCGGCTGAGCTCGAAAACTTCTTCTGAAGAGGGGGCTCGACTGCTCTGGGAGTTCTGAACGTAGTGAGAGGGAGAAAAGAGGGGGGAGAAGTGTTTATGGCCTGCTGCCATTAAGGCCATTCGGCCAACCTCCTTGCCGCCCATGGCAGCCATCCAAGGCCTCCTCCCCACTGCCCCAAACCGACGGGAATTCATTCCCCCAGCTCAGAGCATGCTTGGGGAATGGAAAGGAGGTGCCATTTGGCAGCCATCCCCCCATTTCCTCCTCTTTTGCCTCCCCCTTGTCTTCTTCCCATTAAAGCTTAATCCAAAGGTAATTACCCCCCTTCTCACTCGAAATTTCAGGTGTCCATGGTCTGGTTATCATGTGGGCTGCCTCCTTAGGCTATGGAATTGGGTTAAGCCCACTTAATTTGAGCTTTGGACTCACTTGACCCAATTTGGGTAAATTGGGGATTTTTAGGTTTGGGCTTGACTCAAGCTTACACCCTCAAAATGAGTGACCCACATCATCCCCTAAGACCCCTTGGGCCTTCTCCAAGGAGAATTGAGTCATGGTGAAATCAATTGAGGCTTGAGTGCACTTAATTGTCTATAAGGGTAATTTGGGTATTTTGTTGATTTTGCCCTAATTCTCCATGGTTGAATGAACACTATGTCCCATTTAGATCTCAACACTCCCCTTAGGTTTTGAGGATGTTCAATTTGATTATACTCAATTAATTGGAGGTTAATTTAGGTTTTAGTACATTTAGGTCAACTTGAGGCTTCTTAGTAATCAACCCAATTTCCCCCAAATTGATAGCCCTATGATGGGGCTTTTGGGTCCCTTAGGTCCCCTAGGGAGGTTGCCATATGAGAGTGGCTTCAATTTGATCAATTGGGGTTCAATTGCCCTTATTCATGGTGATTTGACCTAGGATTGCTCAAGGTTGACTTTTGGTCAATTTGACCAATTTGGTTGACCCCAAGGGTCCCTAGTGGCCTACTTACCTCCTTAGATGGTCATAGGGGTCATGGTGGAGTCATGTTGGCTTTTTGGGGTCTTTTGGTCACCTCTGGGCTAGGGCATCAAAATTGCTATTTGCACCCCAGGTAGTATCCCTTCTCATCTTAATGAGTTCATGGGGCCTCTTTGGCCCCTCTTTGTGTGCTCAACTCATCCTAGGGACATACTCATGGTTATGTAGGATGTACAAGATTGTCCTGGCTTCCTTTTCAGCTTACCTTTTCATTAGAGTGGCCCATGGTGGCTGAGTGCACACCATGTGTTTCTACCTGTCCCACTATCATTCTAGTGTTCTATGTCACTTGTCCTATTTTTGTCATGACTTGTCATGACAAAAATTCTCTAGGGGGTCTAGCAGTTTTGGGGTTGTTACACTTGAAAAATAAAGACGAAAAATAAACATTTAAGTTTAGATTTTACAAATGAGATATAAATAATATGAAAAGCAGTAATACCAAACTTAAATACCTCAAGTTGACTTGCAATTTCTCTTATTGTGTCATTTGACTCCACATTTTGTACAAGTAATAGTGCTATGTGCTCGACTCATTCTTGTGAGATTTCTCTCTTCGTTGACAACCGTAGTTTTTTTTTGGCCTACCAGGAGCCCGTCGCCGAATCGGTGGTGGAATTTGTGTGGTTGGCATAGTCGGACCAAAGATTTGGTCCATTGGTAAAATTTCTAAAAACTTAGAAAAAACTAAAAATAGATACGAGAAACATTTTTTGAGAATTTATGAAAAAATTTACCTTATAAAAATGTGACGACCTAGAAACAAATTTTGCACAAATTTCTGAGAATGTGTTGCCCTACAAAATTTTTTTTTGAAATGTGAGTATTTTTTAGAATGCGATGTCCTCGAAATTTTTTTGAAAGTTTTTTGCACAAATTTCTGAGAAACATTATACCTCCAAGGCAGTACCGGCTTGAAATTTGGAGGTCGGGGAGGAGTTCCGGAGATGACTGTCTGAGAAAGGGGCAGGAACTATGAATGTCAGGGAGCAGTACCAGAGCGACAGTGGCAACGGAAGTCGGACCTTGTTCCACCAAGAGGATGCTCGTCGGAGAGGGAAATCTGGAGGTCGGGGAGTGGGTGGCTCGTCGGAGAGGGAAACCTGGAGGTCGGGAGCAGGTTCGTCGCCCTTCCTCCTGGAGGAGGCTCGTCGCTCTTGTTGAATACTCGGGCCGGGAGAAAGATAAATCTGATTTTTTAGGTTATTTTTAAAATAATAACAAATTTTTTTACCCCTAAAATTGGAACATAAATGTTAAGACATAAAATTAACAAAATTAAAGTGAGTACACATGACGCAAAAAAGTAAACTTTGAAGAGATCAATCATAATTCATAATGATCACAAATTTCATCTTCAGCTTCAACTTTCATCGCTCCAATTTTGACTTGAAAAATAAAGACGAAAAATAAACATTTAAGTTTAGATTTTACAAATGAGATATAAATAATATGAATAGCAGTAATACCAAACTTAAATACCTCAAGTTGACTTGCAATTTCTCTTATTGTGTCATTTGACTCCACATTTTGTACAAGTAATAGTGTTATGTGCTCGACTCATTCTTGTGAGATTTCTCTCTTCGTTGACAACCGTAGTTTTTTTTGGCCTACCACGAGCCCGTCGTCGAATCGTTGGTGGAATTTGTGTGGTTGGCATAGTTGGCCAAAGATTTGGTCCATTGGTAAAATTTCTAAAAACTTAGAAAAAACTAAAAATATATACGAGAAACATTTTTTGAGAATTTATGAAAAAATTTACCTTATAAAAATGTGACGACCTAGAAACAAATTTTGCACAAATTTCTGAGAATGTGTTGCCCTACAATTTTTTTTTTGAAATGTGAGTATTTTTTTGAATGAGATGTCCTCGAAATTTTTTTGAAAGTTTTTTGCACAAATTTCTGAGAAACATTATACCTCCAAGGCAGTACCGGCTTGAAATTTGGAGGTCGGGGAGGAGTTTCGGAGATGACTGTCTGAGAAAGGGGCAGGAACTATGAATGTCAGGGAGCTGTACCAGAGCGACAGTGGCAACGAATGTCTGACCTTGTTCCACCAAGAGGATGCTCGTCGGAGAGGGAAATCTGGAGGTCGGGGAGTGGGTGGCTCGTCGGAGAGGGAAACCTGGAGGTCGGGAGGAGGTTCGTCGCCCTTCCTCCTAGAGTAGGCTCGTCGCTCTTGTTGAATACTCGGGCCGGGAGAAAGATAAATCTGATTTTTTAGGTTATTTTTAAAATAATAACAAAAGTTTTTTACCCCTAAAATTGGAACATAAATGTTAAGACTTAAAATTAACAAAATTAAAGTGAGTACACATGACGCAAAAAAGTAAACTTTGAAGAGATCAATCATAATTCATAATGATCACAAATTTCATCTTCAGCTTCAACGTTCATCGCTCCAATTTTGACTTGAAAAATAAAGACGAAAAATAAACATTTAAGTTTAGATTTTACAAATGAGATATAAATAATATGAATAGCAGTAATACCAAACTTAAATACCTCAAGTTGACTTGCAATTTCTCTTATTGTGTCATTTGACTCCACATTTTGTACAAGTAATAATGTTGTGTGCTCGACTCATTCTTGTGAGATTTCTCTCTTCGTTGACAACCGTAGTTTTTTTTTGGCCTACCAGGAGCCCGTCGCCGAATCGGTGGTGGAATTTGTGTGGTTGGCATAGTTGGCCAAATATTTGGTCCATTGGTAAAATTTCTAAAAACTTATAAAAAACTAAAAATATATACGAGAAACATTTTTTGAGAATTTATGAAAAATTTACCTTATAAAATGTGACGACCTAGAAACAAATTTTGCACAAATTTCTGAGAATGTGTTGCCCTACAAATTTTTTTTTGAAATGTGAATACTTTTTAGAATGCGATGTCCTCGAAATTTTTTTGAAAGTATTTTGCACAAATTTCTGAGAAACATTATACCTCCAAGGCAGTACCGGCTTGAAATTTGGAGGTCGGGGAGGAGTTTCGGAGATGACTGTCTGAGAAAGGGGCAGGAACAATGAATGTCAGGGAGTAGTACTAGAGCGACAGTGGCAATGGAAGTCGGACCTTGTTCCACCAAGAGGATGCTCGTCGGAGAGGGAAATCTGGAGGTCGAGGAGTGGGTGGCTCGTCGGAGAGGGAAACCTGGAGGTCGGGAGGAGGTTCGTCGCCCTTCATCCTGGAGGAGGCTCATCGCTCTTGTTGAATACTCGGGCCGGAAGAAAGATAAATCTGATTTTTTAGGTTATTTTTAAAATAATAACAAATTTTTTTACCCCTAAAATTGGAACATAAATGTTAAGACTTAAAATTAACAAAATTAAAGTGAGTACACATGACGCAAAAAAGTAAACTTTGAAGAGATCAATCATAATTCATAATGATCACAAATTTCATCTTCAGCTTCAACTTTCATCGCTCCAATTTTGACTTGAAAAATAAAAACGAAAAATAAACATTTAAGTTTAGATTTTACAAATGAGATATAAATAATATGAATAGCAGTAATACCAAACTTAAATACCTCAAGTTGACTTGCAATTTCTCTTATTGTGTCATTTGACTCCACATTTTGTACAAGTAATAGTGTTATGTGCTCGACTCATTCTTGTGAGATTTCTCTCTTCGTTGACAACCGTAGTTTTTTTTTGGCCTACCAGGAGCCCGTCGCCGAATCGGTGGTGGAATTTGTGTGGTTGGCATAGTTGGCGAAAGATTTAATCCATTGGTAAAATTTCTAAAAACTTAGAAAAAACTAAAAATATATACGAGAAACATTTTTTGAGAATTTATGAAAAAATTTACCTTATAAAAATGTGACGACCTAGAAACAAATTTTGCACAAATTTCTGAGAATGTGTTGCCCTACAATTTTTTTTTTTGAAATGTGAGTATTTTTTAGAATGCGAGGTCCTCGAAATTTTTTTGAAAGTATTTTGCACAAATTTCTGAGAAACATTATACCTCCAAGGCAGTACCGGCTTGAAATTTGGAGGTCGGGGAGGAGTTCCGGAGATGACTGTCTGAGAAAGGGGCAGGAACTATGAATGTCAGGGAGTAGTACCAGAGCGATAGGGGCAACGGAAGTCGGACCTTGTTCCACCAAGAGGATGCTCGTCGGAGAGGGAAATCTGGAGGTCGGGGAGTGGGTGGCTCGTCGGAGAGGGAAACCTGGAGGTCGGGAGGAGGTTCGTCGCCCTTCCTCCTGGAGGAGGCTCGTCGCTCTTGTTGAATACTCGGGCCGGGAGAAAGATAAATCTGATTTTTTTAGGTTATTTTTAAAATAATAACAAATTTTTTTACCCCTAAAATAGGATCATAAATGTTAAGACTTAAAATTAACAAAATTAAAGTGAGTACACATGACGCAAAAAAGTAAACTTTGAAGAGATCAATCATAATTCATAAAGATCACAAATTTCATCTTCAGCTTCAACTTTCATCGCTCCAATTTTGACTTGAAAAATAAAGACGAAAAATAAACATTTAAGTTTAGATTTTACAAATGAGATATAAATAATATGAATAGCAGTAATACCAAACTTAAATACCTCAAGTTGACTTGCAATTTCTCTTATTGTGTCATTTGACTCCACATTTTGTACAAGTAATAGTGTTATGTGCTCGACTCATTCTTGTGAGATTTCTCTCTTTGTTGACAACCTTAGTTTTTTTTGGCCTACCAGGAGCCCGTCGCCGAATCGGTGATGGAATTTGTGTGGTTGACATAGTTGGCCAAAGATTTGGTCCATTGGTAAAATTTCTAAAAACTTAGAAAAAACTAAAAATATATACGAGAAACATTTTTTGAGAATTTATGAAAAAATTTACCTTTTAAAAATGTGACGACCTAGAAACAAATTTTGCACAAATTTTTGAGAATGTGTTGCCCTACAATTTTTTTTTGAAATGTGAGTATTTTTTAGAATGCGGTGTCCTCGAAATTTTTTTGAAAGTATTTTGCACAAATTTCTGAGAAACATTATACCTCCAAGGCAGTACCGGCTTGAAATTTGGAGGTCGGGGAGGAGTTCCGGAGATGACTGTCTGAGAAAGGGGCAGGAACTATGAATGTCAGGGAGTAGTACCAGAGCGACAGTGGCAACGGAAGTCGGACCTTGTTCCACCAAGAGGATGCTCGTCGGAGAGGGAAATCTGGAGGTCGGGGAGTGGGTGGCTCGTCGGAGAGGGAAACCTGGAGGTCGGGAGGAGGTTCGTCGCCCTTCCTCCTGGAGGAGGCTCGTCGCTCTTGTTGAATACTCGGCCGGGAGAAAGATAAATCTGATTTTTTATGTTATTTTTAAAATAATAACAAATTTTTTTACCCCTAAAATTGGAACATATATGTTAAGACTTAAAATTAACAAAATTAAAGTGAGTACACATGACGCAAAAAAGTAAACTTTGAAGAGATCAATCATAATTCATAATGATCACAAATTTCATCTTCAGCTTCAACTTTCATCGCTCCAATTTTGACTTGAAAAATAAACATTTAAGTTTAGATTTTACAAATGAGATATAAATAATATGAATAGCAGTAATACCAAACTTAAATACCTCAAGTTGACTTGCAATTTCTCTTATTGTGTCATTTGACTCCACATTTTGTACAAGTAATAGTGTTATGTGCTCGACTCATTCTTGTGAGATTTCTCTCTTCGTTGACAACCGTAGTTTTTTTTGGCCTACCAGGAGCCCGTCGCCGAATCGGTGGTGGAATTTGTGTGGTTGGCATAGTTGGCCAAAGATTTGGTCCATTGGTAAAATTTCTAAAAACTTAGAAAAAACTAAAAATATATACGAGAAACATTTTTTGAGAATTTATGAAAAAATTTACCTTATAAAAATGTGACGACCTAGAAATAAATTTTGCACAAATTTCTGAGAATGTGTTGCCCTACAATTTTTTTTTTGAAATGTGAGTATTTTTTAGAATGCGATGTCCTCGAAATTTTTTTGAAAGTATTTTGCACAAATTTCTGAGAAACATTATACCTCCAAGGCAGTACCGGCTTGAAATTTGGAGGTCGGGGAGGAGTTTCAGAGATAACTGTCTGAGAAAGGGGCAGGAACTATGAATGTCAGGGAGTAGTACCAGAGCGACAGTGGCAACGGAAGTCGGACCTTGTTCCACCAAGAGGATGCTCGTCGGAGAGGGAAATCTGGAGGTCGGGGAGTGGGTGGCTCGTCGGAGAGGGAAACCTGGAGGTCGGGAGGAGGTTCGTCGCCCTTCCTCCTGGAGGAGGCTCGTCGCTCTTGTTGAATACTCGGGCCGGGAGAAAGATAAATCTGATTTTTTAGGTTATTTTTAAAATAATAACAAATTTTTTTACCCCTAAAATTGGAACATAAATGTTAAGACTTAAAATTAACAAAATTAAAGTGAGTACACATGATGCAAAAAAGTTAACTTTGAAGAGATCAATCATAATTCATAATGATCACAAATTTCATCTTCAGCTTCAACTTTCATCGCTCCACTTTTGACTTGAAAAATAAAGACGAAAAATAAACATTTAAGTTTAGATTTTACAAATGAGATATAAATAATATGAATAGCAGTAATACCAAACTTAAATACCTCAAGTTGACTTGCAATTTCTCTTATTGTGTCATTTTACTCCACATTTTGTACAAGTAATAGGGTTATGTGCTCGACTCATTCTTGTGAGATTTCTCTCTTCGTTGACAACCGTAGTTTTTTTTTGGCCTACCAGGAGCCCGTCGCCGAATCGGTGGTGGAATTTGTGTGGTTGGCATAGTTGGCCAAAGATTTGGTCCATTGGTAAAATTTCTAAAAACTTAGAAAAAACTAAAAATATATACGAGAAACATTTTTTGAGAATTTATGAAAAAATTTACCTTATAAAAATGTGACGACCTAGAAACAAATTTTGCACAAATTTCTGAGAATGTGTTGCCCTACAAATTTTTTTTTGAAATGTGAGTATTATTTAGAATGCGATGTCCTCGAACTTTTTTTGAAAGTATTTTGCACAAATTTCTGAGAAACATTATACCTCCAAGGCAGTACCGGCTTGAAATTTGGAGGTCGGGGAGGAGTTCCGGAGATGACTGTCTGAGAAAGGGGCAGGAACTATGAATGTCAGGGAGTAGTACCAGAGCGACAGGGGCAACGGAAGTCGGACCTTGTTCCACCAAGATGATGCTCATCGGAGAGGGAAATCTGGAGGTCGGGGAGTGGGTGGCTCGTCGGAGAGGGAAACCTGGAGGTCGGGAGGAGGTTCGTCGCCCTTCCTCCTGGAGGAGGCTCGTCGCTCTTGTTGAATACTCGGGCCGGGAGAAAGATAAATCTGATTTTTTAGGTTATTTTTAAAATAATAACAAATTTTTTTACCCCTAAAATTGGAACATAAATGTTAAGACTTAAAATTAACAAAATTAAAGTGAGTACACTTGACGCAAAAAAGTAAACTTTGAAGAGATCAATCATAATTCATAATGATCACAAATTTCATCTTCAGCTTCAACTTTCATCGCACCAATTTTGACTTGAAAAATAAAGACGAAAAATAAACATTTAAGTTTAGATTTTACGAATGAGATATAAATAATATGAATCGCAGTAATACCAAACTTAAATACCTCAAGTTGACTTGCAATTTCTCTTATTGTGTCATTTGACTCCACATTTTGTACAAGTAATAGTGTTATGTGCTCGACTCATTCTTGTGAGATTTCTCTCTTCGTTGACAACCTTAGTTTTTTTTTTGGCCTACTAGGAGCCCGTCGCCGAATCGGTGGTGGAATTTGTGTGGTTGGCATAGTTGGCCAAAGATTTGGTCCATTGGTAAAATTTCTAAAAACTTAGAAAAAACTAAAAATATATACGAGAAACATTTTTTAAGAATTTATGAAAAAATTTACCTTATAAAAATGTGACGACCTAAAAACAAATTTTGCACAAATTTCTGAGAATGTGTTGCCCAACAATTTTTTTTTTTTGAAATGTGAGTATTTTTTAGAATGCGATGTCCTCGAAATTTTTTTGAAAGTTTTTTGCACAAATTTTTGAGAAACATTATACCTCCAAGGCAGTACCGGCTTGAAATTTGGAGTTCCGGAGATGACTGTCTGAGAAAGGGGCAGGAACTATGAATGTCAGGGAGCAGTACCAGAGCGACAGTGGCAACGGAAGTCGGACCTTGTTCTACCAAGAGGATGCTCGTCGGAGAGGGAAATCTGGAGGTCGAGGAGTGGGTGGCTCGTCGGAGAGAGAAACCTGGAGGTCGGGAGGAGGTTCGTCGCCCTTCCTCCTGGAGGAGGCTCGTCGCTCTTGTTGAATACTCGGGCCGGGAGAAAGATAAATCTGATTTTTTAGGTTATTTTTAAAATAATAACAAATTTTTTTACCCCTAAAATTGGAACATAAATGTTAAGACTTAAAATTAACAAAATTAAAGTTAGTACACATGACGCAAAAAAGTAAACTTTGAAGAGATCAATCATAATTCATAATGATCACAAATTTCATCTTCAACTTCAACTTTCATCGCTCCAATTTTGACTTGAAAAATAAAGAAGAAAAATAAACATTTAAGTTTAGATTTTACAAATGAGATATAAATAATATGAATAGCAGTAATACCAAACTTAAATACCTCAAGTTGACTTGCAATTTCTCTTATTGTGTCATTTGACTCTACGTTTTGTACAAGTAATAGCGTTATGTGCTCGACTCCTTCTTGTGAGATTTCTCTCTTCGTTGACAACCGTAGTTTTTTTTTGGCCTACCAGGAGCCCGTCGCCGAATCGGTGGTGGAATTTGTGTGGTTGGCATTGTTGGCAAAGATTTAGTCCATTGGTAAAATTTCTAAAAACTTAGAAAAAACTAAAAATATATACGAGAAACATTTTTTTAGAATTTATGAAAAAATTTACCTTATAAAAATGTGACGACCTAGAAACAAATTTTGCACAAATTTCTGAGAATGTGTTGCCCTACAATTTTTTTTTTGAAATGTGAGTATTTTTTAGAAAGCGATGTCCTCGAAATTTTTTTGAAAGTATTTTGCACAAATTTCTGAGAAACATTATACCTCCAAGGCAGTACCGGCTTGAAATTTGGAGGTCGGGGAGGAGTTCCGGAGATGACTGTCTGAGAAAGGGGCAGGAACTATGAATGTCAGGGAGCAGTACCAGAGCGACAGTGGCAACGGAAGTCGGACCTTGTTCCACCAAGAGGATGCACGTCGGAGAGGGAAATCTGGAGGTCGGGGAGTGGGTGGCTCGTCGGAGAGGGAAACCTGGAGGTCGGGAGGAGGTTCGTCGCCCTTCCTCCTGGAGGAGGCTCGTCGCTCTTGTTGAATACTCGGGCCGGGAGAAAGATAAATCTGATTTTTTAGGTTATTTTTAAAATAATAACAAATCTTTTTACCCCTAAAATTGGAACATAAATGTTAAGACTTAAAATTAACAAAATTAAAGTGAGTACACATGACGCAAAAAAGTAAACTTTGAAGAGATCAATCATAATTCATAAAGATCACAAATTTCATCTTCAGCTTCAACTTTCATCGCTCCAATTTTGACTTGAAAAATAAAGACGAAAAATAAACATTTAAGTTTAGATTTTACAAATGAGATATAAATAATATGAATAGCAGTAATACCAAACTTAAATACCTCAAGTTGACTTGCAATTTCTCTTATTGTGTCATTTGACTCCACATTTTGTACAAGTAATAGTGTTATGTGCTCGACTCATTCTTGTGAGATTTCTCTCTTTGTTGACAACCTTAGTTTTTTTTTGGCCTACCAGGAGCCCGTCGCCGAATCGGTGGTGGAATTTGTGTGGTTGGCATAGTTGGCCAAAGATTTGGTCCATTGGTAAAATTTCTAAAAACTTAGAAAAAACTAAAAATATATACGAGAAACATTTTTTGAGAATTTATGAAAAAATTTACCTTATAAAAATGTGACGACCTAGAAACAAATTTTGCACAAATTTCTGAGAATGTGTTGCCCTACAAATTTTTTTTTTTTGAAATATGAGTATTTTTTAGAATGCGATGTCCTCGAAATTTTTTTGAAAGTTTTTTGCACAAATTTCTGAGAAACATTATACCTCCAAGGCAGTACCGGCTTGAAATTTGGAGGTCGGGGAGGAGTTCCGGAGATGACTGTCTGAGAAAGGGGCAGGAACTGTGAATGTCAGGGAGCAGTACCAGAGCGACAGTGGCAACGGAAGTCGGACCTTGTTCCACCAAGAGGATGCTCGTCGGAGAGGGAAATCTGGAGGTCGGGGAGTGGGTGGCTCGTCGGAGAGGGAAACCTGGAGGTCGGGAGGAGGTTCGTCGCCCTTCCTCCTGGAGGAGGCTCGTCGCTCTAGTTGAATACTCGGGCCGGGAGAAAGATAAATCTGATTTTTTAGGTTATTTTTAAAATAATAACAAATTTTTTTACCCCTAAAATTGGAACATAAATGTTAAGACTTAAAATTAACAAAATTAAAGTGAGTACACATGACGCAAAAAAGTAAACTTTTAAGAGATCAATCATAATTCAAAATGATCACAAATTTCATCTTCAGCTTCAACTTTCATCGCTCCAATTTTGACTTGAAAAATAAAGACGAAAAATAAACATTTAAGTTTAGATTTTACAAATGAGATATAAATAATATGAATAGTAGTAATACCAAACTTAAATACCTCAAGTTGACTTGCAATTTCTTTTATTGTGTCATTTGACTCCACATTTTGTACAAGTAATAGTGTTATGTGCTCGACTCATTCTTGTGAGATTTCTCTCTTCGTTGACAACCGTAGTTTTTTTTGGCCTACCAGGAGCCCGTCGCCGAATCGGTGGTGGAATTTCTGTGGTTGGCATAGTTGGCCAAAGATTTGGTCCATTGGTAAAATTTCTAAAAACTTAGAAAAAACTAAAAATATATACGAGAAACATTTTTTGAGAATTTATGAAAAAATTTACCTTATAAAAATGTGACGACCTAGAAACAAATTTTGCACAAATTTCTGAGAATGTGTTGCCCTACAATTTTTTTTTTGAAATGTGAGTATTTTTTAGAATGCGATGTCCTCGAAATTTTTTTGAAAGTATTTTGCACAAATTTCTGAGAAACATTATACCTCCAAGGCAGTACCGGCTTGAAATTTGGAGGTCGGGGAGGAGTTCCGGAGATGACTGTCTGAGAAAGGGGCAGGAACTATGAATGTCAGGGAGTAGTACCAGAGCGACAGTGGCAACGGAAGTCGGACCTTGTTCCACCAAGAGGATGCTCGTCGGAGAGGGAAATCTGGAGGTCGGGGAGTGGGTGGCTCGTCGGAGAGGGAAACCTGGAGGCCGGGAGGAGGTTCGTCGCCCTTCCTCCTGGAGGAGGCTCGTCGCTCTTGTTGAATACTCGGGCCGGGAGAAAGATAAATCTGATTTTTTAGGTTATTTTTAAAATAATAACAAAATTTTTTACCCCTAAAATTGGAACATAAATGTTAATACTTAAAATTAAAGTGAGTACACATGACGCAAAAAAGTAAACTTTGAAGAGATCAATCATAATTCATAATGATCACAAATTTCATCTTCAGCTTCAACTTTCATCGCTCCAATTTTGACTTGAAAAATAAAGAAGAAAAATAAACATTTAAGTTTAGATTTTACAAATGAGATATAAATAATATGAATAGCAGTAATACTGTTTGCCCAGAAAGCCCGCGACCTCCTCCTGCTAGTCAATTTGTCCGGTCTCAGCGGTCTCCGTTTTGGTGATCGCCCAGACCGCCAGCCGCCTCCTCAGCCGGAATTTTCTAAGTGTCAAGCGGTCAGAATAGTGCGAGACCGCCAGATCGAACAGTCTGATTGTTTTTCTTATTTTTGTTATCTGTACCCCTCCTCCCTGCCCTGGCTCTCCTGTATCCCGGGCAGCCCGTAGTTTTCAGTTCTGCCCGTTTGGGCAGCCCCCTCGTCTATAAATAGAGGGGTAGGGGTACTAGGAAAAGGACTTTTGGCTCCGAGACTCCAGCTTACAACCTGTGTAAGCGGTCTCATTTCATCGTGATCGCCATTTCCGTGATCGTTTTTCCTTTATTCCAGCATCTTTTGTCTTAGTAACCTGCACTTCGCAGTTTTCTCTCATCCCTCTTAGTGTGAATTTTGGAGGTACCATTTTTGACACCAACAGAACGAACACGCGACCTTCAGATCCGAAGTGTCAGGTGAAATCCAGACTTTCAAGATGGCTGATCGCCGTAGAGGTCGTCCCCTGCGATCTCGATCTCCCAGCGTTCCCCCTTCCGATCACAACCCTTTAGAAGCGCTTGAGCGCCGCTTCGAGCTTCGTGTTGAACAGGCTCTCCGTGAGGCCGCTCGAGCCAGGCAGGATGCCACTTCTGTTCAGCAGGAGACCGCGCGGTCTCAACAAGAGGCCGCTCAAGACCGGCAAGAAGTCGTCCGGGCTCAGCAGGAGTCTGCGAAGCAGATTGAGGCTATGAACCAGGTTCTAGCCGCGATCTCCCAGAAGATCCTTCCCCAATCCTCCCAGGTCGCCACTCCAGACTGCATGGCAGGCGGTCACCCGAGCGATCACCCCGTTTTCCAGCCCGCAGTTCCTCAGCGATCTCAGCATGAGGAGTTCGCCGCCCGTCGTAATTCTTTCCGAGCTACAGCTCAGGGGCCTCCAGCCCAGTCCCTGAATTTCGAAGAGGGGTTTGCTTACCCTCAAGATCCTCCTGCCCCTTTTCTTCCTCCTCCTGGACCTTCTGCTTTTGAGGAGCCTTCCCCCTTTACCGACGAGATTCGTCGGGATCCGATTCCTCACGGATTCAAAGAACCTCGTCTTCCAGCGTATACAGGAGAAACCGACCCGATGTGCCATCTTCAGGCCTTCGAGTCTGCTGTTGCCCTCAGGACCATTTCAGATGGGGTAAGATGCAAGCTGATGGTCACCTCCTTTGTTGGGTCGGCCATGGAATGGTTCTATAAGCTGCCTTGTCAGTCTATCCCGAGCTTTGCTGCCCTGAGGCAAGAGCTCCTTCTAAGGTTTGCCACTGCGAAGAAAAGGAAGAGTGGTCCTGCGACCCTCTCTAAGATTAAGCAAGGCGACAACGAAACTGCGGCGCATTTCGTTGACCGCTTTCAGAAAGAGATCTTGGGAGTTAGGGATATGGATCCCGAGCTCTATATGGTGGCTTTGATCAGTGGCCTGCAGGAGGGTCCTCTGAAGTTCAAAGTCACAACCAAGGAGCCCAGCTCCTATCAGGAGCTGATCAGCATTGCCAATCGCTACATAGAAGGGGAGATCAACAACCCCACCTATGTGAGCAATTTTACAAACAGGGCCACTCAGAAAGGCTCTGCGGGATTTTATCCGGCTCCGACCTCTAAGCCTCGGCAAGAGCTCCCACCTCCGGCTCCGAGAGGTAAGAATTACCGCAACAACCGCTTCAACAGAGGTAATCAATCCTTCCCGCTTCAAAATTCATTTCTTCCAACTCCTGTTACTCCTGCTCCGCAAGTCACCCCCATCCACCAGATCCAGTATGCTCAACCTCCTCTTCTACCCATTCCTTCGCTTTACAATGAGTCCCAGGAGTCCTTCACGGACTTCGGCGTTTCTATGTGTGAAGTGCTTCAAGTCCTTCAGAAGCAGCCCTTTTTCAAGAGGCCAGCTCCGCTGAATTCTGACCCGAAAACCAGAAACCCAACTCTCTATTGTGAATATCACAGAGAAAGGGGGCATTTGACAGAGGACTGTAGAGCTCTTCGCTTATTTCTAGAGAAATTATTAAAGGAGGGGAAGCTCCGCGATCTCATTCAAAAGAATGATTCTGCCAAAGCTTCAACCTCTAAGGCCAAGGAGGTAGCGGAAGTTCACTGGGAGTGCGAGGAAGTAGATGATGTTGGCCATCTGGGCAACATCGGTTTTCCCAGCGAATGTGTGGACGCTAACGATGAGGGTGCCTTGGGCAACCTCTTCTGCATTCATGGGGGTGCAGGCCCGGAGTCCTCAAGAAAGGCTATTCTGAAAAGGGTTTATCAATCAGAGGTTGTTGCCACCTCTTCAGCACCGGTCTGGGGAACAGTTACTTTCGGTGAGGAAGACCTTTCTCAGACCGCGAATCCTTTTGACGATGCGGTCGTCATCAAAGCTGTAATTGAAAATTATACAGTAGAGAAGATTCTGATTGACACAGGAAGTTCAGTTAATGTGCTCTTCAAACCCGCCTTCGAGGCGTTGAAGACAGGTAAAACCCTCCTTTCAACTGAAGGCCCCCTCTATGGTTTTTCAGGAGAAAAGAAAGAAGTGGAAGGGCTCGTTACTCTTTCTGTGGTTCTGGGAGGGATAGTGAAGTTGGTCAAATTCATAGTCGTTGATGCTCCCAGTAGCTACAACGCCATCTTTGGAAGACCCTTCCTAAATGCCTATCAAGCCATCGTCTCCACCTACCATCAAACGGTGAAGTTCGCCTTGAACGGCAAACAACACCGAATCAGGAGCGACCCAAGGAAGGCCAGGGAATGCTATGTAAAGACGGTCAACATGATCGTATCCTCTCCTCAAGAAATCATGATGGCTGAATCAATTGAAGCTCCTGAACAAGTTCCAGTTGCAGAAGAAATTGAAGAGGATGCAAGAGATGGAGTTCACTTGGAACCTGCCCAAGCAACTCAGAAGGTCCGGATCAGCGAGGAAGATGAGAGCAAGAGCCTCTCCATCAACGCTGAATTGTCCGAAGCTGACAAGGGTCAGCTCATCTCTTGTCTTCTGCAAAATCTAGACATCTTCGCCTGGTCGGCAGACGACATGCCTGGAGTGGACCCAGATGTTGTTTGCCATCATCTCAATCTCGACCCAAACTTCATCCCGATTCAGCAAAAGAAGAGGTCCGTTGCAACTACTCTGGCACAGCCTATCCGTGAAGAGGTAGAGAAGCTCCTGAAGGCAAAGTTCATCCAGCCAATTCAATACCCGGAATGGGTGTCAAACGTTGTAATGGTAAAGAAGTCGGGTGGAAAGTGGAGGATGTGTGTCGACTTTACTAAACTCAATAAAGCTTGCCCCAATGATTGCTACCCCTTGCCTCGGATAGATTCCTTAGTAGATTCTGCGGTAGGTTATTCTTTTATGAGTTTTTTAGATGCTTTTTCAGGTTATCATCAAATCAGAATGCTAAAGAAGTTTTTTAGATGCTTTTATGAAAGTGGAGGAATGTGATGATGCTTTCATTCAGCTGAAGAAGCAATTGACATCAACTCCTTTGCTTCAAAGCCCGCGAGAGGGGGAAAACCTATTTCTTTATTTGGGAGTCGGAACCGACGCCATAAGCTCTGTCCTGGTTCGAGAGGAGAAAAAGAAACAATTTCCGGTCTATTACGTGAGTCGAATCATGAAGAATGCAGAGACTCGTTATCCTATTCTCGAAAAGTTGGCTTTAATGCTTATAACTTCAGCAAGAAGACTAAGGCCATATTTTCAAGCTCACTCAATTTTAGTCGTTACTGATCTCCCATTGAAGAGTGTCTTGGAGAAGCCGGAGCATTCAGGCAGATTGGCAAAGTGGGCAATTGAGCTCAGTGAGTTTGACATATCTTATGTTCCAAGAATGGCAATCAAAGCTCAAGTCTTAGCAGACTTCATGGTGGATGCTAAAGAAGTTGAGTCGCAGAAGGGGGTCGGAGTACCCCTTGCCTGGAAAATCTTCGTGGATGGAGCTTCAGGGAAAAATTCTTCCGGAGCGGGAGTTGTCTTAATCAACCCAAATGGAGTAAGGCTGGATCAAGCACTGAAGTTTTATTTTCAAGTGACAAACAATCAAGCGGAATATGAGGCTTTGCTAGCCGGTCTCAAGTTTGCCAGGGAACTGGGGATTGATGATATCGAAGTTTTCACAGATTCTTTGGTGATGGCTTCTCAAGTAAATGGGACTTTCGAGACTAGAGATAGTATCTTGAAGCAGTATTTGACTCTGGTAAAAATTGAGGTTGGGAAGTTCAAAAGCTTTACTATCAATCATATCCCAAGAGGTGAGAACGTGGAAGCAGATGAGTTGGCAAAATTTGGGCTTCTTTCAGGGGGAACAACTTCGGAGTTGTTTCGCCCGACGATTGAAGAAGGAGAGGTCATGGAGATTGATCAACATCAGTCTTGGATGGATCCGTTTGTTCTTTATCTTTCAACTGGAGAGCTCCATTCTTCAATAAAGGATAGGAAAAGGTTTAAACGGAAAGCGGCTAACTATTATCTTGTTGCAGGAGTGCTTTATAGGAGAACTTTCCTTTCACCATTAGCACGGTGTGTTTCGGAGGAGGAGATTCCAGCGGTCCTTCAGGAGGTCCATTTTGGAGAATGTGGAAGTCACTCTGGAGCCAGAACATTGGAAAAAAGAATTCTAAGGCAAGGCTATTTTTGGCCTCAAATGAGGAAAGATGCGGAAAAATTTGCTAAGAAATGTGTAAAGTGCCAGAAGTTTGCTCCTCTCCAAAATCAGCCGGCTCAACAACTCAAGTCAATAGCAACTCCATGGCCGTTTGCAGTTTGGGGAATGGATTTGATTGGGCCTTTTCCTATGGCAAGCGGGCAACGTCGATATATAATAGTTATGATCGACTACTTCACCAAGTGGATAGAAGCAAAGGCATTGGCCAAAATTACGACTCAAGCTGTGAAAAATTTTATTTGGGGAGAGATAGTATGTCGGCACGGAATCCCGATGGCAATCATCACGGATAACGGTTCCCAGTTCAACAATTCAATTCTTATTAATTTCTGTAAGCAAATTGGCATCGAACTACGTTTCGCTTCCGTGCATCATCCAAGAAGCAATGGGCAGGTAGAGGCCGCCAACAAACTCATCATAAATCTCTTAAAAAAGAAGGTAGAAAATGTCAGGGGCAACTGGGCAGAACAACTACCTTCCGTCTTATGGGCCTTGAGGACAACTCCAAGTTCTGCTACTGGGGAGACTCCATTCAAATTGTCACACGGTTCCGAAGCCCTTATTCCGGTGGAATTTGAAGTAAAAAGCCCAAGAGTCTTATTAGCGCAACAGAATCAAATTGATTGGATGGAAGGAAATGATGAAGAACTAAAATGCAGCCTTGATTTAATTGAAGAATTGAGAGATACGGCAATCACCAGGCAAGAAGAGGTAAAGAGAAGAATGGCGAGGCTATTCAACAAAAATGTAAGAATCAAAGAGTTCGCTATTGGGGATCTAGTCCTGAAAAAAGTAGATTCAGCAGCAAGAGCTGGTTCAGTTGGAAAGCTTAACCCAAATTGGGCGGGGCCGTTTGTGGTAAAGAGCGTGCTTAAAAATGGCGCTTATCATCTCCAAACTTATGAAGGGAAAGAATTGCCTCACTCATGGAGCGGAGATGATCTCAAACTCTTCTTTTCTTAAATGTTCGTATCCGATTCACCCATTCTTTTTCTCACTTTTTCCTTCTCAAATGTCATGCAGGTATTATCAAAGCATTCGCAATATGAGTAATGGGTGACAAGTTTTAAGAATGTTATTTTTCGAAGAGCCAAAAACCTGTCAAGTGAGACATCGACGGATCCTACTATCTTCCCCCTCGACTTGTTAGCTCGACGTGTAATTCTGCCAGGACCACAGATATCGGGGAGATTTCGAATCTGTGTAGCAGTAGCTCGCCAAGCTTGAGCGGTGGAAGTTTAGGATACCGGGTCCTTGCTGACATCTGGCACACCTCAGCATTTCAAGGGGGTCTAGGTGGCTGGCTCAGCTCTGTCATGCATTAAGAAGGACATTGTTACGATCTTAATGATCTTTCAGGGAAAGCAATGTCGGTATAGCCTCCGCGGCATGACCACACCTGCCCTACCGATCATTTTGATCCGTAACTTTCGAATACTCGTTGAAGCGTGGTTAAGTAAGGGTCGGTCAGAAACATCCATGACCGTCGCCTGAACCTTAGATTGGCATGTTTGCAGTAAATTCAATAATCCTTTGTTTAAAAGGAGAGGCAATGTCGGTATAGCCTCCGCGGCATGACCACACATTCTTTTTGGATCATTCCTAGAGATCCAATTTTCATATCTTCTTACTTCAGAAAGAAAAAAAAAATCTTATTCATCCCTTTGTATTGGGATCGGGCGGTCAGAAATTTTTGAGACCGCATGTTTTTCTTTCCAACTATCTTCAAAGAGTGATTTGTCATTTATAATCGCCGGGCATGACTTTTTCAGGATAATTGAGGTCGCTATTCAGAAAGCTCTTATGCCGACTTGACAGAGCTCGACCCGGTCTCAGTAAGATAGAGATTCTAGTATTCTCGTTATTCAAGGTTACACGGAATAATCATGATGCCCTGTTTCCCATCGAGTTGGGTTTTTCTTCAAAAAAGGGGCGGTCTGGATATAATGTGATCGCTGAACTGGAGATTTATGAAGAGGTATTCTTTTTATAATCTTGGTTATCAAGGGGCCATCAAATGGATTTCCTGTCATTTGGGCGCCGATCACCCAGAGTTCAATGAATTCAAATCATCTTCAAGATATAGTTTTCTTATATCGCGACCTGTGTAATATGAGACCGCATGACTATTGTGAATAAGTTGGTTATTTTCTGATCACAGTTAAGTTGCTGAATTTCTTTCAGTGATCTGGTTATCTCGAGATCGCAGAGTAGTTTTTGTTTATGACAGAATCAGTTTCTTTTAAAGTCTTTGGTGTCTTTCCAAGAGATCGCTACTTGAAGTTCTTTAAATAATTGATATAAAATTGTGATAAACTCAAGGCATTGAGATCGAATGCCGATTTTAAATTCGGAAGAACAAATAAATATATGCATCCAAAACAAACTTATTCACTTAGGCAAAATCCAACAGATATCAAATTTTTATATATATTCTGAAATGTCAATTACAACAAGACCGCTCGGTCTCCAAAAAGGAAAAAGGGAAGTTATTACAATTCACTCCTTCTTTGATCTCTTCGGAGATCGCTCATCTAAAGAAGTGGAATCAGTGTCTGCAGAAGATTCTTCCGATTTACTAAGAGGAATTCTGGATCCAGAGCTAGAACCCGAGCTTGAGTCCCGGCCTTGAGTGTAGCGGCTTCCGCTTTCTTCATCTTCGATCACCACGTCTTCATCTTGACCCGCGGTCTCATCAATAAAATCCGCGGTCTCTTCAGCAGTCACAGACTGCTCTTCAATCCTCTGTGCCGCATCAGGGAAGAGATCGGCAAACGTAATGTCCTTATACTCTTCAGTAAAACCACCTCGAACTCGAACCTCATTCAGCACTTGGTCGGCGGTCTCCTTAATATGATGCATCATGGCCCTCTGAAAAGCCGGATTTTCAGGGTCATAAGCTGCATTTTCAGATCGCTGCAAAAGAGATATGGGTTAGACCGCGCGATCGTAGGTAACGCGTTCATAAAATATTAAGTAAAATTCTTACTTTTCTTTCTTCTTGCAAGGCAGTTATTTCGTCCAGAGCGCCGCGAAGAGACCGCCCCATATGGTGATTTAAGATCGCACTCCTAGCGGTCACCTGGGCACAGAGATCGGGGAGAGCATCGGTCTCTATATTCAATATTTCATTTGTATTCCTTTTTCCATACAGAGCCGAAGTGACCGCATATGCGTGGCGGGTCACTTTTCCACTCCATAAAGGAAGATCGGTGGAAACCTTCACAGACCTTCCTTTGGCCGCCCATTTGAGGAGAGGTTTTCCTTTAATATCTTTCATCTTTCTTTTAAAACCAATCAATGGAAAATCTCGCTCGGCGGTCTCAGAGGTGGTGCCAAACACATCGGCCTCGCGCTTCAGCCTTCTCTCCCTCTGAGTAAGAACCTCTGCAGCTGGGGAGATAGGATCTTGAACAGGGACCGCAAAAGTCGCTAAAAAACGGGAAAAGTTAGGAAAACATACAAAAGGTATGAAAGGAAATTATTCGAGACCGCAAGAAAAGCTTACTTTCAGCCGGTGTAATCTCGGCGATCTCGGGCCAGATCGCTAGATAATGAACAAGATCGATCCTCTTGCCCGCCAAGAAAGCCAAGATTTTCAGTTCCTCTTCTGAGACCGCTTTTATCTTCTTAAAGATGCTGTCATGTCGCGGAGAGGGTAAGTTCTTGAGACCGCCAAGGTCACCTTCAAAGACAAGAAACCTTTCTGTCCAGAAAGAGATCTTGTTTGGAAGATTCAGGATTTTTATTCCGTCTGCTGAAAAGTACATCAAACCTTTGAACTCTTCCTTTTTTCTGCCTTCCTTCAAGATCTTTGCGGTAAAGGTTGCACGGAACAGATTCATTGTAAACTTCACTCTTGCCGATCTCAAGTAATTAATGAAGACATTAACTAGACCGATCGAGTTCGGGGCCAATTGGGCGAGCACGAAGCCGTAGTATTCCAGGATCTCTAGCCATTCCCATGGGAGGGGAATCCTCAACCCATTATCAAAGTGATCGATGGGGATAATAAACTTTTTCTCCTCCGCAAAGTTCAACCTTTCTTGTTCGGTTGGCGGTCTCACAACTATCTGAGTTTGAATCATGTATTTCTTTATGAACTCAATATATTCATCTTTTGATAGACGACCTTGTTTGTGATCGGCATTCCGGAAGATGGTGGCGGAAGAAGCACGAGCGGACACCATTTTTAGCGATCGATGAGATCAGTGTTTAGGGCGCATTCAAGAAAGCGTAAAATGAAAGTCATGAAGACAGCTATTTATAGAAGATGAAGGGTCATTTCGTAATCATTACATCTTGAAGACCGCCCAGCTAAAACATGTTCAGACCGCTCGACCTATGCAAAGTAATATGAGCATACTATGGTTGGCGATCTCAATCAATAAAAAATGCAGCAGCAATACAAGCAATCCGGGCATAAAGAGATCAAAATTTAACAGATCAAGACCACACAACATTAAAATCAAAAACAGCCACAAATATATGGAGAAATAATAGGGAAATTTTACAAAAACAGTTTAAATTTGGAGACCGCCCGGTCTCAGGTTAAATGTTCATCTCCTAAGAGGCCTGTTTCTCCCTACATGAGCTGCGACATCTTGCATATCGTTCACTGCGGCCATAACCGACACCAGGCTGTGATTAGCCAGCATTGCAGACCGGTGAATTTTCGACATTTCCTTGTCCACCTGCTCCATGGGGATCAGTACAATCTCAGGTTACGGTCTCTCCGCTGGATGATCGCTGGAGGTACCCGGTCGCATCAGCATCTTTCCGTGACCGCTCCTCAGCCTCTCATTTTCCACGGACAGCGCCGCAGCTTTTCCCCTATAGTACTCAGCCTCCTTTTCGGCTTTCTTGAGAGCTCGAGCGATCTCTGCAACCCTCAGATCGCATTCTTCACGAATCCGCTTCTCATTGCTGCGCAATTTTTCTTCGAGATCACGGATCTGATCGTTCTGAGTCCGCTCCCTCATCAGCATAGAACGAACATCCTTGAACATAGGGTTGAGGATGTTGGTCAACTGAGGGGAGATCTCAATGTGCTGAGGAAGCTCTCCCTCCTCGATCTCAACATTTTCATTATCTGCGGTCACAAGAGATGGGTTATTTCAATCATGAGCATACAATCAAATAAGTTTTTTAAATGAACAGAAAGAGTACTTGGAAAGAAGTCAAGACCGCAGTCACGTAAAGCTCTTCTGGTATCTTTAGTGACCGCGGGATCTGCGATCAGAGAAAGGCGATCTGATCCCCTTAAGCGCTCCAGATCCATTCTTTCCAAATCTCTTTTCTGCGATTTTTCTCCCTCTTTTCTTCTCCTTTTTAATTCTTCATTACTTAAGAGGATATCATCGGTCTCAATAAAAACGATCCCGTGTTTTCTTTCAGGAGAAGCAAAACGAACTATAGGTAATGGAGGGAACTCAGCTGACTGGAGAATCATTTTATTCTTACCAGCTCGCGAAATCGAGACCGCCGCCGCACAATCTGCTGCAGCCTTGTTCGAGCGATCTCCCTGAAGAGAATCATCCGGGAGACCGCTAGAAAGCACAGTTTTTTCCTTGGCAATCTGCGGCCTCTCCGCGGTCTCCTCACCGTTTTTGTCCAAAGCCTGCAAGACCTCAGCCTTTTTTCTCTCTTTAGCAATCAGGGCCGCCTTTTCCTCAGCGACCCTAACAGCTTCTTTTTTCCTCTCCGCAGCGATCAGAGCCGCTCTCTCCTCAGCAACTCTGACCGCCTCCTTCTTCTTCTCTTCTTCAACGGCCTTAGCCGCCTCTCTCCTCTTCTCCTCTTCCTCCCTTTCCTTCTTATCTTTCTTCTCCTTGTCTTTCTTCTTCTCCTCGTCCTCCCTCTTTTTCTTCTCTTTTTTCTCCCTCTTTTCTTTCTTATCTTTTTCTTCTTTCTCCTTCTCTTTCTCTTCTTTTTCCCTCTTTTCCTCTACCTCTTTTTCTTTCTTCCTCCTCACTATCTCTTCCATCTCTATCTTTTTTCTTTCCTCCTCCTTTGCCTCGATCGCTGCGTCGGCGATCTCCTTCTCCCCGCCCGCGATCTCCTCATCAACGGCGGCATTTCTGAGAGCTGAAGCCTCTAAGGGATCCAACACCTGCAATGATGAAAAAGACGAATTATTAGAAGAAACCTCATCAAGGTAGGCGATTAATCCAGAATCATCCTCTCTTGGTAAGGTTGAGACCGCGGGAAGGAAGGGGAGACCGCTCTTATCATTCACCTTCCGAAACTCAGCGGAGTCTTCCAGATCGATGGATTCAGAAAATCTGGTCGCCTCCATGGCGGTCACATCTCCTCCTTCCTCATTTCTTCTGCTCCTCTTGTAAGTTAAACTGGATGGACTTGTATTTTTTCTCTTCCTGTCCTTTGCAGCGACCTCCTGGTCAGCGATCTTCTGCCTTAAGGATTCGGCCTCAGCTCCCTTCTGACGCAGCCCAGCCAGAATGATCTCGGTGGAAACGGTCTCAGAAAGCTTGGAAGATGTTTGACCCAGTGCCTCCAGGGATTTCTGACAATTAAAAGAAATGGAAAAGTCAGGCAATTTCCATACAGGATCTGAAGAAGTATAAGACAGGTCAGAAGCAACAGAGACCGGCACAATCGGGTCCTCAGGGAGCTCAGTTTTCTTTAGCGGAGATCGGGCGGTCTCCTTTGAAGTGCTCACATTTGTTAAAATCTTCGGTGCCTTCCTGCCTTTCTTTGAGCTAACACTTTCCTTTTTCCTAGGAGAGTTCACTTTCGACGGGAGAGCTTTTAAGAGGTCGAGCATAGTCATCTTTGTAAGATCGCACCTGCCTAATTAACAAAGACCGCTCAAATAGTGGAGTTCCTCGATATCTTGCAAAATGAAGTTATCAGCCGGTATTTATAGACCAAGCCGCATTAATGACGGTCGCGGTCTCAGCGGTCAAAGCTTACATTTTCGAAGTTCCAGGTGCAACTTAAAAATGTGCGGGGGTTATGTTTGCCCAGAAAGCCCGCGACCTCCTCCTGCTAGTCAATTTGTCCGGTCTCAGCGGTCTCCGTTTTGGTGATCGCCCAGACCGCCAGCCGCCTCCTCAGCAGGAATTTTCTAAGTGTCAAGCGGTCAGAATAGTGCGAGACCGCCAGATCGAACGGTCTGATTGTTTTTCTTATTTTTGTTATCTGCACCCCTCCTCCTTGCCCGGGCTCTCCTGTATCCCGGGCAGCCCGTAGTTTTCAGTTCTGCCCGTTTGGGCAGCCCCCTCGTCTATAAATAGAGGGGTAGGGGTACCAGGAAAAGGACTTTTGGCTCCGAGGCTCCAGCTTACAACCTGTGTAAGCAGTCTCATTTCATCGTGATTTCCGTGATCGTTTTTCCTTTATTCCAGCATCTTTTGTCCTAGTAACCTGCACTTCGCAGTTTTCTCCCATCCCTCTTAGTGTGAATTTTGGAGGTACCATTTTTGGCACCAACATCAACGAAGAGAGAAATCTCACAAGAATGAGTCGAGCACATAACACTATTACTTGTACAAAATGTGGAGTAAAATGACACAATAATAGAAATTGCAAGTCAACTTGAGGTATTTAAGTTTGGTATTACTGCTATTCATATTATTTATATCTCATTTGTAAAATCTAAACTTAAATGTTTATTTTTCGTCTTTATTTTTCAAGTCAAAAGTGGAGCGATGAAAGTTGAAGCTGAAGATGTAATTTGTGATCATTATGAATTATGATTGATCTCTTCAAAGTTTACTTTTTTGCGTCATGTGTACTCACTTTAATTTTGTTAATTTTAAGTCTTAACATTTATGTTCCAATTTTAGGGGTAAAAAAATTTGTTATTATTTTAAAAATAACCTAAAAAATCAGATTTATCTTTCTCCCGGCCCGAGTATTCAACAAGAGCGACGAGCCTCCTCCAGGAGGAAGGGCGACGAACCTCCTCCTGACCTCCAGGTTTCCCTCTCCGATGAGTCACCCACTCCCCGACCTCCAGATTTCCCTCTCCGACGAGCATCCTCTGGGTGGAACAAGGTCCGACTTACGTTGCCACTGTCGCTCTGGTACTACTCCCTGACATTCATAGTTCCTGCCCCTTTCTCAGACAGTCATCTCCGGAACTCCTCCCCGACCTCCAAATTTCAAGCCGGTACTGCCTTGGAGGTATAATGTTTCTCAGAAATTTGTGCAAAATACTTTCAAAAAAATTTCGAGGACATCGCATACTAAAAAATACTCACATTTCAAAAAAAAAATTTGTAGGGCAACACATTCTCAGAAATTTGTGCAAAATTTGTTTCTAGGTCGTCACATTTTTATAAGGTAAATTTTTTATAAATTCTCAAAAAATGTTTCTCGTATATATTTTTAGTTTTTTCTAAGTTTTTAGAAATTTTACCAATGGACCAAATCTTTGGCCAACTATGCAAACCACACAAATTCCACCACCGATTCGGCGACGGGCTCCTGGTAGGCCAAAAAAAAACTACGGTTGTCAACGAAGAGAGAAATCTCACAAGAATGAGTCGAGCACATAACACTATTACTTGTACAAAATGTGGAGTCAAATGACACAATAAGAGAAATTGCAAGTCAACTTGAGGTATTTAAGTTTGGTATTACTGCTATTCATATTATTTATATCTCATTTGTAAAATCTAAACTTAAATGTTTATTTTTCGTCTTTATTTTTCAAGTCAAAATTGGAGCGATGAAAGTTGAAGCTGAAGATGAAATTTGTGATCATTATGAATTATGATTGATCTCTTCAAAGTTTACTTTTTTGCGTCATGTGTACTCACTTTAATTTTGTTAATTTTAAGTCTTAACATATATGTTCCAATTTTAGGGGTAAAAAAATTTGTTATAATTTTAAAAATAACCTAAAAAATCAGATTTATCTTTCTCCCGGCCCGAGTATTCAACAAGAGCGACGAGCCTCCTCCAGGAGGAAGGGCGACGAACCTCCTCCCGACCTCCAGGTTTCCCTCTCCGACGAGCCACCCACTCCCCGACCTCCAGATTTCCCTCTCCGACGAGCATCCTCTTGGTGGAACAAGGTCCGACTTCCGTTGCCACTGTCGCTCTGGTACTACTCCCTGACATTCATAGTTCCTGCCCCTTTCTCAGACAGTCATCTCCGGAACTCCTCCCCGACCTCCAAATTTCAAGCCGGTACTGCCTTGGAGGTATAATGTTTCTCAGAAATTTGTGCAAAATACTTTCAAAAAAATTTCGAGAACACCGCATTCTAAAAAATACTCACATTTCAAAAAAAAAATTGTAGGGCAACACATTCTCAGAAATTTGTGCAAAATTTGTTTCTAGGTCGTCACATTTTTATAAGGTAAATTTTTTCATAAATTCTCAAAAAATGTTTCTCGTATATATTTTTAGTTTTTTCTAAGTTTTTAGAAATTTTACCAATGGACCAAATCTTTGGCCAACTATGCCAACCACACAAATTCCACCACCGATTCGGCGACGGGCTCCTGGTAGGCCAAAAAAAACTATGGTTGTCAACGAAGAGAGAAATCTCACAAGAATGAGTCGAGCACATAACACTATTACTTGTACAAAATGTGGAGTCAAATGACACAAAAAGAGAAATTGCAAGTCAACTTGAGGTATTTAAGTTTAGTATTACTGTTATTCATATTATTTATATCTCATTTGTAAAATCTAAACTTAAATGTTTATTTTTCGTCTTTATTTTTCAAGTCAAAATTGGAGCGATGAAAGTTGAAGCTGAAGATGAAATTTGTGATCATTATGAATTATGATTGATCTCTTCAAAGTTTACTTTTTTGCGTCATGTGTACTCACTTTAATTTTGTTAATTTTAAGTCTTAACATTTATGTTCCAATTTTAGGGTTAAAAAAATTTGTTATTATTTTAAAAATAACCTAAAAATCAGATTTATCTTTCTCCCGGCCCGAGTATTCAACAAGAGCGACGTGCCTCCTCTAGGAGGAAGGGCGACGAACCTCCTCCCGACCTCCAGGTTTCCCTCTCCGACGAGCCACCCACTCCCTGACCTCCAGATTTCCCTCTCCGACGAGCATCCTCTTGGTGAAACAAGGTCCGACTTCCGTTGCCACTGTCGCTCTGGTACTACTCCCTGACATTCATAGTTCCTGCCCCTTTCTCAGACAGTCATCTCCGAAACTCCTCCCCGACCTCCAAATTTCAAGCCGGTACTACCTTGGAGGTATAATGTTTCTCAGAAATTTGTGCAAAATACTTTCAAAAAAATTTCGAGGACATCGCATTCTAAAAAATACTCACATTTCAAAAAAAAAAATTTGTAGGGCAACACATTCTAAGAAATTTGTGCAAAATTTGTTTCTAGGTCGTCACATTTTTATAAGGTAAATTTTTTCATAAATTCTCAAAAAATGTTTCTCGTAAATATTTTTAGTTTTTTCTAAGTTTTTAGAAATTTTACCAATGGACCAAATCTTTGGCCAACTATGCCAACCAAACAAATTCCACCACCGATTCGGCGACGGGCTC
Organism: Dactylorhiza incarnata; assembly: GCA_033032865.1. NCBI lineage: Eukaryota > Viridiplantae > Streptophyta > Magnoliopsida > Asparagales > Orchidaceae > Dactylorhiza > Dactylorhiza incarnata. Next base: position 421,634 of record JAWHQI010000434.1, read on the forward strand.
CTGGTAGGACAAAAAAAACTACGGTTGTCAACGAAGAGAGAAATCTCACAAGAATGAGTCGAGCACATAACACTATCACTTGTACAAAATGTGGAGTCAAATGACACAATAAGAGAAATTGCAATTCAACTTGAGGTATTTAAGTTTGGTATTACTGCTATTCATATTATTTATATCTCATTTGTAAAATCTAAACTTAAATGTTTATTTCTCGTCTTTATTTTTCAAGTCAAAATTGGAGCGATGAAAGTTGAAGCTGAAGATGAAATTTGTGATCATTATGAATTATGATTGATCTCTTCAAAGTTTACTTTTTTACGTCATGTGTACTCACTTTAATTTTGTTAATTCTAAGTCTTAACATTTATGTTCCAATTTTAGGGGTAAAAAAATTTGTTATTATTTTAAAAATAACCTAAAAAATCAGATTTATCTTTCTCCCGGCCCGAGTATTCAACAAGAGCGACGAGCCTCCTCCAGGAGGAAGGGCGACGAACCTCCTCCCGACCTCCAGGTTTCCCTCTCCGACGAGCCACCCACTCCCCGACCTCCAGATTTCCCTCTCCGACGAGCATCCTCTTGGTGGAACAAGGTCCGACTTCCGTTGCCACTGTCGCTCTGGTACTACTCCCTGACATTCATAGTTCCTGCCCCTTTCTCAGACAGTCATCTCCGGAACTCCTCCCCGACCTCCAAATTTCAAGCCGGTACTGCCTTGGAGGTATAATGTTTCTCAGAAATTTGTGCAAAATACTTTCAAAAAAATTTCGAGGACATCGCATTCTAAAAAATACTCACATTTCAAAAAAAAAAATTGTAAGGCAACACATTCTCAGAAATTTGTGCAAAATTTGTTTCTAGGTCGTCACATTTTTATAAGGTAAATTTTTTCATAAATTCTCAAAAAATGTTTCTCGTATATATTTTTAGTTTTTTCTAAGTTTTTAGAAATTTTACCAATGGACCAAATCTTTGGTCAACTATGCCAACCACACAAATTCCACCACCGATTCGGCGACGGGCTCCTGGTAGGCCAAAAAAAAACTACGGTTGTCAACGAAGAGAGAAATCTCACAAGAATAAGTCGAGCACATAACACAATTACTTGTACAAAATGTGGAGTCAAATGACACAATAAGAGAAATTGCAAGTCAACTTGAGGTATTTAAGTTTGGTATTACTGCTATTCATATTATTTATATCTCATTTGTAAAATCTAAACTTAAATGTTTATTTTTCGTCTTTATATTTCAAGTCAAAATTGGAGCGATGAAAGTTGAAGCTGAAGATGAAATTTGTGATCATTATGAATTATGATTGATCTCTTCAAAGTTTACTTTTTGCGTCATGTGTACTCACTTTAATTTTGTTAATTCTAAGTCTTAACATTTATGTTCCAATTTTAGGGGTAAAAAAATTTGTTATTATTTTAAAAATAACCTAAAAAATCAGATTTATCTTTCTCCCGGCCCGAGTATTCAACAAGAGCGATGAGCCTCCTCCAGGAGGAAGGGCGACGAACCTCCTCCCGACCTCCAGGTTTCCCTCTCCGACGAGCCACCCACTCCCCGATCACCAGATTTCCCTCTCCGACGAGCATCCTCTTGGTGGAACAAGGTCCGACTTCTGTTGCCACTGTCGCTCTGGTACTACTCCCTGACATTCATAGTTCCTGCACCTTTCTCAGACAGTCATCTCCGGAACTCCTCCCCGACCTCCAAATTTCAAGCCGGTACTGCCTTGGAGGTATAATGTTTCTCAGAAATTTGTGCAAAATACTTTCAAAAAAATTTCGAGGACATCGCATTCTAAAAAATACTCACATTTCAAAAAAAAAATTTGTAGGGCAACACATTCTCAGAAATTTGTGCAAAATTTGTTTCTAGGTCGTCGCATTTTTATAAGGTAAATTTTTTCATATATTCTCAAAAAATGTTTCTCGTATATATTTTTAGTTTTTTCTAAGTTTTTAGAAATTTTACCAATGGACCAAATCTTTGGCCAACTATGCCAACCACACAAATTCCACCACCGATTCGGCGACGGGCTCCTGGTAGGCCAAAAAAAACTACGGTTGTCAACGAAGAGAGAAATCTCACAAGAATGAGTCGAGCACATAACACTATTACTTGTACAAAATGTGGAGTCAAATGATACAATAAGAGAAATTGCAAGTCAACTTGAGGTATTTAAGTTTGGTATTACTGCTATTCATATTATTTATATCTCATTTGTAAAATCTAAACTTAAATGTTTATTTTTCGTCTTTATTTTTCAAGTCAAAATTGGAGCGATGAAAGTTGAAGCTGAAGATGAAATTTGTGATCATTATGAATTATGATTGATCTCTTCAAACTTTACTTTTTTGCGTCATGTGTACTCACTTTAATTTTGTTAATTTTAAGTCTTAACATTTATGTTCCAATTTTAGGGGTAAAAAAATTTGTTATTATTTTATAAATAACCTAAAAAATCAGATTTATCTTTCTCCCGGCCCGAGTATTCAACAAGAGCGACGAGCCTCCTCCAGGAGGAAGGGCGACGAACCTACTCCCGACCTCCAGGTTTCCCTCTCCGACGAGCCACCCACTCCCCGACCTCCAGATTTCCCTCTCCGACGAGCATCCTCTGGGTGGAACAAGGTCCGACTTCCGTTGCCACTGTCGCTCTGGTACTACTCCCTGACATTCATAGTTCCTGCCCCTTTCTCAGACAGTCATCTCCGGAACTCCTCCCCGACCTCCAAATTTCAAGCCGGTACTGCCTTGGAGGTATAATGTTTCTCAGAAATTTGTGCAAAATACTTTCAAAAAAATTTCGAGGACATCGCATTCTAAAAAATACTCACATTTCAAAAAAAAATTTGTAGGGCAACACATTCTCAGAAATTTGTGCAAAATCTGTTTCTAGGTCGTCACATTTTTATAAGGTAAATTTTTTCATAAATTCTCAAAAAATGTTTCTCGTATATATTTTTAGTTTTTTCTAAGTTTTTAGAAATTTTACCAATGGACCAAATCTTTGGCCAACTATGCCAACCACACAAATTCCACCACCGATTCGGCGACGGGCTCCTGGTAGGCCAAAAAAAACTACGGTTGTCAACGAAGAGAGAAATCTCACAAGAATGAGTCGAGCACATAACACTATTATTAGTACAAAATATGGAGTCAAATGACACAATAAGAGAAATTGCAAGTCAACTTGAGGTATTTAAGTTTGGTATTACTGCTATTCATATTATTTATATCTCATTTGTAAAATCTAAACTTAAATGTTTATTTTTCGTCTTTATTTTTCAAGTCAAAATTGGAGCGATGAAAGTTGAAGCTGAAGATGAAATTTGTGATTATTATGAATTATGATTGATCTCTTCAAAGTTTACTTTTTTGCATCATGTGTACTCACTTTAATTTTGTTAATTTTAATTCTTAACACTTATGTTCCAATTTTAGGGGTAAAAAAATTTGTTATTATTTTAAAAATAACCTAAAAAATCAGATTTATCTTTCTCCCGGCCCGAGTATTCAACAAGAGCGACGAGCCTCCTCCAGGAGGAAGGGCGACGAACCTCCTCCCGACCTCCAGGTTTCCCTCTCCGACGAGCCACCCACTCCACGACCTCCAGATTTCCCTCTCCGACGAGCATCCTCTTGGTGGAACAAGGTCCGACTTCCGTTGCCACTGTCGCTCTGGTACTACTCCCTGACATTCATAGTTCCTGCCCCTTTCTCAGACAGTCATCTCCGGAACTCCTCCCCGACCTCCAAATTTCAAGCCGGTACTGCCTTAGAGGTATAATGTTTCTCAGAAATTTGTGCAAAATACTTTCAAAAAAATTTCGAGGACATCGCATTCTAAAAATACTCACATTTCAAAAAAAAAATTTGTAGGGCAACACATTCTCAGAAATTTGTGCAAAATTTGTTTCTAGGTCGTCACATTTTTATAAGGTAAATTTTTTCATAAATTCTCAAAAAATGTTTCTCGTATATATTTTTAGTTTTTTCTAAGTTTTTAGAAATTTTACCAATGGACCAAATCTTTGGCCAACTATGCCAACCACACAAATTCCACCACCGATTCGGCGACGGGCTCCTGGTAGGCCAAAAAAACTACGGTTGTCAACGAAGAGAGAAATCTCACAAGAATGAGTCGAGCAAATAACACTATTACTTGTACAAAATGTGGAGTCAAATGACACAATAAGAGAAATTGCAAGTCAACTTGAGGTATTTAAGTTTGGTATTACTGCTATTCATATTATTTATATCTCATTTGTAAAATCTAAACTTAAATGTTTATTTTTCGTCTTTATTTTTCAAGTCAAAATTGGAGCGATGAAAGTTGAAGCTGAAGATGAAATTTGTGATCATTATGAATTATGATTGAACTCTTCAAAGTTTACTTTTTTGCGTCATGTGTACTCACTTTAATTTTGTTAATTTTAATTCTTAACATTTATGTTCCAAATTTAGGGGTAAAAAAATTGTTATTATTTTAAAAATAACCTAAAAAATCAGATTTATCTTTCTCCCGGCCCGAGTATTCAACAAGAGCGGCGAGCCTCCTCCAGGAGGAAGGGCGACGAACCTCCTCCCGACCTCCAGGTTTCCCTCTCCGACGAGCCACCCACTCCACGACCTACAGATTTCCCTCTCCGACGAGCATCCTCTTGGTGGAACAAGGTCCGACTTCCGTTGCCACTGTCGCTCTGGTACTACTCCCTGACATTCATTATTCCTGCCCCTTTCTCAGACAGTCATCTCCGGAACTCCTCCCCGACCTCCAAATTTCAAGCCGGGTACTGCCTTGGAGGTATAATGTTTCTCAGAAATTTGTGCAAAATACTTTCAAAAAAATTTCGAGGACATCGCATTCTAAAAAATACTCACATTTCAAAAAAAAATTTGTAGGGCAACATATTCTCAGAAATTTGTGCAAAATTTGTTTCTAGGTCGTCACATTTTTATAAGGTAAATTTTTTCATAAATTCTTAAAAAATGTTTCTCGTATATATTTTTAGTTTTTTCTAAGTTTTTAGAAATTTTACCAATGGACCAAATCTTTGGCCAACTATGCCAACCACACAAATTCCACCACCGATTCGGCGACGGGCTCCTGGTAGGCCAAAAAAACTACGGTTGTCAACGAAGAGAGAAATCTCACAAGAATGAGTTGAGCACATAACACTATTACATGTACAAAATGTGGAGTCAAATGACACAATAAGAGAAATTGCAAGTCAACTTGAGGTATTTAAGTTTGGTATTACTGCTATTCATATTATTTATATCTCATTTGTAAAATTTAAACTTAAATGTTTATTTTTCGCCTTTATTTTTCAAGTCAAAATTGGAGCGATGAAAGTTGAAGCTGAAGATGAAATTTGTGATCATTATGAATTATGATTGATCTCTTCAAAGTTTACTTTTTTGCGTCATGTGTACTCACTTTAATTTTGTTAATTTTAAGTCTTAACATTTATGTTCCAATTTTAGGGGTAAAAAAATTTGTTATTATTTTAAAAATAACCTAAAAATCAGATTTATCTTTCTCCCGGCTCGAGTATTCAACAAGAGCGACGAGCCTCCTCTAGGAGGAAGGGCGACGAACCTCCTCCCGACCTCCAGGTTTCCCTCTCCGACGAGCCACCCACTCCCCGACCTCCAGATTTCCCTCTCCGACGAGCATCCTCTTGGTGGAACAAGGTCCGACTTCCGTTGCCACTGTCGCTCTGGTACTACTCCCTGACATTCATAGTTCCTACCCCTTTCTCAGACAGTCATCTCCGGAACTCCTCCCCGACCTCCAAATTTCAAGCCGGTACTGCCTTGGAGGTATAATGTTTCTCAGAATTTTGTGCAAAATACTTTCAAAAAAATTTCGAGGACATCGCATTCTAAAAAATACTCACATTTCAAAAAAAAAAATTTGTAGGGCAACACATTCTCAGAAATTTGTGCAAAATTTGTTTCTAGGTCGTCACATTTTTATAATGTAAAATTTTTCATAAATTCTCAAAAAATGTTTCTCGTATATATTTTTAGTTTTTTCTAAGTTTTTAGAAATTTTACCAATGGACCAAATCTTTGGCCAACAATGCCAACCACACAAATTCCACCACCGATTCGGCGACGGGCTCTTGGTAGGCCAAAAAAAACTACGGTTGTCAACCAAGAGAGAAATCTCACAAGAATGAGTCGAGCACATACACTATTACTTGTACAAAATGTGGAGTCAAATGACACAATAAGAGAAATTGCAAGTCAACTTGAGGTATTAAAGTTTGGTATTACTGCTATTCATATTATTTATATCTCATTTGTAAAATCTAAACTTAAATGTTTATTTTTCGTCTTTATTTTTCAAGTCAAAATTGGAGCGATGAAAGTTGAAGCTGAAGATGAAATTTGTGATCATTATGAATTATGATTGATCTCTTCAAAGTTTACTTTTTTGCGTCATGTGTACTCACTTTAATTTTGTTAATTTTAAGTCTTAACATTTATGTTCTAATTTTAGGGGTAAAAAAATTTGTTATTATTTTAAAAATAACCTAAAAAATCAGATTTATCTTTCTCCCGGCCCGAGTATTCAACAAGAGCGACGAGCCTCCTCCAGGAGGAAGGGCGACAAACCTCCTCCCGACCTCCAGGTTTCCCTCTCCGAGGATCCACCCACTCCCCGACCTCCAGATTTCCCTCTCCGACGAGCATCCTCTTGGTGGAACAAGGTCCGACTTTCGTTGCCACTGTCGCTCCCTGACATTCATAGTTCCTGCCCCTTTCTCAGACAGTCATCTCCGTAACTCCTCCCCGACCTCCAAATTTCAAGCCGGTACTGCCTTGGAGGTATAATGTTTCTTAGAAATTTGTGCAAAATACTTTCAAAAAAATTTCGAGGACATCGCATTCTAAAAAATACTCACATTTCAAAAAAAAATTTGTAGGGCAACACATTCTCAGAAATTTATGCAAAATTTGTTTCTAGGTCGTCACCTTTTATAAGGTAAATTTTTTCATAAATTCTCAAAAAATGTTTCTCGTATATATTTTTAGTTTTTTCTAAGTTTTTAGAAATTTTACCAATGGACCAAATCTTTGGCCAACTATGCCAACCACACAAATTCCACCACCGATTCGGCGACGGGCTCCTGGTAGGCCAAAAAAAAACTACGGTTGTCAACGAAGAGAGAAATCTCACAAGAATGAGTCGAGCACATAACACTATTACTTGTAGAAAATGTGGAGTCAAATGACACAATAAGAGAAATTGCAAGTCAACTTGAGGTATTTAAGTTTGGTATTACTGCTATTCATATTATTTATATCTCATTTGTAAAATCTAAACTTAAATGTTTATTTTTCGTCTTTATTTTTCAAGTCAAAATTGGAGCGATGAAAGTTGAAGCTGAAGATGAAATTTGTGATCATTATGAATTATGATTGATCTCTTCAAAGTTTACTTTTTTGCGTCATGTGTACTCACTTTAATTTTGTTAATTTTAAGTCTTAACATTTATGTTCCAATTTTAGGGGTAAAAAAATTTGTTATTATTTTAAAAATAACCTAAAAAATCAGATTTATCTTTCTCCCGGCCTGAGTATTCAACAAGAGCGACGAGCCTCCTCCAGGTGGAAGGGCGACGAACCTCCTCCCGACCTCTAGGTTTCCCTCTCCGACGAGCCACCCACTCCCTGACCTCCAGATTTCCCTCTCCAACGAGCATCCTCTTGGTGGAACAAGGTCCGACTTCCGTTGCCACTGTCGCTCTTGTACTGCTCCCTGACATTCATAGTTCCTACCACTTTCTTAGACAGTCATCTCCGGAACTCCTCCCCGACCTCCAAATTTCAAGCTGGTACTGCCTTGGAGGTATAATGTTTATCAGAAATTTGTGCAAAATACTTTCAAAATAATTTCGAGGACATCGCATTCTAAAAAATACTCACATTTCAAAAAAAAAATTTGTAGGGCAACACATTCTCAAAAATATGTGCAAAATTTGTTTCTAGGTCGTCACATTTTTATAAGATAAATTTTTTCATAAATTCTCAAATAATGTTTCTCGTATATATTTTTAGTTTTTTCTAAGTTTTTAGAAATTTTACCAATGGACCAAATCTTTGGCCAACTATGCCAACCACACAAATTCCACCACCGATTCGGCGACGGGCTCCTGGTAGGCCAAAAAAAACTACGGTTGTCAACGAAGAGAGAAATCTCCCAAGAATGAGTCGAGCACATAACACTATTACTTGTACAAAATGTGGAGTCAAATGACACAATAAGAGAAATTGCAAGTCAACTTGAGGTATTTAATTTTGATATTACTGCTATTCATATTATTTATATCTCATTTGTAAAATCTAAACTTAAATGTTTATTTTTCGTCTTTATTTTTCAAGTCAAAATTGGAGCGACGAAAGTTGAAGCTGAAGATGAAATTTGTGACATTATGAATTATGATTGATCTCTTCAAAGTTTACTTTTTTGCGTCATGTGTACTCACTTTAATTTTGTTAATTTTAAGTCTTAACATTTATGTTCCAATTTTAGGGGTAAAAAAATTTGTAATTATTTTAAAAATAACCTAAAAAATCAGATTTATCTTTCTCCCGGCCCGAGTATTCAACAAGAGCGACGAGCCTCCTCCAGGAGGAAGGGCGACGAACCTCCTCCCGACCTCCAGGTTTCCCTCTCCGACGAGCCACCCACTCCCCGACCTTCAGATTTCCCTCTACGACGAGCATCATCTTGGTGGAACAAGGTCCGACTTCCGTTGCCACTGTCGCTCTGGTACTACTCCCTGACATTCATAGTTCCTGCCCCTTTCTCAGACAGTCATCTCCGGAACTCCTCCCCGACCTCCAAATTTCAAGCCGGTACTGCCTTGGAGGTATAATGTTTCTCAGAAATTTGTGCAAAATACTTTCAAAAAAATTTCGAGGACATCGCATTCTAAAAAATACTCACATTTCAAAAAAAAAATTGTAGTGCAACACATTCTCAGAAATTTGTGCAAAATTTGTTTCTAGGTCGTCACATTTTTATAAGGTAAATTATTTCATAAATTCTCAAAAAAAGTTTCTCGTATATATTTTTAGTTTTTTCTAAGTTTTTAGAAATTTTACCAATGGACCAAATCTTTGGCCAACTATGCCAACCACACAAATTCCACCACCGATTCGGCGACGGGCTCCTGGTAGGCCAAAAAAAAGACTACGGTTGTCAACGAAGAGAGAAATCTCACAAGAATGAGTCGAGCACATAACAATATTACTTGTACAAAATGTGGAGTCAAATGACACAATAAGAGAAATTGGAAGTCAACTTGAGGTATTTAAGTTTGGTATTACTGCTATTCATATTATTTATATCTCATTTGTAAAATCTAAACTTAAATGTTTATTTCTCGTCTTTATTTTTCAAGTCAAAATTGGAGCGATGAAAGTTGAAGCTGAAGATGAAATTTGTGATCATTATGAATTATGATTGATCTCTTCAAAGTTTACTTTTTGCGTCATGTGTACTCACTTTAATTTTGTTAATTCTAAGTCTTAACATTTATGTTCCAATTTTAGGGGTAAAAAATTTGTTATTATTTAAAAATAACCTAAAAAATCAGATTTATCTTTCTCCCGGCCCGAGTATTCAACAAGAGCGACGAGCCTCCTCCAGGAGGAAGGGCGACGAACCTCCTCCCGACCTCCAGGTCTCCCTCTCCGACGAGCCACCCACTCCCTGACCTCCAAATTTCCCTCTCCGACGAGCATCCTCTTGGTGGAACAAGGTCCGACTTCCGTTGCCACTGTCGCTCTGGTACTACTCCCTGACATTCATAGTTCCTGCCCCTTTCTCAGACAGTCATCTCCGGAACTCCTCCCCGACCTCCAAATTTCAAGCCGGTACTGCCTTGGAGGTATAATGTTTCTCAGAAATTTGTGCAAAATACTTTCAAAAAATTTTCGAGGACATCGCATTCTAAAAAATACTCACATTTCAAAAAAAAAATTTGTTGGGCAACACATTCTCAGAAATTTGTGCAAAATTTGTTTCTAGGTCGTCACATTTTTATAAGGTAAATTTTTTCATAAATTCTCAAAAAATGTTTCTCGTATATATTTTTAGTTTTTTCTAAGTTTTTAGAAATTTTACCAATGGACCAAATCTTTGGCCAACTATGCCAACCACACAAATTCCACCACCGATTCGTTGACGGGCTCCTGGTAGGCCAAAAAAAAACTACGGTTGTCAACGAAGAGAGAAATCTCACAAGAATGAGTCGAGCACATAACACTATTACTTGTACAAAATGTGGAGTCAAATGACACAATAAGAGAAATTGCAAGTCAACTTGAGGTATTTAAGTTTGGTATTACTGCTATTCATATTATTTATATCTCATTTGTAAAATCTAAACTTAAATGTTTATTTTTCGTCTTTATTTTTCAAGTCAAAATTGGAGCGATGAAAGTTGAAGCTGAAGATGAAATTTGTGATCATTATGAATTATGATTGATCTCTTCAAAGTTTACTTTTTTTGCGTCATGTGTACTCACTTTAATTTTGTTAATTTTAAGTCTTAACATTTATGTTCCAATTTTAGGGGTAAAAAAATTTGTTATTATTTTAAAAATAATCTAAAAAATCAGATTTATCTTTCTCCCGGCCCGAGTATTCAACAAGAGCGACGAGCCTCCTCCAGGAGGAAGGGAGACGAACCTCCTCCCGACCTCCAGGTTTCCCTCTCCGACGAGCCACCCACTCCCCGACCTCCAGATTTCCCTCTCCGACGAGCATCCTCTTGGTGGAACAAGGTCCGACTTCCGTTTCCACTGTCGCTCTGGTACTGCTCCCTGACATTCATAGTTCCTGCCCCTTTCTCAGACAGTCATCTCCGGAACTCCTCCCCGACCTCCAAATTTCAAGCCGGTACTGCCTTGGAGGTATAATGTTTCTCAGAAATTTGTGCAAAAAACTTTCAAAAAAATTTCGAGGACATCGCATTCTAAAAAATACTCATATTTCAAAAAAAAAATTTGTAGGACAACACATTCTCAGAAATTTGTGCAAAATTTGTTTCTAGGTCGTCACATTTTTATAAGGTAAATTTTTTCATAAATTCTCAAAAAATGTTTCTCGTATATATTTTTAGTTTTTTCTAAGTTTTTAGAAATTTTACCAATGGACCAAATCTTTGGCCAACTATGCCAACCACACAAATTCCACCACCGATTCGGCGACGGGCTCCTGGTAGGCCAAAAAAAAACTAAGGTTGTCAACAAAGAGAGATATCTCACAAGAATGAGTCGAGCACATAACACTATTACTTGTACAAAATGTGGAGTCAAATGACACAATAAGAGAAATTGCAAGTCAACTTGAGGTATTTAAGTTTGGTATTACTGCTATTCATATTATTTATATCTCATTTGTAAAATCTAAACTTAAATGTTTATTTTTCGTCTTTATTTTTCAAGTCAAAATTGGAGCGATGAAAGTTGAAGCTGAAGATGAAATTTGTGTTCTTTATGAATTATGATTGATCTCTTCAAAGTTTACTTTTTTGCGTCATGTGTACTCACTTTAATTTTGTTAATTTTAAGTCTTAACATTTATGTTCCAATTTTAGGGGTAAAAAAATTTGTTATTATTTTAAAAATAACCTAAAAAAATCAGATTTATCTTTCTCCCGGCCCGAGTATTCAACAAGAGCGACGAGCCTCCTCCAGGAGGAAGGGCGACGAACCTCCTCCCGACCTCCAGGTTTCCCTCTCCGACGAGCCACCCACTCCCCGACCTCCAGATTTCCCTCTCCGACGAGCATCCTCTTGGTGGAACAAGGTCCGACTTCCGTTGCCCCTGTCGCTCTGGTACTACTCCCTGACATTCATAGTTCCTGCCCCTTTCTCAGACAGTCATCTCCGGAACTCCTCCCCGACCTCCAAATTTCAAGCCGGTACTGCCTTGGAGGTATAATGTTTCTCAGAAATTTGTGCAAAATACTTTCAAAAAAATTTCGAGGACATCGCATTCTAAAAAATACTCACATTTCAAAAAATAAATTTGTAGGGCAACACATTCTCAGAAATTTGTGCAAAATTTGTTTCTAGGTCGTCACATTTTTATAAGGTAAATTTTTTCATAAATTCTCAAAAAATGTTTCTCGTATATATTTTTAGTTTTTTCTAAGTTTTTAGAAATTTTACCAATGGATTAAATCTTTCGCCAACTATGCCAACCACACAAATTCCACCACCGATTCGGCGACGGGCTCCTGGTAGGCCAAAAAAAAAACTACGGTTGTCAACGAAGAGAGAAATCTCACAAGAATGAGTCGAGCACATAACACTATTACTTGTACAAAATGTGGAGTCAAATGACACAATAAGAGAAATTGCAAGTCAACTTGAGGTATTTAAGTTTGGTATTACTGCTATTCATATTATTTATATCTCATTTGTAAAATCTAAACTTAAATGTTTATTTTTCGTCTTTATTTTTCAAGTCAAAATTGGAGCGATGAAAGTTGAAGCTGAAGATGAAATTTGTGATCATTATGAATTATGATTGATCTCTTCAAAGTTTACTTTTTTGCGTCATGTGTACTCACTTTAATTTTGTTAATTTTAAGTTTTAACATTTATGTTCCAATTTTAGCGGTAAAAAAATTTGTTATTATTTTAAAAATAACCTAAAAAATCAGATTTATCTTTCTCCTGGCCCGAGTATTCAACAAGAGCGACGAGCCTCCTCCAGGAGGAAGGGCGACGAACCTCCTCCCGACCTCCAGGTTTCCCTCTCCGACGAGCCACCCACTCCCCGACCTCCAGATTTCCCTCTCCGACGAGCATCCTCTTGGTGGAACAAGGTCCGACTTCCGTTGCCACTGTCGCTCTGGTACTGCTCCCTGACATTCATAGTTCCTGCCCCTTTCTCAGACAGTCATCTCCGGAACTCCTCCCCGACCTCCAAATTTCAAGCCGGTACTGCCTTGGAGGTATAATGTTTCTCAGAAATTTGTGCAAAATACTTTCAAAAAAATTTCGAGGACATCGCATTCTAAAAAATACTCACATTTCAAAAAAAATTGTAGTGCAACACATTCTCAGAAATTTGTGCAAAATTTGTTTCTAGGTCGTCACATTTTTATAAGGTAAAATTTTTCATAAATTCTCAAAAAATGTTTCTCGTATATATTTTTAGTTTTTTCTAAGTTTTTAGAAATTTTACCAATGGACCAAATCTTTGGCCAACTATGCCAAACACACAAATTCCACCACCGATTCGGCGACGGGCTCCTGGTAGGCCAAAAAAAAACTACGGTTGTCAACGATGAGAGAAATCTCACAAGAATGAGTCGAGCACATAACACTATTACTTGTACAAAATGTGGAGTCAAATGACACAATAAGAGAAATTGCAAGTCAACTTGAGGTATTTAAGTTTGGTATTACTGATATTCATATTATTTATATTTCATTTGTAAAATCTAAACTTAAATGTTTATTTTTCGTCTTTATTTTTCAAGTCAAAATTGGAGCGATGAAAGTTGAAGCTGAAGATGAAATTTGTGATCATTATGAATTATGATTGATCTCTTCAAAGTTTACTTTTTTGCGTCATGTGTACTCACTTTAATTTTGTTAATTTTAAGTCTTAACATTTATGTTCCAATTTTAGGGGTAAAAAAAATTATTATTATTTTAAAAATAACCTAAAAAATCAGATTTAACCCGAGTATTCAACAAGAGTGACGAGCCTCCTCCAGGAGGTAGGGCGACGAACCTCCTCCCGACCTCCAGGTTTCCCTCTCCGACGAGCCACCCACTCCCCGACCTCCAGATTTCCCTCTCCGACGAGCATCCTCTTGGTGCAACAAGGTCCGACTTCCGTTGCCACTTTCGCTCTGGTACTACTCCCTGACATTCATAGTTCCTGCTCCTTTCTCAGACAGTCATCTCCGGAACTCCTCCCCGACCTCCAAATTTCAAGCCGGTACTGCCTTGGAGGTATAATGTTTCTCAGAAATTTGTGCAAAATACTTTCAAAAAAATTTCGAGGACATCACATTCTAAAAAATCTCTCATTCAAAAATAAAAATTGTAGGGCAACACATTCTCAGAAATTTGTGCAAAATTTGTTTCTAGGTCGTCACATTTTTGTAAGGTAAATTTTTCATAAATTCTCAAAAAATGTTTCTCGTATATATTTTTAGTTTTTTCTAAGTTTTTAGAAATTTTACCAATGGACCAAATCTTTGGCCAACTATGCCAACCACACAAATTCCACCACCGATTCGGCGACGGGCTCCTGGTAGGCCAAAAAAAAAACTACGGTTGTCAACGAAGAGAGAAATCTCACAAGAATGAGTCGAGCACATAACACTTTTACTTGTACAAAATGTGGAGACAAATGACACAATAAGAGAAATTGCAAGTCAACTTGAGGTATTTAAGTTTGGTATTTGTTGGTGCCAAAAATGGTACCTCCAAAATTCACACTAAGAGGGATGGGAGAAAACTGCGAAGTGCAGGTTACTAAGACAAAAGATGCTGGAATAAAGGAAAAACGATCACGGAAATGGCGATCACGATGAAATGAGACCGCTTACACAGGTTGTAAGCTGGAGCCTCGGAGCCAAAAGTCCTTTTCCTGGTACCCCTACCCCTCTATTTATAGACGAGGGGGCTGCCCAAACGGGCAGAACTGAAAACTACGGGCTGCCCGGGATACAGGAGAGCCAGGGCAGGGAGGAGGGGTGCAGATAACAAAAATAAGAAAAACAATCAGACCGTTCGATCTGGCGGTCTCGCACTATTCTGACCGCTTGACACGTAGAAAATTCCGGCTGAGGAGGCAGCTGGCGGTCTGGGCGATCACCAAAACGGAGACCGCTGAGACCGGACAAATTGACTAGCAGGAGGAGGTCGCGGGCTTTCTGGGCAAACATAATCCCCGCACATTTTTAAGTTGCACCTGGAACTTCGAAAATGTAAGCTTTGACCGCTGAGACCGCGACCGTCATTAATGCGGCTTGGTCTATAAATACCGGCTGATAACTTCATTTTGCAAGATATCGAGGAACTCCACTATTTGAGCGGTCTTTGTTAATTAGGCAGGTGCGATCTTACAAAGATGACTATGCTCGACCTCTTAAAAGCTCTCCCGTCGAAAGTGAACTCTCCTGGGAAAAAGGAAAGTGTTAGCTCAAAGAAAGGCAGGAAGGCACCGAAGATTTTAACAAAAGTGAGCACTTCAAAGGAGACCGCCCGATCTCCGCTAAAGAAAACTGAGCTCCCTGAGGACCCGATTGTGCCGGTCTCTGTTGCTTCTGACCTGTCTTATACTTCTTCAGATCCTGTATGGAAATTGCCTGACTTTTCCATTTCTTTTAATTGTCAGAAATCCCTGGAGGCACTGGGTCAAACATCTTCCAAGCTTTCTGAGACCGTTTCCACCGAGATCATTCTGGCTGGGCTGCGTCAGAAGGGAGCTGAGGCCGAATCCTTAAGGCAGAAGATCGCTGACCAGGAGGTCGCTGCAAAGGACAGGAAGAGAAAAAATACAAGTCCATCCAGTTTAACTTACAAGAGGAGCAGAAGAAATGAGGAAGGAGGAGATGTGACCGCCATGGAGGCGACCAGATTTTCTGAATCCATCGATCTGGAAGACTCCGCTGAGTTTCGGAAGGTGAATGATAAGAGCGGTCTCCCCTTCCTTCCCGCGGTCTCAACCTTACCAAGAGAGGATGATTCTGGATTAATCGCCTACCTTGATGAGGTTTCTTCTAATAATTCGTCTTTTTCATCATTGCAGGTGTTGGATCCCTTAGAGGCTTCAGCTCTCAGAAATGCCGCCGTTGATGAGGAGATCGCGAGCGGGGAGAAGGAGATCGCCGACGCAGCGATCAAGGCAAAGGAGGAGGAAAGAAAAAAGATAGAGATGGAAGAGATAGTGAGGAGGAAGAAAGAAAAGGAGGTAGAGGAAAAGAGGGAAAAAGAAGAGAAAGAGAAGGAGAAAGAAGAAAAAGATAAGAAAGAAAAGAGGGAGAAAAAAGAGAAGAAAAAGAGGGAGGACGAGGAGAAGAAGAAAGACAAGGAGAAGAAAGATAAGAAGGAAAGGGAGGAAGAGGAGAAGAGGAGAGAGGCGGCTAAGGCCGTTGAAGAAGAGAAGAAGAAGGAGGCGGTCAGAGTTGCTGAGGAGAGAGCGACTCTGATCGCTGCGGAGAGGAAAAAAGAAGCTGTTAGGGTCGCTGAGGAAAAGGCGGCCCTGATTGCTGAAGAGAGAAAAAAGGCTGAGGTCTTGCAGGCTTTGGACAAAAACGGTGAGGAGACCGCGGAGAGGCCGCAGATTGCCAAGGAAAAAACTGTGCTTTCTAGCGGTCTCCCGGATGATTCTCTTCAGGGAGATCGCTCGAACAAGGCTGCAGCAGATTGTGCGGCGGCGGTCTCGATTTCGCGAGCTGGTAAGAATAAAATGATTCTCCAGTCAGCTGAGTTCCCTCCATTACCTATAGTTCGTTTTGCTTCTCCTGAAAGAAAACACGGGATCGTTTTTATTGAGACCGATGATATCCTCTTAAGTAATGAAGAATTAAAAAGGAGAAGAAAAGAGGGAGAAAAATCGCAGAAAAGAGATTTGGAAAGAATGGATCTGGAGCGCTTAAGGGGATCAGATCGCCTTTCTCTGATCGCAGATCCCGCGGTCACTAAAGATACCAGAAGAGCTTTACGTGACTGCGGTCTTGACTTCTTTCCAAGTACTCTTTCTGTTCATTTAAAAAACTTATTTGATTGTATGCTCATGATTGAAATAACCCATCTCTTGTGACCGCAGATAATGAAAATGTTGAGATCGAGGAGGGAGAGCTTCCTCAGCACATTGAGATCTCCCCTCAGTTGACCAACATCCTCAACCCTATGTTCAAGGATGTTCGTTCTATGCTGATGAGGGAGCGGACTCAGAACGATCAGATCCGTGATCTCGAAGAAAAATTGCGCAGCAATGAGAAGCGGATTCGTGAAGAATGCGATCTGAGGGTTGCAGAGATCGCTCGAGCTCTCAAGAAATCCGAAAAGGAGGCTGAGTACTATAGGGGAAAAGCTGCGGCGCTGTCCGTGGAAAATGAGAGGCTGAGGAGCGGTCACGGAAAGATGCTGATGCGACCGGGTACCTCCAGCGATCATCCAGCGGAGAGACCGCAACCTGAGATTGTACTGATCCCCATGGAGCAGGTGGACAAGGAAATGTCGAAAATTCACCGGTCTGCAATGCTGGCTAATCACAGCCTGGTGTCGGTTATGGCCGCAGTGAACGATATGCAAGATGTCGCAGCTCATGTAGGGAGAAACAGGCCTCTTAGGAGATGAACATTTAACCTGAGACCGGGCGGTCTCCAAATTTAAACTGTTTTTGTAAAATTTCCCTATTATTTCTCCATATATTTGTGGCTGTTTTTTATTTTAATGTTGTGTGGTCTTGATCTGTTAAATTTTGATCTCTTTATGCCTGGATTGCTTGTATTGCTGCTGCATTTTTTATTGATTGAGATCGCCAACCATAGTATGCTCATATTACTTTGCATAGGTCGAGCGGTCTGAACATGTTTTAGCTGGGCGGTCTTCAAGATGTAATGATTACGATATGACCCTTCATCTTCTATAAATAGCTGTCTTCATGACTTTCATTTTACGCTTTCTTGAATGCGCCCTAAACACCGATCTCATCGATCGCTAAAAATGGTGTCCGCTCGTGCTTCTTCCGCCACCATCTTCCGGAATGCCGATCACAAACAAGGTCGTCTATCAAAAGATGAATATATTGAGTTCATAAAGAAATACATGATTCAAACTCAGATAGTTGTGAGACCGCCAACCGAACAAGAAAGGTTGAACTTTGCGGAGGAGAAAAAGTTTATTATCCCCATCGATCACTTTGATAATGGGTTGAGGATTCCCCTCCCATGGGAATGGCTAGAGATCCTGGAATACTACGGCTTCATGCTCGCCCAATTGGCCCCGAACTCGATCGGTCTAGTTAATGTCTTCATTAATTACTTGAGATCGGCAAGAGTGAAGTTTACAATGAATCTGTTCCGTGCAACCTTTACCGCAAAGATCTTGAAGGAAGGCAGAAAAAAGGAAGAGTTCAAAGGTTTGATGTACTTTTCAGCAGACGGAATAAAAATCCTGAATCTTCCAAACAAGATCTCTTTCTGGACAGAAAGGTTTCTTGTCTTTGAAGGTGACCTTGGCGGTCTCAAGAACTTACCCTCTCCGCGACCTGACAGCATCTTTAAGAAGATAAAAGCGGTCTCAGAAGAGGAACTGAAAAATCTTGGCTTTCTTGGCGGGCAAGAGGATCGATCTTGTTCATTATCTAGCGATCTGGCCCGAGATCGCCGAGATTACACCGGCTGAAAGTAAGCTTTTCTTGCGGTCTCGAATAATTTCCTTTCATACCTTTTGTATGTTTTCCTAACTTTTCCCGTTTTTTAGCGACTTTTGCGGTCCCTGTTCAAGATCCTATCTCCCCAGCTGCAGAGGTTCTTACTCAGAGGGAGAGAAGGATGAAGCGCGAGGCCGATGTGTTTGGCACCACCTCTGAGACCGCCGAGCGAGATTTTCCATTGATTGGTTTTAAAAGAAAGATGAAAGATATTAAAGGAAAACCTCTCCTCAAATGGGCGGCCAAAGGAAGGTCTGTGAAGGTTTCCACCGATCTTCCTTTATGGAGTGGAAAAGTGACCCGCCACGCATATGCGGTCACTTCGGCTCTGTATGGAAAAAGGAATACAAATGAAATATTGAATATAGAGACCGATGCTCTCCCCGATCTCTGTGCCCAGGTGACCGCTAGGAGTGCGATCTTAAATCACCATATGGGGCGGTCTCTTCGCGGCGCTCTGGACGAAATAACTGCCTTGCAAGAAGAAAGAAAAGTAAGAATTTTACTTAATATTTTATGAACGCGTTACCTACGATCGCGCGGTCTAACCCATATCTCTTTTGCAGCGATCTGAAAATGCAGCTTATGACCCTGAAAATCCGGCTTTTCAGAGGGCCATGATGCATCATATTAAGGAGACCGCCGACCAAGTGCTGAATGAGGTTCGAGTTCGAGGTGGTTTTACTGAAGAGTATAAGGACATTACGTTTGCCGATCTCTTCCCTGATGCAGCACAGAGGATTGAAGAGCAGTCTGTGACTGCTGAAGAGACCGCGGATTTTATTGATGAGACCGCGGGTCAAGATGAAGACGTGGTGATCGAAGATGAAGAAAGCGGAAGCCGCTACACTCAAGGCCGGGACTCAAGCTCGGGTTCTAGCTCTGGATCCAGAATTCCTCTTAGTAAATCGGAAGAATCTTCTGCAGACACTGATTCCACTTCTTTAGATGAGCGATCTCCGAAGAGATCAAAGAAGGAGTGAATTGTAATAACTTCCCTTTTTCCTTTTTGGAGACCGAGCGGTCTTGTTGTAATTGACATTTCAGAATATATATAAAAATTTGATATCTGTTGGATTTTGCCTAAGTGAATAAGTTTGTTTTGGATGCATATATTTATTTGTTCTTCCGAATTTAAAATCGGCATTCGATCTCAATGCCTTGAGTTTATCACAATTTTATATCAATTATTTAAAGAACTTCAAGTAGCGATCTCTTGGAAAGACACCAAAGACTTTAAAAGAAACTGATTCTGTCATAAACAAAAACTACTCTGCGATCTCGAGATAACCAGATCACTGAAAGAAATTCAGCAACTTAACTGTGATCAGAAAATAACCAACTTATTCACAATAGTCATGCGGTCTCATATTACACAGGTCGCGATATAAGAAAACTATATCTTGAAGATGATTTGAATTCATTGAACTCTGGGTGATCGGCGCCCAAATGACAGGAAATCCATTTGATGGCCCCTTGATAACCAAGATTATAAAAAGAATACCTCTTCATAAATCTCCAGTTCAGCGATCACATTATATCCAGACCGCCCCTTTTTTGAAGAAAAAACCCAACTCGATGGGAAACAGGGCATCATGATTATTCCGTGTAACCTTGAATAACGAGAATACTAGAATCTCGATCTTACTGAGACCGGGTCGAGCTCTGTCAAGTCGGCATAAGAGCTTTCTGAATAGCGACCTCAATTATCCTGAAAAAGTCATGCCCGGCGATTATAAATGACAAATCACTCTTTGAAGATAGTTGGAAAGAACAACATGCGGTCTCAAAAATTTCTGACCGCCCGATCCCAATACAAAGGGATGAATAAGATTTTTTTTTCTTTCTGAAGTAAGAAGATATGAAAATTGGATCTCTAGGAATGATCCAAAAAGAATGTGTGGTCATGCCGCGGAGGCTATACCGACATTGCCTCTCCTTTTAAACAAAGGATTATTGAATTTCCTGCAAACATGCCAATCTAAGGTTCAGGCGACGGTCATGGATGTTTCTGACCGACCCTTACTTAACCACGCTTCAACGAGTATTCGAAAGTTACGGATCAAAATGATCGGTAGGGCAGGTGTGGTCATGCCGCGGAGGCTATACCGACATTGCTTTCCCTGAAAGATCATTAAGATCGTAACAATGTCCTTCTTAATGCATGACAGAGCTGAGCCAGCCACCTAGACCCCCTTGAAATTCTGAGGTGTGCCAGATGTCAGCAAGGACCCGGTATCCTAAACTTCCACCGCTCAAGCTTGGCGAGCTACTGCTACACAGATTCGAAATCTCCCCGATATCTGTGGTCCTGGCAGAATTACACGTCGAGCTAACAAGTCGAGGGGGAAGATAGTAGGATCCGTCGATGTCTCACTTGACAGGTTTTTAGCTCTTCGAAAAATAACATTCTTAAAACTTGTCACCCATTACTCATATTGTGAATGCTTTGATAATACCTGCATGACATTTGAGAAGGAAAAAGTGAGAAAAAGAATGGGTGAATCGGATACGAACATTTAAGAAAAGAAGAGTTTGAGATCATCTCCGCTCCATGAGTGAGGCAATTCTTTCCCTTCATAAGTTTGGAGATGATAAGCGCCATTTTTAAGCACGCTCTTTACCACAAACGGCCCCGCCCAATTTGGGTTAAGCTTTCCAACTGAACCAGCTCTTGCTGCTGAATCTACTTTTTTCAGGACTAGATCCCCAACAGCGAACTCTTTGATTCTTACATTTTTGTTGAATAGCCTCGCCATTCTTCTCTTTACCTCTTCTTGCCTGGTGATTGCCGTATCTCTCAATTCTTCAATTAAATCAAGGCTGCATTTTAGTTCTTCATCATTTCCTTCCATCCAATCAATTTGATTCTGTTGCGCTAATAAGACTCTTGGGCTTTTTACTTCAAATTCCACCGGAATAAGGGCTTCGGAACCGTGTGACAATTTGAATGGAGTCTCCCCAGTAGCAGAACTTGGAGTTGTCCTCAAGGCCCATAAGACGGAAGGTAGTTGTTCTGCCCAGTTGCCCCTGACATTTTCTACCTTCTTTTTTAAGAGATTTATGATGAGTTTGTTGGCGGCCTCTACCTGCCCATTGCTTCTTGGATGATGCACGGAAGCGAAACGTAGTTCGATGCCAATTTGCTTACAGAAATTAATAAGAATTGAATTGTTGAACTGGGAACCGTTATCCGTGATGATTGCCATCGGGATTCCGTGCCGACATACTATCTCTCCCCAAATAAAATTTTTCACAGCTTGAGTCGTAATTTTGGCCAATGCCTTTGCTTCTATCCACTTGCTGAAGTAGTCGATCATAACTATTATATATCGACGTTGCCCGCTTGCCATAGGAAAAGGCCCAATCAAATCCATTCCCCAAACTGCAAACGGCCATGGAGTTGCTATTGACTTGAGTTGTTGAGCCGGCTGATTTTGGAGAGGAGCAAACTTCTGGCACTTTACACATTTCTTAGCAAATTTTTCCGCATCTTTCCTCATTTGAGGCCAAAAATAGCCTTGCCTTAGAATTCTTTTTTCCAATGTTCTGGCTTCAGAGTGACTTCCACATTCTCCAGAATGGACCTCCTGAAGGACCGCTGGAATCTCCTCCTCCGAAACACACCGTGCTAATGGTGAAAGGAAAGTTCTCCTATAAAGCACTCCTGCAACAAGATAATAGTTAGCCGCTTTCCGTTTAAACTTTTTCCTATCCTTTATTGAAGAATGGAGCTCTCCAGTTGAAAGATAAAGAACAAACGGATCCATCCAAGACTGATGTTGATCAATCTCCATGACCTCTCCTTCTTCAATCGCCGGGCGAAACAACTCCGAAGTTGTTCCCCCTGAAAGAAGCCCAAATTTTGCCAACTCATCTGCTTCCACGTTCTCACCTCTTGGGATATGATTGATAGTAAAGCTTTTGAACTTCCCAACCTCAATTTTTACCAGAGTCAAATACTGCTTCAAGATACTATCTCTAGTCTCGAAAGTCCCATTTGCTTGAGAAGCCATCACCAAAGAATCTGTGAAAACTTCGATATCATCAATCCCCAGTTCCCTGGCAAACTTGAGACCGGCTAGCAAAGCCTCATATTCCGCTTGATTGTTTGTCACTTGAAAATAAAACTTCAGTGCTTGATCCAGCCTTACTCCATTTGGGTTGATTAAGACAACTCCCGCTCCGGAAGAATTTTTCCCTGAAGCTCCATCCACGAAGATTTTCCAGGCAAGGGGTACTCCGACCCCCTTCTGCGACTCAACTTCTTTAGCATCCACCATGAAGTCTGCTAAGACTTGAGCTTTGATTGCCATTCTTGGAACATAAGATATGTCAAACTCACTGAGCTCAATTGCCCACTTTGCCAATCTGCCTGAATGCTCCGGCTTCTCCAAGACACTCTTCAATGGGAGATCAGTAACGACTAAAATTGAGTGAGCTTGAAAATATGGCCTTAGTCTTCTTGCTGAAGTTATAAGCATTAAAGCCAACTTTTCGAGAATAGGATAACGAGTCTCTGCATTCTTCAGGATTCGACTCACGTAATAGACCGGAAATTGTTTCTTTTTCTCCTCTCGAACCAGGACAGAGCTTATGGCGTCGGTTCCGACTCCCAAATACAGAAATAGGTTTTCCCCCTCTCGCGGGCTTTGAAGCAAAGGAGTTGATGTCAATTGCTTCTTCAGCTGAATGAAAGCATCATCACATTCCTTTGTCCACTCAAACCTACTCCCTCCCCGGAGGGTTTTAAAGAAAGGTGCACTCTTATCTCCTGAACGGGAGATAAAGCGACTTAGGCCTGCCATCCTTCCTCCCAGCTGCTGAATTTCTTTTGGGGATTTGGGAGGTGGCATTTCCAGAATAGCTTTCACTTTGTCAGGATTGGGTTCCAACCCTTCTGGAGTAAGGAGATGACCCAGGAATTTTCCTTTACTTGCCCC
Organism: Dactylorhiza incarnata; assembly: GCA_033032865.1. Classification (NCBI taxonomy): domain Eukaryota; kingdom Viridiplantae; phylum Streptophyta; class Magnoliopsida; order Asparagales; family Orchidaceae; genus Dactylorhiza; species Dactylorhiza incarnata. Next base: position 445,033 of record JAWHQI010000434.1, read on the forward strand.
GAAAACACACTTCAACGGGTTCAACCTCATATTGAAAGTTCGAAGGGTTGCAAAAGTTTCTGAGAGATCTCTAAGATGAGAAGAGAATAGTTTACTTTTTACCAAGAGATCATCAACATATACCTCGAGGTTTCTTCCTTTTTGACTTCTGAACACTGTGTCCATCATTTTCTGATAGGTTGCTCCAGCATTCTTTAGCCCGAAAGGCATCACGAGATAATAGAAGCAACCATCATTCGTGATAAATGAAGTATGGGGTATATCTGGCTTATGCATTCTGATTTGATGATAACCTGAAAAAGCATCTAAAAAACTCATAAAAGAATAACCTACCGCAGAATCTACTAAGGAATCTATCTGAGGCAAGGGGTAGCAATCCTTGGGGCAAGCTTTATTGAGTTTAGTAAAGTCGACACACATCCTCCACTTTCCACCCGACTTCTTTACCATTACAACGTTTGACACCCATTCCGGGTATTGAATTGGCTGGATGAACTTTGCCTTCAGGAGCTTCTCTACCTCTTCACGGATAGGCTGTGCCAGAGTAGTTGCAACGGACCTCTTCTTTTGCTGAATCGGGATGAAGTTTGGGTCGAGATTGAGATGATGGCAAGCAACATCTGGGTCCACTCCAGGCATGTCGTCTGCTGACCAGGCGAAGATGTCTAGATTTTGCAGAAGACAAGAGATGAGCTGACCCTTGTCAGCTTCGGACAATTCAGCGTTGATGGAGAGGCTCTTGCTCTCATCTTCCTCGCTGATCCGGACCTTCTGAGTTGCTTGGGCAGGTTCCAAGCGAACTCCATCTCTTGCATCCTCTTCAATTTCTTCTGCAACTGGAACTTGTTCAGGAGCTTCAATTGATTCAGCCATCATGATTTCTTGAGGAGAGGATACGATCATGTTGACCGTCTTTACATAGCATTCCCTGGCCTTCCTTGGGTCGCTCCTGATTCGGTGTTGTTTGCCGTTCAAGGCGAACTTCACCGCTTGATGGTAGGTGGAGACGATGGCTTGATAGGCATTTAGGAAGGGTCTTCCAAAGATGGCGTTGTAGCTACTGGGAGCATCAACGACTATGAATTTGACCAACTTCACTATCCCTCCCAGAACCACAGAAAGAGTAACGAGCCCTTCCACTTCTTTCTTTTCTCCTGAAAAACCATAGAGGGGGCCTTCAGTTGAAAGGAGGGTTTTACCTGTCTTCAACGCCTCGAAGGCGGGTTTGAAGAGCACATTAACTGAACTTCCTGTGTCAATCAGAATCTTCTCTACTGTATAATTTTCAATTACAGCTTTGATGACGACCGCGTCGTCAAAAGGATTCGCGGTCTGAGAAAGGTCTTCCTCACCGAAAGTAACCGTTCCCCGGACCGGTGCTGAAGAGGTGGCAGCAACCTCTGATTGATAAACCCTTTTCAGACTAGCCTTTCTTGAGGACTCCGAGCCTGCACCCCCATGAATGCAGAAGAGGTTGCCCAAGGCACCCTCATCGTTAGCGTCCACACATTCGCTGGGAAAACCGATGTTGCCCAGATGGCCAACATCATCTACTTCCTCGCACTCCCAGTGAACTTCCGCTACCTCCTTGGCCTTAGAGGTTGAAGCTTTGGCAGAATCATTCTTTTGAATGAGATCGCGGAGCTTCCCCTCCTTTAATAATTTCTCTAGAAATAAGCGAAGAGCTCTACAGTCCTCTGTCAAATGCCCCCTTTCTCTGTGATATTCACAATAGAGAGTTGGGTTTCTGGTTTTCGGGTCAGAATTCAGCGGAGCTGGCCTCTTGAAAAAGGGCTGCTTCTGAAGGACTTGAAGCACTTCACACATAGAAACGCCGAAGTCCGTGAAGGACTCCTGGGACTCATTGTAAAGCGAAGGAATGGGTAGAAGAGGAGGTTGAGCATACTGGATCTGGTGGATGGGGGTGACTTGCGGAGCAGGAGTAACAGGAGTTGGAAGAAATGAATTTTGAAGCGGGAAGGATTGATTACCTCTGTTGAAGCGGTTGTTGCGGTAATTCTTACCTCTCGGAGCCGGAGGTGGGAGCTCTTGCCGAGGCTTAGAGGTCGGAGCCGGATAAAATCCCGCAGAGCCTTTCTGAGTGGCCCTGTTTGTCAAATTGCTCACATAGGTGGGGTTGTTGATCTCCCCTTCTATGTAGCGATTGGCAATGCTGATCAGCTCCTGATAGGAGCTGGGCTCCTTGGTTGTGACTTTGAACTTCAGAGGACCCTCCTACAGGCCACTGATCAAAGCCACCATATAGAGCTCGGGATCCATATCCCTAACTCCCAAGATCTCTTTCTGAAAGCGGTCAACGAAATGCGACGCAGTTTCGTTGTCGCCTTGCTTAATCTTAAAGAGGGTCGCAGGACCACTCTTCCTTTTCTTCGCAATGGCAAACCTTAGAAGGAGCTCTTGCCTCAGGGCAGCAAAGCTCGGGATAGACTGACAAGGCAGCTTATAGAACCATTCCATGGCCGACCCAACAAAGGAGGTGACCATCAGCTTGCATCTTACCCCATCTGAAATGGTCCTGAGGGCAACAGCAGACTCGAAGGCCTGAAGATGGCACATCGGGTCGGTTTCTCCTGTATACGCTGGAAGACGAGGTTCTTTGAATCCGTGAGGAATCGGATCCCGACGAATCTCGTCGGTAAAGGGGGAAGGCTCCTCAAAAGCAGAAGGTCCAGGAGGAGGAAGAAAAGGGGCAGGAGGATCTTGAGGGTAAGCAAACCCCTCTTCGAAATTCAGGGACTGGGCCGGAGGCCCCTGAGCTGTAGCTCGGAAAGAATTACGACGGGCGGCGAACTCCTCATGCTGAGATCGCTGAGGAGCTGCGGGCTGGAAAATGGGGTGATCGCTCGGGTGACCGCCTGCCATGCGGTCTGGAGTGGCGACCTGGGAGGATTGGGGAAGGATCTTCTGGGAGATCGCGGCTAGAACCTGGTTCATAGCCTCAATCTGCTTCGCAGACTCCTGCTGAGCCCGGACGACTTCTTGCCGGTCTCAAGCGGCCTCTTGTTGAGACCGCGCGATCTCCTGCTGAACAGAAGTGGCATCCTGCCTGGCTCGAGCGGCCTCACGGAGAGCCTGTTCAACACGAAGCTCGAAGCGGCGCTCAAGCGCTTCTAAAGGGTTGTGATCGGAAGGGGGAACGCTGGGAGATCGAGATCGCAGGGGACGACCTCTACGGCGATCAGCCATCTTGAAAGTCTGGATTTCACCTGACACTTCGGATCTGAAGGTCGCGTGTTCGTTCTGTTGGTGCCAAAAATGGTACCTCCAAAATTCACACTAAGAGGGATGGGAGAAAACTGCGAAGTGCAGGTTACTAAGACAAAAGATGCTGGAATAAAGGAAAAACGATCACGGAAATGGCGATCACGATGAAATGAGACCGCTTACACAGGTTGTAAGCTGGAGCCTCGGAGCCAAAAGTCCTTTTCCTGGTATCCCTACCCCTCTATTAATAGACGAGGGGGCTGCCCAAACGGGCAGAACTGAAAACTACGGGCTGCCCGGGATACAGGAGAGCCAGGGCAGGGAGGAGGGGTGCAGATAACAAAAATAAGAAAAATAATCAGACTGTTCGATCTGGCGGTCTCGCACTATTCTGACCGCTTGACACTTAGAAAATTCCGGCTGAGGAGGCGGCTGGCGGTCTGGGCGATCACCAAAACGGAGACCGCTGAGACCGGACAAATTGACTAGCAGGAGGAGGTCGCGGGCTTTCTGGGCAAACAGTTGACAACCGCAGTTTTTTTTTGGCCTACCAGGAGCCCGTCGCCGAATCGGTGGTGGAATTTGTGTGGTTGGCATAGTTGGCCAAAGATTTGGTCCATTGGTAAAATTTCTAAAAACTTAGAAAAAACTAAAAATATATACGAGAAACATTTTTTGAGAATTTATGAAAAAATTTACCTTATAAAAATGTGACGACCTAGAAACAAATTTTGCACAAATTTCTGAGAATGTGTTGCCCTACAATTTTTTTTTTTGAAATGTGAGTATTTTTTAGAATGCGATGTCCTCGAAATTTTTTTGAAAGTATTTTGCACAAATTTCTGAGAAACATTATACCTCCAAGGCAGTACCGGCTTGAAATTTGGAGGTCGGGGAGGAGTTCCGGAGATGACTTTCTGAGAAAGGGGCAGGAACTATGAATGTCAGGGAGTAGTACCAGAGCGACAGTGGCAACGGAAGTCGGACCTTGTTCCACCAAGAGGATGCTCGTCGGAGAGGGAAATCTGGAGGTCGGGGAGTGGGTGGCTCGTCGGAGAGGGAAACCTGGAGGTCGGGAGGAGGTTCGTCGCCCTTCCTCCTGGAGGAGGCTCGTCGCTCTTGTTGAATACTCGGGACGGGAGAAAGATAAATCTGATTTTTTAGGTTATTTTTAAAATAATAACAAATTTTTTTACCCCTAAAATTGGAACATAAATGTTAAGACTTAAAATTAACAAAATTAAAGTGAGTACACATGACACAAAAAAGTAAACTTTGAAGAGATCAATCAAAATTCCTAATGATCACAAATTTCATCTTCAGCTTCAACTTTCATCGCTCCAATTTTGACTTGAAAAATAAAGACGAAAAATAAACATTTAAGTTTAGATTTTACAAATGAGATATAAATAATATGAATAGCAGTAATACCAAACTTAAATACCTCAAGTTGACTTGCAATTTCTCTTATTGTGTCATTTGACTCCACATTTTGTACAAGTAATAGTGTTATGTGCTCGACTCATTCTTGTGAGATTTCTCTCTTCGTTTACAGCCGTAGTTTTTTTTGGCCTACAAGGAGCCCGTCGCCGAATCGGTGGTGGAATTTGTGTGGTTGACATAGTTGGCCAAAGATTTGGTCCATTGGTAAAATTTCTAAAAACTTAGAAAAAACTAAAAATATATACGAAAAACATTTTTTGAGAATTTATGAAAAAATTTACCTTATAAAAATGTGACGACCTAGAAACAAATTTTGCACAAATTTCTGAGAATGTGTTGCCCTACAATTTTTTTTTTGAAATGTGAGTATTTTTTAGAATGCGATGTCCTCGAAATTTTTTTGAAAGTATTTTGCAGAAATTTCTGAGAAACATTATACCTCCAAGGCAGTACCGGCTTGAAATTTGGAGGTCGGGGAGGAGTTCCGGAGATGACTTTCTGAGAAAGGGGCAGGAACTATGAATGTCAGGGTGTGGTACCAGAGCGACAGTGGCAACGGAAGTCGGACCTTGTTCCACCAAGAGGATGCTCTTCGGAGAGGGAAATCTGGAGGTCGGGGAGTGGGTGGCTCGTCGGAGAGGGAAACCTGGAGGTCGGGAGGAGGTTCGTCGCCCTTCCTCCTGGAGGAGGCTCGTCGCTCTTGTTGAATACTCGGGCCGGGGGAAAGATAAATCTGATTTTTTAGGTTATTTTTAAAATAATAACAAATTTTTTTACCCGTAAAATTGAACATAAATGTTAAGACTTAAAATTAACAAAATTAAAGTGAGTACACATGACGCAAAAAAGTAAACTTTGAAGAGATCAATCATAATTCATAATGATCACAAATTTCATCTTCAGCTTCAACTTTCATCGCTCCAATTTTGACTTGAAAAATAAAGACGAAAAATAAACATTTAAGTTTAGATTTTACAAATGAGATATAAATAATATGAATAGCAGTAATACCAAACTTAAATACCTCAAGTTGACTTGCAATTTCTCTTATTGTGTCATTTGACTCCACATTTTGTACAAGTAATAGTGTTATGTGCTCGACTCCTTCTTGTGAGATTTCTCTCTTCGTTGACAACCGTAGTTTTTTTTTTGGCCTACCAGGAGCCCGTCGCCGAATCGGTGGTGGAATTTGTGTGGTTGGCATAGTTTGCCAAAGATTTGGTCCATTGGTAAAATTTCTAAAAACTTAGAAAAAACAAAAAATATATACGAGAAACTTTTTTTGAGAATTTATGAAAAAATTTACCTTATAAAAATGTGACGACCTAGAAACAAATTTTGCACAAATTTCTGAGAATGTGTTGCCCTACAAATTTTTTTTTTGAAATGTGAGTATTTTTTAGAATGCGATGTCCTCGAAATTTTTTTGAAAGTATTTTGCACAAATTTCTGTGAAATATTATACCTCCAAGGCAGTACCGGCTTGAAATTTGGAGGTCGGGGAGGAGTTCCGGAGATGACTGTCTGAGAAAGGAGCAGGAACTATGAATGTCAGGGAGTAGTACGAGAGCGACAGTGGCAACGGAAGTCGGACCTTGTTCCACCAAGAGGATGCTCTTCGGAGAGGGAAATCTGGAGGTCGGGGAGTGGGTGGCTCGTCGGAGAGGGAAACCTGGAGGTCGGGAGGAGGTTCGTCGCCCTTCCTCCTGGAGGAGGCTCGTCGCTCTTGTTGAATACTCGGGCCGGGGGAAAGATAAATCTGATTTTTTAGGTTATTTTTAAAATAATAACAAATTTTTTTACCCCTAAAATTGAACATAAATGTTAAGACTTAAAATTAACAAAATTAAAGTTAGTACACATGACGCAAAAAAGTAAACTTTGAAGAGATCAATCATAATTCATAATGATCACAAATTTCATCTTCAGCTTCAACTTTCATCGCTCCAATTTTGACTTGAAAAATAAAGACGAAAAATAAACATTTAAGTTTAGATTTTACAAATGAGATATAAATAATATGAATAGCAGTAATACCAAACTTAAATACCTCAAGTTGACTTGCAATTTCTCTTATTGTGTCATTTGACTCCACATTTTGTACAAGTAATAGTGTTATGTGCTCGACTCCTTGTGAGATTTCTCTCTTCGTTGACAACCGTAGTTTTTTTTTGGCCTACCAGGAGCCCGTCGCCGAATCGGTGGTGGAATTTGTGTGGTTGGCATAGTTTGCCAAAGATTTGGTCCATTGGTAAAATTTCTAAAAACTTAGAAAAAACTAAAAATATATACGAGAAACATTTTTTGAGAATTTATGAAAAAATTTACCTTATAAAAATGTGACGACCTAGAAACAAATTTTGCACAAATTTCTGAGAATGTGTTGCCCTACAAATTTTTTTTTGAAATGTGAGTATTTTTTAGAATGCGATGTCCTCGAAATTTTTTTGAAAGTATTTTGCATAAATTTCTGAGAAACATTATACCTCCAAGGCAGTACCGGCTTGAAATTTGGAGGTCGGGGAGGAGTTCCGGAGATGACTGTCTGAGAAAGGGGCAGGAACTATGAATGTAAGGGAGTAGTACCAGAGCGACAGTGGCAACGGAAGTCGGACCTTGTTCCACCAAGAGGATGCTCGTCGGAGAGGGAAATCTGGAGGTCGGGGAGTGGGTGGCTCGTCGGAGAGGGAAACCTGGAGGTCGGGAGGAGGTTCGTCGCCCTTCCTCCTGGAGGAGGCTCGTCGCTCTTGTTGAATACTCGGGCCGGGAGAAAGATAAATCTGATTTTTTAGGTTATTTTTAAAATTATAACAAATTTTTTTACCCCTAAAATTGGAAGATAAATGTTAAGACTTAAAATTAACAAAATTAAAGTGAGTACACATGACGCAAAAAAGTAAACTTTGAAGAGATCAATCAAAATTCCTAATGATCACAAATTTCATCTTCAGCTTCAACTTTCATCGCTCCAATTTTGACTTGAAAAATAAAGACGAAAAATAAACATTTAAGTTTAGATTTTACAAATGAGATATAAATAATATGAATAGCAGTAATACCAAACTTAAATACCTCAAGTTGACTTGCAATTTCTCTTATTGTGTCATTTGACTCCACATTTTGTACAAGTAATAGTGTTATGTGCTCGACTCCTTGTGAGATTTCTCTCTTCGTTGACAACCGTAGTTTTTTTTTGGCCTACCAGGAGCCCGTCGCCGAATCGGTGGTGGAATTTGTGTGGTTGGCATAGTTGGCCAAAGATTTGGTCCATTGGTAAAATTTCTAAAAACTTACAAAAAACTAAAAATATATACGAGAAACATTTTTTTAGAATTTATGAAAAAATTTACCTTATAAAAATGTGACGACCTAGAAACAAATTTTGCACAAATTTCTGAGAATGTGTTGCCCTACAATTTTTTTTTTTTGAAATGTGAGTATTTTTTAGAATGCGATGTCCTCGAAATTTTTTTGAAAGTATTTTGCACAAATTTCTGAGAAACATTATACCTCCAAGGCAGTACCGGCTTGAAATTTGGAGGTCGGGGAGGAGTTCCGGAGATGACTGTCTGAGAAAGGAGCAGGAACTATGAATGTCAGGGAGTAGTACCAGAGCGACAGGGGCAACGGAAGTCGGACCTTGTTCCACCAAGAGGATGCTCGTCGGAGAGGGAAATCTGGAGGTCGGGGAGTGGGTGGCTCGTCGGAGAGGGAAACCTGGAGGTCGGGAGGAGGTTCGTCGCCCTTCCTCCTGGAGGAGGCTCGTCGCTCTTGTTGAATACTCGGGCCAGGAGAAAGATAAATCAGATTTTTTTAGGTTATTTTTAAAATAATAACAAATTTTTTTACCCCTAAAATTGGAACATAAATGTTAAGACTTAAAATTAACAAAATTAAAGTGAGTACACATGACGCAAAAAAGTAAACTTTGAAGAGATCAATCATAATTCATAATGATCACAAATTTCATCTTCAGCTTCAACTTTCATCGCTCCAATTTTGACTTGAAAAATAAAGACGAAAAATAAACATTTAAGTTTAGATTTTACAAATGAGATATAAATAATATGAATAGCAGTAATACCAAACTTAAATACCTCAAGTTGACTTGCAATTTCTCTTATTGTGTCATTTGACTCCACATTTTGTACAAGTAATAGTGTTATGTGCTCGACTCCTTGTGAGATTTCTCTCTTCGTTGACAACCGTAGTTTTTTTTTGGCCTACCAGGAGCCCGTCGCCGAATCGGTGGTGGAATTTGTGTGGTTGGCATAGTTGGCCAAAGATTTGGTCCATTGGTAAAATTTCTAAAAACTTACAAAAAACTAAAAATATATACGAGAAACATTTTTTTAGAATTTATGAAAAAATTTACCTTATAAAAATGTGACGACCTAGAAACAAATTTTGCACAAATTTCTGAGAATGTGTTGCCCTACAATTTTTTTTTTTGAAATGTGAGTATTTTTTAGAATGCGATGTACTCGAAATTTTTTTGAAAGTATTTTGCACAAATTTCTGAGAAACATTATACCTCCAAGGCAGTACCGGCTTGAAATTTGGAGGTCGGGGAGGAGTTCCGGAGATGACTGTCTGAGAAAGGAGCAGGAACTATGAATGTCAGGGAGTAGTACCAGAGCGACAGGGGCAACGGAAGTCGGACCTTGTTCCACCAAGAGGATGCTCGTCGGAGAGGGAAATCTGGAGGTCGGGGAGTGGGTGGCTCGTCGGAGAGGGAAACCTGGAGGTCGGGAGGAGGTTCGTCGCCCTTCCTCCTGGAGGAGGCTCGTCGCTCTTGTTGAATACTCGGGCCGGGAGAAAGATAAATCAGATTTTTTTAGGTTATTTTTAAAATAATAACAAATTTTTTTACCCCTAAAATTGGAACATAAATGTTAAGACTTAAAATTAACAAAATTAAAGTGAGTACACATGACGCAAAAAAGTAAACTTTGAAGAGATCAATCATAATTCATAATGATCACAAATTTCATCTTCAGCTTCAACTTTCATCGCTCCAATTTTGACTTGAAAAATAAAGACGAAAAATAAACATTTAAGTTTAGATTTTACAAATGAGAAATAAATAATATGAATAGCAGAAATACCAAACTTAAATACCTCAAGTTGACTTGCAATTTCTCTTATTGTGTCATTTGACTCCACATTTTGTACAAGTAATAGTGTTATGTGCTCGACTCATTCTTGTGAGATTTCTCTCTTCGTTGACACCTTAGTTTTTTTTTGGCCTACCAGGAGCCCGTCGCCGAATCGGTGGTGGAATTTGTGTGGTTGGCATAGTTGACCAAAGATTTGGTCCATTGGTAAAATTTCTAAAAACTTAGAAAAAACTAAAAATATATACGAGAAACATTTTTTTGAGAATTTATGAAAAAATTTACCTTATAAAAATGTGACGACCTAGAAACAAATTTTGCACAAATTTCTGAGAATGTGTTGCCCTACAATTTTTTTTTTTGAAATGTGAGTATTTTTTAGAATGTGATGTCCTCGAAATTTTTTTGAAAGTTTTTTGCACAAATTTCTGAGAAACATTATACCTCCAAGGCAGTACCGGCTTGAAATTTGGAGGTCGGGGAGGAGTTCCGGAGATGACTGTCTGAGAAAGGGGCAGGAACTATGAATATCAGGGAGCGGTACCAGAGCGACAGTGGCAACGGAAGTCGGACCTTGTTCCACCAAGAGGATGCTCGTCGGAGAGGGAAATCTGGAGGTCGGGGAGTGGGTGGCTCGTCGGAGAGGGAAACCTGGAGGTCGGGAGGAGCTTCTTCGCCCTTCCTCCTGGAGGAGGCTCGTCGCTCTTGTTGAATACTCGGGCCAGGAGAAAGATAAATCTGATTTTTTAGGTTATTTTTAAAATAATAACAAATTTTTTACCCCTAAAATTGGAACATAAATGTTAAGACTTAAAATTAACAAAATTAAAGTGAGTACACATGACGCAAAAAAGTAAACTTTGAAGAGATCAATCATAATTCATAATGATCACAAATTTCATCTTCAGCTTCAACTTTCATCGCTCCAATTTTGACTTGAAAAATAAAGACGAAAAATAAACATTTAAGTTTAGATTTTACAAATGAGATATAAATAATATAAATAGCAGTAATACCAAACTTAAATACCTCAAGTTGACTTGCAATTTCTCTTATTGTGTCATTTGACTCCACATTTTGTACAAGTAATAGTGTTATGTGCTCGACTCCTTCTTGTGAGATTTCTCTCTTCGTTGACAACCGTAGTTTTTTTTTGGCCTACCTGGAGCCCGTCGCCGAATCGGTGGTGGAATTTGTTTGGTTGGCATAGTTGGCCAAAGATTTGGTTCATTGGTAAAATTTCTAAAAACTTAGAAAAAACTAAAAATATATACGAGAAACATTTTTTTAGAATTTATGAAAAATTTTACCTTATAAAAATGTGACGACCTAGAAACAAATTTTGCACAAATTTCTGAGAATCTGTTGCCCTACAAATTTTTTTTTTGAAATGTGAGTATTTTTTAGAATGCGATGTTCTCGAAATTTTTTTGAAAGTATTTTGCACAAATTTCTGAGAAACATTATACCTCCAAGGCAGTACCGGCTTGAAATTTGGAGGTCGGGGAGGAGTTCCGGAGATGACTGTCTGAGAAAGGGGCGGGAACTATGAATGTCAGGGAGTAGTACCAGAGCGACAGTGGCAACGGAAGTCGGACCTTGTTCCACCAAGAGGATGCTCGTCGGAGAGGGAAATCTGGAGGTCGGGGAGTGGGTGGCTCGTCGGAGAGGGAAACCTGGAGGTCGGGAGGAGGTTCGTCGCCCTTCCTCCTGGAGGAGGCTCGTCGCTCTTGTTGAATACTCGGGCCGGGGGAAATATAAATCTGACTTTTTAGGTTATTTTTAAAATAATAACAAATTTTTTTACCCCTAAAATTGAACATAAATGTTAAGACTTAAAATTAACAAAATTAAAGTGAGTACACATGACGCAAAAAAGTAAACTTTGAAGAGATCAATCATAATTCATAATGATCACAAATTTCATCTTCAGCTTCAACTTTCATCGCTCCAATTTTGACTTGAAAAATAAAGACGAAAAATAAACATTTAAGTTTAGATTTTACAAATGAGATATAAATAATATGAATAGCAGTAATACCAAACTTAAATACCTCAAGTTGACTTGCAATTTCTCTTATTGTGTCATTTGACTCCACATTTTGTACAAGTAATAGTGTTATGTGCTCGACTCCTTCTTGTGAGATTTCTCTCTTCGTTGACAACCGTAGTTTTTTTTTTGGCCTACCAGGAGCCCGTCGCCGAATCGGTGGTTGAATTTTTGTGGTTGGCATAGTTGGCCAAAGATTTGGTCCATTGGTAAAATTTCTAAAAACTTAGAAAAACTAAAAATATATACGAGAAACATTTTTTGAGAATTTATGAAAGATTTACCTTATAAAAATGTGACGACCTAGAAATAAATTTTGCACAAATTTCTGAGATTGTGTTGCCCTACAAATTTTTTTTGAAATGTGAGTATTTTTTAGAATGCGATGTCCTCGAAATTTTTTTGAAAGTAATTTGCACAAATTTTTGAGAAACATTATACCTCCAAAGCAGTACCGGCTTGAAATTTGGAGGTCGGGGAGGAGTTCCGGAGATGACTGTCTGAGAAAGGGGCAGGAACTATGAATGTCAGGGAGTAGTACCAGAGCGATAGTGGCAACGGAAGTCGGACCTTGTTCCACCAAGAGGATGCTCGTCGGAGAGGGAAATCTGGAGGTCGGGGAGTGGGTGGCTCGTCGGAGAGGGAAACCTGGAGGTCGGGAGGAGGTTCGTCGCCCTTCCTCCTGAAGGAGGCTCGTCGCTCTTGTTGAATACTCGGGTCGGGAGAAAGATAAATCTGATTTTTTAGGTTATTTTTTAAATAATAACAAATTTTTTTACCCCTAAAATTTGAACATAAATGATAAGACTTAAAATTAACAAAATTAAAGTGAGTACACATGACGCAAAAAAGTAAACTTTGAAAAGATCAATCATAATTCATAATGATCACAAATTTCATCTTCAGCTTCAATTTTCATCGCTCCAATTTTGACTTGAAAAATAAAGACGAAAAATAAACATTTAAGTTTAGATTTTACAAATGAGATATAAATAATATGAATAGCAGTAATACCAAACTTAAATACCTCAAGTTGACTTGCAATTTCTCTTATTGTGTCATTTGACTCCACATTTTGTACAAGTAATAGTGTTATGTGCCCGACTCATTCTTGTGAGATTTCTCTCTTCGTTGACAACCGTAGTTTTTTTTTGCCTACCAAGAGCCCGTCGCCGAATCGGTGGTGGAATTTGTGTGGTTGGCATAGTTGGCCAAAGATTTGGTCCATTGGTAAAATTTCTAAAAACTTAGAAAAAACTAAAAATATATACGAGAAACATTTTTTGAGAATTTATGAAAAAATTTACCTTATAAAAATGTGGCGACCTAGAAACAAAATTTGCACAAATTTCTGAGAATGTGTTGCCCTACAAATTTTTTTTTTGAAATGTGAGTATTTTTTAGAATGCGATGTCCTCGAAATTTTTTTGAAAGTATTTTGCACAAATTTCTGAGAAACATTATACCTCCAAGGCAGTACCGGCTTGAAGTTTGGAGGTCGGGGAGGAGTTCCGGAGATGACTGTCTGAGAAAGGGGCAGGAACTATGAATGTCAGGGAGTAGTACCAGAGCGACAGTGGCAACGGAAGTCGGACCTTGTTCCACCAAGAGGATGCTCGTCGGAGAGGGAAATCTGGAGGTCGGGGAGTGGGTGGCTCGTCAGAGAGGGAAACTTGGAGAGGAGGTTCGTCGCCCTTCCTCCTGGAGGAGGCTCGTCGCTCTTGTTGAATACTCGGGCCGGGAGAAAGATAAATCTGATTTTTTAGGTTATTTTTAAAATAATAACAATTTTTTTTACCCCTAAAATTGGAACATAAATGTTAAGACTTAAAAAAACAAAATTAAAGTGAGTACACATGACGCAAAAAAGTAAACTTTGACGAGATCAATCATAATTCATAATGATCACAAATTTCATCTTCAGCTTCAACTTTCATCGCTCCAATTTTGACTTGAAAAATAAAGACGAAAAATAAACATTTAAGTTTAGATTTTACAAATGAGATATAAATAATATGAATAGCAGTAATACCAAACTTAAACACCTCAAGTTGACTTGCAATTTCTCTTATTGTGTCATTTGACTCCACATTTTGTACAAGTAATAGTGTTATGTGCTCGACTCATTCTTGTGAGATTTCTCTCTTCGTTGACAACCGTAGTTTTTTTTTGGCCTACCAGGAGCCCGTCGCCGAATCGGTGGTGGAATTTGTGTGGTTGGCATAGTTGGCCAAAGAATTGGTCCATTGGTAAAATTTCTAAAAACTTAGAAAAAACCAAAAATATATACGAGAAACATTTTTTGAGAATTTATGAAAAAATTTACCTTATAAAAATGTGACGACCTAGAAACAAATTTTACACAAATTTCTGAGAATGTGTTGCCCTACAAATTTTTTTTTTGAAATGTGAGTATTTTTTAGAATGCGATCTCCTCGAAATTTTTTTGAAAGTATTTTGCACAAATTTCTGAGAAACATTATACCTCCAAGGCAGTACCGGCTTGAAATTTGGAGGTCGGGGAGGAGTTCCGGAGATGACTGTCTGAGAAAGGGGCAGGAACTATGAATGTCAGGGAGTAGTACCAGAGCGACAGTGGCAACGGAAGTCGGACCTTGTTCCACCAAGAGGATGCTCGTCGGAGAGGGAAATCTGGAGGTCGGGGAGTGGGTGGCTCGTCAGAGAGGGAAACCTGGAGAGGAGGTTCGTCGGAGAGGGAAACCTGGAGGTCGGGAGGAGGTTCGTCGCCCTTCCTCCTGGAGGAGGCTCGTCGCTCTTGTTGAATACTCGGGCCGGGGGAAAGATAAATCTGACTTTTTAGGTTATTTTTAAAATAATAACAAATTTTTTTACCCCTAAAATTGAACATAAATGTTAAGACTTAAAATTAACAAAATTAAAGTGAGTACACATGACGCAAAAAAGTAAACTTTGAAGAGATCAATCATAATTCATAATGATCACAAATTTCATCTTCAGCTTCAACTTTCATCGCTCCAATTTTGACTTGAAAAATAAAGACGAAAAATAAACATTTAAGTTTAGATTTTACAAATGAGATATAAATAATATGAATAGCAGTAATACCAAACTTAAATACCTCAAGTTGACTTGCAATTTCTCTTATTGTGTCATTTGACTCCACATTTTGTACAAGTAATAGTGTTATGTGCTCGACTCCTTCTTGTGAGATTTCTCTCTTCGTTGACAACCGTAGTTTTTTTTTTGGCCTACCAGGAGCCCGTCGCCGAATCGGTGGTGGAATTTTTGTGGTTGGCATAGTTGGCCAAAGATTTGGTCCATTGGTAAAATTTCTAAAAACTTAGAAAAACTAAAAATATATACGAGAAACATTTTTTGAGAATTTATGAAAGATTTACCTTATAAAAATGTGACGACCTAGAAATAAATTTTGCACAAATTTCTGAGATTGTGTTGCCCTACAAATTTTTTTTGAAATGTGAGTATTTTTTAGAATGCGATGTCCTCGAAATTTTTTTGAAAGTAATTTGCACAAATTTTTGAGAAACATTATACCTCCAAAGCAGTACCGGCTTGAAATTTGGAGGTCGGGGAGGAGTTCCGGAGATGACTGTCTGAGAAAGGGGCAGGAACTATGAATGTCAGGGAGTAGTACCAGAGCGATAGTGGCAACGGAAGTCGGACCTTGTTCCACCAAGAGGATGCTCGTCGGAGAGGGAAATCTGGAGGTCGGGGAGTGGGTGGCTCGTCGGAGAGGGAAACCTGGAGGTCGGGAGGAGGTTCGTCGCCCTTCCTCCTGGAGGAGGCTCGTCGCTCTTGTTGAATACTCGGGACGGGAGAAAGATAAATCTGATTTTTTAGGTTATTTTTAAAATAATAACAAATTTTTTTACCCCTAAAATTGGAACATAAATGTTAAGACTTAAAATTAACAAAATTAAAGTGAGTACACATGACACAAAAAAGTAAACTTTGAAGAGATCAATCAAAATTCCTAATGATCACAAATTTCATCTTCAGCTTCAACTTTCATCGCTCCAATTTTGACTTGAAAAATAAAGACGAAAAATAAACATTTAAGTTTAGATTTTACAAATGAGATATAAATAATATGAATAGCAGTAATACCAAACTTAAATACCTCAAGTTGACTTGCAATTTCTCTTATTGTGTCATTTGACTCCACATTTTGTACAAGTAATAGTGTTATGTGCTCGACTCATTCTTGTGAGATTTCTCTCTTCGTTGACAACCGTAGTTGTTTTTTGGCCTACCAGGAGCCCGTCGCCGAATCGGTGGTGGAATTTGTGTGGTTGGCATAGTTGGCCAAAGAATTGGTCCATTGGTAAAATTTCTAAAAACTTAGAAAAAACTAAAAATATATACGAGAAACGTTTTTTGAGAACTTATGAAAAAATTTACCTTATAAAAATGTGACGACCTAGAAACAAATTTTGCACAAATTTCTGAGAATGTGTTGCCCTACAAATTTGTTTTTTGAAATGTGAGTATTTTTTAGAATGCGATGTCCTCGAAATTTTTTTGAAAGTATTTTGCACAAATTTCTGAGAAACATTATACCTCCAAGGCAGTACCGGCTTGAAATTTGGAGGTCGGGGAGGAGTTCTGGAGATGACTGTCTGAGAAAGGGGCAGGAACTATGAATGTCAGGGAGCAGTACCAGAGCGACAGTGGCAACGGAAGTCGGACCTTGTTCCACCAAGAGGATGCTCGTCGGAGAGGGAAATCTAGAGGTCGGGGAGTGGGTGGCTCGTCGGAGAGGGAAACCTGGAGGTCGGGAGGAGGTTCGTCGCCCTTCCTCCTGGAGGAGGCTCGTCGCTCTTATTGAATACTCGGGCCGGGAGAAAGATAAATCTGATTTTTTAGGTTATTTTTAAAATAATAACAAATTTTTTTACTCCTAAAATTGAAACATAAATGTTAAGACTTAAAATTACCAAAATTAAAGTGAGTACACATGACGCAAAAAAGTAAACTTTGAAGAGATCAATCATAATTCATAATGATCACAAATTTCATCTTCAGCTTCAACTTTCATCGCTCCAATTTTGACTTGAAAAATAAAGACGAAAAATAAACATTTAAGTTTAGATTTTACAAATGAGATATAAATAATATGAATAGCAGTAATACCAAACTTAAATACCTCAAGTTGACTTGCAATTTCTCTTATTGTGTCATTTGACTCCACATTTTGTACAAGTAATAGTGTTATGTGCGCGACTCATTCTTGTGACATTTCTCTCTTCGTTGACAACCGTAGTTTTTTTTTTTGGCCTACCAGGAGCCCGTCTTCGAATCGGTGGTGGAATTTGTGTGGTTAGCATAGTTGGCCAAAGATTTGGTCCATTGGTAAAATTTCTAAAAACTTAGAAAAAACTAAAAAAATATACGAGAAACATTTTTTGAGAATTTATGAAAAAATTTACCTTATAAAAATGTGACGACCTAGAAACAAATTTTGCACAAATTTCTGAGAATGTGTTGCCCTACAAATTTTTTTTTTGAAATGTGAGTATTTTTTAGAATGCGATGTCCTCGAAATTTTTTTGAAAGTATTTTGCACAAATTTCTGAGAAACATTTTACCTCCAAGGCAGTACCGGCTTGAAATTTGGAGGTCGGGGAGGAGTTTCGGAGATGACTGTCTGAGAAAGGGGCAGGAACTATGAATGTCAGGGAGCAGTACCAGAGCGACAGTGGCAACGGAAGTCGGACCTTGTTCCACCAAGAGGATGCTCGTCGGAGAGGGAAATCTGGAGGTCGGCGAGTGGGTGGCTCGTCGGAGAGGGAAACCTGGAGGTCGGGAGGAGGTTCGTCGCCCTTCCTCCTGGAGGAGGCTCGTCGCTCTTGTTGAATACTCGGGCCGGGAGAAAGATAAATCTGATTTTTTAGGTTATTTTTAATATAATAACAAATTTTTTTACCCCTAAAATTGGAACATAAATGTTAAGACTTAAAATTAACAAAATTAAAGTGAGTATACATGACGCAAAAAAGTAAACTTTGAAGAGATCAATCATAATTCATAATGATCACAAATTTCATCTTCAGCTTCAACTTTCATCGCTCCAATTTTGACTTGAAAATTAAAGACGAAAAATAAACATTTAAGTTTAGATTTTACAAATGAGATATAAATAATATGAATAGCAGTAATACCAAACTTAAATACCTCAAGTTGACTTGCAATTTCTCTTATTGTGTCATTTGACTCCACATTTTGTACAAGTAATAGTGTTATGTGCTCGACTCATTCTTGTGAGATTTCTCTTTTCGTTGACAACCGTAGTTTTTTTTTGGGCCTACCAGGAGCCCGTCGCCGAATCGATGGTGGAATTTGTGTGGTTGGCATAGTTGGCCAAAGATTTGGTCCATTGGTAAAATTTCTAAAAACATAGAAAAACTAAAATATATACGAGAAACATTTTTTGAGAATTTATGAAAAAATTTACCTTATAAAAATGTGACGACCTAGAAACAAATTTTGCACAAATTTCTGAGAATGTGTTGCCCTACAATTTTTTTTTTGAAATGTGAGTATTTTTTAGAATGCGATGTCCTCGAACTTTTTTTGAAAGTATTTTGCACAAATTTCTGAGAAACATTATACCTCCAAGGCAGTACCGGCTTGAAATTTGGAGGTCGGGGAGGAGTTCCGGAGATGACTGTCTGAGAAAGGGGCAAGAACTATGAATGTCAGGGAGCAGTTCCAGAGCGACAGTGGCAACGGAAGTCGGACCTTGTTCCACCAAGAGGATGCTCGTCGGAGAGGGAAATCTGGAGGTCGGGGAGTGGGTGGCTCGTCGGAGAGGGAAACCTGGAGGTCGGGAGGAGGTTCGTCGCCCTTCCTCCTGGAGGAGGCTCGTCGCTCTTGTTGAATACTCGGGCCGGGAGAAAGATAAATCTGGTTTTCTAGGTTATTTTTAAAATAATAACAAATTTTTTTACCCCTAAAATTGGAACATAAATGTTAAGACTTAAAATTAACAAAATTAAAGTGAGTACACATGACGCAAAAAAGCAAACTTTGAAGAGATCAATCATAATTCATAATGATCACAAATTTCATCTTCAGCTTCAACTTTCATCGCTCCAATTTTGACTTGAAAAATAAAGACGAAAAATAAACATTTAAGTTTAGATTTTACAAATGAGATATAAATAATATGAATAGCAGTAATACCAAACTTAAATACCTCAAGTTGACTTGCAATTTCTCTTATTGTGTCATTTGACTCCACATTTTGTACAAGTAATAGTGTTATGTGCTCGACTCATTCTTGTGAGATTTCTCTCTTCGTTGACAACCATAGTTTTTTTTTTCCTACCAGGAGCCCGTCGCCGAATCGGTGGTGGAATTTGTGTGGTTGGCAAAGTTGGCCAAAGATTTGGTCCATTGGTAAAATTTCTAAAAACTTAGAAAAAACTAAAAATATATACGAGAAACATTTTTTGAGAATTTATGAAAAAATTTACCTTATAAAAATGTGACGACCTAAAAACAAATTTTGCACAAATTTCTGAGAATGTGTTGCCCTACAAATTTTTTTTTTGAAATGTGAGTATTTTTTAGAAAGCGATGTCCTCGAAATTTTTTTGAAAGTATTTCGCACAAATTTCTGAGAAACATTATACCTCCAAGGCAGTACCGGCTTGAAATTTAGAGGTCGGGGAGGAGTTCCGGAGATGACTGTCTGAGAAAGGGGCAGGAATTATGAATGTCAGGGAGTAGTACCAGAGCGACAGTGGCAACGGAAGTCGGACGTTGTTCCACCAAGAGGATGCTCGTCGGAGAGGGAAATCTTGAGGTCGGGGAGTGGGTGGCTCGTCGGAGAGGGAAACCTGGAGGTCGGGAGGAGGTTCGTCGCCCTTCGTCCTGGAGGAGGCTCGTCGCTCTTGTTGAATACTCGGGCCGGGAGAAAGATAAATCTGATTTTTTAGGTTATTTTTAAATTAATAACAAATTTTTTTACCCCTAAAATTGGAACATAAATGTTAAGACTTAAAATTAACAAAATTAAAGTGAGTACACATGACGCAAAAAAGTAAACTTTGAAGAGATCAATCATAATTCATAATGATCACAAATTTCATCTTCAGCTTCAACTTTCATCGCTCCAATTTTGACTTGAAAAATTAAGACGAAAAATAAACATTTAAGTTTAGATTTTACAAATGAGATATAAATAATATGAATAGCAGTAATACCAAACTTAAATACCTCAAGTTGACTTGCAATTTCTCTTATTGTGTCATTTGACAAATTTTGTACAAGTAATAGTGTTATGTGCTCGACTCATTCTTGTGAGATTTCTCTCTTCGTTGACAATCGTAGTTTTTTTCTGGCCTACCAGGAGCCCGTCGCCGAATCGGTGGTGGAATTTGTGTGGTTGGCATAGTTGGCCAAAGATTTGGTGCATTGGTAAAATTTCTAAAAACTTAAAAAAAACTAAAAATATATACGAGAAACATTTTTTGAGAATTTATGAAAAAATTTACCTTATAAAAATGTGACGACCTGGATACAAATTTTGCACAAATTTCTGAGAATGTGTTGCCCTACAAATTTTTTTTTTTTGAAATGTGAGTATTTTTTAGAATGCGATGTTCTCGAAATTTTTTTGAAAGTGTTTTGCACAAATTTCTGAGAAACATTATACCTCCGAGGCAGTACCGGCTTGAAATTTGGAGGTCGGGGAAGAGTTCCGGAGATGACTGTCTGAGAAAGGGGCAGGAACTATGAATGTAAGGGAGTAGTACCAGAGCGACAGTGGCAACGGAAGTCGGACCTTGTTCCACCAAGAGGATGCTCGTCGGAGAGGGAAATCTGGAGGTTGGGGTGTGGGTGGCTCGTCGGAGAGGGAAACCTGGAGGTCGGGAGGAGGTTCGTCGCCCTTCCTCCTGGAGGAGGCTCGTCGCTCTTGTTGAATACTCGGGCCGAGAGAAAGATAAATCTGATTTTTTAGGTTATTCTTAAAATAATAACAAATTTTTTTACACCTAAAATTGGAACATAAATGTTAATACTTAAAATTAACAAAATTAAAGTGAGTACACATGACGCAAAAAAGTAAACTTTGAAGAGATCAATCATAATTCATAATGATCACAAATTTCATCTTCAGGCTTCAACTTTCATCGCTCCAATTTTGACTTGAAAAATAAAGACGAAAAATAAACATTTAAGTTTAGATTTTACAAATGAGATATAAATAATATGAATAGCAGTAATACCAAACTTAAATACCTCAAGTTGATTTGCAATTTCTCTTATTGTGTCATTTGACTCCACATATTGTACAAGTAATAGTGTTATGTGCTCGACTCATTCTTGTGAGATTTCTCTCTTCGTTGACAACCGTAATTTTTTTTTTGGCCTACCAGGAGCCCGTCGCCGAATCGGTGGTGAAATTTGTGTGGTTGGCATAGTTGGCCAAAGATTTGGTCCATTGGTAAAATTTCTAAAAACTTAGAAAAAACTAAAAATATATACGAGAAACATTTTTTGAGAATTTATGAAAAAATTTACCTTATTAAAATGTGACGACCTAAAAACAAATTTTGCACAAATTTCTGAGAATGTGTTGCCTACAAATTTTTTTTTTGAAATGTGAGTATTTTTCAGAATGCGATGTCCTCGAAATTTTTTTGAAAGTATTTTGCACAAATTTTTGAGAAACATTATACCTCCAAGGCAGTACTGGCTTGAAATTTGGAGGTCGGGGAGGAGTTCCGGAGATGACTGTCTGAGAAAGGGGCAGGAACTATGAATGTCAGGGAGTAGTACCAGAGCGACAGTGGCAACGGAAGTCGGACCTTGTTCCACCAAGAGGATGCTCGTCGGAGAGGGAAATCTGGAGGTCGGGGAGTGGGTGGCTCGTCGGAGAGGGAAACCTGGAGGTCGGGAGGAGGTTCGTCGCCCTTCCTCCTGGAGGAGGCTCGTCGCTCTTGTTGAATACTCGGGAAGGGAGAAAGATAAATCTGATTTTTTAGGTTATTTTTAAAATAATAACAAATTTTTTTACCCCTAAAATTGGAACATAAATGTTAAGACTTAAAATTAACAAAATTAAAGTGAGTACACATGACGCAAAAAAGTAAACTTTGAAGAGATCAATCATAATTCATAATGATCACAAATTTCATCTTCAGCTTCAACTTTCATCGCTCCAATTTTGACTTGAAAAATAAAGACAAAAAATAAACATTTAAGTTTAGATTTTACAAATGAGATATGAATAATATGAATAGCAGTAATACCAAACTTAAATACCTCAAGTTGACTTGCAATTTCTCTTATTGTGTCATTTGACTCCACATTTTGTACAAGTAATAGTGTTATGTGCCCCACTCATTCTTGTGAGATTTCTCTCTTCGTTGACAACCGTAGTTTTTTTTTTTGGCCTACCAGGAGCACGTCGCCGAATCGGTGGTGGAATTTGTGTGGTTGGCATAGTTGGCCAAAGATTTGGTCCATTGGTAAAATTTCTAAAAACTTAGAAAAAACTAAAAATATATACGAGAAACATTATTTGAGAATTTATGAAAAAATTTACCTTATTAAAATGTGACGACCTAAAAACAAATTTTGCACAAATTTCTGAGAATGTGTTGCCCTACAAATTTTTTTTTTGAAATGTGAGTATTTTTCAGAATGCGATGTCCTCGAAATTTTTTTGAAAGTATTTTGCACAAATTTTTGAGAAACATTATACCTCCAAGGCAGTACCGGCTTGAAATTTGGAGGTCGGGGAGGAGTTCCGGAGATGACTGTCTGAGAAAGGGGCAGGAACTATGAATGTCAGGGAGTAGTACCAGAGCGACAGTGGCAACGGAAGTCGGACCTTGTTCCACCAAGAGGATGCTCGTCGGAGAGGGAAATCTGGAGGTCGGGGAGTGGGTGGCTCGTCGGAGAGGGAAACCTGGAGGTCGGGAGGAGGTTCGTCGCCCTTCCTCCTGGAGGAGGCTCGTCGCTCTTGTTGAATACTCGGGCCGGGAGAAAGATAAATCTGATTTTTTACGTTATTTTTAAAATAATAACAAATTTTTTTACCCCTAAAATTGGAACATAAATGTTAAGACTTAAAATTAACAAAATTAAAGTGAGTACACATGACGCAAAAAAGTAAACTTTGAAGAGATCAATCATAATTCATAATGATCACAAATTTCATCTTCAGCTTCAACTTTCATCGCTCCAATTTTGACTTGAAAAATAAAGACGAAAAATAAACATTTAAGTTTAGATTTTACAAATGAGATATAAATAATATGAATAGCAGTAATACCAAACTTAAATACCTCAAGTTGACTTGCAATTTCTCTTATTGTGTCATTTGACTCCACATTTTGTACAAGTAATAGTGTTATGTGCTCGACTCATTCTTGTGAGATTTCTCTCTTCGTTGACAACCGTAATTTTTTTTTGGCCTACCAGGAGCCCGTCGCCGAATCGGTGGTGGAATTTGTGTGGTTGGCATAGTTGGCCAAAGATTTGGTCCATTGGTAAAATTTCTAAAAACTTAGAAAAAACTAAAAATATATACGAGAAACATTTTTTGAGAATTTATGAAAAAATTTACCTTATAAAAATGTGACGACCTAAAAACAACTTTTGCACAAATTTCTAAGAATGTGTTGCCCTACAATTTTTTTTTTTGAAATGTGAGTAATTTTTAGAATGCGATGTCCTCGAAATTTTTTTGAAAGTATTTTGCACAAATTTTTGAGAAACATTATACCTCCAAGGCAGTACCGGCTTGAAATTTGGAGGTCGGGGAGGAGTTCCGGAGATGACTGTCTGAGAAAGGGGCAGGAACTATGAATGTCAGGGAGTAGTACCAGAGCGACAGTGGCAACGGACGTCGGACCTTGTTCCACCAAGAGGATGCTCGTCGGAGAGGGAAATCTGGAGGTCGGGGAGTGGGTGGCTCGTCGGAGAGGGAAACCTGGAGGTCGGGAGGAGGTTCGTCGCCCTTCCTCCTGGAGGAGGCTCGTCGCTCTTGTTGAATACTCGGGAAGGGAGAAAGATAAATCTGATTTTTTAGGTTATTTTTAAAATAATAATAAATTTTTTTACCCCTAAAATTGGAACATAAATGTTAAGACTTAAAATTAACAAAATTAAAGTGAGTACACATGACGCAAAAAAGTAAACTTTGAAGAGATCAATCATAATTCATAATGATCACAAATTTCATCTTCAGGTTCAACTTTCATCGCTCCAATTTTGACTTGAAAAATAAAGACGAAAAATAAACATTTAAGTTTAGATTTTACAAATGAGATATAAATAATATGAATAGCAGTAATACCAAACTTAAATACCTCAAGTTGACTTGCAATTTCTCTTATTGTGTCATTTGACTCCACATTTTGTACAAGTAATAGTGTTATGTGCTCGACTCATTCTTGTGAGATTTCTCTCTTCGTTGACAACCGTAATTTTTTTTTTTGGCCTACCAGGAGCCCGTCGCCGAATCGGTGGTGGAATTTGTGTGGTTGGCATAGTTGGCCAAAGATTTGGTCCATTGGTAAAATTTCTAAAAACTTAGAAAAAACTAAAAATATATACGAGAAACATTTTTTGAGAATTTATGAAAAAATTTACCTTATAAAAATGTGACGACCTAAAAACAAATTTTGCACAAATTTCTTAGAATGTGTTGCCCTACAAATTTTTTTTTTGAAATGTGAGTAATTTTTAGAATGCGATGTCCTCGAAATTTTTTTGAAAGTATTTTGCACAAATTTCTGAGAAACATTATACCTCCAAGGCAGTACCGGCTTGAAATTTGGAGGTCGGGGAGGAGTTCCGGAGATGACTGTCTGAGAAAGGAGCAGGAACTATGAATGTCAGGGAGTAGTACCAGAGCGACAGTGGCAACGGAAGTCGGACCTTGTTCCACCAAGAGGATGCTCGTCGGAGTGGGAAATCTGGAGGTCGGGGAGTGGGTGGCTCGTCGGAGAGGGAAACCTGGAGGTCAGGAGGAGGTTCGTCGCCCTTCCTCCTGGAGGAGGCTCGTCGCTCTTGTTGAATACTCGGGCCGGGAGAAAGATAAATCTGATTTTTTAGGTTATTTTTAAAATAATAACAAAATTTTTTACCCCTAAAATTGGAACATAAATGTTAAGACTTAAAATTAACAAAATTAAAGTGAGTACAGATGACGCAAAAAAGTAAACTTTGAAGAGATCAATCATAATTCATAATGATCACAAATTTCATCTTCAGCTTCAACTTTCATCGCTCCAATTTTGACTTGAAAAATAAAGACGAAAAATAAACATTTAAGTTTAGATTTTACAAATGAGATATAAATAATATGAATAGCAGTAATACCAAACTTAAATACCTCAAGTTGACTTGCAATTTCTCTTATTGTGTCATTTGACTCCACATTTTGTACAAGTAATAGTGTTATGTGCTCGACTCATTCTTGTGAGATTTCTCTCTTCGTTGACAACCGTAGTTTTTTTTTGGCCTACCAGGAGCCCGTCGCCGAATCGGTGGTGGAATTTGTGTGGTTGGCATAGTTGGCCAAAGATTTGGTCCATTGGTAAAATTTCTAAAAACTTAGAAAAAACTAAAAATATATACGAGAAACATTTTTTGAGAATTTATGAAAAAATTTACCTTATAAAAATGTGACGACCTAGAAACAAATTTTGCACAAATTTCTGAGAATGTGTTGCCCTACAAATTTTTTTTTTTTGAAATGTGAGTATTTTTTAGAATGCGATGTCCTCGAAATTTTTTTTGAAAGTATTTTGCACAAATTTCTGAGAAACATTATACCTCCAAGGCAGTACCGGCTTAAAATTTGGAGGTCGGGGAGGAGTTCCGGAGATGACTGTCTGAGAAAGGGGCAGGAACTATGAATGTCAGGGAGTAGTACCAGAGCGACAGTGGCAACGGAAGTCGATCCTTGTTCCACCAAGAGGATGCTCGTCGGAGAGGGAAATCTGGAGGTCGGGGAGTGGGTGGCTCGTCGGAGAGGGAAACCTGGAGGTCGGGAGTAGGTTCGTCGCTCTTGTTGAATACTCGGGCCGGGAGAAAGATAAATCTGATTTTTTAGGTTATTTTTAAAATAATAACAAATTTTTTTACCCCTAAAATTGGAACATAAATGTTAAGTGTGACTTAAATCGTAGAGAAATACTTCGGTAGGTTCTCGCACCTAATAATAGGTGAGGGAAAAATACAGCCGTACGATCTTAGATCGGACGGTATCTAAAATACTGACATTATTTATTATTTATAAATACATGAGTATTTAGGAAAATACCACCGTATGATCTCTGATCAACGGCTTAGATGGGCTCCCTCTCACCTATTATTAGGTGAGAGATACTCACCAAAAAAATTTTCTAAATTAAATCGTAACATAGGCAAACTTTAGAAACCAAAATCGAGAGATAATAAGCTCAGGGACTGATTAAAAAAAAACTTGAGGGATAGATTTAGTGTTTTTACCTAAAAAATACTAACACCGTTAACATACAATACCTACTTCGCTGCTTAGGTTGCAGGTTTGAACGGACTACAAGATAGAAAATTACATGACTAAAAACTTTGAGGACTAAAAACAGGTTTGAACGGAATTCTATAATTATAGGCAGTTTTGGCTATCCACAGTTTTTTCTGAGTTATTACGCGCCTTTTGGAAATACGCCTTGTACATGTATTTTTAAGAAAAGTGTTCAACGCGAAAGTTGTAAATCTCGTCGAGATCTACAACTTTCGTGTTGAACACTTTTCCTAAAAATGCATGTACAAGGCGTATTTCCAAAAATTCACTATAGTTACGCACATGTTTCAATCAGAGCGGCAATACGTCTTGTGCGTGCATTTTTAAAAAAAGTGTTCTACACGAAAGTTGTAGATGTCGATGAGATCTACAACTTTTGTGTTGAACACTTTTCCTAAAAATATATGTACAAGACGTATTTCTAAAAGGCGCGTAATAACTTATATAAAAAGAGTCGGATAGCCAAAACTGTAGTGCGGATAACAATCGCCCAATTATATGCATCCTATTTGAAGTATAGGTAGTCCCATAAAAAATACGAAAAGAGAGTAGAGCATTATCAAGATACCCACAGCATAAGTAAATGAGAACTTTTTTACTTCATTAATCCTAAATAAAAATCTGATCATTTGTGTGAATTAGAACAAATAAATAGCATAAACCAAATTAATATAAAATGAGAATGGGTGATGTTAACCCAATGAATATAGATTATTACTATAAGTAGCATTGTGGTTTCTCATTATTAGTAATAATATTTATTGGTGCCCCTTTTGTTTTCATTTTCGCCTTTTTTTTCTCCTCTTTCTATCAAAATTTTTTTTTTGTAAAAATAAAAACACATTAAATAAAATCATAATGTTGCACCGAAAAGGTAAGGACACCTAAGCTCCGTTTGACGCGGCTTTTTTTCTCCGGTCATAAAATGCACGTTTGGCAAGACAACAGTTATGACCGCCACAACGAAAAGATAACTAGTTTTGAACATAAAAGTGGATGAAGTTCCTTAGGTGAGGTCGGGCGTTCACGAACGGATGTTCAAAACCACCGTGTTCGCAGCCATCACAGTCGTGTCAAACAGAGCCTTAGATACTGTGCTAGATGATAGATTAGTTAATATATTTAAATAGAAGTATCATTTATAGTGTAATATTAGGGCATAAAATTTTCTCTTTTATATAGAGTAATATTATAATGTATTAATTATTTTAAATATTTTTGAAAATATTTAATGAATTTGAAGTCACTGCATGAATCTATGAACT
This sequence comes from Dactylorhiza incarnata, assembly GCA_033032865.1. Classification (NCBI taxonomy): domain Eukaryota; kingdom Viridiplantae; phylum Streptophyta; class Magnoliopsida; order Asparagales; family Orchidaceae; genus Dactylorhiza; species Dactylorhiza incarnata. The sequence continues at coordinate 472,669 of JAWHQI010000434.1, forward strand.
ATTCACAATAAAAGATGCAAAACGAGATAATTATAAGTTCAATGAACTCCAAAATTTAAATAAAAACCAACAATTACTAAGAAGGGGAAAGACTACGCGACCTATAGAACTACAGCTAGGATTTAGGCAATGGGAGGAGAGAGATGGAGAGGAGATTATTCGATGGGGTGCGAAGAATTAGACTGCAAATATAATTAGGATTTTTGCAATTTTGGAGTGCGAATAGCGAGAATTGGACTGCTAATATCAATTCTCATGTTTAATGACCCCAGCCCCAAAAAAAGTAAACTAGTTTTGAACGTACAAGCGAATGCATTTCTTTAGGTGAGGTCGGGCGTTCACAAACGACGGTTCATAACCACCACGTTCACGACCGCCAACACCCGATCGTATAATTGAAATTCTTATTTTTAAGATCAAACTTATTATATGAATAACACCAATTTATATTATATAAAGTTACTTAATTATCATATAATTTGAGAAAATATTTCACAATGTAATAAAACTCCAGGGGTTAGATGTGTTGGATCCAAACAAAAGCAACGATCACTATCCTCGAACCGGTTTGCGGACTCAATTCAGGTCAGGAGACAAAATTTGACCCATCTGACCCAAGTTGAACCGGTTACTCGGATTGACCCGATCTACCTGATTCTCAATGAACATGAGCTCAAAAGTTCAGGTTATTTCTCTATTTATTACCTGATTCACATTCCTTCCAGCGCCTTTACAAAACCAAGCATACCCTAAGTCATCATTGGATGCGAAGAAAATAAGAGGCAAACTGAAGAAGGGAGAGCCAACCACACTTACAGAAAGCCGACACGTGTGCGTTTGATGTGCATTTTGCCATGTATCGCTGCTTCTGCGAACAACAAACGATACATGTAAAAAATACGCATTCATACAATGGATCGAAAACTGGGGCAAGCTTCTACAACATCAACACTATAATAGCCAGCACCTCAGCATTGCTGTCTACAAAGCTGGGAATCAGAAGGAACAGTGCTGATTTTCATTGACTTTCGATGTTCGTCCAGCCCCTGGCGATTGCGGTGTGAGTGGCTCGTCTCTCCTCTGCCACTTTTACTCTCACTCGTCCTTCCAGATCCTTCCGGTTACCCGGAGTTTCAACTCTTTCTGGCTCCCGCCGGAGAAGTAGAGGGCGAGGTTCCTGTGCACGATGAGCCCATCGTGGCTGTCGCGGACCACCTTGTGGTGAGCGCGGATGCTCCGGGGCACGCCCTGCCACGTCATTTTACGACCGTTGCCTCCAACCTCGAGGCAATACCCGAACTTTCTCGCCTCATCTTCGTCACCCATGAATCTGAGGAAGGCCATGTAAGTTGGCTCAGATCCTAGCCTGAACGCTTCGAAGTGGAGGCAGAAGTGGCGCTCGAAACAGTTGAAAAGCTGAGTAACAGGTTAACAGACAACAGCATCAGAAAATTGCTGAGAACTCTGGCAAACTGTGCTTTAATCACAATAGAATCAGATGGCTAATTCTATCTTGTAAAATACACAATTGAAAGTGTGTATGTGTGTGTGTATGACTCCAGATGCAAGGAAAATATTAAGCAATTGTTTGATGGATAGATTTGATTAAAAGAAGTTCAGAATTACTTACCGTAAGTGTCCAAGTAACATTGTCAACGGAGCATGGGTCGGATTTCACGTAGCGATGATTGAAGGTGGAGCCGGTTTGCAGGTCGACCTCGTGGCTGTCCCTCAGATGCGACAGCACAGACGAGATGTCTCCGGTGAAGGGGCAGTTGGAGCCGGGATGAGGGCATGAATAAGGCCTATATGAACATTGAGATTCATGCTGAGGCATGCTATAGTAGGGAGACATCTCTTCACAGCCCAGATGATGGTAGGAGCACGGCAGGTGAAGAGAAGCAGCAAGCTTCTCAAGAGCTAAGCACCTTATGCTGCCAATATCCTTTCTGCAAACAGGACACTTGTTATTCACTTTGCTTTTGCAGGAAGAACACAGGGTGTGGCCACTGGGACACTGCATTACCAAAATTTGAAATGAAATTCTCACAGAAGGGCAAGTCAGAATCTTTACAGAAATGTCTTTCATCTAGTAAAAAAATAAACAAAGAGGATGAGGATATATACATCGACGGACCTTCAGGAAACAATCGATAATTTTAGTAGTTTACCTACTATCTCAAGATGAATTAGTGCAGAGAAGGATGAGAGCACGAGGGAGGGAGGGAGGGGAAGCTAGAGGAGAGAGACGCAGAGAAGACAGCTAACAATGATTCATTAAATAAGTGGAGCCAATCAAAACTGTTATAGTAGAGGAGCAACTGAAGTGATATCTAACTAAGATTTTAGAAACAGAGGGGAGTGCAATGTTTTGTATTCAGATATTGTTTGTATATAATGTTAAAAGCACACCTATTTTCGCTATTGACAGACAGTATATTAACACACCAAATTTTTTTATTTTTACACCGTCATGTTATTGCCACCTCGAGTAAAAAAATCATTTTATTTTCTCTCGGAGAGAACGGAAGGGCATTTTTCTTCTCTCCTGCAACATCCCCCTCTTCCATTAAGAGGGGCTTCATCATCTCAACCTATTTGATCTGCACAATTATCTCTTTCGTCAACGTCATCGGCAGATTTTCTCCTTTCAGGTGAGGAAAAATCTGTCGAGGAGATGAGCAAGGCGAAGTCTTTTGCAAGGAAGAGGAGGATGGTGTTGATGAGGCAGAACACAGCCTTCTTGCTGAGGGAGTTTTTAATGGAGTGGGGCTGGTTGAAGAGTGAGTGGCAGAATTCATAGTTACGGGAGCGGAGGAAGGATATGATTGAGAGTGGAAAGAGGATGAGAATTGCTCTTATTATTGAACTCCTCTTGCTCAGATTCATGAGTGGATTTTGGAGTTTCTTCTGATTCTTCGGCATTCCTCTGCCTCACTCTGCTTCAGTGCTCAGGTTTTGAGAATTTGAGCTAAATGCGAATGTGAAGGGAGGTGGTGGTTTAAGAAGAGGTCTCGCTGGATAAAATTACGAACATGGAGTACGACTCTATCTTCACCGACGGCAAGTAGGATGAAGATCGTGACCGACTAACAGCTATCCGCCGAGGGGGGGGAGCGGCTGGGTCGAGCCAATTGGGGCCCCAAGACGAAAATAGGGTCGATAGATTCAGTGCGTGGACGAGACCGTCGGCGCCGTCAGAGGAGGATTTTAGGTGATCGTGAGCTTGATCGTGGGAGAAGGGGAGTAGGAACGGGGCGTGGGGGGGCGGGGGGGGGGGGGGGGGGGGGGATCTGCGGAGGACGAGTTCGAGATTTCCACGGGCGTACGAGAACGGAAGGGGCGGTCTATTAATATGGTGTGCGCTTAAAGCCTGGAGTATTAGAGTTTTTGAGTTTTTTAGATAAATTTATGGTGTGCTAATAGCCTAAATTAGTGTGTTTTTAACATTGCTCTTGTATATCTGAGGATTAATACACAGTCCTAAACAAATTGTTATAAACATTTTGTTGAAGATTAATTACAATATTACATGTCTTGTCTTATGTTAGGTGTGGTTATGTCTTAATTAGGTTGTCTTGTTTAAGTTTTTTAAGTTAGATTTAATTAAGAGTTTAATTATCCAACTTGTCCTTTAATTTCTATGTATGAATAAGTTTGCAATTAGTGCAATTGTTGAGAACTAAAATGCAAAATTGTGAGTTACATTTAGTAGAAAAAGGATTCATAATATTATCCACGGGGTCACCCATACATATGTATATACATTTTAAATATCAACACTCCCTCTCAAGATGGGCGAAATATATCAACTAAGCTTATCTTGTCACATAATCTAAGACAAATCAAGTGAGTCGAGTCCCTTAGTGAGACAATCAGTCACTTGCTCTTTAGTAACTACATGTCTCATATACATTTTAATATCAACACTTCCCCTCAAGATGGGCGAAAAATATCAACTAAGCTCATCTTGTCACACAATCTAGACAAATCAAGTGAACTGAGTCCCTTAGTGAGACAATCAGTCACTTGTTCTTTAGTAACTACATGTCTCAACTCTAATACACCACTATTCAGTTTTTCCTTGATGAAGAACCTGTCGATCTCCACATGCTTGGTTCTGTCGTGTTGAACAAGGTTGTTTGCAATGTTAATAGCTGACTTGTTGTCACACCACAATGTTATTTGTCTGCCTTGGTCCATTGTGAGCTCTATCAAAAGGGCTTTTAACCAAAACATTTCTCCTACACCTAAAACCATGGCCCTGCTCTGCAACTGCATTTTGTTTCTTGCTCTACCAGGAGACCAGATTGCCCCCTACAAACATGCAGTATCCGGGCGTGAACCTCCTGTCATCGACGCAACTAGCCCAGTCTGAATCGCAATAGCCCTCGATGTTCAAATGCCCATTCTTCCAGAAGATCAACCCCTTTCCTGGTGCACTCTTCAAGCATCTTAGAATCTGGTACACAATATCCATATGACCCTCCCTAGGATCATGCATATAGCGGACCGCCATACTCACAAGAAAGGATATGTCGGGACGAGTGTGACCCAGATAGATCAAGCGGCCTACCAACCTCTGGTACCTCTCTCTATCGATTGGCTCTCCTAACTCAGCATTGAGTTTGGACTTCTGATCAATGGGAGGCCTACACCCCAGCATATCTGTCTCTGTCACAGATCAACACATATTTCCGTTGAGAGAGAACAATCTCCTTTGCACCACAAACTAACTCAATCTCAAGAAAATATCTTAGTTGCCCCCAAGTTTTTTGCCTCAAATTCCTTGCCAAATTTCGTCTTCGACTGAGCAATTCCACTCGCATCATCACCAGTGATAATCATATCGTCCACATACACAACAAGCATTGTAGTGTGAACTCCACATCGCCTAAAGAATACTGTGTGATCAGTATTGGTCTGCGGATACCCCATGCCTATCAAAACTTTCCTAAACCTGTCAAACCTCTCTCAGATACTAAGTGGAAAAAGGATTCGTAATATTATCCACGGGGTCACCCATACATATGTACATACATTTTAAATATCAACATATTTATGTCTTCGGAGCTTTTGAAATGACAAGAAGGAAATTATTCTCATCTTCTCCCCCTTAGTTTCTCTTTAGTGTAGTTAGGGTTTGTCGAGGGGGGTGGCCGCCAGGGTGGCCAAGGCGGGAGGTGACGTGTTATCGGCACCGACGCCCTGGGGGCGAGGTCAACCTCCACCAGACGCACCATGTCAAGGGCGTCTGAGACAGTGCGGGGATGGTACGTGCGGAGACGGGAGCGGATTTGGGGCAAGAGCCCCTGCATGAAAAAGCCCAGGTAATGGTCGGGCGGCAATCCGGGGACGTGGGTGACGAGAGCGACAAACTCGTCGATATACTCGTCCAGGTTGGCCGTCTGGCGAACACCGCACATTTGCTCGATGGAGGAGCACGAGTAGCGAGTGTCATAGCGCCGGATCATATCTCCTGCATGAGCTCGGGCTAGGAAAGGAACGAGTTGGATTGGCGAAGACAACGAAGCCCAGTGGAGGGCCGAGCCATCGAGGCCCACCACGACCGTAGACACCTTGTCCTGCTCCGGTGTGAAATTGAGGTCAAAATATTGCTTCGCTTTGGCGATCCAACACATCGGGTCCATGCCGGCGAAAGAGGGGATGTCGAGGGAGAGGACGGGTCGGCCCGAAGTGGCCGCAGGGGTGAGCCCGACGGAGATGGACGGTGGGCCGGCACCGAGGAGGGAGCCGACGTCCGTGGGCGAGCCGGACCCGGACGCGGCGGAAACGGCGGCGGCGGACGCCTGGATGGAATCAATCTTGGAGTGGAGGGCGGAGGGAGGCGTGCAAGGAGGCGACAAGTTGTTCCTGAGCCTCCACGCGGCGGACCAAGGCATCGGCGGCGGCATCGGAAGGAGGGTCATTGGCGGAGCAGTTGTTGGGGTCCATGCGGAGTGCTGGATCGGTGCCTGCGGAGATGGAGGGATCGGCGGAGAACGAGCTGATCGGGATCGGAGCTTGCGGAGATGGAGCGGGGGTTGGTGTAACGCCTCTGAATTTTCGGTAATTATTTAATTCAGTGATGACGTGTTTTTGACGTCAGGGCATTACTTTTAACGCCAAGTTGATGGCGCGTCGCAGTTAGTGCGTTTTCGCGTCCGTTAGGCCTAGCCGACCAGATTTTGGGATTTGTATCGAAAGTGGAAAATTTAACGTTGGAAAATTAAGTTGTGTAATTTTAGATTTGCTCATCAAGTTACGTTGCGATCCGAGCCATTTTGGAGTCTCGGCGCATTTTCGAAGTTTTGTAGAATTTATGTTCGTCGTAAACTTTAAAAGCTTATATCTCGAGAATGGCTCGTCGGATCTTGATTTTGACTTCGTCGTTGGATTCGTAGCGTCGGCTTTCCCCCAAGGTGCGATTTTCGTTGGAATCGGTATGCGTTTAGCCGTTCGTAATAACTATTATTGTAATAAATATATATATAATAATATAATAATAATATTAAAATAAAAAAATAAAACGAATTGTTGAAGGCAACGATTATTATTATATATATATAAAACATCATCTCCTCCTTTTTGTTCCGGCCGAACCAAAGAGCGCGAGAGTCGGGGAGAGAGGAGTTTTCCGCGAACCTTCCGGTCGCCGCCGACGGAGCTCCGGTGGACGAAATTTTCAACCGAGCATAGATTCGAAAAGCTCTCGTCGAGAGATACGCGTTCGTGGAGAGTATTTCCCGTTTCTTGGACTTCCTCGCACTAGGGTTTTCGGTCCTAACCTCCTTTTTGACCGTTTTCTGTAGATTCTTCCTCCTCGTGTCATCTTTTGGACCGATCTACGACGAGGAGTTGTTCAGAGGACATTTCCGGTGAAAGCTAGGCAAGTGATGGTTTTCCCCCTCTTCCCTCTCATTTCGATCGTCGTATGGTCTTTTATTCCATTTTTTATTCATTAATATTGTGTGTGTCGCGCTTGAATGACGTTCTTGAACGCTTGTTGTTATGGAAATACTTTTTTGGCCGCTTCGTTTTGATGATTACGTCTAGTATTTGTGTGATCTCCACTTGTTCTTCCCACCCGTCGAGTCGAGATATTGATGTTTTGACTTATTAATATTAAATCAACCGTGTAACCTTGCCAAAGTTCGTGCTACGCTTCGTCGATCGAGTTCCGCTCGTCGAATTAGTCCTTTCGTATTCGTTGTATAAGTCTTTAAAATCCGATGATTTTAAAGAGGTTGATCACTCTTCGAGTGGGCCTCAGGTTAGTTAAGTTTGTGCGACGAGTTTGTTCGACGAATCTAGTTGGTTGTTTGACAAGGCACAATTGCCTTGGTGAGTTCAGTGCTTTGAGACTAGTGGTATCTAGTCTACTCAGTCGTGTCATTCTCGAGTTATAGGTTGTCGATTTGAGGATGTTGACGTTGGTGGACTAAAACCACCGCCACAGTGTTTTGTATTTAAATTGGATATTTTACGGGTTGGTTTGTTTGGTGTTTGTTGGTTTACTGCTGGTGTGCTTGCGGAGGTTTCTCCCACCGCAGTTACTGGATACTTCCAGTTTGGGTGTATCAGGCTATGAAATCACCCTATCCTTGGCCCCTTGTGGAGTTTGTTCTGTGGGTGTGCTGGCGGAGTATTTCCCCCACAGTCACCGGATTCTTATCGGTGTTAGTGTTTGCTAAACACTTAATTACAAGAATAATTATAGCGTTGTTTATACTTTCATATTATAAATGTGTATACGAGCTTTTGGTTTTCCACCGCTCTTGGTGTTGACAGGTATACGTGAATTTTCACGTAAGTGCTTCCACTGTTTATTTACCCTGCATATTGTACTTTACTTTCGGTATAGTTGGTCTTGGGTTGGTACCCATGTTGACCGTGATTTACTTTGTTTTGTTTCCTGCCGCCCCTTGTACCTTGTTGCTGAGGCGTTCTTTCTTTTGAATGCCTCAGGCTCAGAGCAGTAGTGGGTCGTGAAGCTAGAGCTGGTGTTTCGGCGTTGCGGTTACTGTTGTGACCTTTTCTCCTCGTGTCGAGGGGTAGTTTGTTGTTGTTTTGTTTTGCTTAGCTCAGACATACTGTTGTGACATGTGGGTTTGTGTCAGGTTGTTGACATCCGCAGTGTTTATTGTTATTAGACACCTTGCTAGCTATTAGTTGTTTCCTTGCTGTTTTTGGAGTAGTTTACTTTCTCTCAAGGAAGTTTTGTGCTAGGAGCCTAGGATTGCATGTTAGATAATTTGAAGTATAAAAGAACTTACGCTACCATTTCATAGCATCTTTTAAAGCGAATATCACTTTATTTTAAAGGTTATAAAAAGATCTCTTCATACTTATACTAAACCTAGAGGTCTGTATAACATGTTATATCATTGGATTGTTATGTTCATATAGGGTAATAAGTGAATAAAACATAGTATTTTCCGCTGCATATTTCTACTTACACCGTTATCCGTGGATTAGTTGATCCACTGAACCGAGGGACACGGTTAATAAACATAACTGAAATCATATTTTAAAATTATAATTCATGGATTTTTCATGATAAGTAAAAGGAGTAGGAATTGCTTGAGCGCCTGCAGTTGTCCCCTGCACGGCGTGGCATCACGACGCGGATTTTCTCTTACTTTGACGTATTATTTAATACGGAAAAAATGCGGGTTGTGACAGCTGAAGAGGCGGGATCTGGGCTGGTGAGGTGGAATTGGGGCTGGAGAAGCGGGATTGACGCTTGTGGAGGCAGGAGCGGCGAAATCGGGGCTGGAGAGGCGGGATCGGCGCTTGCGGAGGCAGGAGCGGCGGAAGCGGGGCTGGAGAGGCAGGATCGGGGCTGAGCGAGGTCGAACTACGCCGGCGGCGGCGGATTCAGTCGCAGGAGGCGGAAACGGGCTTAAGGCGCCGATCAGTGTTGGCTCCGATCGGGAACGGAGCGTCGGGCTGGATCCCGGCGCTGGAGGCGCAGAGCGAGGTGGGTTCCGACGGGATTTGAGTGGCAACGGAGCGTCGGCTGGATCCGATCGGGCTGTATTCGGATGGAACTGTCGCAGGAGAACACCGGCGGCCGGAGGGCGGGCGGTGCGACAGGTCGGACCAAATTGATATAATCCCTGGGAGGAACCCGGCGATGGGAAGGGCCGGTGGAGGTGAGGAAGAAGAGGGGGATTAGGGTTGAGAGGAAAACCTTAACGAGCAGCCCTAATTCTCATTCTTCCAAGCATACAAACCTAATACAAGCATACTCCCCTTATATAGCAGTGGGGGTGCGGATAATAATATCTGATCTGTGAATAGCGAAAGACAAAACGACATCAAAATGAAAACAATCTTTGGGTCGAGCATCGACGGTGTCTTCCTTGTCATGGTGGACTAGCATCTGTCACCTTCCTCTGCGCGTGAACTCGCCTTGGTGTGCACGACCGTAACAATATGTAATTAAACTAAGGTTTCCGTAACAATATGTGATTAAACTAAAGTTTCCGTAACAATATAAGAGGTTATGTATACATGAAAACTCAAACAAAAAAGTTTCACTCTCTTGTATTCATTGTATGAGCCCACTTAATAAGAATAAAACAACCAACTACTTTTTTCTCAATAAAAGAGTAAGAAAATGATGCAGGCCAAGTCTTAAAGTGTCAATATCTCGCCGGAGAGGTGGCCTGAGGCGGAGAGGATGGTGGAGATACTACGGAGCCAGAGCCGCGACTGTGCAAGCAGGGAACTCGGGGAAGGATAGCTGTCTATCCTTACCCTAAGAAAAGAAAAAAAGAATTACTTGTTGCTTCCTTCATTTTACAGCTCTAAGACTCTTTAAATAGACTTATAACCATCTTCTCCAAACAAGCCCCCAAACAATTGGGCTACTTACAAGATTACCCAACATAGTAAAAATGACTAAAACACCACGCATACTTAAATAACGACACCATAACATCATAATTAAAAGACATAAAAACACCATAACATTCCACTCTTCACTCAATTCGAGAATGTCCTCGAGCTCGGAAGGGAACTCTAATTGTTGAATCATTTGGATCTTTAATTTCTAGCCAGAAAATCTCCTTGTAACGAAAATTCGAAGCAAAGACATCATCGAAGTGATCAAAACCCTTGGGTACTAATGAAGTGAAGTGATAATATTTGGTGTTTCACTTGTGCAACGCTGTGATCAAAGAAACCTGTGACTACTAACGGCCATCATAGATGCTTAGTGACTGAAGTCGTGGAGGGGTCCGTTGTGCGAGAACAACATGGGTGACCTGTTATGGCCCGTTGGATGGTAAGTCTATTTCAAAGGCAGTACTTGTTGAGGAGGCGTGGTTGAGAGTGATAGCTGAGTAGGGGCACGAGTACCAGGATTCCTTCTAGCTAGGGCCTGTACGCAAGGACGACAAAGAGGGTCGCCTGGAAAGGGTTGCTGCGTGTCTTGGGGTTTCAAATACGCCCTAGACAAAAACGCCAGCAGACTGTCATGTCGACGGTTTTGGCGGAGAGACTCGAGTGTTTGACGCTGATGAATCTGTGTGGTGAATGAACGAGAATAAAACCGAGTATTCGTGGTTCTGATACCAAGTTACTACGGGACAAACCGTAATATGTCGTTAACTCAGACAAAGAGGTGGACGAAGGTAGAGAGGATGACGGAGATACTAGGGGGGATGAGAGCTACATATCCTAACCATGGGGGGAGAAGAGAACTAAGGAGAGGAAAAAAGAATTACTTCTTTCTTCCTTCATTTCATAGCCCAAGACTCTTAAATAGACTTACAACCACCTTGTCCAAACAAAGCCCCCAAACAATTGGGTTGATTACAAGATTACCCAACATAATTAAAATGCCCAAGAGACAAACGACACCTAAAACACTACTCATAATTAAAATACATAACGGCACCATAACATCATAATTAAAAGACAGACACCATAACTGAAAAGTGTACAAAAATTGAGAGGGTATTATTTTGTCATTAAGCTCTCAAGCATATTACTCTTAAATTAATTTTAATTTTAACAATCACAAAAGGGGGAAGTATTTCAAATTGATTTCTACATAAACATAAACATGAAAAATATATACAATAATTGAAAATACATAATGTGTAGATCATAGAAAATAGAGCAAATAGATGTGACTTGACCATTTAAAAAGTCTATTACAGACTATTTAAATTTTAGATTTTTTTAGAATACCTCATTTTAAAACGGTGACTTATTGTGTCATTTATTGATTGAAATGTATTTCTCTATTCTTGCTTTTCCAAAATTCTAGAAAAATCTAAACAGCCAAATAACCTTATATGCATCAATAAAGTGATACCAACGTAAGACTAGTACCATTGTAGTCAACCTACCAATTCAGGTTTTAATTTTACCTGCTTGGGATTTCATAATGTGAAAAAGAAAAGTTGAAGTTTGGAAAATATGCAAACCTGCTGGATTGGTGGAAGCATTGAATTTCTGCAAATAGGACACTCCAATAGATCATCTATATCTTTGTTACGAAGTAGAACTTTCCCTTCGGCCTGTGTCCCATCAGACTCCACATGACCTTTGCTGGAGATTACTGATGGAAAGCTAGACTCGACGAGCAAGGATGATGATTCCTCCAATTTATTCGCTCGTGTCTGCTTCTTTCCCAGTTTAAGATAGGTCATGTTTCACAACAGTGTGATGACAGTCCCCACTTTGATCTTCTATAAGCAGAAAAACCCAGATAAAGTTCCACCGTATTGAAGGCTCCTGGTCCTGCAATTATGTGCAAGGTTATAGTCCACAAGTGTAATATCCTTGTGGAATAACATAATTCAATAAATAAACAATGAATGCAACTTGTGCTGAGAGGAGATGAGAAGGAAACAATTTGAACACATTTTCTTTACTTAAGATTTAAGTGTCAGGTACTATCAGAGTTGGGAGCTTAAATGTCAAAAGAACATATATGGCTACTCCACTAAAATAAAAAAATTAGGTTATAAAACACGCTGTACTACACCAGCCTTGATCTACAGCTTAAAGAGAACTGTAGCTAAATTTTGATATTTTAAGTAATTTAATAACTTTGTACTGAATAAAATATGTCGAGTACTATTGATATTGCTTGTTGCAATGGATGACGAAACAAATGTATATACATTTCTGAAGTTATTAAAAAGCTAGATAAAACTTAATATGGATATTATAAAGTTCAGGACACATCGTTCGCTGATATTTTTTGGCTGCATTGGGATGCAGGAACAAGCGCACACGTGCACGCACACAAATAGATATGTGAGCAGATAAACTAGGGTAAAACCAATGCATGATGCTCCCCCAAATACATCTCTTCACGGAGGAGTTGATGCATGGAAGCCTTAATGATGAGACACAAGCATCACACCTGCCCGCCACCCTGGAGTCACACCAGGGGGCCCACGTTGGAGTTCACCAAGACGGCTTTATCAGGGTTGCAACCCATACACCCCAACCAATCTCCGCGATGGAGTCACCACCATGCGGCGGGTTGTTGAGGCTCGGGATCGAACACCCGACCTTCTAGATAAGAGGCTTTCACCAACGCTCTCATCAACAACCCGCCGCATGGTGGTGACTCCATGGCGGAGACTATTGGGGTGTATGGGTTGCAGCCCTGATAAAGCCGCCTTGGTGGACTCCAAGGTGGGCCCCCTGGTGGGACTCCAGGGTGGTGGGCAAGTGTGACGCCTATGTCGCATCACTTAACTATGCATAATGGAAAAGACAAGAAATCTAAACACTGGAAGTCAACGATGATGCATTCATGGAATTGTTGATTCCATGATTGGAAAATGAAGCCTCAAACTCACACGATGCATGCAAAATACAACCTATAAAAGGATTTGTATATAAAATATTGGAGAAAATACTACCATAAAATATTGGAGAAAATACTACCATAAAATATTGGAGAAAATACTACCATTTATAGATAATTCAATAGATTCAAAAGAAAACAACAAGCACCGAGTATTTTTGCCTTCATATATATGCAGTTATCTTCAAGAGCATTTAAAATGTAAAGTAACTGGAATGCAACATAATGCTATATCTCCTTTGTCCAGTAGGTGCCCAACTATACTAATCTCCATTTGATACTCAATATGCCAATGAAGTTATTTGAGTATCTGAGAAGTATCAAATATTTTTATGACAAGGGAGCAGGTTGGTTCCATTTTAAAGAAAGGTTATATACCAGAATTGAGCCTCAAGGTTAAAAGTGATGATCTTAACATATATATTTTCACCAACAAGCGAAGTATTAGAACTCTATTAATATTATGTGCTTAGATAAACCACAATGCAATCCTCCGAACCTAGTCCTAGCAATTGATAGGCTAATGGCCTTGTAGAACACATCCTTATCTGATGGTAAAGTCCACTTGAATGTGTGTGGAATGGAATGGCTTGCATTTCTACTGAGTAAGTAGATCGCAATGGAAACGATATCTTTTAATAACAAGATATTTCATTTCATTTAACTCAAGAACAAGCACCTATTGGCGTACCTTACATATCCTTCATTTCTCAAATTCCATCACAAGTCCTTGCTCTATGCAAACTTGAGTGTGTATTCAGAACTGCTTTTTCATGAAAATTATATTTTCTTTAAGCATACCTCGATAATGCAAAACAAGGTAATGCTAAGGGAGACAACTTAGCAAAAGGGGGGCCATTTTCAAAAATAATGATATAGACAGCCGTAGAAATGGGGATGCTGAAAATGCATTGTTAGTAGCATTGGAATTTTCCTTTTACCATCAGAAGACTAGCTTTCCCTGCCAACATTGGCTTGGAAAGCTTTTTTGAAATATTGAAGCCATGTTCCGGTGATTGAATTAACTATTTTGCTACACATATATTGTTAATATTAATATTGTTAGCAAATCTGAGCAACCATAAGAAAGAACTAATGTGCCTTCATTGAAAAAGTCACTCACTAACTCGGATCTTGTCTATGTAATTTCGGCTTCTCTCAGGTTGTAGAACCTACACATAGGATGCAAACTCTAAAGTTACAAAATCTCTTTCTGGACCCTGATCTCTGATTATAGAATATTCGTTCCCAAGTTACTAAACCTCTCACTCAGGTTTACACCTACACTATGGTTACTAAACCTCGTTCCCAAATAGCTATATCTTGATTATTAAACCTCACTCTCAAACAGCTAAACCTCGCTACTTTGGATTTAATTTTCTCAAGCTGCATCTTCTTATTTGACAAGATCTTCTTACCATTGTCCATATCATCTCCATTAGTAGTAGCTCCAAACTCAAGTTAGCATGCAGATGCCTCTACCAATCACAACTCCAAACTTAAGTAGGCATGCTTTGGGTATCCTTGAGTTTCTAGGGGAGCGTTAACATATTTAACTTATTTTGTCATGAGAAAAGACATATGGTAACCATCAGATTAGTTATCATTTATTATCATCTTAGTCATTCCTTTTTTATTCACACAGTTTGTACATCTACCATACATAGATTTTTTCCAAGTTGATAATATATCTACGGACCTTTATCTCCCTCTTTTTCATCCTAATTTATGAAAATATGAAAAATGCTATGTTTGCTGAAGGGTGGAGCAGATGATGCATATATATGAACAAGGACCAGGAACTTCTCATAGTGATGCTAGGGGGGAAATACCATGATTCATTTATAAAGATATGAATTGGAAATATACTCTATTAACTCATCTTGAGAGTTCTAACTTAGATAATTCTCACCAAGCCAACGGATAGAAACATAATTATACTAATATCTATGACAAGTATTACCACACTTTATGAAAAGAAAAAATAAAGAAACAAATTTGCACAAGACCCCAACAATATAATATGGCCTAAATACCTCAACGGGCAAAACAAGTAAACAGTGCCTGCTATAACCAGGGGGGGGGGGGGGGGGAATTTTGTGTAAGGAATGAGAAATGACACAAAATACAGAATTTCACTGCAACTCAGTACCGGAAAGGGTAGAATTCTCCCAAATCTCCAATTCTCGATCTGCAAAATCCAACAGAAGAGTCAAAGACACCATAGATCGGCAGAATATGGTTAGAAATCTAAAATCAGTGAGCTTTTCATAATTTCGAAACCCCAAAACAAACCAGGATGAGAACAAACCAGCAGAAGCGAAAATCAAACAAACAGCAAAGATTTGCAAAAGACAAAACGAAAAGCAAAGAAGTCAGCATAAGGTCAATACAAAAGTCAATAAGAACCTGTGTATCATTATTCCATCTCATTAACACTACATGAATACAAACGCCCAGATTCCCGCGTCGAAACTCTATCCATCAACTAAAATTTAAAAAAAAAACAGAAAAAAAAACCAAAGAAGTTGCGAAAAAAGAGCGCATCTAAACCCTAGGGCAAAATCCGATCAAACTGTGGAAACCCTAATCCCGATTGAGTACGGAGGGTGTGAAATTGGATGACTTTATACCTATCGATTCGTAACAAGAACGCGGATAGCAGTTTGATTTTCCTTCTTCTTTCTCCTTTTCAAAATCCTCCAAAATTTCTCGAGGGAAAACAGCAGTGGGAGGGAGAGGAGAAGCAATGCTTGAAGGGATACTACTGTGGGAAAGGCGTGCAATTGAAACGTGTCGAGGTTGCAAAACGGGCAATTGCTTTTGGAATTTTAGCCGTAGGGAAAGACGGATCTTCGTTCATTAAATATACGACGCGATCTCGAAGTACAATAGAGGACGATCCGACGTTTTGTAGTTTTAGGGAATTTTTAGAGCACGCACGGGAGTTCTTATCAGGTGTTATATATTACGGGATTCCGACACGGAGATATCGGAGGAGTTATTAATTACAGAACTTTTAAAACTAACGGCGGGTCATTACGATAATAGCATTCGTTTTTAGTTGGAGAGAGTTCGGTGGGGCCCGCTTGCCGCCGTCCGCCGAGACACGGCGTTTGAAAATATTTAATATTGTAGGAAATGACTCCTCTGCCCCTGGCTCAGAAGGCAACATAACGGTGCAATCAGGAGTCAATATTTAAAGGGAATTGTTATCTGCACACCAAAAAATAGGCTATTATTGGTCTTTGAATAGTCATTTTTGGACACCCAAAAAATAGGCTATTATTGGTGTGAATAGCCATTTTCGATTTGCGGTTAACAATCCCCTATATATATATAATATATTGATTAAATAATAAAATATTGTGACCACCAAATGAACTTCATTCATGCTAAAGGCGGTAGCGGTCATAAACGTTGTGGCTTTGAACCGTTGTTGATAAGAGAGGAATTCAAATTCGCTATCTATTTTTGCGTAAAGCTTGAATCCGCCCCTGGTTGTTGGTGAATGTCCGACCTCATCGAAGGAACTTTGTTCATTTTTTATGTTCAAAACTAGTTTTTTTCCTTGATGGCGGTCATAATCATTGTCAAGTCAAACATACATTTTATGACGGTGGCATTTTCGTTCAGATTCACCAAAAACAAAAACCCCGTGCCAAACAGCACCTTAATTTTTTTACAACTTATAAACAAGCAGTTGTGCACGTAGTTTTCCATGCCGCCCTGACGAATGACAATGATGGAATGATGGTACTCACTACTCAGCAGATCTCGCAAAAACTTCTATTTCAACAACACAGAACTTAGTTTACCAGTATTTTAAAATGTTATAGAAATTTCATAAATAATTGGTAAAATTATAAATGTGATTTTTTCCCTAAAATGTTTTTCTCTTATTAGCTAGATAATATAGATGAGATGTAGTCATGTAGTATGATAAATTGGAAATTATTTATTATTCATCAATCTTCTTTTAGAAAAGATGTGAATTTAATGGAATCCGACTTTTTTTATTTGGGCGATGCTACGTGCACATCACTTCTGATTGTGTGCACATGCATCAATACTGTGTGCATCCTCAAATTCTTACACGCACATCACTTTTGGATTTTGCCTGAAGGAGCTGGCCCTAAAAAGCTTTGGCCGTGAATCTACATTGCTGCAACTTTGACCAAAAATCACCATTGCGCACCGGAAGTTTTGGCTGGACTCATTTTTGGAATTTACTGAGAAAGAGGTGCGGGAAGCTTTGGCTGAGATAGAAGGATCAAATCCTCTTTCAAACATCAAACCAGCGTAAAAGATAAGGGGGTTGAATGCCCCATAGACTGAGTCTATCCCTGGTTTCGGCGAAGCATTTTAGCAAACGTCTGCCCTGCACGTGAAGGAATACAACGATCTTGGGACGGGATTAGAAACTAGCTTCGGCGCAAAACCTGGACCAGGCGCATGATGGCCAGGTTCTTCAGGCGCATGATGGCTGGGTTCTTCAGGCGCATGAAGAGCAGAGGAAACGAGAATTGAAGATGATATCAGCATAACATCAAAAATAGTTTTAGTAATTGGTAAATCAAGATTAGGAGACAGAATACTTTTCTGGATAGGGATAACACATCTAAGGGCGGTAGATTAGACGAAATCTGGGAGGAGAAACTCATGGTACGATGATATACACCGGGTAGGGCGGTGGCGGTGGAACTCCCAGTCACGGCGGGCGGCGGCAACGGGAGTAGGAGATCGTGAGGCGAGAGTGCGGGCCGGGTGTGCATGTAGGTTTATGGTGGATGGGTTGAAAAATCTGTTTATTTTGTGATTATGGTGTGCACACAGCCCGAAGTGATGTGCACGTAACAATGCCCTTTTATATTTAAGGAGAAGAAGAGTAGAGAGAGAGAGAGAGGAAGGGCCGAGGGATTTTATGGGATAATGGACGAGTGGGGCCCAAATCAATCGTCCGACATGGCGCGGCGAAGCTGGGCACGGGCATGTGCCAACGACGTCTGATCTGTTTGTTCGGACGTTTTTCTCCATTTCTGATGGGGCAAAAACGTCACCACATAAAATAGCCGTTTGGTAAACCTCTATTCTTCATTCGCAATGCTCCAAAATGTCATTTTTGGCATTCGACGTCATCGCAGCCCCCTCCCTCCATTCTCACGTACCGCTCTCATTCTCACCGCTCCAAAACATCACCGCCCAATCAAATTGAGCCTACGTGGCACCTGATGTCTCCGGTTGCCGGACGTCTCTCGCTGCCGGCCGGACCACGAGCTGGATTCGCGCCAAGTGACCGTTCAAAGCACCGCTGGCGGAGTTGAGAAGAACAGCTGATAAATTAAATTAATATTCATTGCCCATCATGCGTGCCAAATGACAAGCCAATGATTGCTGAATTTCACATTCAAATATATTTCGATTTTTTTCTTTAAAAAATGTAGATAAAATAAAATATGTTATAAAAAAAAAGTAAAGCGTGACTGTGTTTGGGAGAGACGCCGATCCATTTGCCACTAGAGTGCTGAAAGATACCCCAAAAAGGACTTAATTTTTTATTCATGTGTGGGTGAACATCCAACCTTTCAAATACACAAAAAATCATGCAGGTGATTGATGCGTATTTGGAAGGCTGAATTTCACCTGCACGTGAACAGTATTGTGCGAGTAGCGTACCTAAATATTTCTCCCCAAAAAATGTGTTACAAAAAGAAACTAAGGTGTGTTTGGGAAATAAGTGAGGCTCCATTTGCCACCAGAGTGGTGAAAGATGACCCACAAAATGTATGCAAGGCTCCGGTGCGCATCCAATGGAAAAACAAAAAAAAAACTTATGAGAAGATCGAGATTGAAGAGCAGTACCCAGGGGAAATCAACATCGGTTTGTTGCCCTAAGAGATAAGCACCGAAGTACCCGACTGACGGTGGCAAAAACGTCGTTATGAGGAGCCCTAACAAGCCCATTTAGGCAATATGCCCATGCGACGAATGCCGCTTAACACAGACAATTACAGAAATTGTTTATTCCATGAAAGATGTGCCAAGTTTCAAGAGATCCATTTTATCAGGCAACCTTATCAGACGAAAGATTTATAAATTATACCGCAAATATCACCCGGATAATGACCATGATACAAAAAATTGCAGGATGCTACGAGAGCTCGCCGAGGAACTTGTCAAAGAGAAAAAAAAACTTAGGTGACGGCGATCAAATGGGTGGCTGGCCACCGCGAAAGGGTCCACCTACGTGTAAGTAAGGGCAATATCCTTTGTAATCTTACAAATTATCGGCACAATAATTTCTCCTCACAAACATACTAATTTTCTTACCAACGATTTGGGAATAAAAGCAAGGGAGACGACTAGCTAGGCTTCGTTTGGCGCGGCTTATTTGCTCCGGTGAGTTTGGTCAAAAACGTCATTATCATAGAATGTATGTTTGGTAAGACAAAGGTCATGACCGCTATAGAGAAAATAAACTAGTTTTGAGCATAAAATGCATGAATTTTTTAAGGTGAGGTCAGGCGTTCACGAACGACGGTTCATGACCACGGCGTTCACGACCACCACCACCGCGCCAAACGAAGCCTAGGTCTTTCCCAGACCCATGAGCAACTATGATATCTCCGGCGGATAGAAGCCCGCAAGACGACTAGGTATATGTGAGGAATACAAGACCCAAGGGACGACTAGGCCTCTCTTGAGGATAACATACTGGGAGGCGACTAGGTCTTTCCCGTGAAAGAAAAGACCCAGGGGACTACGAGGAGTCTCATGCAGATAGAAGACTGGGAGACGACTAGGTCTCTCCCGCAGAAGAAAAGACCGGGGAGATGACAAGGTCCCTCCTGCAGATAGAAGTCCAAGAGACGACTAGGTCTCTCCCCCGAAAGATAGGACCCATGGGACAACTAGACCTCTCCTGCGGATAGAAGCTCGAGATGCGACTAGGTCTCTCCGCAAACAAGTTCAATTCCTTAATCCTTACAAAAAGGCACCTTCCAAGTTTGAGGACTGTGACATAAGTCGTTGAAAAAAAATTCATGACAGAATTTTTCAAAAGGTAACTACGATACAATTGGTCAAAAAATTGCCATGCTGATCTATTTGAGGACTGTATCATTACCCATTGAAAAAAAAAACTCTTTAGACGACAAGCCGCAGGGTATTGTCGCTCCCGGGAATGGACTGCTCCTATATTATAAACCCCTATATCATGAAAGAATTTTTCCAAAGGAAAATACCTTACAATTGGTCAAAAATTTACCCAATCGATCTACTTGAGAACTGTAGCATTAGTCATTGAAAAAAAACTCTTTAATCAAGCAAGATCTGAACCAAAAAGTTTAAATAATGACAGAGAAATGAAGGATATTCATGTGTTTTCTAATGCTGAAAACAATCAGGTTAAAGAGAACCTGAATCCTCCGGTGCAGGCATCAGTGGCGGATTCCCAGAAATTCAGCTTCTTACTCCGAGCCATTTTCTCCTTGGCTATGGCGGCAAGCTGATCAATTGTCCCTGGAAAAGCAGCTTCAATTGAAGCTCTAAACTTGTCATGTAAATTCACTCGATCTGCAGTCCCGGAGACGAGCTCGCTCGCATTTGGCCTCTTCAAAAAATCTAGAACGTTCAAAAGATTCCTCCTGAAAAAAGAAAAAAATTCATCCCAAGAGGGTTCTTTCAGATCAAAGTTATGAGCAAAGATTCCATACTTAATAGTTGAATTCTCCAAGTTTGACTGAATTGAACCATAAATGTTTGTGATGAAGATAGATAATACTTAACCATATTCATGCTAAATCATATTAATATTCAAAGTCAAATTTGTAGATCATCAATCAGAGGGGTCAAATCATTTATAAAGAACTTCTACTTGTTCTTGCTACAGATTTGTGACATGAGGTTCTTCTTACACGTTGCTCTTGCTTCCAGTGGCGGATAGTGTTGATGTTAATGTGGAGAGCTCATCTACTTTGGGAGAGATGAAGGATTGGCAGAGGGTTCAGTTGCTGCTCCTGAGCAGGGCCATTCCCGAGGAAAGGGAAGTAAGTTCCAACAACAATGGATTGAAGGGGCATTCTCCCCTCTATCGCGGTCCAAATGATGACATTGAATTTGAGAGTTGATTCATCCTTAGACGAATGCAAGTAGGCTCACAATATTATTCCATGTTGACTCTGAGGACCTGCCTCAATCTAGCTTCGACATTGGAAGACTCGTTGCATGACAGGGTTGAGGAAAATATTGAGGTCAACTCCTAATTATGTGTTTGCCTCGTAATTCAAGCCACAAAAACCCTAGTCTGCACTATGCAGAGCCCTCTATCATATTAATAAATGAAATGAAATGAAGGTTCAAAGAACCTGGTTTTTCTTCACTCAATAATAACCCAATGCATTTAATGCTTGATTACAAGACGTGGAGAGGGCAAGATAGTTAACTCTTTCTCTGGGCGCAACTTATGCTGATTGTGGATGACTGTGAGTGAGTTAATGGCCCTTCAAGCTACTACATATTTATTGGATCTCGATTTGACTTAGACTTTTGGTCGAATATGATTTACCTTCTGAAGGTTGGAGCGGCTGACAAACACACGTGCGGAGATGTTGGGTCCAGGGTTCCTTCACTTAAGCCGTGGCGCGTTTGCTACTTCCTTAAGGGAAAAAAGTAGCGCCCTTTCCACAAGTCCGGGCTTTTGGAACAGTTGGGTAAGCGCTCTATCCTACAGGAGAGATAGAAAGAGGGATGTGAATCACAATAGGGAGAAAGAGAGAGAGAGACGTGAGCATATTTACAGATGGAAGACCTCCACTGACCCCGGAGTGTTAATGAACTCCCCCTTCGTAAACCAATGTTTACAAGTTAGTGCTCAAGAAGAGAAGGATCAACTGCATAGTGTCACGAACATGTCCCCTAGACCAAGTCGCGCGAGGCCTTAGCTCCTCTTGTCACCCCTCGAGGTTAACTAAGGCCCAATTTGAGAGAGTTGTTGGAAAGCAGTGGTGGTTGTGAATGCAATTATGAAAAATACAGGGAACATTTGGGTAGGTGAGATTGCAGATGTTATTTTCTCAAAAAAATGTTTTAGGTAAAAAAAATGCACCATGATCATGCATGCGTGTGTGGTCAAGGGTTAGCGTTCATGAACGTCAAGACCACAGAATAGAATCTGGGAAAAAAATTGTCACGAGAGTTTAAAATACAGGTAAACAACCATCATTGTGTTTACAACCATATTTTGACACTACCACAGTTGTCCCAAAAAGAGCCTAAGTCAGCCTGGCTACAAGCGAACATCTGGTGGAGAAGAGTGGAGAATGAGAGAGAACATGAGAGGGAGTAGAAGAAATCAAGAGCACTTGAAAGCTTTACTAAAACTTGGATGGTTATAAACTTATAAATAATAAAGTCTCCTTATATAGGCTCCAAGGAGACTTCCCGCCAAAGAATGGAACAATCTACATTCCTACTTTTATAGAGTATTTTGTCATTTTCAACTATTTGCAATAGTCATGAATAAACAAGACTCTCAAAGAATATACCACATGAGAGAACCCCAGAACCTTCTAGACTCTTCATGACTCTTCTACATCCTCCTGGAGTCTTCTGCATAATTGTTTTATGCACAATGTTGTCATCATGAAAAAATGGCTGAGTAAATATGGGTGTTGGGTTGGGTGATAGAAGAGTCTAGATCCTTCTTCCTAAGATTTTAAATGTATGTATGGTGCCCTAGAGAGACCTAAGGTAATAGAAAAGTCTAGATCCTTCTTCCTAAGATTTTAAATGTATGTATGGTTCCCTAGAGAGACCTAAGGCTTTGGGGCTACCTGCTTACCTTGGAAGGTAGACATATAACGATAGTTTCAGCGGGGACTGCATAATACTTTACACACACCACATCTGCATTAAATGTGTGAGTGTCGTTTGAGCTGTTGGCATCACCTACAATGTCTGATCGGCCTTAAAAGGAGTCGTTAGCCTCAAGAGTGTGCCATTCATGATGATTGCCCACTTGAGAAGGGATACTGCCAAGTTGATCTGTCGTGGACATCTTCCATGGATGAGCATCCACGGGAGAAGTTTTCCATGTAAAACCTCATAGAAAGGGACTTGGGAGCAGGGCCTCTCAGCTGGACCTCCCCAGTGAATACCTTCATAGTAAATTTTGCAGGAAGTGCTCTTTGGTTCCATATGCCACTTGTCGTGATCCTGTGAACTGAATGGTCAGGCATTGTTGATGTGTGTTGAAAAAACAGAATGATGTGAACGCTATCCTTGCTTTCCTAAGACATAAAATAACTATGCTACCCCAGGAAAAAAAGCGCTTGAGGATCGAAATGTTGGGTTTTGTTCTTTGAATTGTGCGTTCTCTAGTTTGCCTATAAATTCCTCCATATGTCAGTTATTTTGAACCATCTTTGGCTTCTTGTCTTGTGCAGCTTCTATCATCATGGTTTCTTCTGTTGCCATCTGCTGATGTCCATTCAATCTGTGTGGGAACGGCGGGGCGGCAGCCGAGTGATGGAGGGTCGTGCTTCTATCATCATTTGATGTGTGGCGCGTTGTGATATTTACTTAAAAGAAATAGTAGCACCCTTTCTATAAATTCAAACTTATGGACCCTTTACTTAAAAGAAACTTCGCCGGACCATGTTTATTCCCACTGCTGAAAGAAAGGTATGTTGTTGAGAGGAAGGAGCGTAAGACACAAATTTATACGAAGCTTTAGGCATACAAGAATGAGTTTCTTTATGTTGTGCAACAGGGAGATCTCAAGATTAGAAGGGGAAGGAATGTCACCGGCGTATAAAACAAGGATTAGATCATGATCTGATGAATAATTCTTTGCGATAAAAGAAATCCAATAATGCAGATATAGAAGAAAGCTTACTATTTTACCTAGTAGGACAAAAGTAAATCAAAGGTTATCAATATCACTAAAGGGGAATAATTAAGCGGAAAATGAGATTGAGGCTCTGTTTGGCGCGATGATGGCAGTCGTGAACGGGGTGGTTATGAAACGTCGTTCGTGAACACCCGACCTCACCTAAGGAGCTTCATCCACTTTTATGTTCAAAACTAGTTTTCTTTTCTTGGTGGCGGTCATCACCGTTGTAATGCTAAACATACATTCTATGATGGTGGCGTTTTTGTCCAAACTCACCGGAGCAAAAACGTCGTGCCAAACAGACCTTGATACTCAAAGAAGGGTAGTTGAGATAAATATTTATTCATTTTGGATTCTAATGTCATGCAAAAAGCAAACACAACCGAAGGTTTTAGTGGTAAAGGAAAAAAATAATAGATGGATACATAAGAGAATATGGAATTTGGCTATCAAGGATAGAAGAGGCTTATGCTTAATAATAAGATATCTTGGCACTAAAACAAGATGATGATAGAAGCAATGGGGATTGTATTGTGATAATCAAGCTGCCATCAATATTGCGATTCCAATCCAGTCTTTCATAAAGAACCAAGAAAATTGAGATTGTCATTTGGTTTGACAAAAGCTGATTCGTATAATTGATCTAAACTATAGAAGAGTGTAACCCATTAGATGACTTATTTATGAAACCTCGTATAGAAATACAACCGCATTTTATTTGTAGCAAATTGGGCATATTAATATAGGTTGTCTATGATCTAACTTATAAAAGAGTGTGTGTAGATTATTATGTTGTGTGTAGCTTACCATGCATTGTGTAACTAT
Source organism: Dactylorhiza incarnata (assembly GCA_033032865.1). Taxonomy (NCBI): domain Eukaryota; kingdom Viridiplantae; phylum Streptophyta; class Magnoliopsida; order Asparagales; family Orchidaceae; genus Dactylorhiza; species Dactylorhiza incarnata. The sequence continues at coordinate 497,232 of JAWHQI010000434.1, forward strand.
ATATACATACATATAACTGCCAACAAAATATACGAAAAAGAAAAAAACTTATATCATTTTGTGATCTAATACCCCAAAGGAATCTTAGAGGCACACAAAAAAGAGCAAACAAAAATCAAACTAAAGAGGTATCCCCTATGTTAACTTAGCAACTATATTAACAATCTAATTTATTCGGAGAGCAAACGCCTAATGACCGGTAAGGTTTCTGTTGGGACTTTAATATTTGTATAGTGTGCGGTTAGTTATTATTGGTGTGCGGTTAGATACTTTGGTGTATATATATGTTGTAGTAGTTGTAAAGGACGAATGAGATAATAACCTAATTGGGTTTTCTTCCGCAACATGGTATCAGAGCGGGGGGGGGGGGGGGGGGGGGGGGGGTTGCGACGGGTTCCGCGTAGAAGCCTAGAAGGTCACTGGCATCGCCGCCACTGATTGGGCGTTGTCTGAGAGAGGCTGGCCCGTCGGTGTAGAAGGTCGCTGGCATCGTCGGTCGGCGCGAGCGCTGGCAGTGTGGCATCGGCGATGGAACGGAACCTGCTGTCAGCGACGGAACCAGAGGAGGAGGTGAAGGTGGAGTTGGAGGAGGGCGGCGTGCTCCAGATCAGCGGCGCGCACGTCTTCAAGGCTGATCTCCCCGGGTCGAAGGAGGAGACTCCCATATCGACGATTTCGTTTAAACACGCTCCCGTATCGACGATTTCGTTTAAACACGCTCCCGTATCGACGATTTCGTTTAAACACGCTCCGGTATCGACGATTTCGTTATGCTCACGTATCGACGATTTTGTTTAAACACCAGCGATTTCGGCGATATTCCTCGATCCCCAATCGACGATTTCGGCGATAGGTCGTGTTAAGTTTCAGCGAAGCCGTGCAGTTCTGTTCCCATACAGATGGAAGACATCCTAAACAAACTGGATGCCTCCGAGGTGGCCACCCTACTGAAGCTAGTTGGGTCAATGGGGTCTGCCCCGCGTGCTGTGAAGTTGGATCTTCCTCCAGTTGACCTAAAGCTAGAGGGACCGGCCACTTACCTGAGCTGGTCTCGTCAGATTCAAAAAACCCTCACGGCACAGAAGGTTGGGGGGTTTCTGACGGGGGAACTGAAGAAGTCGAATGACTCGACTGCAGGAGATGAGTGGGAATCTACCCACATGGTGGTTTTCATGTGGTTTCTTCATTCAGTAGTCCCAACCATTGCTGCCACTGTTGACGGACTGGAGACTGTCAAGGAAGTCTGGGACAAGCTGAAGAGCACGTATGATGGAGTAGGTAATTCTCTACGGGTCTTTCAGGTGAAAGGGGAGATTGATGACACGGTACAAGGAGAGAAGACTGTGCAGGAGTATGCCTCCGAGTTAGATCGCCTATGGATGAACTATGATCATGTGTCTGGGGGAATGAGAAGCAAGGACCCGGAATGCCGAGCCTCCAAGATCATCATGGAAGAACGAACGATGAAACTTCTCAAGGGGTTGGATGAGAAGTTTAACCAGAGAAGAGCTCTACTTCTCACAAGTTCAGGGATACCGTCTCTCACCGAAGCTATATCAGCAATGATCCAGGAGGATACTCGCATCAAACTTCAAGAAGGGATTGGGAGGTCCGCTGCTGTGAAGTCGGCTCTTGTGACTGTCAGTACCCACACCCTGAGGTCGTCAGGGGACACCCGACAGTGCTTTAACTACGGGGAAACAGGTCATTTGAGATATGCCTGCTCTAAGCCACCCAGGGAGAGAGGATGGGGTGGTGGTCGTGGGAGCACTCGTGGACGTGGCCGGGGTAGAGGAGGTAGAGGTAGCTATCGGGCTAACCTTGGAGTATGTGGAGGAGAAGAGAATACTGGAGTCATCTATACTGAGGAGGAGCAGACACTTCTGAATCTGATGAACAAAATGGAGGGTCTCAAGAGGAGGCAAACTGGGGAAGCCACTGAGGGAACATCTCATGCCATGTATGCTCATCCTTCCGAAACGTCGAAGTGGATTGTTGACTCTAGTGCATCCCGACACGTGACTGGAGACTCAGGGAAGTTCACCTCCTACATACGCCTTGCATCTCCAGATGGCATCCAGACAGCGGACGGGACTTTTCAACCAGTGTCTTGCATGCTCCCTCATTTCCTGTCAGCCTCTTGTCTATTAGCTCTATTATACTCCAACTAAAATGTACTGTTTCCTTTGACATTCCCAAGGTGACATTCCAGGAGAAAGAGACGAGGCGGATACTTGGGACTGAGACCTGGCGTGATGGGTTGTGGTACCTGGATCAACAGGGATTGGACGTTGCTCTTGTATCTGTGACGGAAAGAAAGGGAACCTAGAGACAAATGTAGAGGAGACATTACTGCTCCACCATCAACGATTAGGCCATTCATCTTTTGGTGTTTTAGCACGGTTGTTTCCTTCTCTATCTGAAAAAGCATGTAAAAGTAAACTTTTATGTGACGCTTGCGACTTAGGCAAGCTCACAAGAAACTCTTATGTTAGCTCTGGTCACAGAAGCTCTTCTGTTTTTGATACTGTGCACTCAGATGTTTGGGGGTCGTGTGCTGTTAATTTTTCTAATGGTTATAGATATTTTGTGACCTTCATTGACTGTGCTTCATGTGTCACGTGGGTTTACTTGATGAAAGCTAAGAACGAGGTCTCGACTTGCTTCCAGAACTTTCACAAGCATGTCCAAACTCAATACGGTGCAATACTCAAGGTACTTAGGTCAGATAATAGGACCGAATATATCAACAAGACCTTTGCTGAGTACTTGTCATCTCACGGGATACTACACCAGATTACTTGTGCATACACTCCCGAACAGAATGGTGTCGTTGAGAGGAAGAACAGACATCTGATGGAAGTGGCAAGGAGCATGATGCTACACATGAAGGTTCCCCAAAACCTGTGGGGGTATGCGGTGTTAACGGCGGCGCAATTAATTAATAGAATTTCATCAAAGACCTTAGGGTGGAGATCCCCGTGTCAGGAGCTGCAAGGGCATAACGGAGGTATGCTCCCACTAAAGGTCTTTGGGTGTGTCTGCTTTGTGAAGGATAACAGGACAAGCGTGGGGAAACACGATGCCAGGGCGATTAAATGTATCTTTGTGGGGTATTCTGGTACCCAGAAGGGATACGTATGTTGGAGTCCAGTCGAAAAACGGTGCTTCGTGAGCATGGATGTCCACTTCCGAGAACACGAACGGTACTACCCTCAGGATGAGACCCTACCCATACCTGAAAGGTCCAACTTTAAAGATGGTGATCGAGAATGGGAGAATCTGGTGACAGATTTAAGTCAAGTTTGTGGAACGCCCGTGGAACGAGAGACGAATCAAGAACAGGAGGAGGTGAGAAATGTGATACCTACAGATTCAAGGGAGCCTATCACATATCAGAGGAGAGAAAAACGTATCCCTGTTCCAGTACCTGCATCCACAGCGACAGTGCCTAGTCCCTCGTCTATGCCCGTCTCAATCTCGGATGCACCTCCAGTTGAACCTCTGCCACCTCCCTGTGAGTCTATTCCTACCTCTCTCCCGACTACTTCCGTCAGAAGGAGCACTCGCAGCAATGCGGGTAATCCTCCTGATCGGTATGGTTGGGATCTTGCTTCATATGTCTCCTATGACGCTATCTCTTCTTCTCACGGAGCATTCATTGCATCATTGGATAGTATTATCGTACCTAACAATTGGCAGGTAGCTAAAGCCGACCACAATTGGCAAGCTGCAATGAAGGAGGAGATGCGGGCTCTGGAGAAGAATAAGACGTGGGAACTAGCACAGCTTCCGGAAGGGAAGAGGGTTGTTGGATGCAAGTGGATCTTCACTGTGAAGCAGAACCCGGATGGAAAAATTGAGCGTTACAAGGCTCGATTGGTTGCGAAAGGGTACAGCCAAACGTACGACATCGACTATGATGAGACATTCGCACCAGTGGCAAAGATGAGTACTGTTAGAACTCTGATCAGCTTAGCAGCAAATGGTCGGTGGAAGTTACATCAACTGGATGTGAAAAATGCTTTCCTTCATGGAGACTTGGCGGAGGAAGTATACATGGAGGTCCCACCGGGATTTGGAACGGCCATGACGCAAGGAAAAGTGTGTAAGTTGAAAAAGGCGTTGTATGGACTGAAGCAGTCCCCTCGTGCGTGGTTTGACCGCTTTAGGAATACCATGGTTGGGATGGGGTACCAACAAACCAACGCCGACCACACGGTGTTTTTTAGACATAATGCAAAACATCACGTCACCATTCTTGCTGTGTATGTGGATGACATGATCGTCACAGAGGATGACGAGGAGGAAATTACGTGTCTTAAGCGTGATTTGGGGAAAACATTTGAGGTGAAGGACTTAGGCCTGCTTATGTATTTCCTTGGAATTGAGATCGCCTATGGGGAAAAAGGCATCGTCCTGTCTCAACGAAAGTATGCCCTTGATCTCCTCACCGAGACAGGGATGCTGAGATGTAAGCCAGCGGCAACGCCAATCGACACAAGAGAGAAGGTGAGTGCTGAAGCAGGGGAACCAGTTGATCGGGAAAGATATCAGAGACTTGTTGGGCAATTGATTTATCTGAGCCACACCCGTCCAGACATCTCCTTTGCAGTGAGCGTGGTGAGTCGTTATATGCACGATCCCAGGAAGGGTCATATGAATGTCGTGTACCGGATACTTCGATACTTGAAGTCTGCTCCAGGAAAAGGGCTTCTCTTTAGACGGAATGGGCACGTGAAGATTGACGGATACTGCGATTCTGATTGGGCGAGCTGTACCGACGATAGGAGATCTACCTCAGGTTATTGTGTGTTTGTGGGAGGCAACCTGATCTCGTGGAGAAGTAAAAAGCAGTCATTTGTAGCACGATCAACAGCGGAAGTAGAGTATAGAGTTATGGCTCTAGGGGTTGCTGAACTCCTCTGGTTGAAAGGGATGCTGATGGAGCTAAAATTGGACCGAGGAGGACAGAATGAAACTGTGGTGTGACAGCCAAGCCGCAATCAGCATTGCCAACAATCCAGTTCACCATGACAGGACCAAGCATATTGAGATTGATAGATTTTTTATAAAGGAAAAACTGGATAGTGGACTCTTTAAGCTTAGTTATGTCACTACCAAATATCAGGCTGCTGACTGTTTGACGAAGGGGCTCAGTGCAAATGATATGATAAGGAATTGTGACAAGATAGGCTTAGTCAACATCTTCCGCCCACCTTGAGGAGGAGTGTTGGGACTTTAATATTTGTATAGTGTGCGGTTAGTTATTATTGGTGTGCGGTTAGATACTTTGGTGTATATATATGTTGTAATAGTTGTAAAGGACGAATGAGATAATAACCTAATTGGGTTTTCTTCCGCAACAGTTTCAATACCAAGAATAGAACTGAACAAAAGTTAAAAAAGAAATACAAAGAGGGGGTATTTACAAACCCAAACCCAGGAAACATAAAGACGAGAAAACTAAAACAATAGTGAGACCTCGATTGGCCATCGGAGTCTGGATAGACTTATCCAGCCCTATAGGAAAGCTCCTACATCTCAAAATTTTCTTTAACTCAATTTTATACATAAAGGAACATATCATTGAATAAAAAAATTAGCACAAACTTGAAGAAGAAGAAGAAGAAGAAAAGTACAGGTAGAACATCAAGCAAACATTATGAAGCATACCTGCTCACATAATTCTGTGTGATGGCAATTGAGTCATGAAGATTGATCACAAGATGCCACCATCCATTGGGCACAAAAACTACCTCACCTGCCTTACAAACACACTCAATTGGCCTCTTCTTCCAATTCATACAAGCCCCATAAAAGTTCATAAACCACTCCATTATAGAGACAGGGCAAGCAACCTCGGATCCATCGGGGCTTGGATGAACTCCCGGCGGCACGACCTCCGGCGGAAACATCACCCATTTCTTTGATCCACTGATTACTGCATTCCACGCAGAAGTGGAGTTGGGATCCACATGAAAAGAAGAACCGGAGCCGGCCGGGCCAATGATAATCCACCGGTAATCGGGTCTCTCCTTCCCAAGCACTGAAAAAAGATCCTCCTTGAAGTATTCAGGGACATCATAGTCTGAGCCAAGCTCAGTTATCTTCTCCGCAAACTTAGGATCGAATAGATACAATGGCCGCTCCTCCTTCACCGACTCTGCATATCTGAAGTACTTCTCCATCGTCATCTCAGCAGGTCCCACTGCAAACTTAACATCCCCACAAATCTGAACCAAGCTTTCCCTGTTCCACTTCACCATTGCCGGCGAAAGATCCAGGCATCCCTCAAGCAGGACCGGCTTGTTGAGATCCTCGAAGCAACTTATAAATTCCTCTAGGGACAAATTCCGTCTCCGCTCGATATTGTCCCTCGCGAGCCACTTCGGCTTCATTTCCAAGTTGGCGCAGAGCCAGCTCTGGAAAAGATAGTCGGAGTAGAAGTTTCTGATGCGGAGCGTTGACGGTACCGCGGAGGGAGGGAAGAATTGGGGATGGATGGATGAAATGTAGGTTGATCTCCATGAGCCCGTAAACAGAAACTCGCCGTTAAGCTCATCTAGGACGAGGTTCCGCCAGAGAGGCTCGTGTCTGGAGAACACGTAGAGGGATTTGCTCACTGACGAAAGGATTCCGAGATCGCGGCCGCCGAGCAGTCCGAGGACGTCGAGGAGAAGCTCGTCGGACAGAATTCGGAGGTTTCCCAGACCGGGATTGCGGATATTGGCAGATGGATCGAGAAAGAGGAGGTTTCCCAAAGGTTGGATGATCCTGTGGTCTTGGGAGCAAGACGAGGGCTTCAGCTTAAATCCCACTTCTGCTTCCTCTTCTTCCTCTTCGTTTCTGTTTGTCTCGATTTGTATAGCGATGGTTTTAGAGGGACGCGAATTGGAGATCCTTCTTCTTCTTCTTCCTTTCTTCTTCCTCGGTCTGGATAGAAATGGAGATGACAGAATACTGAAAGCTCCAGGCATGTCGGACAGAAACACGGAGAAGCCGGAGAAATTCTAGGGTTTTTACGAAGACCTCCAAAACCTATGCGCAGGCATGACTCCGCCTCTAGCCCCATAAACACTCCCATGGGCACCAAGCTAAGCGAAATTTTTGTATTCGTGTCCGGAGAAGAGAGATTTTGGTCCGACAATAATAAGATAATGACGCGTCGTATATTAATTAAAATTGAAATACTAAGGCTTCGTTTGGGGGGCTTATTTTCATCGGTCAAGCGGTTACGACCGCATGAATCGGACCGGTCGTAACCGCTTGACCGGTGAAAATAAATCCCCCCAAACAGAGCCTAAATCTGAACTAATCATGCGGAAAATTTTTTAATTTTTTTTTCTCTAGGGAGATTGATAATTCGATTTTTATGGCACTTGAAATTGATTAAATAGTCTCGCTTAGAAACTTCACTAAATTACTTAGATGTGTTTATCTCACTTATTTTTAGATGAGAGAATAAATAGTCTCGTTAGAAGTGGACCCCACCCCTTTTCTTCCTCTAAAAAATTCTCTGCACTAGCGAACCATCTCGCTTCCCCACATCCCCGATCTCTCATCTCCCTCTCGGCGAAATCCTAAGGCCGCGTCCTCCCCCTCCTGCGGCGAACTCCGACCTCCTCCTCCCGCGGCGAACCCCGACCTCCTCCTCCTCCCGCTGCGAAAACCCGACCTCGTTCTCTTCCCGCGGTGAAACCCCGACCTCCACCCGCGGCGAAACCCCGTCCTCCTCCCTCTGCGGCGAAACCCCGCCTCCTCCTCCTCCTGCGGTGAAACCCCGGCCCCCTCCTCCTGCGGCAAAAAAGCCGGTCTCCCAGTATTTTATCAAATACTGTATATTATGACAGTATTATGTCGAAAGAAGTCAATAACAAACACACTGTAATTTACCAAAACGGCATAATGTTGCATTATGTAATCATATTAACATCTTCTTCCCACTATTATATAATATAAAATATCTAATTTATGGATTGGATTATGCATGATATTGAACGATATATTGATTGTATTTTGGTGAAAAACTAAGAGTTCTGACAGTATTTTGGTGAAATACTAAGAGTACTGACGGTATTATGTCCAAAGAAGTCAATAACAAATACATTGCAATTTATCAAAATGGCATAATGTTGCATTATGTAATCGTATCAACACTTCTCCCCACTATTATATATACTATAATATAAAATATCTAATTTATGGATTGAATTATGCATGATATTGAACGATAAGTTGACAGTATTTTGGTGAAATATTGGGAGTTCTGAAAGTATTTTGGTGAAATACTGGGAGTTCTGACAGTATTATGCAATCGTATTAACACTTCTCCCCATTAAGTATCTAGTACTTCGCAGCCTTAAGCAAAATACTCCAGGTGAAGAAATGCTCCGGCGGAAAAACTACAATCGCGCTCCTACTCCCGTCGATGGAGTACTCCCGTCGAAGATGGCCTCACATCCATATTTAAAGGAAGGGAAGCAAGCGTGTCGCCCGCTGGAGGAGGACGAGGACATGGGCCGCCCGCCGTTGAAGGAGTCGTGCCGGTATTTTTGCAAGCAGAGGAGATCAAGGGCAGGGTTTCGCCGCGGAATGAGGACGAGGGCTTCTTTTCGCAGCGGTCGGAGGAGGAGGGCAGGGTTTCGTCGCGGGAGAATAAAGAGTGAAATATTTTCAAACGAAAGAGACACTGGTGGGGACCACTGCCTTGAAATGGGCTATTTATTCTCGCACCTATTTTTAGGTGAGAGTAACTCACCTAAAAATTTTAACATCAAAATGACCGAAAATCAACGGAAAAAAAGATCAAACACTGCATTGGAGAATATACAAGAAAGATGAACCAGAATCCACTTTGATTGAAGCCTGATTCATTACACCTTACCCTTCATAGATGAAAACTCCAAAGAAAATGATCCAGAACAAGACAATTCAAAATTAACATGAAAAAACAACACCTTCAACATGTGACAAGCTTTGACGCTTTCTACGACCTCGTCGGAGCAAAGATTGGAGATAAAAATTACTCAACGATGTGCTCCTTGGATTAACATGCTACGTCGTGAAACCAACAATCTCAAAAACGATGACGGCAACGGGGCCAAAATCAAGAGAGAGATTAGAAAGAGAAAAAAATTTTTTCTTCTTACAGCAAACTTTAACGTCTTCTATGGCCACGTGGAAGTGAAGATCGGAGACGAAAATTACACAGTGATGTACCCCACGGCTACGACGTGGAAGCAATAATCATCGAAAACGAAAATGACAACGATTCCGAAATTAAGAAAAATGTTAGAGAGATGAAATCTTTTTTTCTTGCTAGAATTTAGTCTCTAAAGATCAATTGATCTCCACGGAGATCAAATTTGAACTCCGCAGAAATCAATTTTGATGTTGCATGGTTATTTTTTAATTTCCCCTCGGCTTATGTGATTTCGCCACCTGTCAACACGACAGTTCTCCCGAATACAGATGTTTAAACGGGACACTGAGCAAAAAATTTTGCCCAAGCTAAAGCCTAATTTTCTATTTGCAAAAGGTCCAACTATATTAAATATACCTAGCTATATTTAATATGGCTAGCCCCATCTATTAATCTGGGCAAGCCATCCAGCTATACTGTTGGCGGTCTCCCACTATCAGGTTCTGGCTTGTGAGACTCGGGTCTGGCCCTGCCTGTCAGGCTCATTTTTTTAGGCGGTTGTTATTCGCAAATCGTGTTTTTCTATTCATATATTTTGTCTATTCGCAGCTCTAAAGGAAGTCAAATTTGTTATTCGCAAATATTTTTGTTATCCAGATCACTAGATCAATAAAGAAAATTAAAAAAAAAACTTTGGTCGTCCTCTTCGCCTTTCTCGCCATAGGGAGAGAGTAACCTAGCGATCTAAATCTTCCCAAATAAATCGAAATCGCATGAACAACGAAGAAATCGTCTTTCTTCCTCAACTCTGTCTCTATCCGCGCATTCAATTCATGAATCACAATTCGTGCACACATTGAATGCTAGATGTTAAAGTTAGGGTTCAAAGTATTCTACAATACCACCATCAGATTTGGAATGGGGTTTTATAGTACTTCCAGCATAGGACCGGATCCTAGTGTGACACGAACCCGTTAGGCTATTCCGATTCGGTCTTGACACGACAGGACATATTTAATACACATTAACAATCTCATCTTATGTTTGTCGTGAACCCAGACTTCGGGTAGAGGGTGGTTTGTGTAATATTCAACCAGAAGTGAGACATACACAACCGTGTCCAGCAACTATTTAAGATAAAATCGGACTATAACACAAAATAGCATACACGCATAAGTAAATAAAACTCAGCTGCAACACAAACGTCTCAGGTACAATCGAGACACAGGCCCTATACACATGGTGTCCCAAAACAAACAGAGATCTAATGTCCAAACAAACAGTGCTATAAAAATAAGAGCTAAACAATGCTCTAAACAGAAGTACGGGAAATAAACAAAATAACACTCAAAAAGCTAGTCATCCAAAAGATCATCCTTCTTCGGATCCCAGTCAACAAGTGCTCCTCCTATCACAGAGACTCCTGCAATTTCAACAGAGAATTTCATTTTAGAATGAATTCTATCCTTTGCCAATTTGCAGATATCTAGTTTTAGCATAAAACTTAGTATTGATTATTATTTAATTTGGTTGGGAGGACACGTTCACAGAGTATTATAGTTTAACCTCAGAATCTGTTATCTATTTCCAAATGAAACGATTATCAGACTTTTGGACACCGCAGCTATATCTGTAATCCTATATGGAATGTCACGGTTACTGCCCTTCTAAAGTCAATTGGAACTCATCAAGTTTGGAATGGAACCAATCTTCAGAAGAAGAGACAAACCAAGTCAGATTGTGTTATCAAGTTTGGAATAACACTCTCCTCCAAGGCAAAAGCCGAATCCGATGAAGTTGTTAACATCAAGTTTGGAATGAACAGCTTACCAGATCCGAGCTCAGCAACCAAGAGCATCAACGGACCACAATATGCTTGCATTGACAAAAGAAATATGGAATAATCAAAACGTCTGGACTAAGGCTGAACTGAATCGCCCGATACTGAACTAAGGCCGAACTAAATCGCCTTTAGTCCCATTTCCCCCACTGTTTTGATTAACCAATCTTTTGGCATTCCTTTCGTCAGTGGATCAGCAAGGTTATCCTTTGAACGTACATCAATCAAAGTGATGGTTCCTTATTCTTTCAGATAATTCAACAACGCATGTCTCAGTCGTACATGTCTCCTCTTAGTATTATAGAGGGTATTCTTAACGACTTGAACTGCTGCTTGATTATCACAATACAAGCTCAACGAGTTGACTTGTAACTTAGACAGGGGAATGTCTACAAACAAGTTTCTGATCCAGTCTGCCTCTTCTCCAGCTGAAGCTAAGGCAAACAACTCAGCCTCCATGGATGACAAAGCTATACAGGTCTGTCTTTTAGATTTCCAAGTGATGGAAGCTCCTCCCAAGGTGAATATGTATCCACTGGTGGACTTGCTGTTCCCGACTTCTGAACACCACGAGGCATCAGAATGTCCTTCCACGGTAGGTGGGTAACCAGTGTAGCACAGAACATAGTTTGTAGTACCTCGAAGGTATCTCAACAGCCTATCTAGGGCAACCCAATGCTCTTTGACAGGACTACTGGTAAAACGACTTAGCGCGTTAACTGAGAAAGCAATGTCTAGCCTCGTACAAGTTGTAGCGTACATGAGACTACCAATTATTTTGTAATATTTGACTTGATCAATGCTGGCCTCTAGATTAGGACTTAACTTAACATTATGATCAAACGGTGTCTCAATCGGCCTACACTTATCATATCCCCAGGTAGAGAGAAGTTGCTCAATATAATGAGCCTGGCTAAGAGTAACTCGACCCTTGTCAACTCTAACCTTCATACCTAACAGGGTATCAACAGGACCGAGGTCCTTCATGTCAAATACTTCTGCCAGAGTGGATTTAACATCCCTAACTGCAGCAAGATTAGACCATAAAACCAACATATCATCCACATATAAGCATATGATAACTGTTTGATTTGACAAGGAGCGGTAATAAAGGCATTTGTCAGAGAGACTGGACTGGAATCCAATGCTCTTTTTCACCTGATCAAACTTTATGTGTCACATCTTAGGTGCTTGTTTAAGACCATAGATTGACTTATCGAGTTTGCACACTTTGTCTTTTTGATCTTTGTGTACATAACCTTCAGGTTGAGTCATGTAGATCTCTTCATTAAGCTCTTCATTTAAGAATGCAGTTTTGGCATCCATCTGATGAACTATAAAGTTCTCAATAGAGGCTAATGCAAGAAGAATCCTGATAGTCGATAGATGACACACAGGTGAGTAGACGTCAAAATAGTCAATTTCCCCTTGTTTCTTATAACCTTTAGCTACGAGACGCGCTTTATACCTGACTATAGATCCATCACTATGTAATTTCTTCTTTAAAACCCACTTGCATCCTAGGACTTTAGCATCTTTCGGTAAGTCAACTAGATGCCAGGTATTGTTATGTAACAGTGAGTCCATCTCATCATCAATGGCTTCTGCCCACATCAACGAATCTCTAGACCTCATTGCTTCCTGAGGAGAATGGATCATCCTCTAAGTGATAGGTGACGAAATTCTCACCAAAATCCTTAGGGATTCTTTCTCTGGTAGATGTTCTAAGTGGAATAGGTTCCACCTCTACAAGTTGGGGAGCAGTGCCAGAAGGGCCAGCTTCAGGTTCAACGTAGATTCAGTAATCATATCATTGGACCCGGAGACAGACAATCCATGATCTTTGGCAAATTTATCTTCAAAAAATATGGCATCTCTAGACTCTATCACGGAATTCGTGGATAGATCGAGAAATCTGTCTGCTGCACTATCTTCTGCACTACCTAGATAGACGCATGTCGTCGTCTTAGGTCCCACCTTAGGCCTCTTAAGGTCTTGTATACGCACATAGGCAATACAACCCTAAGTCTTTAGAGTATCGTACCTGCACGGATGACCGTGCCACAGCTCATACGGCGTGGAAGTGAGCTGAGAGTGAGGTACTCTGTTTAGAATGTGATTTGCAGTGCGGACTGCTTCTCCCCAAAGGGAATTAGGCATGCTAGCTGTTAGGAGCATGGAATTCAATATTTCTGTTAAAGTCCTATTCTTACGCTCAGCAACACCGTTTGACTGGGGTGAGTAAGGAGCTGTGGTTTCAAGGATTATTCCCTCAGAGGCACAGAATTCCTTGAAGCCAGTAGCAGTGTATTCTCCTCCTTGATCACTTCTAAATCTCTTAATTTTCAGGTTTAACTGATTTTCAACACGAGACTTAAAGGTCTTGAACGCCTCAAAAACTTCGTCTTTTGATTTCAACAGATACACATGACAATATCTAGAAAAGTTGTCTATGAAAGTAATTAGATACTTCCTTCCCCCTCTGGTGGCATGACTGCGGAAATCACAGAGGTCTGAATGTATCAATTCAAGAAGTTTTGTGCTCCTAGAAACTGACTTGAAAGGCTTTCTAGTGATTTTGGTTTGAGCACACACCTCACACTTATCAAATCAAATAGACAGATCTAAGGGGATGTTTTGACTCTTAGCTAGATCTAGCATCTTCCTATAGTTCACATGTCCAAGTCTGTTATGTAACAACTTAGGATCTATGAGGTTTGAACTAACCTGGTTAATGCTATCATTGTTTAAGCTAAGTCTATACATTCCGTTGATCAGATACGCACACCCAAAATAATGTGAATTTACCATAAGGGTCATTCTACCGTTTTGAGTTGTGAAGGTCATCCCAGCTTTGTCTAGTAGACTTATTGAAATCAGGTTTTTAGTTAAAGAAGGAACTACTTTAATATTATTTAAAAATAAATTTTTACCTGACGAGAGAACCAGCTCGGCTGTCCCAGCATGGGTCACCTGAGTCTCTCCTCCGTTGCAGTTCTCCACTCTCTCCTTAACCGCCTTAACCTCAGTCAGTAATCCTCTGTCATTCGTTACATGACAGGTAGCACCGCTATCTAGCCACCACTCAACAGACGAACTGCGGTGACTGCTCTCAATCATAGCCACAAAGGACTTGGGATCTGAAGCATCTGCCAGCATGTTCGCCACATTTTGTGTGGCTTCCTCCTTAAGCTTCTTTGGAGCCTTGCAATCAGCCGCCCAATGTCCCCACTTACCACAGTTGTGGCACTTGCCCCTCTTCTTTTTGAAAGAGGGCTTTTTAGGCCCAATCTGTGTAGTGGCTTCAATCTTAGGTGTTGGTGGCTTCCTACGAGGCTTGCTGGGCCGAGACACAAAATTGACAGTCTGTGAGGACTGAGCACCTTGTTCCTGTCTCTTTCCGGCAATATTTTGATCCTTGATATGAATGAACCTGTTGAGTTCATCGAGTATGATCTTTTCCTTCAGTCTGTGCATTTCAGTCTTGAAGGTCGACCACTCAGGATGTAGCTTGCTTAAAATTGAACACACAAAGAGATTATCAGAGATACCGGACTTATCGTCCTCCAACTTCTGACGCAGGCCTTCCAGTTCAATTATTTGGGAGGTGATTGTCGATTTTAAATTAAATTTCATATTAAAGAATCTCTCTCCGAGGAGAGTCCTCGACAATCCCTCTTCCTTCTGGAAGTTCGCATTTAAGCGGTCCCAAATCTCCTTTGCAGTTTTATAACCACTGTAGGTCAAGGCGAGTCTAGGGTTGAGTGAATTAAGGAGGTAGTCTCTACAGAAATCTTCATCTTTTCTCCACTGATAATCGTCCACGTCCTCTTCGGTTGTGGCGAAATCGCTCAAAACAGTGTAGAAAATCTCTCGTTCTTTCATTCCAAGCTAGATGTGTAGTCTCCAAGCATGAAAGTCGGAGAGATCGAACGACTGGAGCTTGACGATGTCGTAGGATATAACCTTCGGCATCTCGCTAAAGCTAAAGACCGAACAACTGAAAAGAAATCACCTGAGCTGCGCAGAGACAAGTCGCGGTCTTCGGATCCAATCCAGTAAAAATGTATGTTTGCTCCTCCAAGCAGCAAATGCACAGATGCAGAAAACTCCAGGTAGAGGCCTTGAAACTCTCGGTCCAAGAACAAAAAACAGGAACAAGGATCAGATCTCTCCTTCGGTAGAGATCCAAGAGTAACTATAATACTCTTAACACCAAGGATCAGATCTCTCCTGCTGCAGGATTTGATGAACCCTCTCGATCAACCAAGGCCGAAAAAAGAAACCAGCGGCAGCGTCTCCTTAGAATGATCGGCAACAAGATCTGAACAGATCTGCGAGGTCAACACAGGGCTACAAGCAAGATCAAGCAACATGAACTCCACGATCGGATCGATGGCAAGAGATCTTCCTTGAACTGCTTTATAAACCTGAACCTTGTAGGAATGGATCTAGGCGAAGTAGATCTTGGATCCTTTACTACCTTGCATAAAAGGAAAGCTGGATCTGGATCGAAACAAAAAAAAAAGATGATTATAGAAGATGACTGGAGCAACAGGCCCGGTCTTCTTCTACCTATCTGCAACAGGAGATCTGAACCAGAGCGGCGCTGAGAACGGCGCAGACTTATCAGATTTCCTGGCTAGAAACCTCCAGAGCGGCAATGTTCCTCTCTTCCTCAGCGATCCCGTCGAGCGGCGACCTTGAGCTGACGAAGCCTACGGAAGGCGGCGACTTCCTTTGCTATCGGCAGAACTCGAGCAAATGGGAACAGGAGCGGCGCGCGAGAACGAAAATGGCGGAAACGCTCCTCTTTCACGATCAAGAGCGGCAGATCTTGCACTCGATCGGCGACGGGAGCGAGTGCAGGAATCGCAGTTGGGAGCGACGACGTGCAGCGAAAATACGCGAATCGGGAGCGGCACCGACGGGAAACTGAGCGGAAACCCTAAACGAAACTACTTTGAGAATGTTAGAGTTAGGGCTCAAAGTATTCTACAATACCACCATCAAATTTGGAATGGGTTTTATAGTACTTCCAGCATAGGACCGGGTCCTAGTGT
The DNA here is from genome assembly GCA_033032865.1 of Dactylorhiza incarnata. NCBI lineage: Eukaryota > Viridiplantae > Streptophyta > Magnoliopsida > Asparagales > Orchidaceae > Dactylorhiza > Dactylorhiza incarnata. The sequence continues at coordinate 513,280 of JAWHQI010000434.1, forward strand.
GACACGAACCCGTTAAGCTATTCCGAGTCGGTTTTGACACGACAGGACATATTTAATACACATTAACACTAGAAAGGTCGTCGGATGTTCCTTAGTTGTCTGCCCTATTCAGGAGAACGAAGACATCGACTGCTCAAGATTAAAATTGATACGTGGATAACAATTTGCAAACTCAAATAAAGTGGAAAAAAAAAAGTTGGCTTGCGGATAGACATTTTTGGTCTGCGAATAACAATTGTTTTTTTAATATAAAAGTAGATGGAGCTTTTTAAGTTGAGGTCATAACCGCCGTCGCCGCGCAAACAAATCCTTAACTGTTAAGTTATGATAAATACATATATATATAATTGTTAAAAATTTACTGAAATATTATTGAATTATAATGCATCATTGTTATCAGACCCCTTGATTATCTTTCACAATTATAAGAGAAAAAATTGGTTTTGATGCAATATTCAAAATTGTCAGATATAGCTTATTCTTTTAGTCTAATAACTTAACGTATATTATAATATATTTTAAAAAAGTAAAATACAATGCTTATTTATGTAATTGCATCATATTCTCAAATTAAAAATAATAACGAAAATTCATAAAATACAAAAAGTTTTTAGTATAACTCTTAGACCTACTATAGTAAACTATCATTACACATGTCATCGGTCTTTTCGAAAGACAGTCATTAAGCATGTCAGCGGTATTTTCGAGAAGCAACTATTAAACTCCTAAACTTCATTAAAGTTGATTTAACATGCATGATAATATATGCATTAAGGTAGAATAATTGATAGTGTGTCTATTTTAGGTGGTTGTTATTCGCAGACCAAATTTCTCTATTCGTAGATTTTTGCTATTCGCAATTCTAAAGGGTCTCAAATTTACTATTCGCAGACACACTTGTTATTCGCAAACCAGTACAAAAAAACAGTCCAAAATATCTATAATAACAGATATTTACAAACGGAAGTGAAGAAAGCGATTGTCCATTTATGAATAATGATGGAGCCCCATATTTCGAGATCGAGGTACTGTCACGATAGGCCGTAGGGGCAGAGTCCCATTTCTGTCACTAGAATATTTATATGTAAAAAGTAAAAAACATTGTCTGAATTCTCACTCTCAAGCCATGGTAGAGCGTTAATGGGGCGTGAGACCTCCATCGTCCCAAACAAAAAAAGATTGGCCAAACTTCATCTTCTACCTTCAGAGCTTTTCAGGGCCATTAATGTCTGCTTGATTCATAGAATTTGCAAAGGACATTCCTTCCCCCCCTGATGTAAAACCTTCCAAAATAAGAAGGTTTCTACACTCCGATTTCTTTGCGGTATTTTCACGAACAGTTGGCGGGCGTAAATACAACCAACTACAAGTTATAATAACGGCTCAAAACTAACATCATAGGTCTAACCCCACGAACCGACAAGGTCACAACGCGAGTTAAGCACATTACGCCATGATTACCTTAGAACCTCAAAACAAACGTCATCAAACATTCATACACAACGAGCTATCCACTAAACGGAACTTCCACCCTAATGGAGGGGTTCAATTAGAGAGATTCTCCCGACAAGAAAAACTTGGCCTAAACGTTAATCCCCCAAGATGGAGAAGGGTTAAGAGACAAGCGAGTACGTCACTTAGAGGCTAACACGATTGTCTTCGCCGATGTCGTTTCCAACATACCGAAAAAAACCACACACAAGAACTTGCGGACGGTGGAAGAAGAAGCACACACAAACGAAGAGAGAGGAGCGAAGTTACCCAAGCGTCGCACAAGGGAGCGGAAGGAATCACTCTGACCACGAAACCAACCAAGCCACCGGCGTCGCACCGAAGCAAGACCACCGAACTCCACGGAGAGGAGGAGGACCGGCGAGCTCTCACGATAGAGAGAGCGGGGGGGGGGGGGGGGGGGGGGGGGGGGGGGGCTGTTCACCTTCCCAGAATTCTTTTCTTTTTTATCTTGTCCAGCCGCCTTTTCACATTCCCAACCAAAAGATATATATAGTTCTTTTACAAAACTCTCAAAATAAGATAAAATAACATAAAAATGCAAGAGCCAAATATGAGACACATCCACAAAATTGTTGGAGAAAATAACATGACCCAACAATTTCGCGGACAGGCGCGACACACAAAAATTTATGATTCGTTTAAAACGAAACGACTCATAAATTTCGCGACATCCAAACGTGCCACAAAAATAATTCGCCAACTTGCACATATTAATTTTAACCAAAGGCCATTTTGCGGTAGTTTTTCCGTGTATTCGTCTTTAACTTGTAGCGCCCGATGGTTGGTCTTCATCACCCCCCCCCCCCAAAAAAAAAATCAACAACAATCTAAAAAAATGATACTGGAATCCACTATAGAGCTTTAGCGAGTCTCCAAATCAGCTTGAATCGCCCCTCTGAGGCAGAAGATTCGACGAAATGATTGACTAAGTGTCATAAGTCGTTGGACTCATGGCGACGAGTCAAAGCTTCTATGAAATTTTCAACCCGATTGAAAAGCTTCCAATTTTCCGGCAAGGCGGCCACCGCCCTAGCCGTCCCACACGAACTCAAATCTATGTGAGCTACCACTGGCGCTAGTGATGCCGTCGGGCGCTAACTCAAGCTATATGTCGACTGGATGTGCTCAGCCTCAAGGAAATATCGTCGAGACAAATCATATCGACTTGACGTTACCGTTGAGCGTTAGTCTTAACGCTGACACTAGCATGTCGTTTAGATGGGCAACATCGTCCTGACAGAAGATATCATCGAGACAGTATATGTCGACTGGAGAAGTATGTTACCGTTGACGCTAGCCCTACCGCCAAGCGCACATTAGCCATGTCGACGACAAGCAAGGATCGACTTGAAAGACTACATATCGACTGGATGGAGATATCGTCGAGACCATGCTCCTCTTCAACTACCGTCGTGCGCTACTACGGTACCACGCGCGCTATCTGGATGTCCACGTTAGCGATCTGACGAGTCAACGTGGGAAACTGGTGGCGGCCATAGAAGGAAAAGATACTAACGTGGCGCATTATCTCTACCGCTCCGCAGTAAGACTGGCATTCAAGGAAAGGACTGTCACCTTCCTTATCTGCTTTCGACCAGCTGGGCAAGTTGCCAAAACAAACAAGGCTACCACGCCACGCTAACTTTAACGCGTTACACTAAGTAATGATCTCAAGGAAAGCTCTATCGCCTTCCTTACATGAAGCATGAATGTTGGGAGGAATACGCGTAAACGGACCTACCGTCGGGCGCTAGCGATACTGCCGACGGTAGCCTATTTAAAACTCCTATAAAAGAGGTTTATTTTCTCCTATTTCAGGGAGACTAATTATGCCACAGAACCCTAGAAAGAACAGAGCAGACTTCCAGCTGTCTCTACCACAAGGAGTCGCCAACCAAGGAGAAAACCTTTTACCCTCATTCAAGCACGAAGAAGATATTCGGAGGGCGCGGACAACGAACGTGAATCAGAGGACGAAGAAGATCTTCGGAGGGCGCAGACAACGAACGTGAATCAGAGGATGATCGTGTGCACGAAGAACGTGAACCAAAAGCACTGATCGCTCACCGCCTCCGTAGACAACTTTTTATAGAGCAAAACTTTCATCTTCTATCTTTTTGTATTTCTCTTCTTTCTTCTTTTTTGTATCGTGGAGAAATCGGTCGGGGAGCTCGCCGGAATCTGGTGAAGAATCCGTGAGAAATCGTCTCTGGAGGGCATCTAGGTCGGAAATATCTAGTGAGCTCGAAGACCTAACTAATTAAGGCATAGTTATGACTTAATTATTTTTGTATTTCTCAATAGCAACAGTCATAGCTTGATTATGGTCCGTAAAAATAGTTGTTGGTTGTTTGCCACAGACAAATTTCAAAAAAGTCTCAAACCCCGAGCAGAATGAATATACGATTTGTTCAGCAATGAAACCCCTGCTACGAAAATATTCTGCCAATGATTTATATGTATTCAGTCTATATGTCATATTAAAAATAATAACGTCGCCAAAGCAATTGTAATAAATTTTTGTTACCTCATCCATCCAAAAAAAGTTTGTCAACCTACTCAGTCTGTTCAAACATCGTACGAGAACATATTATCGTCAAATTGCTTCTTCTGTAGTATATTTAGAAAGTTGAGAAGTCGCCGCTTGTTATTAACGTCATTCTTTCTCGTTGAATGATGTTGAAGGTATCAGTCTTATAGAACTCAATATTATCAACACCCTCAGTTTCATCGAATAGGAAGTTGTAAGCATCCACTACTCTTGATATGCATTCATACATGGCTCTCATCTACCTATATACAAGTCCAAGAGGTGGTTATTCCTAAAACCCACTAAGGTGATGAGGGAAGAGTGGGAGAGTGGGTAAACCCACTATCTTCGCAACCAACCGCCCATGCAAGACCGCGCGTAACCGTGACGTCCACAACCACGCGCGCTACTGCGCGCACTACCGCGCGCGGTGGCACTACCGCGCGGCGCTACCACGCAGTAGCACGCAGGTAGCACCCCCCAGAGTGGGGTGCGGCCAAACCCCCCCCCCCCCTTTGGGGTGGTGCGGCCAATCTGCACCCTCTTGGGGTGCGGCCAGGCCGCACCCCCCTTTGGGAGAGGGGGGAGGGGGCTTGGCCGCACCCCGTTGCGGAGAGGGGTGGGGGTGCGGCTTTGCCGCACCCCACAAGAGGTGAGACTTGGTCGCACCCAAAGGGGGGTGCGGCTTGGCCGCATCCCACAAGAGGTGAGGCTTGGCCGCACCCTCCTTTGGGTGCGGCCAAGTCGCACCCCCCCTTGGGGTGCGACCAAGCCTCACCCCTTGTGGGGTGCGGCAAAGCCGCACCCCTCTCCGCAACGGGGTACGACCAAGCCCCCTCCACCCCTTTTTTCGCAAGGGGGCTCGCGGAGGGCTCGGCCGAAGTCAGGCCCCTCGTCGGGTACGACCGGAGCCTAATTCCTCTTTTGGGGGCGCTACTCCTCATTCCTCCGTTCTCTTAGAACGCTTCGCGCTCATAGCACGCTCGGAACACTTCAGTGTTCGTTGCATGCCGAGAACACTTCCGTGTTTGTTGCATGCCCAGAACACTTCTGTGTTCGTTGTATGCCCAGAATGCTTCCGTGTTTGTTGCGCGCTCAGAGCACTTCCGCACTCCGGGCATGCTCACTTTTTGTCTTTCCTAATTTCTCAGATTGCAGGACTCGCTTGTCATCTTCCTTACCTTCCCGAACTGCCCGAACTGCAAGAAGGGAGGGTCGGTCATTTACGAAAAATGACGATCCGTGTGCTCCAAATCGACCAGAGTGATTCGTTTGTTATGTGGTTATGGTGGTTACAACGGCAAAATTACCGGGCTACCCCCGACCATAGCTATAAAAGGAGCCTCAGACCTTCATTTCAGGGGACTTGGCCTTCTGCGCCCGAGAGAGCTCCTTTGAAGATTTTCTTGGAATTCTCCTTCGGCGCTTGAAGATCTCCTTCGAATCTTCGAAGATCTCCTTCGAGCCTTCGAAGGTCGTGAAAGGCGAATCAGCCTTCTCCCTTTTGTTCTCACCAGCATTCTCACTTTCGTTCTCACTACTGTTCTCAGAAGGAAAATGACTTAGTTTTTTGAGAGGTGGTCTGTCACCTTCGGAGATCTCTCTCTCTCTCATTGTAACGAGCAGCGATCTGTCGCGCTCGAGCTCTAAGTATCTAATTGTAATCCCTCAGATAGTGAAAAGTTGCCTGGCACAGCTCTGGCCGCGTGGTTTTTCACCCTTTCCGGGTTTTCCACGTTAAAAGTTCTCGTGTCACTTACTTGCTTACTCTTTGACTGTTAGCGCGCTCGGTTCGCTTCTGAGCTAAGATGATTCAAGTCGACCGGTCTACCAAAGCACCAGAGCGACCCGCAACAACTCTAATTCTCACTCTTGTCATATTCTTCATAAGGTTGTCTTGCATTTCAGATATGTTGCGATTAGACCTCAATAAATGATTATATTTCTCTTTGTTAGTGGATGATTACGCTCCTCCATGAATCTCGTTATTGTCCAATTATATTCTTGTCATCTGTATCGATGTGAAAAGAAATGTAAGCAAGACATCTAGTGTGTTTTTCTAATTTGCGGTACTTCTTTGATGACGACTTTGTATTCTTAACATCCGCTTTGGAGCAGCTATATTCTCGCACTTTAATAATTCTTGTATGTGGTCATTAGGTAAGGTGTTTACAAACACTAAATTATGTTGTGTAGACTTAATTAGAATACATAGTGTACGTCTCTTCCTCTAAATGCACAATGAGGAGCACTACGAGATTCTTCTTCACCTGAAAACAAAAACATATTGTAATACGGTTTGAATTTAATTAATACATTCAGTTGGAATTGCAAAACAAAATATAGTTGAAATTTCATTCAAATTTAACTAATGAAAGACAGTTGTAATTGCAAAACAAGATGCAATTGGAATTTCATTCTAAAATATAGTTGGAATCTCAAAATAAAATACGACTAGATTTAACTAATAAAAGATAGTTGAAATTACAATTTATTATGGACTGTACTCAAATACGACTAGTTTTAACTAAATATGAATAGATTGAACTGTAGGAATCTGCTTTCTACAATAAATTGAGTCAAACGTCTTACAGTGTCAACATTATCACCCTTTTCTCGGACGACATCTGGAGTGTTCTTCTTTTTGGTGATGTTGGAGATCAAATCTCGCAATGGAGCAAGAAATAGGCAGAAATTGATTGAATCTTGCTACCAAAGAATGCCTCCGGGTTAAAAGACGAACCACCAACATCCGTCGGATCAGCAAGTAGGAAAGACAAACTAGTTTCGGCAGGGAGGAAATGCAAACTGGTTTCGGCTTGCGGGAGGAGAAAAAATTTGGAGGGAAGGAGAAAATGCGAAAAATGTTTTCTATTTATTTCCGCACATTCCGCATCCTGAGCTCGGCGTATAGAAATTTCTTCCCTACACGCAAAGGACCACGGCCGGTTCGTCGGCACAGAACCAACGGTTAAAACAAATGAAGGGTTGGTTGGACCGGTAGAGGCGGCGAACCGGAATAGAAATAATGGATTGTTTATACTATATACTAGATAAATATCTGAACGCCTCCGCCGCCGCCGTGCCTCCGTCGTGCCGTAGCCAGCCATCGACATTTCTTCATTTTCCTCGCTGGTTGGCCGTAGCTTGCTCGTCTCGCCGTCGACGCAGGGTGCTCTCTTCTATCTCCAACGGAAACAGATCGCCGGAGGAGCTCTTATGATGATGAGGAGGAGAGGGCACCCGTCGTCATGCCTCCGCTCGGCCACACCCTGCCTCTATCGTGCTTCCGCGCGGCTCCGCCGCCGGCGGCCTGCTCGGAGCCCACCGGCGGGATCGCCAGACCCCGGCGAACCCACTGGGGGTAGTCCGGCGGGGCTATGGCAAAAAAGACAGCTCCGAAATATTGTCATTCCCGTACGCGCTTGCCATTCCTGTTCGCCGCCATCACCAGCTCCGGAATATTTTTTTTCACGCGATGAAAACGCTGAGGACTGGAAGTTCGGGGTAGCGGCTGTGGTTGGGGGAATTCCTTAAGGATCGAAATGCCGGAGTTTGGGAACGGGAGGCGGAATACCAAATAAAAAAATTGCGTTTCATTTGGGGAAAACAAACCGGAACAAAACGCCGCACCTAATGAAGCCTAAATCACCTGTGAAGCGGTCAACTACTTAAAATTGTTGCTTGTACAACCCATATTCGTTTAGGCGGGTTTCGACCCAGTGGGTTGTTAGCCCCGCTTACCCTCAGAATATGACTATCAACCCAAAGAAGCAGGAACAAGAATACCAAGTAATTAGGAAGCTAAGGAGCTCGCCTAAAGCTACCGGCGAGCTCAGCAGGCCAGAAATCGGAACTCACCACGAGCTGGCGAGATTCCCACGCAAGAGTTCGCTCCCCCCCAGCAAGGCAACAACTCGCCAAAGACGACTATCCAAAGACGACCTAGCCAGAAACGGCCTCATCAGAGGCAACCTCATCAGGAGCGACCTCATCAGAGGAGGCCTTGCTAAAAGCCGACCTCGCAAAAAGGAAACCTCATCGGAAGGCGATATCAAACAAACTCGTCAGGTATCAGGTACCAGTATCTCAGGAGGCGGGTTGGCTATTCGCAGCCCATATATAAAAAAATCTTCTTGTCAACTGCCTCACTTTACTTTGACTGATTGCGCGCTCAGCTCACTATAGAGCTGAGTGTGAAATATTTTGTAGTCGGAAGAACACGTCAACCAACAGGAGAATAAAAACACCAAATGATGAACACAAACTTTCACAAATAATAAAACTAGGCAGCTAGTTACAAATGGACATGGCTGAATACAAGTTGCATCCAACTTGATTCACGACAGCCAAAAGTAGAAAAGAACTTGGTCACGGACAAGGTCAGCTTCTCCTCCGGAGCACACCGCGCAGGTGATGCTCGCTCCTCGCTACCGCCGGCGTTAACGCTAACGCCCAGTGTTAGCTCTGCTCCTCGCAAGCTCGCTGCTCGCACTCCTCAGCTCCCTAGTCGCCACTAGACGAAGCTCGCTACTCGCCACACTCAACGCCCCGCGTTAGCTCCTAACGCCCCGCGTTAACTCGCGAGTAGGTAACTCTCTTGCCGAACTTACTCCAAGTTCGATGCTCGCCTAGTAGCACTCTGGTATCTCTAACTCGCTCAAAGTAGAGGATACTCGCCACTTTCAGAATCGATACTCTTTAGAGGGGGGTACCCCTCTATTTATAGGCAAAACAAGGGGGGAGGTGCGAGAAGGAGCCAACGCGGGCGTTAGCTCGTAATGCGGGCGTTAGCTCAGCGAGAAGGAGCTAACGGCGGCGTTAGCTCTAACGCCGGGCATTAGCTTACTTCAAAATCTCAACACTGAGATGGTTCAATTTGCTCGGTTACAATTTATTAACATTGGATATTTAAAATTTAAGATTAAGCTGTGATGATACTCATCTTGATAAAGCCATTTGGAATTTGACTGGCTTTGGTGCCAGCAGTATGTGAAGCAAGATAACTATAATTTACAATGCTTGATAATATTATTAATTTACAAAGATTAAGATGTGATAATACATTTGTGTTTGGATCGGGGAATTGGATGTAACCCTGGATTCATCCAAATGGCTTCGCGTGGAAGCCCGCTTGTATGAGAGCGCGTTGTCACGGACATGAGGTTAACTTGATGGACCGCTCTAGATTTGTCTAGATAAGTTAAGAATGTTCCGGAATATTGCAGAAGCTAACCGTGTAGAATAGTGTGGAAGGATCCAGAAGAATGTGGAGTCATCCAACCCCTTCTTTATGTGGAGAACTCTAGAACCTTCTGTTTTGGAGGGAAATGGTGGAGGAGGCCTATATAAGAGAAAGACCTCCTCATTTGCATCCATGGAGGATTTTGGAGCTTCTTTGGGGGTGTTGTTTGGAGAGTCTCTTGTGCGCTTGTGAGCTTTACGCTTGTTGAGTCTCCTCTTGTGAGAGTTGAGAGTTTGTGGGGATTAAGCACTGTTGTGTGCCTTGTTTGTTGTATGTCTCGCTCTTTCGTATGTCTCGCTCAACTGTCTACCTAATTGTCTTGTAACTTTGTTGAGAGTTATAATAGGAGTTGTTCTCTTTATTCCATTGCTTTGTTTGAGGAAGGCTTACTTGGTTAGCCTAAGTTTGTTGGAATTCTAGCCAAGTGCCGCACATACTTAGTGTCAAAGTGCTAAGTCCGTGACAGTTGGTATCAGAGGGAGGTTGTGCGCATCGTGCTGCAACAAAACCAAGTATGGCAGGAGAAGATTACATTACGGAGGAGGAACGGGGTAGAGATGTTACCCTACAAGCTACCAAGAAGAAGCGTGATCAAAGCCGTGCTCGAGAAGAGAAACACTTGGAGCTGGCCATGGAAGACTGGGAGAAACGCATGGAGTTAATGGAAATCAATAATCGTTCCATGCGCAAAGAATGGGAAGCCTCTCATGCGGAGCTAAAGAACAAACTCCACTGCGTATTTGAGGAGAATATCACACTACTTGCACGCATCAATGAGTTGGAGGAAGAATCTGGCGAACTAAAGGGAAGGATAGATCGCCTGGAGGAAGACCTAGCCATTTGCAAGAAGGCCATCGCTAGTGGAAGTGTCGGCACCTTTGCTTCTATGGCTAGAGTGGACATACCCAGACCCGAGCCATTCTTGGGCAAGCGAGATGCTAAGGAAGTTGAGAACTTCCTATGGAAGATGGAAAACTACTTCGAAGGCTGTCATCTACAAGATGGTAAGACCAAGGTACATACCGCGTCACAGTTCCTTGATGATAACGCCGCTCTATGGTGGCGAAGGAAACAAACTGATGTCGCAAAAGGTTTGTGTCGATTGGACACATGGGAGGAGTTCAAGAGGGAACTCAAGCGACATTTTTACCCGGAAAACGTGGCATACCAAGCTCGAAAAAAAATTGAGAGAGCTAAAGCAAAGGAGAACAATAACCGAGTATGTAAATGAGTTCACAACGCTCATGCTACAAATCCCCGATATGGCCGAGGAAGATCGGCAATTCTACTTTGTGGATGGGCTACAAGCATGGGCAAAACAGGAGGTACAGCGACGAGGACCCCGTACGGTCGATGAGGCGATTGCAGCAGCCGAATCACTATGTGAGTTCCAACAGGAGGAGGAAATGCACTACCAAAAGGATGTCGGTGATGCTGAAGTTGAGCCCAAAGATGATGCCCCTCGACAAAGGAGATTCGAAGAAAGAAAGAGGGCCCTCACTTGCTTTGTATGCAAGGGGCCTCACCATATGAAGAATTGCCCAAAGCTTGGCACCCTATCATCAATGAAAAAGAAAGATGACTCTACGAGCGGGGATGAGGAGGAGCCACAAGACATGGCAAGGATAAGTATCATGCGGCGTCTTAATGCCATGACTACTCGGGGATCCTATATAAGACACCAATATTTGCAATGTTTCTGTTGTCGAGGACCGCACAAGGCATGTGATTGCCCTACTTTGGAGTCCATAAGAACTGTTGTTGATAAAATGGAAACTAAGGGCAACTACAAGTTGGGAAGTGCGAGTTTAACCCATGGAAGAAGGATGGAAAACAAAGGACAAATGATGGTGGATGTGAAGATCGAGGGCACAAAGATGAGAGCCTTGGTGGACACGGGAGCAACGGACTTCTTCATGTCCAAGACTGTTGCAGAGAGAATCGGGCTACCAATCAGGTTTGGACCAGCACGCCTCAAATTTGCTAATTCTCAAGAGGTGCGAACTATTGGTCTTGCTCCGGATGTGAATGTTTGTCTTGGAGGATGGAAAGGGAAGGTGCCCATCGAAGTTATCCCCTATGATGACTATGATGTTGTCGTTGGGATGAACTTTCTTGATAAGTTTGAAGGACTTCTTATTTTTCCAACATCGGAGATTCACCTAATTGATGGTCCAAATACTTACCCGGTGCCGATAAGGAGGACTCATGGACGAGAAGAGAAGTTCATGTCCGCAATGAGGACGGTACAAAGATTTCGACAAGCTTGATGCATCGAGGGCGATGCATGAATTCAGTGGGGGAGAATGTCACGGACATGAGGTTAACTTGATGGACCGCTCTAGATTTGTCTAGATAAGTTAAGAATGTTCCGGAATATTGCAGAAGCTAACCGTGTAGAATAGTGTGGAAGGATCCAGAAGAATGTGGAGTCATCCAACCCCTTCTTTATGTGGAGAACTCTAGAACCTTCTGTTTTGGAGGGAAATGGTGGAGGAGGCCTATATAAGAGAAAGACCTCCTCATTTGCATCCATGGAGGATTTTGGAGCTTCTTTGGGGGTGTTGTTTGGAGAGTCTCTTGTGCGCTTGTGAGCTTTACGCTTGTTGAGTCTCCTCTTGTGAGAGTTGAGAGTTTGTGGGGATTAAGCACTGTTGTGTGCCTTGTTTGTTGTATGTCTCGCTCTTTCGTATGTCTCGCTCAACTGTCTACCTAATTGTCTTGTAACTTTGTTGAGAGTTATAATAGGAGTTGTTCTCTTTATTCCATTGCTTTGTTTGAGGAAGGCTTACTTGGTTAGCCTAAGTTTGTTGGAATTCTAGCCAAGTGCCGCACATACTTAGTGTCAAAGTGCTAAGTCCGTGACAGCGTGGAGTTTCTCCCGGGCCGCTCCATACTTCCCAATTTGATATTCCTCTCAAATTTTTTGACTTCGTTCATTTCGCAGATTTTGATTGAAAAGAATTGGTTTTGGTCCAAAACTAAAAACTCAAAAGAATTAAAAACCGTCAATTTTTCTGTTCGGATGTAGGAAAGTTTTCAGGCACAAATTTTTGCGAGATTTTTAACCATGAATAATTTTTAGTCTTTAAATTAGAAATTTTTTTAAATTATCTAAAATAGTAATCATTATCAAATAATGCTGATAAAATAGTAATTATTACTTTAAAAGAGAAAAGAAAAAAAGATTTTCTCTCAAAATCGATCAAAATGAAAAGGTTTTTACCATAGACTATTTTCTTAATGGATCCAACCCGGTAGATTGGAGGAAAATCAATTCCCTCCAATAAAAGACCAAGCGAACGCTTTTGAATAGAATTAGGATGTGACCCTGGATTCATCCAAATGGCTTTGCGTCGAAGCCCGCTCGTATGAGAGCGCGTGGAGCTTCTCCCGGGCCGCTTCGCGTTGAAGCCCGCTCGTATGTGTTTAGGAATTTCATTTTCATTTTCTATTTTGTTGCAAAATGCAGTAGGTGAACTATAAATTACATCTCCTCCGCAGAAAATTATGGCTTAGTTTGGCGCGGTGGTGTCGGTCGTGAACATGGTGATCATGAACCATTATTCGCGAACGCCCGACCTCACCTAAAAAATTTCATGACCTTTGTTATGTCAAACATACATTCTATGATAATTACGTTTTGACGAAACTCACTGGAGCAAATAAGTCGTGCCAAAAGAAGCCTATATACTTAATAATATGTTTTATGTTCAGCAAATAAATTAATATTTGGTAATTATATATTAATTTAAAAATGAACGAAATTGCATTTAGCAGATAAATTTAATCTGAGTCCAATTTATCCTACCTTTTTATTCCCCTTGATACGGGCTCATACACTTAATAGGAGATCCGGGGTGCGGTTAGGGAGAAGCCCCACTAAGGAGGAGTGAAGTTAGTGGGATGAATGGTCAAACCCGTGATCATAACTCCGCCGCGCGCGTATTTCACGCTCGGAGCAGCGCCAAGCGAGGCCAAACACCGCACCCCACTACTGGGGTGCGGTTAGTCTGCACCCCACTAAGTGGGGTGCGGATAGCCCCCTACCCCACTACGGTGGGGTACGGCCAAGCCGCACCCCACCATGGGGTGCGGCCAAGCCGCAAGCCGCACCCCATGGTGGGGTGCGGCCAAGCTGCACCTCCCCATGGGGTGCGGCCAAGCCGCACCCCTCCATGGGGGGTGCGGCCAAGCCGCACCCCTCCATGGAGGGTGCGGCCAAGCCGCACCCTTACCCATGGGGGGTGCGGCCAAACCCCCCCCGGGGGTCGCGGGGGATGTAGTCAAAACCGCACCCCCCCTGTATAGGGCAAGCGGAGCCTGTTCTCCTCCCTGGAGGGCTTCGGTTCCCGCCTTCCAAATAGATGCGTTCGCTAGGAGCCACAACTCGACCGCATGACGACTGTATTCCAGCACTGCTCACCTGTTCACTTAGAACGCCTCCGTGCTCATTGCGCGCTCAGAATGCCTCTGAGCGCGCTCAGAACACTCCCGTTCGCTCAGAACACCTCTGCGCTCATGCACGCTTGGAATGCTTCTGATCATTCTCAAACGCTTCCCCAGTCGCCTAGATTACTTCTCCGTTCGTTGCGCGCTCAGAACGCTTCTGAGCGCGCTCAGCTCACTTTTTGTCTTTCCGACTCGCTCACTTTTCCGACTCGGCTCGCTCACTTTTTATCTTTTCAGTTTCTCACTTTTCAGGAACAGCTGATCGCCTTTCCTCGAAGGGCAGGGTGGTCATTTACGAAAAATGGTGATCCGTGGGCTCTGAACCGGAAAATATGATTCGTCCTCCCAGGTGGTTATGGTGGTTACAACGGTAAAATTACCGGGCTACCCCCGACCAAAGCTATAAAAGGACCCCCTAGGCTTCATTTGAGAGGACTCGGCCTTGATGACCAGAGAGAGCTCCTTGAAGATTTCCACGGATTTCTCCTTCGGCGCTTGAAGATCTCCTTCGTGGACTTGAAGTTTTCCTTCGTCCCGAAAAGCGACTCGACAGTCTCACTTTCGTTCTCACGAAAGCGGACACAGCAGTCTCACTTTCGTTCTTACGAAAGCGGACACATCAGTCTCACTTTCGTTCTCACGAAAGCGGACAAGACATTCTCACTTTCGTTCTCTACCGTTCTCAGAAGGAAAAGACTTAGTTTTTTCGAGAGGTGGTCTGTCACCCTCGGAACGTTCTCTCTCTCTCCCTAATATTGTAACGAGCGGCGGCCTGTCGCGCTCGAATTCTAAACACCGGATTGTAACCTCTCAGAAGATAGTGAAGTTTGGTTGGCACAGCCCCGACCGCGTGGTTTTTTTTACCCTTTCCGGGTTTTTCCACGTTAAAACGTCCCGGTGTACTCAACGAATTTCTCTGTGACTGTTTGCGCGCTTGGTTCGCTCCCGAGCTAAGGTGGTTCAATTCGACCGTTCTACTAAGAGCCCTAAGCGACCCGCAATAGTTTGGCGTCGTCAGTGGGAAACGATTCCCAAAACTCTGCAAAGACTAACTGAAGATTACACTTGCCGCCAAGAGCAATGACAAGAAGGAGTGCTCGCACCACTGAAGGATCGGTCCCGGAGGGGCGCGTCGACCCAGCTGCCTCCCACTCGCTTATCAATGCGCCGTTCGCAGAAGAGGCAGTGCCTGCGCCCGCAACAATACTGGAAGGGCGCATGCGGTAGATGGAAGAACATCAAGCCGAGATGCTGACTCTTGTAAGAAATCTCGGGGCTCCTCGAGCTCCCGTTCAACCGCCAGCGTTGAACGTTTCGCCGCCTCCAGCCCCGAGTCATGCCCCGAACGAGGAGGTCGTTCGAGAGGAAGAAGCCTCAGAAGAATTCTCTGACGCAGCAATCTCCGCCCATCCTGCTCCGCCAGCCAGAGGCCTAGGAGCTGATCACCATCACCATCTCCAAGGAAGAGCTGTCCCTGGCCGAGCAGTAGAAAGAACCACGCGAGAAGAAATACGCGATATGATAAAGGAAGAGTACGTCCAAGCAGGGCGGCGCGCAGCTCTCGCCTACCGTCCTGCACACAACGGCTACCCACTGTCGCCTCATGTTTTGTCCCATCCAATTCCGAATGGCTTCAAGCTTCCCAGCATCGAGACATTCGATGGGACGGATGATCCGTTGGAGCATGTCAATCACTTCACCACCGTCATGAGGATTTACATCGCCCATGATTTGCTCCTCTATCAGGTGTTCCTGGTAACCTTGAAGGGGCAAGCGCGCACTTGGTTTCACTCTCTGCGCAACGGGGCTATCAACAACTTCACAGAAATGGCGCAGCAGTTCGTGGACCAATTCATCGCTAATCGCAGGATCGCCCGAGATCCCTCCCATCTCTCGGGGATCCGCCAAAATGATGGAGAGACACTCAAAGATTTCTTCTGACGCTTCACTACGGAGGCTCGGCAGATCCCGGGAGTCGATCCCGAGCTCTTGCGGGGAGTCTTCCTTGGAGGACTCCACCCAAGTGGCTTTTACTCAACTCTCATGAGAGAAACCGTACCAAGTTACCCCGACCTCGTTCACCGAGTTGAAGCTCAGATAGCCGCCGACGAGGCCATTGAAGCACACCGCCGACAGTTCGAGGGGAGCTCAAAGAGGGAGAAGGAGGAGTCGTCGCTGCAGGCAGTTCCCAACAAGAACAACCAGCATCACGACAATCCCAGCAGAGACCGAAGATCTCGCCAGCATCAAGACTACACTCCCCTGAACACGACCAGGACTAACGTTCTCCTTGCCATCCGCGATCATCCCTCTCTCCAGAGGCCTAGGGCTCTTGCACCAAATTGTGGAGACTAATCCAAATACTGCGACTACCATCGAGGTCGCGGGCACAAAACAGAAGATTGTTTGCGACTGAGCGCAGAAATCGAACGATTCGTACGTTAGGGACTCCTTGAAAAATTTCTCCAAACTAAGGATCCTGAACCGACAAGTCAAGAATGATCCAGCAGGGGAGCAATCCCCAGAGCGACAGTCCCGAAGAATAGCCTTGTTGACGCCAAGAAATTCCTGACCTCAATATTCGGACCTTTGCAGCTGGAGGCTACTTTGCCCAGCTGTCGGACGAGATGATCAAGCTGGCGACTACGAGGAAGCTAGGAGAGCAATAACAGGACCCCAGGTGCTGCGGCAGGGAGGTCCCACCACGAACCCGGAAGCTCAAAGGAGTCTTCCCCTCCACAACCAAGAATGTCCGAGCAGGGTACGAGGAAGGCACCGACTTGGCTAGCAAGCAGGGGTGACGGGCTCGAGAATTCGGAAATCGGGATCCAGAAGCTCAAGCACAGGTGCAATCCAAGTACCCCTGGGGTCCTATTTATAGGCAACCAAGGGGTAGGGGGTTTTTATAGCCCAGCCCTAACCTGGCGACATACGGGATACTCGGCATGTATCTCCGACTATAGTCGCCCATCTGGCGAGTATTGGTTGCTGCTCGCACAAGCCGGGCCGATACTCGCGCAGGTCTTCTGTGGCTTGCCGGACACTTGGGGCGACATACGGGATACTCGGCACGTATCTTCGACCATAGTCGCCCCTCGGGCGAGTATTTAGCCAATACTCGCCAAGCCTTCTTTTGCTCCTGCTGGCTGATTGTCTGCCTCTTTGACTTTGACCTCTGCCTACGTGGCCTTGAGTGGGTCCCATCCTCGGAGAATAAGGGTTGTACACAATCCCCGCTCTTTGCGAGTAACATAGTTGCTCGGAAAGAAACATCCAACCTTTATTCGACGAGCCTCTGGCTGGGCGAGTATCAGGAGATACTCGGAATCTTGCTGGCCGACGTCTGGGCTCTACATAGGGGGGGGGGGTCTCTAACGAATCCGTCCTTCTGCACTTGCACATAATGTCGCTAGCTTTTGCCGAGGCTGCCAAAAAGGCCAAGGCTGATCTCGCGAATTTGATCGGCGTTCACATGCCTCCTCCTCGCATGGACGCCGAGGTAGACGCCTTCCTCGCTAATAAGAAGAGGAAGAGGGCGGCTAAGAAGAAGAAGAAGAGAGAGAAAAAGAAGGAGGCGACTATGGAGAACGTCGCTGATCCTCTGAGCGAGCAGCGTCAGCAGCTGCTGGAAGATTTGGGTCTCTCTCACGAGGGGCTCTCGCCTGCTCCTGCTCCTCCTCCTCCTTCGGCAGAGGTCGCCCCGGAGGAGAGTAGGGCTGGGGCCCAAACTCTAGCCCAACCGGACCTTCCTCCTGCGCGAGGTGAGCTCTTTAGTTGCTGTTCTGAAGACTATGCTGCTATAATACCCACTCCTGGCGAGACTTCTGACGCTTTTTGCTTATGTTTTCAGATCCGAAGAGTACCGAGGTTCGGGAGGATCCTTTGGACGTTCTGTCGCTGCGATCATCCTCGCTGATCTCGCCTGAGGGTGGATCTCGGGGTGGTCGCGCGGTGAGGATCCTCCACAGTTCATCCGTGGAGAAGAAGCCGATGAACGAGCATGGGGCTCCTCTGTCGAGCATCAATCCTCCTCCGCCACCACCTGACTCGCGACCAGAGCTGGCCAGCAGCTCGCATCTGCCTGGGGTCGTGCTGCCGCCTCCTCCTCCTGGACTTCCGCCCTTAGTGGCTCCTCCGGGCGATCAGCGCCCTTCTACTTCAACTGCTCCCTCTACCTACCAAGGGGAGTCCTCGAGCAGGGGCGGGACTGGAGGGTCTTCGGCCTTCTTTGCTCCAAGGGGTGGAGGGCGCACAAGAGATGGTCGCGGTCGGGGGAGCACACCCCATAACCGGGATCATCCTGGCGGCCACTCTACTCGCCGAGATGGCGTCCATCGCAGCCTCTCCCCGCATCGAGGAAGGGTCTCTCCTCGCCGGTGATCTCGCAGCCCTGGTCGCCGACGCTCCCGTAGTCCTCGGCCAGGTACTTGGTAGCTGTTTTTGGATAGTTTCCACCGCTCTTTTGATTCTGCTGGAGTTCTGACTCTTCATCTGCTCTTCTGCAGGTCGCGCTCATACTCCCGTAGGAGCACTGATCGACGCCGTCGGGCTTCCCCCTCGCGAGTACCAGGAGAAGGCTACTCCGCGGTGAAGGCGATGGCTGCCACCCAAGGGGGTGCGGGAACCTCGGTGCGCGAGGTTGGGGGTTCCTCCCCAATTGTCTTGTCGCCAGGGGGCGGCGATCCCAAGGTCGCCGGCGATGAGGCCGGGTCTTCCAAGAAGCGAACGGGTAAGGCTAAGGTCGCTGAGCCCAAGAGACAGAAGAAGGAGGTCGCCCACAGGGATCTGGGCAAGAAGGCGGATACTTCGGAGGCTGGCGAGCCGAGCGACCATCCGCTCTTCAATGAGGGCACCCGCAGCGAGGATGCCTATGGTCGCACATTGGTGACCTGGCCTGAGCGCGCGCACGAGGTGACCCTCAGCTCTAACCTCCCCGCCTGGTCGGATGAGTGGGAGGACAAGGGGGAGGCCTTCAACGTGACCTACGCCCTCTATGGTCGCGCGGATGCCGAAGTCCTGCAAGACACAACTACTGAGGATCTGGCGCACCAGACCTCGAGCTCCCTCTTGCGGTCAGCCGAGCTGGCTCACGCAACAGCAAGGCGACTACTTGAGTACGAGCAGGCGATCAAGGTGCAGGGTCCGAAGCTGATCGCCCTCGCGCTCCGGATCAAGGAGTTCGAGGTACTCGCCTTTGCGTCTTTGCTTGTTACTAAGATACTCGCCACCTTGCAAGCTGTCAAACTTACCTTTCCCTTTTTATACCTTCTGCAGGCTGCCGAGCTGGAATCAGCGAAGAGATTGTCCCAGGCTGAGAAGGAGCTGGAGGATACTCGCTCGGCCCTGGAGGTCGCCCAGATCCGTATCGCCGAGTTGGAAACTCGGCCTGCCGAGCAGCAACCGGCAGAGGCGGCCATTCCCAGGGGCAAGTGCATAAGGATGCACGACGACGACATGCCTTATATTCGCCGGGAGATCGCGCGAGCAACGGGGGAGGTCATCCTGAACCAGATGAAGGCAAACGATTTTCTGAAGCCGGAAGCTATGGGATTGACAGTAGGGGACCTTATTCCGGCACTACTCGCCGAGGAGTCCACCTCCCCCTTGCGAGCATCTTCGCCGCGACTTAGTGATGCCGAGGATGATGATGATGACGACGACGATGATGATGACGACGATGATGATGATGACGATGACGACGACGGCGGTGATGCTGAAGATGCTGACGTAGATATAGAAGGCGAGGATGTCGCCTAGTCGCCTGGGCTCCCTTTTTGCTCGCCCGGCGACTTTTTTGTGCAGTTTTTTAATATACCTGTAACTTGTTGTACACAAGATTTTTTGCAGAAATGAAAGGAACTGGATTTTTTTGCTTGCCTGTTCTTTGCCTTTGTACTTACTTCCTTGCTTGTATGTCGCTTAGGCTCCTAGGCTCGAGGCGAGGTTGAGTGCTCGCTAGGCTCTTAGGATCTCGGCAAGGTTGAGTGCTCGCTACTGCATACTCGCACCAACATACTCGCACCTGCAATCTTGTTCCCAAGGCCTCGACTTGCACCGAGTGGAGAGTTTGTTAGGATTTATGCAATAATCAAAAGGAGCTCTTCAAGGGAAGGAAGAAGTAGGGTTCAGCAGTCGGGGAGGCCCGGGGGGGCTTATCATCCCGAGGCCTCCCTTTTACTTGAAAACCTGATGTCGACGGAGAATGACGTCAAGTAAGGAATGACAGACGGGCAGGTCCCACAGGGACACACCGTCCTGTGGTTTCCTCTTACTTGGATGTTCTGATGCCTTCGAAGGACGACGTCAAGTATGGGATGGTAGCCGGGCAGGTCCCCCAGGGACACACATTCCCGGGGCCTCTGTTGACTTGGATGCTTACTGTCTTCGAAGGATGACGTCAAGTATGGGATGGCAGCCGGGCAGGTCCCCCAGGGACACACAATCCCGGGGCCTCCGTTGACTTGGATGCTTGCTGTCTTCGTAGGATGACGTCAAGTATGGGATGGCAGCCGGGCAGGTCCCCCAGGGACACACATTCCCTGGGCCTCTGTTGACTTGGATGCTTGCTGCCTTCGTCTTTTGGTTGGTCAAATCGGTCACCTCTTTTTCCAAGTCGGGTTATCGGCGTCCGGACTTCCTCCTGGTATTTCCTTCAGTCGAATGAGAAGCGCAGTCGGTACGAACCGTGACCAACATGCAAGGGGGGAGCTGATCTCGACCGTCAATGCAGAGGCTTGGACTTAAAGGGTTGCTGAACCGAGGCACTGTCCCATCATTCGTTCCGGGGATTCACGAGGTTTAAGTCGGAGGCTCGTTTCCCAACTGGTGGTGACGGAGATCGACGACCAGATCGTCCGGTAGGGAAAACAGTCGGGGAGTTCCCTGGGAGCACACCGTCCCGAGGTCCCCTCCTACTTGGATGATGAATGCCGACCAAACCTGTTTCCTGCTGCTCAACAATTTTAAGGGGAGTTTAAGCACATTTAAGCATAGTAACTCACACAATCGGAGGAAAAGCTGGCAACAATACGCTTTGAAGCGAGCTGGTTTAAATTGATCACTTCTCTGCCCGATCGGAAGGTCGGTGTCCAGACTTCTTCCCTGTAATCTCTCCAGTCGAATGAGAAGTGCAATCGATACGAACCATGGCCAACATGCAAGGGAGAGCTGATCTCGACTGTCAATGCAGAGGTTTGGTCTTAGAGGGTTGCTGAACCGAGGCACTGTCCCACCATCCGTTCTGGGGTTTTACGAGAATTAAGTCGGAGGCTCATTTTCCAACCTAGCATGTGGACCAATTTTACCGGCTTTTTCTTTTCTCTTCTCTGAAGATTCTTGCTGTGACAGAAAAAAGCTTCCCAGTCCCATGTTTCAGGGAGAGGAAGGGTTTTATTTATAAATCAATAGGGATTACAAGGGTGGGACATACACATTCCCCCTTAGGGGTAGAACCTTTTCAGGTCATCACCGCTCCAAGTATTCCCAAGCTAGGGCTGATATCGAGTCGAGTTCGAGCGATTTTGGCTCGACTCGAAATCGAAATTTTCGAGTCGAACTCGGCTCGAAATCGGCTCGAAATCGAAATCGATTTCGAGTCGACTCGACTCGACTCGAAATGGCTCGATTCCGAGCTGGCTCGAAATCGAATCGAGCTGGCTCGAAATCGAATTGAGGTAATGCAAAATCGAATTGAGGTAATGCAAAATCGAATCAATCTGGCTCGAAATTGAGCAATTTTTCTCTTTATTCGTAATTGGCTCGAAATTAAATTGGAAAACATCTAAATTTAGCAAATGAAACATTTAAAGTCTTCAATATTTTTATTTAGGTTTAAAATTTAGTATTTTTAAATTTAAAATAATAACATATTAATAAATACATAATATTTTTAATCAATTCGAGTTGATTCAAATCATATTTCGAGCGATTCAGGGCTGGCTCGAAATCGACTCGAAATCAGATTCGAGTCAAATTGAATCGACTCAAATTGAGTCGAATCAATTGTAACCGATTCCGATTCGGCTCAATATTCGAGCGATTTTCGAGCGACTTTCGAGTTTCGAATAATATGCTCAGCCTTATCCCAAGCAGCTCTCCTTCCTGGTTCTGCAGACGGTATCCTCCGGTTAGGAGTGACTCGTGGATGATGAGGGCCCTTCCCAATTTGTATGGAGCTTTCCGATGGCCGCTGATCGTCCCGCCGCATCTACCTTCTTCAGGACCAGGTGACCTTCTTGGAAATGCTTGAGGCGAACATTTTTATCGAAATGCCTCGCCATTCGTCGCTTGATCTCCTCTTGCCTGGCGGAAGCTAAATCTCTAAGTTCTTCGATGTAGTCGAGAGATAGCTTCTGAGCCTCCTCATTCTCTAGTCGCCATCCCTCACTTCCGCCCTCGGCGGCGATCACCCTTGGACTTCTGACTTCAAACTCTACTGGGATGAGAGCTTCCGATCCGTGAGAGAGCTTGAACGGTGTCTCCCCGGTAGCTGAGCTAGGAGTGGTCCTCAAAGCCCACAGAACCGAGGAGAGCTGGTCCGCCCAGTTACCTCGCAGGTTCTCCACCTTTTTCTTCAGCAGGTTGATGATCAGCTTGTTGGCGGCCTCCACTTGGCCATTGCTCATCGGGTGATGCACGGAGGTGAATCGAAGATCAGTTCCCAGTTGTCTGCAGAAATCTTCCAGCTCCAAGCTGGCAAACTGAGGACCGTTGTCAGTGACGATGGCGAGAGGAATCCCAAACCTACAGACGATCTTCCCCCAAATGAAGTTCTTCACGACTTGAGAGGTGGTCTTGGCCAAAGCTTTGACCTCGATCCACTTGGAGAAGTAGTCGATCATGACGAGAATGAACTTCCTCTGACCACTAGCTAGGGGGAAAGGGCCAATCAAATACATCCCCCAAATGGCGAACGGCCATGGGGCGGTGATTGATCGGAGCTGCTGGGCTGGCTGCAACTGGAGGGGGGGCGAAGAGCTGGCACTTCTGGCACTTCTTCGAGAAGAGCTCAGCATCCTTCCGGATAGTAGGCCAGAAGTAACCATGCCTTAAGACCCTCTGCTCTAAAGTGCGAGTCCCAGAATGACTTCCACACTCTCCCGAGTGGATCTCTTCCAACACCCGGGGTACTTCGTCTTCAGAGATACACCTGGCTAGGGGGCCTGAGATGGTTTTACGGTACAGCTCCCCATCCTGCAAAAGATAGTACGCCGCTTTGTACCGAAACCTTCTCTGATCCCCTTCACTTGCTGAAAGCTGGCCGGTGGCAAGGAATGCCACAAAAGGATCCGTCCATGAGGGGCACTGCTCGATCTCCATCATCTCCCCTTCTTCGATGGACGGCCGGAACAGCTCGGTGATGGTTCCCCCAGCTCTTGGCCCATACTTGGCCAAACGGTCCGCCGCCGAGTTTTCCTCTCTCAGGACGTGCTCGACGAAGAACGACTGGAAGCCTCCAATCAATCCCTTGACCTTCACCAAGTACTTCTGTAGGATGGTGGCGCGCACTTCGAACTCTCCTCTGATCTGCGACGCGACCACCATTGAATCCGTAAAGGCCCGAACATCACGGATCCCTAATGTTGACGCCAGGAAAATCCTGACCTCAAAATTCAGACCTTTGCAGCCGGAGGCTACTTGCCCAGCTGTCCGACGAAATGATCAAGCTGGCGACTATGAGGAAGCTAGGAGAGCAACAACAGGACCCCAGGTGCGGCGGCAGGGAGGTCCCACCACGTACCCGGAAGCTCAAAGGAGTCTTCCCCTCCACAACCAAGAATGGCCGAGCAGGGTACGAGGAAGGCACCGGCTTGGCTAGCAAGCAGGGGTGACGGGCTCGAGAATTTGGAAATCGGGATCCAGAAGCTCAAGCACATGTGCCAATCCAAGTACCCCTGGGGTCCTATTTATAGGCAACCAAGGGGTAGGGGGGTTTTATAGCCCAGCCCTAACCTGGCGACATACGGAGACTTGGCATGTATCTCCGACTATAGTCGCCCATCTGGCGAGTATTGGTTGCTGCTCGCACAAGCCGGGCCGATACTCGCGCAGGTCTTCTGTGGCTTACCGGACACTTGGGGCGACATACGGGATACTCGGCACGTATCTTCGACCATAGTCGCCCCTTGGGCGAGTATTTAGCCAATACTCGCCAAGCCTTCTTTTGCTCCTGCTGGCTGATTTCTCTGCCTCTTTGACTTTTACCTCTGCCTACGTGGCCTTGAGTGGGTCCCATCCTCGGAGAATAAGGGTTGTACACAATCCCCGCTCTTTGCGAGTAACATAGTTGCTCGGAAAGAAACATCCAACCTTTATTCGACGAGCCTCTGGCTGGGTGAGTATCGGGAGATGCTCGGAATCTTGCCGGCCGACGTCTGGGCTCTATATATAAGGGGGGGGGGGGGGGGGTCTCTGACGAATCCATCCTTCTGCACTCGCACATAATGTCGCTAGCTTTTGCCGAGGCTGCCAAAAAGGCCAAGGCTGATCTCGCGAATTTGATCGGCGTTCCCATGCCTCCTCCTCGCATGGACGTCGAGGTAGACGCCTTCCTCGCTAATAATAAGAGGAAGAGGGCGGCTAAGAAGAAGAAGAGAGAGAAAAAGAAGGAGGCGACTATGGAGAACGTCGCCGATCCTTTGAGCGAGCAGCGTCAGCAGCTGCTGGAAGATTTGGGTCTCTCTCACGAGGGGCTCTCGCCTGCTCCTGCTCCTCCTCCTCCTTCGGCAGAGGTCGCCCCGGAGGCGAGTAGGGCTGGGGCCCAAACTCTAGCCCAACCAGACCTCCCTCCTGCGCGAGGTGAGCTTTTTAGTCGCTGTTCCGAAGACTATGCTGCTATAATAACCACTCCTGGCGAGACTTCTGACGCTTTTTTGCTTCTGTTTTCAGATCCGACGAGTACCGAGGTTCGGGAGGAACCTTTGGACGTTCGGCCGCTGCGATCATCCTCGCTGATCTCGCCTGAGGGTGGATCTCGGGGTGGTTGCGCGGTGAGGATCCTCCACAGTTCATCCGTGGAGAAGAGGCCGATGAGCGAGCATGGGGCTCCTCTGTCGAGCATCAATCCTCCTCCGCCACCACCTGACTCATGACCAGAGCTGGCGAGCAGCTCACATCTGCCTGGGGTCGTGCTGCCGCCTCCTCCTCCTGGACTTCCACCCTCAGTGGCTCCTCCGGGCGATCAGCGCCCTTCTATTTCAACTGCTCCCTCTACCCACCAAGGGGAGTCCTCGCGCAGAGGCGGGACTGGAGGGTCTTCGGCCTTCTTTGCTCCAAGGGGTGGAGGGCGCACAGGAGATGGTCGCGGTCGGGGGAGCACGCCCCATAACCGGGATCATCCTGGCGGACACTCTACTCGCCGAGATGGCGTCCATCGCAGCCTCTCCCCGCATCGAGGAAGGGTCTCTCCTCGTCGGCGATCTCCCAGCCCTGGTCGCCGACGCTCCCGTAGTCCTCGGCCAGGTACTTGGTCGCTGTTTTTGGATAGTTGCCACCGCTCTTTTGATTCTGCTGGAGTTCTGACTCTTCATCAGCTCTTCTGCAGGTCGCGCTCATACTCCCGTGGGAGCACTGATCGACGCCGTCGGGCTTCCCCCTCGCGAGTACTAGGAGAAGGCTACTCGCGCTATCTTGTATTTGGAGTCCAGGATAGAGCGGCTGTCGATCTGCGAGCCTCATCGTCGCTTGACTGAGATAGAGTCGCGGGTTGAGCGCCTAGCGGCCAGTGACCCTCACCGCCGCCTGACTGATTTGGAGGCGCGAGTATCCCGGCTGGAGGAGTTTGATACTCGCCTGTCGGGTACTGAAGCTCGCCTCCAGTCTATCAGCGACTTGGAGCGCAGGGTGGCACGGATCGAGCACCGGCAGCAGCTGCATCATGACGAGCTGGTCGGGATGCGCGCGAGCATGGGTTCGGTGGGGAGGCTGGCGAGGATCGAGGACCAGCTGCGACAAGGCGAGGGCGCTATGTCTGTGGCCGCCGAGCATTTCAAGCGTGCTCGCAGCATGGGCTGGGTCGGGCGACATCCTCAGCCCCAGGACCCCCAGGCGAACATCCAAGCACAACCCTAGCTGCTGCCCCTTCTTCATTTTTCTTCTTCTTTGTAGCTTGTAGCTCCTGACGAGCATCTTTGTATCTTTGAACACTTTATTATTTGAAGTAGTATTGATTTGCCGAGTAATTGGATACTCGCCTTTCATTCTTGTCTTGCTTTATTTTATCTGTTATTGTTTGGATTTTTTTCTATCTTCTTTCTGTTGTTTGCCGAGCATATGTTGAATGTCGCCTGCATCCTGGCGAGTTTCTTCGTGTTTATGCGATGCAGGTATTCGCTAGCTGAAGGTCGGCGGTTGACGCGCTCTGAGCCTTTGGCGTCTCCCTTCAATACTCGCCACCCCTAGTCGTGCTCGCAGAGTCGTGTTCGACAAGCCAGGCTACCCGACTACTATAAATAGGGGGGGTGGGTGAGTCTTAAATATGCTTTCGGCGATCTCTAGCTCCTTGAGCGACTACCTTCCAGACTTCTTCTCTTCGCTCCTCTTCCATACTCGCTCCCTTTCCTTCCTTCCCAAAATGTCTGACGAGGTGACCATTAGGCGAGCAAATCATGCCAAGAACTTCGAGGAGACCTCCTTCAAGAAGCCGATTACTCGGCAAAAGGACTTAGATGACTTCAACGCTAAGTTCGAGACACCGGGGTATATCGCCAGGCTTCCTCGCCAGTCTGAGCGACTAAACACTTCCTCGCCCCTGGCGATGATTTTCCCAATCCGATATTTCGTGGTCGCCTTCGACTTCCCCTATGGCCCGAGTTCCGCCAGATACTCGGCTTCTATGGGATAGTCCCTGCCCAGATCAATCTCAACGGAGTGGCGATGATCATGGGATTCTTGTGCTTCCTGCGGGAACAGAATATCGTCTTTGACCTTGCGGTCTTTAGGCGAGTATTCTCGATCATGGCGACCGGCGAAGGCGTCATCTTCCTGTGCAGCCATGTCTGCACACTGGCGGGCACTTCCAACAAGAACCATCGCTGGGTGGAGCGATTAGTCGCCATCGAAGGCGACTTCGCGGGCATCTCCAGCTCGCCCATCCAGCCGTCGGAGAATGTCTTCACGATCCCCTACCTGAGGGAGAGTCAGGAGAAGCTGCTCGACTCCTTCAGGCATCGTCGCTTTGACGTGGTGTTCTGGAGGAGGCGAGTAGACGAGCTCACGGAAGTTCGCCTAGGGGAAGGTACTTTTTGCGCGAGCATCAGCCATACTTGCCCTTGAGCCTTGATCAGGCGACTAATCTTTGGTCTTCTTGTTTGCAGGCGTGCAAACTCTTCCGCGCGACGCTCTTCCTTCCGCGGTGAAGGCGACGGCTGCCACCCAAGGGGGTGCGGGAACCTCGGTGCGCGAGGTTGGGGGTTCCTCCCCAATTGCCTTGTCGCTAGGGGGCGACGATCCCAAGGTCGCCGGCGATGAGGCCGGGTCTTCCAAGAAGCGAACGGGTAAGGCTAAGGTCGCTGAGCCCAAGAGACAGAAGAAGGAGGTCGCCCACAGGGATCTGGGCAAGAAGGCGGATCCTTCGGAGGCTGGCGAGCCGAGCGACCATCCGCTCTTCAATGAGGGCACCCGCAGCGAGGATGCCTATGGTCGCCCATTGGTGACCTGGGCTGAGCGCGCGCACGAGATGACCCTCAGCTCTAACCTCCCCGCCTGGTCCGATGAGTGGGAGGACAAGGGGGGGGGGGCTTCGACGTGACCTACGCCCTCTATGGTCGCGCGGACACCGAAGTCATGCAGGACACAAATACCGAGGATCTGGCGCACCAGACCTCGCGCTCCCTCTTGCGGTCTGCCGAGCTGGCTCACGCAACAGCAAGGCGACTACTTGAGTACGAGCAGGCGATCAAGGTGCAGGGTCCGAAGCTGATCTCCCTCGCGCTCCGGATCAAGGAGTTCGAGGTACTCGCCTTTGCGTCTTTGCTTGTTACTAAGATACTCGCCACCTTGCAAGCTGTCAAACTTACCTTTCCCTTTTTACCTTCTGCAGGCTGCCGAGTTGGAAACAACGAAGAGATTGTCCCAGGCTGAGAAGGAGCTGGAGGATACTCGCTCGGCCCTGGAGGTCGCCCAGATCCGTATCGCCGAGTTGGAAACTCGGCCTGCCGAGCAGCAACCGGCAGAGGCGTCCATTCCCAGGGGCAAGCGCATAAGGATGCACGGCGACGACATGCCTTATATTCGCCGGGAGATCGCGCGAGCAACGGGGGAAGTCATCCTGAACCAGATGAAGGCAGACGATCTTCTGAAGCCGGAAGCTATGGGATTGACAGTAGGGGACCTTATTCCGGCACTGCTCGCCGAGGAGTCCACCTCCCCCTTGTGAGCATCTTCGCCGCGACTTAGTGATGCCGAGGATGATGATGATGACGACGACGATGATGATGATGACGATGATGATGATGACGATGACGATGACGGCGGTGATGCTGAAGATGCTGACGTAGATATAGAAGGCGAGGATGTCGCCTAGTCGCTTGGGCTCCCTTTTTGCTCGCCCGACGACCTTTTTGTGCAGTTCTTTAATATACCTGTAACTTGTTGCACACAAGATTTTTTGCAGAAATGAAAGGAACTAGATTTTTTTGCTTGCCTGTTCTTTGCCTTTGTACTTACTTCCTTGCTTGTATGTCGCTTAGGCTCCTAGGCTCGAGGCGAGGTTGAGTGCTCGCTAGGCTCTTAGGATCTCGGCAAGGTTGAGTGCTCGCTACTGCATACTCACACCAACATACTCGCACCTGCAATCTTGTTCCCAAGGCCTCGACTTGCACCCAGTGGAGAGTTTGTTAGGATTTATGCAATAATCAAAAGGAGCTCTTCAAGGGAAGGAAGAAGTAGGGTTCAGCAGTCGGGGAGGCCCGGGGGGACTTATCATCCTGAGACCTCCCTTCTACTTGAAAACCTGATGTCGACGGAGAATGACGTCAAGTAAGGAATGACAGACGGGCAGGTCCCACAGGGACACACCGTCCCGTGGTTTCCTCTTACTTGGATATTTTGATGCCTTCGAAGGACGACGTCAAGTATGGGATGGCAGCCGGGCAGGTCCCCCAGGGACACACATTCCCGGGGCCTCTGTTGACTTGGATGCTTGCTGTCTTCGAAGTATGACGTCAAGTATGGGATGGCAGCCGGGCAGGTCCCCCAGGGACACACATTCCCGGGGCCTCCGCTGACTTGGATGCTTGCTGTCTTCGAAGGATGACGTCAAGTATGGGATGACGGCCGGGCAGGTCCCCCAGGGACACACATTCCCGGGGCCTCCGCTGACTTGGATGCTTGCTGCCTTCGTCTTTTGGTTGGTCAAATCGGTCACCTCTTTTTCCAAGTCGGGTTATCGGCGTCCGGACTTCCTCTTGGTATTTCCTCCAGTCGAATGAGAAGCGCAGTCGATACGAACCGTGACCAACATGCAAGGGGGGAGCTCATCTCGACCGTCAATGCAGAGGCTTGGACTTAAAGGGTTGCTGAACCGAGGCACTGTCCCATCATTCGTTCTGGGGATTTACGAGGTTTAAGTCGGAGGCTCGTTTCCCAACTGGCGGTGACGGAGATCGACGACCAGATCGTCCGGTAGGGAATGACAGTCGGGGAGTTCCCTGGGAGCACACCGTCCCGAGGTCCCCTCCTACTTGGATGATGAATGCCGACCAAATCTGTTTCCTGCTGCTCAACAATTTTAAGGGGAGTTTAAGCACATTTAAGCACAATAACTCACACAATCGGAGGAAAAGCTGGCAACAATACGCTTTGAAGCGAGCTGGTTTAAATTGATCACTTCTTTGCCCGATCGGAAGGTCGGCGTCCAGACTTCTTCCCTGTAATCTCTCCAGTCGAATGTGAAGTGCAATCGATACGAACCATGGCCAACATGCAAGGGGGGAGCTGATCTCGACCGTCAATGCAGAGGCTTGGTCTTAGAGGGTTGCTGAACCGAGGCACTGTTCCACCATCCGTTCTGGGGTTTTACGAGAATTAAGTTGGAGGCTCATTTTCCAACCTAGCATGTGGACCAATTTTCCCGGCTTTTTCTTTTCTCTTCTCTGAAGATTCTTGCTGTGACAGAAAAAAGCTTCCCAGTCCCGTGTTTCAGGGAGAGGAAGGGTTTTATTTAAAAATCAATAGGGATTACAAGGGTGGGACATACATGATAACTTCCCAAAAGGAAGTTATTTCCCTACTTATTTTATTCTAATTTTCATTAAAAAGAGGAAAATAATCCCCAAATTATAGTAAATATGTTTAAATATCTTATTAATCAATATTGGGCTAATTACGGTCATTTTCCATGGTTTTCTATCAAAGATTGGTCAAAGGATTCAAGTTGGGGAAGCAATGGATCATTTATTGCTGATGCGGAAAATAAGTTGCAACGCCAGAAATTTGCATGTTGCAACGTGGCGACGGAAATTTAGATTTTTGAATTTTAAAAGAGGCGCCTATGTGTAATTCCAAAGGAGGCATCCCTTCAGATTTGGAATGGAAGTTAAGAGCAAAAAATTACAGCATTAAGGAGGATCATTCTTGAGGAGGAACGTGGAAAGGAAAGGAGAGAACAAAGGGAGATTTTCGGCTAGGGTTTGGAGGAGGTCTTCTTCTTCTTCTTGGAGATTTTCGGCTAGGGCTTGGAGAAGGGGACTCGAACCAGCACTAAGGAGATAGATCTGAACCTAAAAACGTTCCTACATCGTTTTGATTTCCGGAATCATGTCTAGTAAGATCTACTTTGATTTGTGGTTTCTCTCTTCCTTCATGAACTAAATTCCTAAGTCTTGCATGTGTGGAGTACCTTAGTTGTGATGATGACTTGATTTTCATTTATACTTTGTGAATGTATTGTTGTGATCTTTATTAAATTTATGATCTATTCTTGGGATTTTGGTTTAAGTTTCATCTTTAAAGTGCTTGGCAAAAATTTGAGAGATGAGTCGGGCTAGATGAACGTTTATTCGCACGGCGATATTCGAGAGAGGAGTCGTGTAGTTTTTAACCAAACTTCCGTATTTATACTTCATCGCGAGATTCGAGAGAGGAGCGTTGAAAGTGTATCATAAATCTTAATATAATTCCAAGAGAGAGAGAGATCTCCTCTTAAATTATCAACCGTGATTCTAGCGCTTTTTGTTATTCTAATTTCATCTAAGTTGGAGACGACTAGAGGAGTTGGGATAAACGGATAATGGTGATCGAGAGATAAAATTATATATTTTAGAATCGTTGCAAGATCATTGTTAATACTTCATGAATTATCATTTTTAGTAGTTATCATCATAGCAAGGGAAAATCACATGTGAGACTATCTTTTCAAGTGAAGTAAAAGTAATTTAAGTAACCGTAACTAGAATTGTAGTTGTTTGCTTTCGAACTATTTAAGTTTCTTTATCAATCATTATTACTTGCTTGAATTTAGAGAAAAGACGGAATTAATATTTGTGAGCGCTAAGTTAAGCACTTCCTCGTGGGAACGATCACTTTCTCATCATTTTATTACTTGTACGGCACGTGCACTTGCGTATTTATATACACCTCTCACGGGCGTACCAAGTTTTTGGCGCCGTTGCCGGGGAAGCGCGCTAATTTAGTGTTTTATTTCTCACAATATTTGTGAAACCTTAGTACTTAGAGATCAAACATTTGTTTGTTCGTGTTATTTGTTTTAATTTATTTGTCTATTTGAATACTGGTCGGTGTATGTCCAGATATAGGCAAGTAGAATTATTGTCGTTGAATTCTGAAATTGAGCGTACCTGTAGACGAAACAGGAGAAACTTTAGGACCGTTAACATTATTCATCCTGCGATGAATGATCCTGAGCCAAATAATGCTAATAATAATGATGGTCAGGTTGATCAAAATGCCCAACCGCCAGCACCACCACGTATGACTTGTCACGATTATAACACACCTCTAAGGGGAGGTTTGCACTTCAGCATTGCTCGACCAGCAATTGCTTCTAACAATTTTAAAATGGACCCACTAATTATGCAACAAGTGCAAAACAATAAGTTTGGGGGTCTAGGACATGAAGATGCAAATTCCCACTTACGAACCTTCTTAGCAATTTGTGATATGTTTAAGTTCAATGGAGCATCGGAAGATGCAATCCTGTTGAGAGCATTTCCGTTCTCCTTAGAGGGTAGAGCTAAGGATTGGTTAGACTCGTTACCACATGAGTGTATCACCACATGGGATGAACTAGTCGATAGGTTCCTGAACAAATATTTTCCACCCTCTAAGACTGCAAAACTAAAAAGGGATATTACAACATTTTTACAAGGTAACGGGGAAACTCTTTACGACGCATGGGAACGTTTTAAAGAGCTGTTGAGAAAATGTCCTCATCATGGGTTGCACCAGCACCAGCAAGTGTCCACATTTTACAATGGGCTGCAAACTGCAACCATGATTTTAGTCGATGGAGCGGCTGAGGGCTCATTAATGAAAAAGTATCCTGAAGACGCGTATGCTATTTTAGAAGACTTAACATCTAATAATTATCAAGCATATGAGAGGCAAACTAATAGTAATCCAGCGGGAGTCCATCAGGTGGACCAAATCACTTCTTTGGCCGCTCAGATGGCGTCGCAGTTCAATTTAATTAACAAAAGATTAGATTCACTCTCAACCCATACAACTAGTACCCCGCTCACAGTTGAACAACTAAATCAAATAACTGAAGAAGCAAATTATGTGGGAGGAAAACCAAGACAAATTCCGCCAGGATTTGCCAATCATTATCACCCCGAGTGGCGAAATCATCCAAATTTTTCCTGGAAGAATAATCAAGGGATGAATCAACCACAAAGTTTTAATCAAAATATGAATCAACTACCTATCAATAACAACTCTCAACCCCAACAAGTAAACCAAAGGAAGGTGACTGATGAGTTTATCTTAGGCATGTTTCAAAAGTATGACTCAAAAATGGTAGGAATAGAATCAACGTTAAGATCACTAGAAACTACTATGGGTCAACTTGCAAATTCATTAAGTCAAAGGCCCATTGGAACGCTACCTTCTGATACCACACCCAATCCAACAAAAGATAATCATAATAATCATTGCAAAGCCATTGCACCAAGGAGTGGTGTAGAGATCCCAAGTGGGGAGGGGTTGCTTGAGAAAGTTAGGGAAGAAGAGACGAGTAAGAAGCCAAGTGAGTCGAGCGTATTAGAGAAGGACGAGTTGGGTGAGAAAAATGAGGTGGGAGATAAACAAAAAGAGAAACTAAATCAAAAGAAAGAAGTAGTCTATCCACCACCCCCATTTCCGGCTAGACTTGTTAAATCCAAACTTGACACACAATTCCAAAAGTTTATGGAGATTTTCAAAAAGTTAACTATAAATATCCCATTTGTTGAGGCTCTTGAGCAAATGCCAAGTTATGCCAAGTTTATGAAGGATATCTTGGCAAAGAAAAGAAAGTTTGTTGATAAAGAGATAGTAGCGTTGACTGAGGAGTGTAGTGCTATATTGCAGAAAAAGTTGTCACCCAAGCTTAAGGACCCCGGTAGCTTCACAATTCCTTGTTCTATCGGTTTAAACTTTGTTGGGAGAGCTCTATGTGACCTTGGGGCGAGCATTAATCTGATGCCATTATCTATCTATAAGAAGTTTGGTTTAGGGGAGATCACACCTACATCTCTGACTCTACAGTTGGCCGATAGGTCTCTAGCATTTCCAAAGGGAATTGTAGAGGACGTATTGGTTAAGGTGGATAAATTCATTTTCCCCGCCGATTTTGTGGTACTTGATATGGATGAGGACAAGGATGTCCCCATCATTCTTGGTAGACCATTCTTGGCCACCGGACGAACACTCATTGACGTCCAGAAGGGTGAGCTTACGATGAGAGTTAATGATGAGAATGTGACATTCAACATCCTCAAGGCTATGAAATTTCCGGATGATAAGGAGGAGTGTTTCTCTATTGAGGAAGTGAATGCACCTACACGTATGATGTATGATGAGAATGATTGGGAGCGTAAAATCCTGAATGTGTTAACAAATGAAGAAATAGAAGAGGACCCAGACTTAACGGAAACTGTAGAAGCTTTAAGTATTTATGAGCATATACCAAATGCTAACATGTTTGAGTTAATAAGTAGACCAAGTGAGTCTAAGATCATGAAGCCTTCTATCTTAGAGCCACCTACACTTGAATTGAAACCACTACCCGAAAACTTAAAGTATGTTTTTCTAGGTAAGGATAACACACTACCGGTTATTATTGATGCATCTTTAGTTAAGGAAAATGAAGAGAAATTGCTTGAAGTTCTCCGTGAGTATAAAGGAGCAATGGGGTGGACCATTGCAGATATTAGAGGGATAAGTCCCTCAATTTGTATGCACAAAATCCTTTTGGAAGAAGAAGCAAAAGAGTCAGTTGAACACCAACGAAGACTTAGCCCACCAATGAAAGAAGTGGTCAAGAAGGAGATAATCAAATGGTTGGATGCGGGTATTATTTATCCTATCTCCGACAGCCGGTGGGTAAGTCCTGTTCAATGTGTGCCAAAAAAGGGGGGCATTACGGTAGTTAAGAATGAGAACAATGAGTTGATCCCCACTAGAACGGTAACTGGATGGCGGATTTGTATGGATTATCGAAAGTTGAATAAGGCGACTAGGAAAGATCATTTCCCACTTCCATTTCTCGATCAGGTTCTTGATAGGTTAGCAGGAAATGAGTATTTCTGTTTCTTAGATGGTTACTCGGGGTATAATCAAATCATGGTAGCTCCCGAGGATCAGGAGAAGACTACCTTCACCTGCCCTTTCGGGACATTTGCATTTAGGAAAATGCCCTTTGGATTGTGTAACGCTCCTGGCACATTCCAGCGCTGCATGATCGCTATTTTTACTGATCTGATTGATGAGGGGATCGAGATCTTTATGGATGATTTTTCAGTATTTGGGAGATCATTTGATGAATGTCTGAAAGTGTTGAAGAAAGCTTTGGATAAGTGCATTCAAACCAATTTAATCCTAAATTGGGAAAAATGTCACTTTATGGTTAAAGAAGGAATTGTTTTAGGACACAAGGTGTCAAGGAAGGGATTGGAAGTAGATCGTGCAAAGACAGATGTTATAGAGAAATTGCCCCCACCAACTAATGTTAAGGGAGTGCGAAGTTTTTAGGACACGCCGGCTTCTACCGTCGTTTCATTAAGGATTTTTCTAAAATCTCTAAGCCACTAAGTCATTTATTAGAAAAAGATTCACATTTTAACTTTGATGAGGAATGTCTGGCCGCCTTTCATTCTTTGAAGCAAAGTCTGATTTCTTCACCCATTATTATTTCACCCGATTGGTCTTTACCATTCACCATTATGTGCGATGCTAGC
This sequence comes from Dactylorhiza incarnata, assembly GCA_033032865.1. Classification (NCBI taxonomy): domain Eukaryota; kingdom Viridiplantae; phylum Streptophyta; class Magnoliopsida; order Asparagales; family Orchidaceae; genus Dactylorhiza; species Dactylorhiza incarnata. Next base: position 548,417 of record JAWHQI010000434.1, read on the forward strand.
AACTTTGCTGTGGGCGCAGTTTTAGGACAGGTGCGTGACAAGGCCTTTCACACAATCTACTATGCTAGCAAGACGTTGATTGATGCACAAGTAAACTACACAACTACCGAGAAGGAGTTATTAGCAGTCGTTTTCGCTTTTGACAAATTTCGATCCTACTTGGTAGCTTCTAAGGTGATTGTTTATACGGACCATGCAGCAATTCGATTTTTAGTGGAGAAAAAAGACGCGAAACCTAGACTGATTAGGTGGGTTCTTCTCCTGCAAGAGTTCGACTTAGAGATTAAAGATCGTAAGGGAGCGGAGAATCCGGTAGCAGACCACCTATCACGTCTAGAGTATGAGTGTGAGAAAGATGCAAAGATAGAGATTAGAGAGAATTTTCCTGATGAGAGGTTGCTGGCAATATCTGAGGCGAGTATGCCATGGTATGCAGACATTGTGAACTACATAGTGAGCAATGTATTTCCCCCAGACATGGACTATCAACGAAGAAAAAGGTTTCTCCACCAGGTGAAATCTTACATCTGGGATGATCCGTATCTATTTAAGATTTGTGCTGACCAAGTGATCCGCAGATGCATCCCGGAGGTAGAAGTACAAGGTATCCTAGCGAAATGTCATGCTTCACCTTATGGTGGACACTTTATGGGAGAGAGATCAGCAATAAAAATCTTAGAGGCTGGTTTCTATTAGCCAACACTATTTAAGGACGCTCATAGGTTCGCAAAATGTTGTGATAGATGTCAAAGAACGGGAAACATCAATCGAGGGGATATCATGCCAATAACTAATATTCTAGAGGTGGAGATCTTCGATGTGTAGGGAATAGATTTCATGGGCCCATTTGTAAACTCAAATGGAAATCTTTATATACTTTTAGCTGTGGATTACGTCTCGAAGTGGATAGAAGCTATAGCCACACCGAAGAATGACGCTAAGGTAGTACTAAAATTTCTTAAGGCTAATATTTTTTCTAGATTCGGTACACCGAGGGCCATAATAAGTGACGGTGGAGCACATTTTTGTAATAATCAATTTAAATCGCTTCTTAAAAAATATGGAGTCACTCATAAAGTCGCCCTTGCGTACCATCCTCAAACAAATGGTTTAGCTGAAGTTTCTAATAGAGAGATAAAATCAATCCTAGAAAAAACGGTAAGCACAACTCGTAAGGATTGGTCACAAAAACTAAACGAGGCATTATGGGCTTATAGGACGGCATTTAAAACATCGATAGGCCTAACCCCATATAAAATGATCTATGGCAAATCTTGCCATCTTCCCGTTGAATTGGAGCACAAAGCATATTGGGCAATAAAAAGGTTGAATTTCGATCTCCAAGAAGCGGGCATGAACAGACTTTTTCATTTGAACGAATTGGAAGAAATCAGATCTAACGCGTATGAAAATGCTAGGTTGTACAAGGAAAGGACGAAGAAATGGCATGATTTGAGGTTGCGAAGAAAGGAGTTCAAAAAAGGGCAGCTCGTCCTCTTGTATAACTCACGACTGAGATTATTCCCCGGAAAATTGAAGCCACGATGGTCTGGACCTTTTCGGGTGGAGGAGGTACATCCGTTTGGAGTCATCACGATTTGTAATGAGAGAGACGGATCCAAGTTTAAAGTAAATGGACAGAGGTTGAAGGAATATTATGAAGGTAGTGACCAGCGCGAGGCGATGGTGCTAACTTTCAATTGAAAATGAAATAGGGAAAGCGTCCGGCCGGGACGTTTTAAACAAGGCGCTAGGTGGAAGGCAACCCACCATCTCTGTTATTTTTCTATCATTTTTAGTTTGTTTTGTTTGTTTTATGTTTGTTTTTATCATTTGGAGGACAATAGGTGATGAAGAGATGTCAAAGTAGATCTTGATAATAAAAATTTTAAGAAAGAAAATTTTCTAGATTTTAGGTTGCAACGCAAAATTTTTTCACGTTATAACATGCTGGCCTCGGTTGTGTACAATTTCTGGCAGCTTTGTATTTTAGGTTGCAACGCAAAAATTCTGCGCGTTGCAACTCGCTAGGCTCGGTGGTAATGTTAAATTCCTACAGAATTCTTTCCGCGTTGCTACGCAAGGAAAGCAGGCGTTGTAACCGGCTGGCCTCGGTGGGAGCACAAGAACTGAAAAGGCGCGGCCGGTTCAATTGAACCGGTCGACTGTTTCCTTTAAAACACAAATGGCGGGCGCCGGTCCAGTTGAACCGACCACCTAATTCTGCGTTATATTAAAAACCCAGCCCCGCTAATTCATTTAGGTCACGCGAAGCTGCATCGGGGGATTTGGCGGAGACAAGCACTGCACAGCGGAGGAGCTTCGTCACGAGCGGAGATCACGAAAACCGTCGGCGTCCCGTCGTCGACTTCCTCCATCGGCCTTGCAGGATGCATTGGTTCTCTCATTCCAGCGTCTCGACCGCGATCCATTAGGTAACAACCGGCGCGACTTTTTCCTATATCGATTTTTATTTTGCTATTTTTGGGCTATGGTGTTCGCGATCTCTTAGGGTTTAAGTGTATTTTCGTTCTTCTCTTGTGGGTGAAGACATGTCACCTAAAGGAAAAGGGAAACGAGGAAGAGGGAAAGAGTGTGCTCACAAGGGTTATGTCCGGTTTGTAAACGATGAGGCACATAAGCTCTGTGATGCCCTACAATCTATACCATTTATCCCCGAAAGAGGTTTCAAAATGGAATTCAGAGGTTGGAGAATAGCCTATGAGGACCTAATTCATCAGTTAGGTTGGGAGATGTTATGCCACCCACGAACTGAGGCAGTGTATCAGTGGGTTTACGAGTTCTATGCTAACGCTAGGTTCTCCGAAGGGGACAACGTTTTAGTTCGTGGCCGCATGATCAACTATTCCCCAAAGGCAATAAATGAAATATTCGAGTTGGAAGACAATGAGATTACTCCTTATGATGCATTAGCGATCACGGCCCCATTGGAAGACATTGCTGCAGTAGTTTGTGGTGGTACGAAGCCGGATTGGGTTTTAAAATAAAAAAAAAGCATTGAGGTCTCAGTGTTTATCTCGAGAGGCAAAAGTGTGGCTACTATTTATTAATGCAGGTATCGTGCCAACAAGGCACGCAAACGTTGTATCTTTCGAGCGTATTGCCCTCATCTATGGTATCCTAAAGGGCATTAAATTTAATGTTGGCCATTTGATACATAGTAGCATCCGGAAGAAAGTAGGAGAAGAAAAAGCAAAACACCTTTGGTTCCCCACTTTGATTACTGAGCTATGCAAGAATGCTGGTGTGGAGATTAGGAGAGGAGACACAGTTACACAGGTAGGTCATCATATCACGGTGACGGTGATAGAGAAGAATATCAAGGTTGCGGAGGAGTCCCCAAAGAAGACAAATGAAAGAATGCAATCAGTTCTCCGAGGGCAATACACAAGGCCACCTCCCGGATCTCCAGAGACAATTACTCTAAATGAAGGAAACCCAGCTCAGGCTAGCATGCTATGTTTGCAGGATACAGAGTACATGAAGACGTACCAACGCCTTGAGCATTGTTATTTTGATGCCCGACAGGACTACGTGTGTAATGTACTTGCTCAGCTCATGTACAAGGCGAAACTCCCGATGCCGATACCAAGTTATCCTTACTGCAATAATTTTGACAAGAGAGGATATCTGATGACTAAAGGTCGGGAAAGGTTGGATACTGCCTATGATGAAGATGACAGTGATGATGCCGATGAGAATGATGATGCTGATGACGAGGACGAGGACGACGAACCCGATGAGGATGAGGAAGAGATGGACGAAGATGAAAGCGAGTAGCCGGGAGCTGTCCAGTTTCATATTTTTGGATATTTTGCTTCATTTGTGAATGCTTTTTGGACAATATTATGCCTTCTTTTGCCTTCTTAGTTTTGGATAATATTTTTGTGGAGTTAGTGCTGTGATGTTTGCTTGATTTTTGTGACTGATGTGAACATTACTGCTGTGATTTTTGCATAAGTTCTATTGCCCAATTACTTGCATTCCCTTACTTTGGTTACTCGAATTGCTTGGTTAAGATATGGCTCCATCCAATATTTATGGTATACTGCTAAAGCTATTTTATTAGGGATATGCTTTTGTTTGGTTTTGTGATGCTATTTGCAGATCCTCTGGACTACTGAGCTATGATTCGAACGGAACACTCTTGGACTAGGCCTTCCTTGGGAGATTGCAACGAAAAGTGCAGAAAAAAATATGAGGGGAGTATTTGTTTTATTTTTACTCTATTTCTTTCTTCGTTCAATTGACAATTATTTCCTCTTTATATATTTTCATTGAGTTCATTACTAGGGACTAGCAATGTTTAAGTGTGGGGGTGGTTAGAGTGCAACCCCTACTGCTTGGATAAGGACTTATTTATTTATATATGCGAACTCAATAACTCCGTCTTTGTTTTTGCAATTTAACCTATAGGACATTCTTGTTATCCAATGATAATCGAGTGGTATTGCCGGTTAATCAAACGATTTCAGTCACAGAATTTGAAATTAGTGAGAATTTTTTTTGGTAAAGCGCTCTTAAGTCTGATTTAAGCACAATTTTCCTTGAAATATTTTACTTCAAAACCTAGCTTTTGATATGGCTTTCTAAAATATTATGGAAAGGGGTGAGTAAGAACTGAGTTAGCGATGTTGGTTGAAGCTTGGGTTTATGTAGTTAAACCATTTTGACCCTCCACTACAATCTTTGTACTTGAACTTTTTTTCATGTTGATACGTATTATTCCACGCTTACCTTCCCAATATTCTTATTAGTTATGTCTTAGTATATTAGCCATTTTATGGGTGTTAAAAAAAATGAAGAGGATTGAGATTCATAGTGATATGGGCCTAAGTATATGTATACATACCTGGAATGATCCCTACTATGCTAGCAAATTATAAATTATATATAAAAAAAATAATATATTGCATCATAGTGATTATGTGGCCTGGGTATGTACACTTATACTTGGAATGATCCCTACTATGAATATAAAAAAAAAGTGAAAATGTCAATAAACCCCATGATTTGGTGAATTATTAAGATTACGAACTAAGGGAATGTCTTTCTGCTATCAACATCATCCTTGAACGCTTATCCAAGTCAATTATACTCTCTTTTGAACTACAGATCTTTGTGTAGGCTCAATCAATAATTTAGCTATTCTTATCCTTCCCTATGTTGCGGAGATCCAATGTTAAAAGATGTTTAGGAGTAACTAATTTTAAGGAAAAGCACACACAACACTTATGACTTTATTTGAGCTTTACCTTTCATTCGAGCTAATGGATTTGTGAATGATTGAATTCGTGTTGATTTATTGGCTTATCAGTTGAGTAAAGCGGATTTCATTAATATGTCTTAGTTAATTTGTTGTTAAGGATGTGTGATTATCTGAGTTTGCACAATTTCATTAATTCTTTATCCAAGCTTTGAATTGATTATATTTGCTAGGGACTAGCAAACGACTAAGTGTGGGGGTGTGATAACTTCCCAAAAGGAAGTTATTTCCCTACTTATTTTATTCTAATTTTCATTAAAAAGAGGAAAATAATCCCCAAATTATAGTAAATATGTTTAAATATCTTATTAATCAATAATGGGCTAATTACGGTCATTTTCCATGGTTTTCTATCAAAGATTGGTCAAATGATTCAAGTTGGGGAAGCAATGGATCATTTATTGCTGATGCAGAAAATAAGTTGCAACGCCAGAAATTTGCAGGTTGCAACGTGGCGACGGAAATTCAGATTTTTGAATTTTAAAAGAGGCGCCTATGTGTAATTCCAAAGGAGGCATCCCTTCAGATTTGGAATGGAAGTTAAGAGCAAAAAATTACAGCATTAAGGAGGATCATTCTTGAGGAGGAACGTGGAAAGGAAAGGAGAGAACAAAGGGAGATTTTCGGCTAGGGTTTGGAGGAGGTCTTCTTCTTCTTCTTGGAGATTTTCGGCTAGGGCTTGGAGAAGGGGACTCGAACCAGCACTAAGGAGATAGATCTGAACCTAAAAACGTTCCTACATCGTTTTGATTTCTGGAATCATGTCTAGTAAGATCTACTTTGATTTGTGGTTTCTCTCTTCCTTCATGAACTAAATTCCTAAGTCTTGCATGTGTGGAGTACCTTAGTTGTGATGATGACTTGATTTTCATTTATACTTTGTGAATGTATTGTTGTGATCTTTATTAAATTTATGATCTATTCTTGGGATTTTGGTTTAAGTTTCATCTTTAAAGTGCTTGGCAAAAATTCGAGAGATGAGTCGGGCTAGATGAACGTTTATTCGCACGACGATATTCGAGAGAGGAGTCGTGTAGTTTTTAACCAAACTTCCGTATTTATACTTCATCGCGAGATTCGAGAGAGGAGCGTTGAAAGTGTATCATAAATCTTAATATAATTCCAAGAGAGAGAGAGATCTCCTCTTAAATTAGCAACCGTGATTCTAGCGCTTTTTGTTATTCTAATTTCATCTAAGTTGGAGACGACTAGAGGAGTTGGGATAAACGGATAATGGTGATCGAGAGATAAAGTTATCCATTTTAGAATCATTGCAAGATCATTGTTAATACTTCATGAATTATCATTTTTAGTAGTTATCATCATAGCAAGGGAAAATCACATGTGAGACTATCTTTCCAAGTGAAGTAAAAGTAATTTAAGTAACCGTAACTAGAATTGTAGTTGTTTGCTTTCGAACTATTTAAGTTTCTTTATCAATCATTATTACTTGCTTGAATTTAGAGAAAAGGCGGAATTAATATTTGTGAGCGCTAAGTTAAGCACTTCCTCGTGGGAACGATCACTTTCTCATCATTTTATTACTTGTACGACACGTGCACTTGCGTATTTATATACACCTCTCACGGGCGTACCAAGTTTTTGAAATGATCCATTGCTTCCCCAACTTGAATCCTTTGACCAATCTTTGATAGAAAACCATGGAAAATGACCGTAATTAGTCCAATATTGATTAATAAGATATTTAAACATATTTACTATAATTGGGGATTATTTTCCTCTTTTTAATGAAAATTAGAATAAAATAAGTAGGGAAATAACTTCCTTTTGGGAAGTTATCACACCCCCACACTAATTTCAAATTCTGTGACTGAAATCGTTTGATTAACCGGCAATACCACTCGATTATCATTGGATAACAAGAATGTCCTATAGGTTAAATTGCAAAAACAAAGACGGAGTTATTGAGTTCGCATATATAAATAAATAAGTCCTTATCCAAGCAGTAGGGGTTGCACTCTAACCACCCCCACACTTAAACATTGCTAGTCCCTAGTAATGAACTCAATGAAAATATATAAAGAGGAAATAATTGCCAATTGAACGAAGAAAGAAATAGAGTAAAAATAAAACAAATACTCCCCTCATATTTTTTTCTGCACTTTTCGTTGCAATCTCCCAAGGAAGGCCTAGTCCAAGAGTGTTCCGTTCGAATCATAGCTCAGTAGTCCAGAGGATCTGCAAATAGCATCACAAAACCAAACAAAAGCATATCCCTAATAAAATAGCTTTAGCAGTATACCATAAATATTGGATGGAGCCATATCTTAACCAAGCAATTCGAGTAACCAAAGTAAGGGAATGCAAGTAATTGGGCAATAGAACTTATGCAAAAATCACAGCAGTAATGTTCACATCAGTCACAAAAATCAAGCAAACATCACAGCACTAACTCCACAAAAATATTATCCAAAACTAAGAAGGCAAAAGAAGGCATAATATTGTCCAAAAAGCATTCACAAATGAAGCAAAATATCCAAAAATATGAAACTAGACAGCTCCCGGCTACTCGCTTTCATCTTCGTCCATCTCTTCCTCATCCTCATCGGGTTCGTCGTCCTCGTCCTCGTCATCAGCATCATCATTATGGGATAACACATTCCCCCTTAGGGGTAGAACCTTTTCAGGTCATCACCGCTCCAAGTATTCCCAAGCAGCTCTCCTTCCTGGTTCTGCAGACGGTATCCTCCGGTTAGGAGTGACTCGTGGATGATGAAGGGCCCTTCCCAGTTTGGATGGAGCTTTCCGATGGCCGCTGATCGTCCCGCCGCGTCTACCTTCTTCAGGACCAGGTCACCTTCTTGGAAATGCTTGAGGCGAACATTTTTAGCGAAATACCTCGCCATTCGTCGCTTGATCTTCTCTTGCCTGGCGGAAGCTAAATCTCTAAGTTCTTCGATGTAGTCGAGAGATAGATTCTGAGCCTCCTCATTCTCTAGTCGCCATTCCTCACTTCCGCCCTCGGCGGCGATCACCCTTGGACTTCTGACTTCAAACTCTACTGGGATGAGAGCTTTCGATCTGTGAGAGAGCTTGAACGGTGTCTCCCCGGTAGCTGAGCTAGGAGTGGTCCTCAAAGCCCACAGAACCGAGGAGAGCTGGTCCGCCCAGTTACCTCGCAGGTTCTCCACCTTTTTCTTCAGCAGGTTGATGATCAGCTTGTTGGCGGCCTCCACTTGGCCATTGCTCCTCGGGTGATGCACGGAGGCGAATCGAAGATCAGTTCCCAGCTGTCTGCAGAAATCTTCCAGCTCCAAGCTGGCAAACTGAGGACCGTTGTCGGTGACGATGGCGAGAGGAATCCCAAACCTATAGACGATCTCCCCCCAGATGAAGTTCTTCACGACGAGAATGAACTTCCTCTGACCACTAGCTAGGGGGAAAGGGCCAATCAAATCCATCCCCCAAATGGCGAACGGCCATGGGGCGGTGATTGATCGGAGCTGCTGGGCTGGCTGCAACTGGAGGGGGGCGAAGAGCTGGCACTTCTGGCACTTCTTCGAGAAGATCTCAGCATCCTTTCGGATAGTAGGCCAGAAGTAACCATGCCTCAAGACCCTCTGCTCTAAAGTGCGAGTCCCAGAATGACTTCCACACTCTCCCGAGTGGATCTCTTCCAACACCCGGGGTACTTCGTCTTCAGAGATACACCTGGCTAGGGGGCCCGAGATGGTTTTACGGTACAGCTCCCCATCCTGCAAAAGATAGTACGCCACTTTGTATCGAAACCTTCTCTGATCCCCTTCACTTGCTGGAAGCTGGCCGGTGGCAAGGAATGCCACAAAAGGATCCGTCCATGAGGGGCGCTGCTCGATCTCCATCATCTCCCCTTCTTCGATGGACGGCCGGAACAGCTCGGTGATGGTTCCCCCAGCTCTTGGCCCATACTTGGCCAAACGGTCTGCCGCCGAGTTTTCCTCTCTCAGGACGTGCTCGACGAAGAACGACTGGAATCCTCCAATCAATCCCTTGACCTTCACCAAGTACTTCTGTAGGATGGTGTCGCGTACTTCAAACTCTCCTCTGATCTGCGACGCGACCACCATTGAATCCGTAAAGGCCCGAACATCACGGATCCCTAGCTCCTTGGCGAGGCGCAAGCCTGCCACTATGGCCTCGTACTCTGCCTGATTGTTTGTGACGGGAAAGAGGATCTCGACGGCTTGCTCGATCCTCGTTCCCTGTGGGCTGACAAGAACGATGCCCACTCCCACAGAGCTCCTTCCCGAAGCTCCGTCAACAAACATCATCCAAGGGATTGGGTCGAACACCTCTTCCCCTGGCTCTGCTTCTGCTGAGAAGTCTGCCAAGAAGTCTGCTACCGCTTGGGCCTTGATCGCCACCCGGGGTGAGAAGGAAATGTCGAACTCGCTGAGTTCTACGGACCATTTCGCTAATCTCTCTGAATGCTCCACTCCTTCCAAGATGCCTCGGAGAGGATGATCAGTCACTACTCGGATGGAGTGTGTCTGAAAATAAGGCCGGAGCTTCCGCGCTGACACCACCAAGGCGAAGGCAAGCTTCTCCAGGATTGGATACTTCAGCTCCGCCTTCTTTAGTACCCTGCTGACGTAGTAGATGGGTAACTGTTTCTTCCTCTCTTCTCAGACTAACACAGAGCTCACAGCCTCTGCCCCTACTCCCAGGTAGATGAGCAGGTCTTCGTCTTCTTTTGGGCTCTGAAGGAGAGGTGTCTGAGTCAACTGCTCCTCCAGCTTTACGAATGCCTTCTCGCATACTTCAGACCACTCAAAATTCTCCGTTTTGCGGAGTGTTCTGAAGAATGGAGAGCACTTCTCCCCGGCCTTTGACAGGAAGCGGCTAAGACCCGCCAACCTTCCAGTCAACCTCTGCACCTCCTTCATTGTCTTCGGGGAAGGCATCTCCAGGATCACCCTAACCTTGTCGGGGTTAGGCTCTACTCCCTCCGGGGTAAGGAGATGCCCCGGGAACTTGCCTCTTCCCGCTCCAAAGACGCACTTCGCAGGATTCAACCTCATTTTGAACCTCCTTAGCGTCGCAAAGGTCTCCACCAGATCCATAATGTGTTCCTGGACGCTCTTGCTTTTAATCAAGAGGTCGTCCACATACACCTCCAGGTTCCTCCCCTTTTGCTCCTTGAAAATGTGATCCATCATCCGCTGATAGTGGCTCCGGCATTCTTCAGCCCGAAGGGCATCATTTTGTAGTTGTAGCAGCCATCATCAGTGATGAAGGAAACATCGCGGCAGTCAGGGGGATGCATCCAGATCTGATGGTATCCTGAAAACGCATCAAGAAAGCTCATTACAGAAAAACCGACGGTTGAATCAACCAACGCGTCGATTCGAGGCAAGGGATAACAATCCTTCGGACAGCTTTTATTCATCAAAGAAAAGTCTACACACATTCGCCAGCTGCCCCCTACTTTCTTAACCATTACAACATTTGAGACCCAGCCTGGATACTGGATCTCTGACACAAAGCCTGCGTCTAGCAGCTTCTTCACCTCCTGCCGGATTGGCTCGGCCAGGATAATGGCATTCTTCCTCTTTTTCTGGCGGACGGGCTGGGCCGCGAGATCCAAATTGAGGTGATGACAAGCGACCTCAGGATCTATCCCCGGCATCTCTGTTGCGCTCCAAGCAAAGATGTCGACGTTCTCTTGAAGACACGCCGCCATCCTTATCTTCTCCTCGATCTTCAGGGACCCGCCGATCTTCACCAGCCCGAATGCTCCCGCTGTGGAGAGCACCTCGATCTCCTCGACTTCCTCGGCTACCTCCAGCCTAGCTGGGTGATACGCGCAAAATAGAGCTTGAAAACGCAAGTATACATGTCGTACAAGTAACACAGAGTAAGTGAGATCGTTTCCACGGAGAAGTGACTAGTTTAGTGCTTACAATTACTAGCTACACCGTTTCTATGAATCCAAGTAAAACGGTTAATTGATTTTCTGAAAATAGATTAAAACTTTTAGATAAATATTAGACTAATTTAACTAGATCTTAAAGTACTTTTTAGCAATTAGAGAAAGTAGCCTTGCATTTCTGATTTCATATGTATACTATGATGATAATAAAATAAATATTTCATTTGGTTGAGTTTTGAATTATCTTGCGATAATTGTAAAAGAAGAGACATTTATCTCTCGATACAAGGAGTCTTAATATCTACGCAACCCTAGTTATCTCTAACTTAGGCGAAACAAAAATATTATGAAGTACAAAAATCTAGTTCGCTAGCATGAAAATGAAATCTCTTTCACTTTTCAAAACTAAAGAGATCTTGTGATACAGGTACGTTTCTCCTCTCTCGATTCTCGAAACGCAGTAAAAAATATATAAATGTTGGTTAATGATTCACACTGCTCATCCCTCGTTTCTCGCACTGCGATAAACTAGCCCTTAAATTAACATTACGACGCTCATCTCTCGATTCTCGCAACGCAATATAATAAAAAGACATGATCCAACAATTTCACCATAAAAATCACAAGATCTATAAAGATAATCACAAAACAAAATCGAAATCAAAGATGTTCATCATCAACATACACATACTACTCTCATCATGCAAGACTAGAGAGTTTTAGTTCATGATTGAGGTTTCAACAGAGGGACGAACTCAAGAGACCTGTTGCAGGTTTCAACAGAGGGAAAATAACACAAAACTGAAGAGATCTTACTAAACATTTCGAAAGAAATGCGAATCTTCCCTTCTCCAGTGACATGGAAGTGTTTCCTTCAGCCCGAATGCCAAATCCGGACTGGTTCTCCCTTGGCAGAATTTCTTCTCAGGTTTTTCTCCTCCTCTCTAATGGCCGAAAATGATAGATAGCCTTTCAAATGGCCGAAAATCCCTCTTTTAAACTCTCCCCCCTCTTTGCTCCGTGGGCCCCACTTGTAGTCATAATTAATTACTGAACGGATGCCAAAAAGATAGGTTGCAACTGTTGAAAACTTGGTAAATTCGGATTTGAATTTCCTGTAACCGTTAGAGATGTTATGAATATGTTGCAACATTTTTCTGGCTCTGCATTTCTGCACAATTTGACCTGCCAGATTTGTTGAGAACATGTTGCAACATTTTTCTCAGATTTTTCACAATACTTAACCTTCAATCCTTGACTTAAATTCTCTCCGAATCCTATCATAAAAAGATATAGAAATGAGAGTAACTATCATTTTGACTTCAAATCATGCAACAATTGGATTTTTATCTACTTTTCATATATAAATATCACACAACAAGGCTAAAATGATAAAAATAGGGATAAAGATAACTTCTTTTTGCGAAGTTATCACTGGGCTCTCCAGCACCCTTCCGAATTCTTCCGCGTCAGCCATCCAACTGATGGTACTGACGGCGCTGAGGTAGCACTCTCTGGCGGCTCTTGGATCGCTCCTGATCCTCACCTGAACATCCCCCTGGCAGTACTTCAAGCACTGATGGTAGGAGGAAGGGACGGCCTTGAAGGCGTTGAGAAGTGGCCTCCCAAAGATGGCCTTGTAACAGCTCGGGGCGTCGACGATTACGCATCGACAGTTGATGGAGGTGCCACCTAGGGTTACAAGGAGATCTGATCCTCCTTCCACCTCCTTCTTCTCTCCGGAGAAGCCAAAGAGGGGACCATCTGCTGCTCGAACTCTGTCGGGCCTGACTCCCAGTCCATCGAACGTCCCTTTGAAGATGACGTTCACGGAGCTACCGTTGTCGACCAGAATTCGATCAACGGTGAAGTCTTCCACTGCGGCCTGGATGACGAGGGCATCATGGAAGGGATTCTCATTCCCTAGCATGTCCTCCTCGGAGAAGGTGATCTCCTCCAATGGGGGCGGGGCTTGCGAGGTCGAAGCGACGCTCCGACGGTAGATCTGATGGAGGCTACCCTTTCGGGAAGCTCCCAACCCGGCTCCCCCATGGATCACTCCAACTCCTCCTCCCCCTCGACTTCCTTGGCCAAGCTCTCCACGGCCTCCGCGGTCGACGCGATCCTTGTTCCTCCTTCGAACGACGGCAGCCTGCCCTGCCTGCGGCTCGGCAGGGGCCTCGATCCTCCGCTGCTCTCCTCCGGCTTCCCCTGCGGCTAGCTTCCTTCTGTCCTCCCAAAAAGCTGGGCAGGCCATCATGGCATGCCCCTCCGCCTGGTAGAAGTCGCAATAGAGCGGAACCTCTTCCATCTGCTCCTTCCTTGGCTGCTTCTTCTTCTTCTTGCCCTGAGGGTGCCCAGGCCTGGAAACCATCATGGCTTCATCTCTCCTTCCCTCTCGCCTTCCCTGCTGGTGGTAAGGCCTCCTCTCGGGGGATCTCCCCCTCTGATCCTGACGATGGTGCCGTCCAGCCGGCCTCCTTGGCGGCCGGTTGTCCGGAACCTGATAGCGCCTCTCCTCTTCTTGACGCTCCGGAGCTACGACGAGTCGCCTCTCGTCGTTCCTGCTTGGCTCCTCCCTTCTCCTCTCTTCTCGCCGCTCTGGCTTCTTCCTCTCTGCCCTCGGGGGCTCTTCCCTCTTCCTCTTCTCTGGGACCTTCTCCCTCCCTTCCTCTGCTGCCTTGGTCACCTCTGCTAGGTTGGCTAAGAAGTCCCGGTTGGAAGCCTCCCCCTGAACGAACTTGTTGGCCCTCACGATGAGGTTATCGTAGGAGTAGGGAGGGTTCCTGCCGAGCTCCAGCTTGAAGAGGCCTTGCCCTATCCCGAACGTCAAGGCCAGCTGCAGGATGGTGTGATCCACCTCCTCGATATGCAGCACCTCCTCCTGGAAACGCTCGATATAAGCCCCCAACGGCTCATCCGGTCTCTGGGTCACAAGGAACAGAGTCGTCGCCTCCTTCTTCAGCTTCTGGGCCGTGGCGAACCGGGTCGTTACTCCACGGCACAGGTCTTCGAAGCAGTAGATCGAGCCCAGAGGCAACTGGTGGAACCAGTCCCTGGCTTTCCCTGTAAAAGTGATGGCGAACAACCGGCACTTGAACGCATCCGACATGGTTCGGATAGAGATAATATCCTCAAACCACTGGATGTGACGAACAGGGTCGTCCCTCCCAGTGTAATATTTCAACACATGATCCCTGAATCCTTCCGGCACGGGCGCGGCAAGGATGTCTTCACAGAATGGGCTCCTCCCACTCGCTGGACGATGGTCTTCAAGCTGGCGAGTATCATGGCCATACTCGCCATAAGGCCGAGTATCCTGATATCTCGCCTGCTCTTCCACCTCGCGGAAGCGAATTCCTTGCGAGGATTGCGGGAAGGGCTGCGACCTCCTTGGTCGCTCGATCTCCGGATCGACGTGCTCCTTACCTGCGCGCTGGGTGCTCTCCTCGCCCTAGGTCAGCACCGGGCGATTAGGCGAGGTCGCCGTGACCTCCGCACCCTGCTGGAACACTGCTCGCATAGCCCCTTCCATGCGCTGGGCGAATGCTTCGAAAACTTCCATCGTCACGAACCTGCCAGTTCCTGACGGGTTGCCGACTACTTCCTCGTGGTCGCCTTCTACGACCATCTTGTCTTCCTATTAGGTTTTCTCCCTCTGGCTACGATCCACGCTCACTGCACCAAAGTGTTGACGCCAGGAAAATCCTGACCTCAAAATTCGGACCTTTGCATCCGGAGGCTACTTGCCCAGCTGTCCGACGAAATGATCAAGCTGACGACTATGAGGAAGCTAGGAGAGCAACAACAGGACCCCAGGTGCTACGACAGGGAGGTCCCACCACGTACCCGGAAGCTCAAAGGAGTCTTCCCCTCCACAACCAAGAATGGCCGAGCAGGGTACGAGGAAGGCACCGGCTTGGCTAGCAAGCAGAGGTGACGGGCTCGAGAATTCAGAAATCGGGATCCAGAAGCTCAAGCACAGGTGCCAATCCAAGTACCCCTGGGGTCCTATTTATAGGCAACCAAGGGGTAGGGGGTTTTATAGCCCAGCCCTAACCTGGCGACATACGGAGACTCGACATGTATCTCCGACTATAGTCGCCCATCTGGCGAGTATTGGTTGTTGCTCGCACAAGCCGGGCCGATACTCGCGCAGGTCTTCTGTGGCTTACCGGACACTTGGGGCGACATACGGGATACTCGGCACGTATCTTCGACCATAGTCTCCCCTCGGGCGAGTATTTAGCCAATACTCGCCAAGCCTTCTTTTGCTCCTGCTGGCTGATTTCTCTGCCTCTTTGACTTTGACCTCTGCCTACGTGGCCTTGAGTGGGTCCCATCCTCGGAGAATAAGGGTTGTACACCTAACTCCTTGGCGAGGCGCAAGCCTGCCACTATGACCTCGTACTCTGCCTGATTGTTTGCGACGGGAAAGAGGATCTCGACGGCTTGCTCGATCCTCGTTCCCTGTGGGCTGACAAGAAATATGCCCACTCCCACAGAGCTCCTTCCCGAAGCTCCGTCAACAAACATCATCCAAGGGATTGGGTCGAACACCTCTTCCCCTGGCTCTGCTTCTGCCGAGAAGTCTGCCAAGAAGTCTGCTACCGCTTGGGCCTTGATCGCCACCCGGGGTGAGAAGGAAATGTCGAACTCGCTGAGTTCTACCGACCATTTCGCTAATCTCCCTGAATGCTCCACTCCTTCCAAGATGCTTCGGAGAGGATGATCAGTCACTACTCGGATGGAGTGAGCCTGAAAATAAGGCTGGAGCTTCCGCGCTGACACCACCAAGGCGAAGGCAAGCTTCTCCAGGATTGGATACTTCAGCTCCGCCTTCTTTAGTACCCGGCTAACGTAGTAGATGGGTAACTATTTCTTCCTCTCTTCTCGGACTATCACAGAGCTCACAGCCTCTGCCCCTACTCCCAGGTAGATGAGCAGGTCTTCGCCTTCTTTTGGGCTCTGAAGGAGAGGTGTCTGAGTCAACTGCTCCTTCAGCTTTACGAATGCCTTCTCGCATACTTCGGACCACTCAAAATTCTCCGTTTTGTGGAGTATTCTGAAGAATGGAGAGCACTTCTCCCCGGCCTTTGACAGGAAGCGGCTAAGACCCGCCAACCTTCCAGTCAACCTCTGCACCTCCTTCATTGTCTTCGGGGAAGGCATCTCCAGGATCGCCCTAACCTTGTCGGGGTTAGGCTATACTCCCTCCGGGGTAAGGAGATGCCCCAGGAACTTGCCTCTTCCTGCTCCAAAGACGCACTTCGCAGGATTCAACCTCATTTTGAACCTCCTTAGCGTCGCAAAGGTCTCCACCAGATCCATAATGTGTTCCTGGACGCTCTTGCTTTTAATCAAGAGGTCGTCCACATACACCTCCAGGTTCCTCCCCTTTTGCTCCTTGAAAATATGATCCATCATCCGCTGATAGGTGGCTCCGACATTCTTCAGCCCGAAGGGCATCATTTTGTAACTGTAGCAGCCATCATCAGTGATGAAAGAAATATCGCGGCAGTCAGGGGGATGCATCCGGATCTGATGGTATCCTAAAAATGCATCAAGAAAGCTCATTACAGAAAAACCGACGTCTGAATCAACCAGCGCGTCGATTCGAGGCAAGGGATAACAATCCTTCGGACAGCTTTTATTCATCAAAGAAAAGTCTACACACATTCGCCAGCTGCCCCCTACTTTCTTAACCATTACAACATTTGAGACCTAGCCTGGATACTGGATCTCTGACACAAAGCCTGCGTCTAGCAGCTTCTTCACCTCCTGCCGGATTGGCTCGGCCAGGATAGTGGCATTCTTCCTCTTTCTCTGGCGGACGGGCTGGGCCGCGGGATCCAAATTGAGGTGATGACAAGCGACCTCAGGATCGATCCCCGGCATCTCTGTTGAGCTCCAAGCAAAGATATCGACGTTATCTTGAAGACACGCCGCCATCCTTATCTTCTCCTCGATCTTCAGAGACCCGCCGATCTTCACCAACCCGAATGCTCCTGCTGCGGAGAGCACCTCGATCTCCTCGACTTCCTCGGCTACCTCCAGCCTAGCTGGGATCTCCAGCACTCTCCCGAATTCCTCCGCGTCAGCCATCCAGCTGATGGTACTGACGACGCTGAGGTAGCACTCTCTGGCGGCTCTTGGATCGCTCTTGATCCTCACCTGAACATCCCGCTGGCAGTACTTCAAGCACTGATGGTAGGAGGAAGGGACGGCCTTGAAGGCGTTGAGAAGTGGCCTCCCGAAGATGGCCTTGTAACAGCTCAGGGCGTCGACGATTACGCATCGACAGTTGATGGAGGTGCCACCGAGGGTTACAAGGAGATCTGCTCCTCCTTCCACCTCCTTCTTCTCTCCGGAGAAGCCAAAGAGGGGACCATCTGCTGCTCGAACTCTGTCGGGCCTGACTCCCAGTCCATCGAATGTCCCTTTGAAGATGACGTTCACGGAGCTACCGTTGTCGACCAGAATTCGATCAACGGTGAAGTCTTCCACTGCGGCCTGGATGACGAGGGCATCATGGAAGGGATTCTCATTCCCTAGCATGTCCTCCTCGGAGAAGGTGATCTCCTCCAATGGGGGCGGGGCTTGCGAGGTCGAAGCGACGCTCCGACGGTAGATCTGATGGAGGCTCCCCTTTCGGGAAGCTCCCAACCCGGCTCCCCCATGGATCACTCCAACTCCTCCTCCCCCTCGACTTCCTTGGCCAAGCTCTCCACGGCCTCCGTAGTCGACGCGATCCTCGTTCCTCCTTCGAACGACGGCAGCCTGCCCTGCCTGCGGCTCGGCAGGGGCCTCGAACTTCCGCTGCTCTCCTCCGGCTTCCCCTGCGGCTAGCTTCCTTCTGGCCTCCCAAAAAGCTTGGCAGGCCATCATGGCATGCCCCTCCGCCTGGTGGAAGTCGCAGTAGAGCGGAACCTCTTCCATCTGCTCCTTCCTTGGCTGCTTCTTCTTCTTCTTCTTGCCCTGAGGGTGCCCAGGCATGGCAACCATCATGGCTTTATCTCTCCTTCCCTCTCGCCTTCCCTGCTGGTGGTAAGGCCTCCTCTAGGGGGATCTTCCCCTCTGATCCTGACGCTGGTGCCGTCCAGCCGGCCTCCATGGCGGCCGGTTGTCCGGAACCTGATAGCGCCTCTCCTCTTCTCGACGCTCCGGAGCCACGACGAGTCACCTCTCGTCGTTCCTGCTTGGCTCCTCCCTTCTCCTCTCTTCTCGCCGCTCTGGCTTCTTCCTCTCTGCCCTCGGGGGCTCTTCCCTCTTCCTCTTCTCTGGGACCTTCTCCCTCCCTTCCTCTGCTGCCTTGGTCACCTCCGCTAGGTTGGCCAAGAAGTCCCGGTTGGAAGCCTCCCCCTGAACGAACTTGTTGGCCCTCACGATGAGGTTGTCGTAGGAGTAGGGAGGGTTCCTGCCGAGCTCCAGCTTGAAGAGGCCTTGCCCTATCCCGAACATCAAGGCCAGCTGCAGGATGGTGCGATCCACCTCCTCGATATGCAGCACCTCCTCCTGGAAACGCTCGATATAGGCCCCCAACGGCTCATCCGGTCTCTGGGTCACAAGGAACAGAGTTGTCGCCTCCTTCTTCAGCTTCTGGGCAGTGGCGAACCGGGTCGTTACTCCACGACACAGGTCTTCAAAGCAGTAGATCGAGCCCAGAGGCAACTGGTGGAACCAGTTCCTGGCTTTCCCTGTAAAAGTGATGGCGAACAGCCGGCACTTGAATGCATCCGACATGGTTCGGATAGAGATAATATCCTCAAACCACTGGATGTGACGAACAGGGTCGTCCCTCCCGGTGTAATATTTCAACACAGGATCCCTGAATCCTTCCGGCACGGGCGCGGCAAGGATGTCTTCACAGAATGGGCTCCTCCCACTCGCTGGACGACGGTCTTCAAGCTGGCGAGTATCATGGCCATACTCGCCATAAGGCCAAGTATCCTGATATCTCGCCTGCTCTTCCACATCGCGGAAGCGAATTCCTTGCGAGGATTGCGGGAAGGGCTGCGACCTCCTTGGTCATTCGATCTCCGGATCGACGTGCTCCTTGCATGCGCGCTGGGTGCGCTCCTCGCCCTCGGTCAGCACCGGGCGATTAGGCGAGGTCGTCGTGACCTCCGCACCCTGCTGGAACACTGCTCGCATAGCCCCTTCCATGCGCTGGGCGAATGCTTCGAAAACTTCCATCGTCACGAACCTGCCAGTTCCTGACGGGTTGCCGACCACTTCCTCGTGGTCGCCTTCTACGACCATCTTGTCTTCCTATTAGCTTTTCTCCCTTTGGATGCGATCCACGCTCACCGCACCAAAGTGTTGACGTCAGGAAATTCCTGACCTCAAAATTCGGACCTTTGCAGCCGGAGGCTACTTGCCCAGCTGTCCGACGAGATGATCAAGCTGGCGACTACGAGGAAGCTAGGAGAGCAACAACAGGACCCCAGGTGCTGCGGCAGGGAGGTCCCACCACGTACCCGGAAGCTCAAAGGAGTCTTCCTCTCCACAACCAAGAATGGCCGAGCAGGGTACGAGGAAGGCACCGGCTTGGCTAGCAAGCAGGGGTGACGGGCACGAGAATTCGGAAATCGGGATCCAGAAACTCAAGCACAGGTGCCAATCCAAGTACCCCTGGGGTCCTATTTATAGGCAACTAAGGGGTAGGGGGTTTATAGCCCAGCCCTAACCTGGCGACATACGGGATACTCAGCATGTATCTCCGACTATAGTCGCCCATCTGGCGAGTATTGGTTGCTGCTCGCACAAGCCGGGCCGATACTCGCGCAGGTCTTCTGTGGCTTGCCGGACACTTGGGGCGACATACGGGATACTCGGCACGTATCTTCGACCATAGTCGCCCCTCGGGCGAGTATTTAGCCAATACTCGCCAAGCCTTCTTTTGCTCCTGCTGGCTGATTGTCTGCCTCTTTGACTTTGACCTCTGCCTACGTGGCCTTGAGTGGGTCCCATCCTCGGAGAATAAGGGTTGTACAAGCCTGTTCTACGCCTGACGTATTTACTTGTATCTCGTGTTTTCAACATCAATGTAACAAACAAATATCATTCTATTTGTTACTCTTCACCATGCACCCAAACCACAAGCGTCATTTTTAATTGTACAGTTTCTCCCAGAACAGAGTGTTCAGATTGTCCGACAATGGACTTTGACCTCTCCCAGAACAGAGTGTTCAGATTGTCCGACAACGGACTTTGACCTATCCCAGAACAGAGTGTTCAGATTGTCCGACAAAGGACTCTGCCCTCTCCCAGAACAGAGTGTTCAGATTGTCCGACAAAGGACTATGCCCTCTCCCAGAACAATGTGTTCAGATTGTCCGACAAAGGACTCTGCCCTCTCCCAGAACAGAGTGTTCAGATTGCCCGACAACGGACTTTGACCTCTCCCAGAACAGAGTGTTCAGATTGTCCGACAACGGACTTTGACCTCTCCCAGAACAGAGTGTTCAGATTGTCTGACAAAGGACTCTGCCCTCTCTCAGAACAGAGTGTTCAGATTATCCGACAATGGACTTTGACCTCTCCCAGAACAGAGTGTTCAGATTGTACGACAACGGACTTTGACCTCTCCCAGAACAGAGTGTTCAGATTGTCCGACAACGGACTTTGACCTCTCCCAGAACAGAGTGTTCAGATTGTCCGACAAAGGACTCTGTGTTGGATCTTACGGCGCCCTTAGAGGGGGGGGGGGGGTGAATAAGGGAATAAAATTCTTTTTATAAATTTTAAGATAATTACTAAGTTGTTTTGATTAATAAGAAATAATAATGACAATTTAGTAATAACAATTTGCAATAATGAAATTTTACGCCAATTATGAGAAATCAAAGTAAACACAAAAGAGACATGATTATATTATATGAAAAAGTGTTTACATAAAATTTGATTTCTATATCGCTAGAAATCGGAGGCGTACAAATGTAGATTTCTTTTCCTTTTCTATACCGACTTGTATCCCCACAAACCGGTTGGCTTTAGCCTATCCTTCCCCGGATATGGCCTCAAGCCGCTCTAGCCAATCCTTCCCCGGATATGGCCTTGAGCACCCCCTAGATCTAATCCCCAAGACCTAGTCGCCAACTCACGCGGCGAATTCCCCCTAAGCCGCGCAAGGACCTAGTCACCAAAAACAAGGCAATTTCACTACAACGGATGCAAAAGGTGTGGAATGGAAATAATAAATGACAAACAAAACTCCCTCTTGAGATTTCTGGAGATGAGGATGAAGGATCGCTGAAGCACAAGCGAGGTCGAAGCGATCGTTCTTCGGATGCAGCGTGATGGCTTCCTTCTCCAGAATTTCTTCTTTGGCTTTGAGTGGGAGATGATGATTTGGTAGAGTAGCAGCACGAGAGTTTGGGCACAAATAATATCTCTGGAAGGTCTAGCCAAAATGAGAGAGAGCCCAGCCTTTTATAGAACTTGGAGCTAGCGCCCGCGGTAGTGGCTAGCGCCTGCGGTAGCGTTTGTATGGAGCGGTTGCGCAACCGTCGGCGGCGTGGCGCTGTGCATGAACTGGAGATAGCGCCTGGCAGTAGCGATAGCGCTGGCGGTAGCGGGAGATAGCGCTGGCGGTAGCGGTAGCGGTTATGAAATCGTCGCGTACACGAACTCGAGATAACGCCTGGCGGTAGTGATAGCGCTGGCGGTAGCGATAGCGCCGACGGTAGCGCTGCTCCTTTCAAAAGTTTGTTCCAAGCTGCTTTCTACATGTGGAGTATTGCACCTATAGTTCCTGCACACTATAAACACACTACAAGCAATATCAAATACAATATGTGATTTGTTATTCTCAAACAAAGGGATGTGACACACATGTCCAACAATCTCCCCCTTTTGATAATAACAAATCCTCTAAGCAAGAAATCAGCAATAGTGTTTATAGATAAGATAAGCAAGATAAAAGTGCTACTATAGTAAATGATATGCATGATAATGTGCATACTCCCCCTATCTTAATGCCCCCCCTATATAAATGCAATTTATGTGTTACTCCCCCTAAATGATAGATTTCATGAATTAGTCTCCCCTTATTTATCTATATTTCTCATATATAGATTTCTTCAATTTATCTCCCCCTTTTGGTATTATCAAAAGAAGGTGGGGTGAGGGTAGTAAGGAGGCATTCTTTAGGCTAGTTTATTAATCATGATCGAGCTTTTTAATATATGAAATGATAAAGAGTTTAAACATAGTATTGAAGAGATTTCAAAGAAATAGTTAAGAGTTTTAGCATAGCGGAAGATTATAAGAAACATCTTTTTGTAAGCATGAAAAGCATAAGTAAAAATATGAGTTTTAGTTCAAAATTGAAAGATGTTTTAACCTTTTTGAAATCTCAAAGTTTTTCATAAAGATACCAAGCATGAAATGAACATATCCAAGAGAGATTATACTACAATATTACTTAATTCTAAGTTCAAGAGATACCAAAATATTGTAGAGATCATGCTAGGTTATCTAGTGCATTTTTATATAAGGAGTAGTATAGATAAATCATTAGAATCCAATACTCATGAGAAGAAGTGTTATGAAAGATAATGATGTGCACATAAGTGTATTTTGAGCAATGTTAACAATAGATTTACATCATCAAAATACAAGACATATGTAAAGTAAAGTGCACAATAAAACACAAGTAAATTACTTTCACACACTTTTAATGCACATAATTTTTTTAACAAAGTGGTGTAATAACTAAGGTTTGCACAAGACACTTTACTATTCTTTCCAAGGTGCTCAACCTCAGAATGCTTATGAAGACTTATCAGGAGGTTCAAGTAGTGCTTGGTGGAGTTATATTTGTCTACATTTATAAATTTTTTAGGACATTTGTGAGACAACATTCTCCGAATACACTTGTTTTGCAAACCAAAATTTTTAACTTAACCACTTTTCTAAATTTCATAAGTGCAATTCAAATGTAGTGTAAGCAATAAACTTATGCAAGTTTTAATTCATTGCACAAATACAATACACAAGCAAGCATTTTTAGATTTAGACACACATGTTGATTACCAAAATAAGTGAGTGAAATGTATCATTATCAATCATAAAATATTTACTCATACTTAGAGGCATGCTAAGCTTGGCTCTATACATTTTTAAATACAATTGATGCACTTTAAGTAGATATATCAAAGCATGGTAAGCAAAACAATGTTCATAGTAATTTGAAGGAATAAGTTTTAACATTGTAAATAATTCTAAATAGAATTCATACATGCTTGATATTGGCAATAAAGATCATACAGTTTTTTTTGTTTTATCATTTTTTAAATCAAGTAAAAACAGAAAAATCACAAAAATATATTTTTGTAAGTTTTGAATTTTGAATTTTTGTAGTAGATTTTTCATAATATGAAGAAAAAGTATAAATCACAAAAACATATTTTTGTATATTTTTTATTTCGAACTTTTGTAGTTGATTTTTCATAATATGATTAAAACACAAATAACAAAAAAATATTTTTGTGTTTTTGAATTTTGATCTTTTGTAGTTGATTTTTCACATAAATAAAACAGAAATAACAAAAGTCAGAAACACAACAAATAAGTAGAAAATATGAACCAACATATTTTTATGGATTTTCAGAAATTTTAAAAATCAAAAAATTTCAACACTCACGCTAGCGCTAGCGCCTGAAACAGTACACGATTTTTTAGGAATTTTAAATTTTTTATTTTTGATATTGGTTAGGGGTCTTAAGAGTAGTCTTATGCAGAAGTTTTGTAATTATCTGAGATGTCTTGATTGCTCAAATTGCATAAAACATTAGCGTTTTATATGTTTTTCATCCTAAGATGTCTAAGACTCCTAATTCTAATCTTAACATTTGAAACCTTGCATCGGGAAGAGGTTTAGTGAATATATCAGCAAGTTGAGAGTCCGTGCCAATGAAACTAATCCTTACATTTTCCTTTTTAATGTGATCCCTTATGAAATGATGACGCACATCTATATGTTTGGATCTAGAGTGGTGTACCGGATTATTTGTGAGATCAATGGCACTTTTGTTGTCACATTTTAGTTCAATATTTCTTAGATGAAAACCAAAATCCTCTAAAGTTTGGCTCATCCATAGAGCTTGTGCACAACAACTCCCTAATGCAATGTATTCGGCCTCCGTGGTGGAGAGTGCAACCGAATTTTGTTTCCTACTAGACCATGCAACTATTGAAGGTCCTAGAAAATGACAAGTACCACTAGTGCTTTTTCTATCAAGTGAGCAACCGGCATAATCCGAATCGGAATAGCCATGCAATGTAAATGAATCATTATGTGGGTACCATAATCCTAATCTAGATGACCCAATGAGATATCTAAGAATTCGTTTTACCGCTTTTAAATGAAATTCTTTTGGATTGGCTTGAAATCTAGCACATAAGCATACGACAAACATAATATCGGGTCTAGTTGCAATAAGATAAAGTAGAGATCCTATCATACCTCTATATAAAGTTTGATCTATAGAAACTCCTGATTCATCTTTTCCTAATTTTAGTGATGCACTCATTGGTGTAGAAGCATGTTTAAGGTTTTCAAATCCAAAATGTTTAAGCATATCATGGACATATTTAGTTTGACATACAAAGATACCATCAATTCTTTGTGATATTTGAAAACCAAGGAAATAAGAAAGTTCTCCTACAAGACTCATTTCAAACTCATTTTTCATCACTAACATAACTTCCTTACACATCTCTTCATTAGTAGATCCAAAAATAATATCATCAACATATATTTGTAAAATAATTATATCATCATTATTGTGCTTAATGAAGAGAGTATTATCCGCACTTCCCATAATATAACCGTGCTTTAATAAAAATGATGTAAGTCTTTCATACCATGCACGGGGCGCTTGTTTTAAACCATATAGCGCTTTTTCTAGTTTATAAACATGATTTGGAAATTTTTCATTAATAAAACCGGGGGGTTGTTCAACATAAACTTCTTCTTTTGCAAACCCGTTTAGAAAAGCACTTTTCACATCCATTTGAAATAGTTTTATTCTTCTAAAGCTTGCAAATGCTAGAAAAATTCTTATAGACTCCAATCTAGCAACGGGTGTAAAAGATTCATCAAAATATATCCCCTCGATTTGAGAATATCCTTGTGCTACTAAGCGTGCTTTATTTCTAGATATTCTAGACTCACCATCTAATTTATTTTTGAAAATCCAATTTACACCTACAACCGGGTGATTAGATGGTCTTTCTACTAATTTCCAAACATTATGTCGCTCAAATTGTTCTAACTCTTCATTCATAGCCAAAAACCAAAATTCATCATTTAAAGCGGTTGTAACATTTTTTGGTTCAATTTCGGAAACAAAGCAAATATTTGAATAAGATTCATGAAGAGAAGAGCGAGTTCTTACCCCGATGGATGGTTCACCAATTATCAATTCCCGTGGATGATCCTTTGTGAATTTTAAGACGCTTGGAGGTACATATTCATCTTTCTTGGCCTCCTCTTCTTCTTCTTTGGAAGGTTCTTCATCACCATGCTCCAAAGGAGGTAATAGATCATCCTCTTTACCTGCGGAAAGTATTTCTATACAAGGAACAAGCTCATCAAATTTCACATTAATTGACTCTTCAACTTTTCTAGTTCTTTTATTAAAAACTCGATAAGCTTTACTAGTTGAAGAGTATCCAAGAAATGTTCCTTCATCACATTTTTCATCAAACTTTCCCAAACTATCTTTTGTATTTAAGATAAAGCATTTACAACCAAAAAATTTGAAGTACGACACATTAGGCTTCTTTTGAAAATAGAGTTCATATGGTGTGAGATTTAAAGATGGGCGAAGCATGATTCTATTTATAACATAACATGATGTGTTTACGGCTTCGGCCCAAAAGGACTTTGGGAATTTATATTCACATAACATAGTGCGTGCTAGCTCTTGAAGTGTCCTATTCTTTCTTTCTATAACACCATTTTGTTGTGGTGTGCGTGGTGCGGAGAACTCATGTTTTATGCCTAACATATCACAATAAGAAGTAAATTTTTCATTTTCAAATTCTCCTCCATGATCTGAACGAATGCATTTAATTTTTAAATCACTTTCATTTGAATACGAGTACATAATTTTGAAAATTCACAAAACGCTTCGGATTTGGATGAGAGAAATATTGTCCAACAATATCTAGAAAAATCATCTATTAAAATATATGTATACAATCTACCACCAAGACTTGCGGTGCTAACGGGACCAAAGAGATCCATATGAATTAATTGCAAAGGTCTTGTAGTAGAAATAACATTTTTACTTTTGAAAGAGGATCTAGTAATTACCTTTTTGACATGGTGAACAAAGTGAAGGTAAATTTCCATTTAATCTAGGCAATCCTCTAATTAAATCTCTTTTGGCAAGTTTTATAATAAGCTTTGTGCTAGCATGTCCTAGCCTTCTATGCCAAAGATCAAGTTCATCATTTTTGGTAATAAAACATTTTAAAGATGATTTTGAAAGATCATGAAATGAAACAATATAAATATTGTGTATTCTTGGTGCAGTTAGTAAAATATTGTTTGTAGTAGGATTAGATATTTTGCATAGATTAGTAGAAGATTCAAATAAAACATCTAATCCTTTATCACATAATTGGCTAATTGAAATAAGATTATGTTTTAGCCCTTTTACATAAAGAACATTTGATATAGTGAAGGATTCGTTACCAACTGTACCAATTCCCATGATTCTTCCTTTTCCGTTGTCGCCAAAAGTCACAATCCCTCCCTTCTTCCTTTCTAGGCTAAGGAACTTTGATTTATTGCCCGTCATGTGCTTGGAGCATCCTGAATCCAAGTACCACATGTCTTCATTGTCCTTAGCCTGCCTGCACATCTAGAAAGAAGATGAGAGTAAAGATCCGGATACCCAAGTGGAACCTCCCATAGAATAAGTGGAAGCCTTAGGTACCCAGATTTGCTTTAAAGTATTTTGTTTTATTTTCCTGCAAGAACTAGTTGTGTGACCCAACCTATAACAGTTTGCACACGAAATAAAGGGGGTTGAGACCCTTTTCTGTAAAATTTTCTTGCTGGAATAATTTTGATTTATAGAAGGAAAGCATTTTGAAAAAAAAAATAATTTCATGTTTCTGGTATGAGGTGCTAGCGTCGGCGTTAGTGGCTAGCGCCGGGCGGTAGCCCTCACCTCGATATCCGAGCCCAAACTTTCCAGATCCATGGCACTGGTACCCTAGAATCATTTCCAGTGATTTTTGGCCTATACCAAATTTTTTAATGGCCATGGTGAGATCATGAACTTGTGCTTTAAGTGAAGAATTTTCTTTCACAAGCATGACACATCTATTTTCAAAACCTTTCTTATTATTTTTGATTTGCAAAAGAGAGGCTTCCAATTTTCTTTCTAATTCCCCCTTCTCTTTTGTAAGAGTTTTGGCATGAGAGAGGGCTTTAGAAAGTGACTCTTCTATATCTTTTGCCAATTTTGTGGAGTGAACACATTCTTGGCAAGAAACCTTTCTCTTTTCTAAAATAATCACTTTTTTGGAAAGCTTTTGATTTTCTTTAATAAGAGATTCATTTTCACGATTTAATAAAATACTATCTTTCATATTTTTATCAAAAGCTTTGCAAGTTTCAAGAAATTCATTATACAATTCATCATAAGTGGGAGGAGTTACCTCAGTGTCACTAGGAACACTGATGTCGTCGTCGTCGTTTTCATGTACCATGAGGCACATGTTTGCTTCCTCATCTTCGCTTAATGAAGACCCACTTGATTCTTCGGAGGAGGAGGAGGAAGAGTCATCCCATGTTCTAGCTTTTAGTACTTTCTTCTTCTCCTTCCCTTTGTGCCGTTTTTCTTTCTTCTCCTTTAAGAACTTTGGGCACTGGCTCCGAATGTGCCCCGTCTTCCTACAATGATAGCATTCTGGTGGAGGTCTCTCTTCTTCATTGCCGCTCTCTTTTTCCTTCTTTGAAGATGACCCTTTCCATCTTTCACCTTTTTGGAAATATTTTCGAAAGGTGTTTCTCCTTTCCGGATTGCGCATGAACTTTCGGAAGTTCTTTACCAAAAGACTCTCTTCATCTTCATCCTCATCCTCTTGGCACTCCTTCTTTGGTTTTAATGCCAACGCCTTCTTCTTTGGCTCCTTGTTGTATTCATCATGTTGGATTTTGAGTTCTACCTCATGGGTTTTGAGATTCCCAATGAGGCTCTCAACTTGGAGCGTCCTTAAGTTGTGCGACTCTGAAATAGCCGTCACCTTCGGGTTGAATTTTGGAGGAAGAGAACGAAGGATCTTACGGACTAAGTCGCCATTTGAGAAGGTTTTTCCAAGAGCTTTTGAGGCATTGACGATCTTGGTGAAGCGCGTGTACATACCATCAACATCTTCGCTTTCATCCATTTGGAATTTTTCATATTCCGACTCCAGTTGGAAAAGCTTGGAATCTTTAACCTGCGATGTACCTTCATGAGTAACTTTCAAATGATTCCAAATTTCATATGCAGTAGTACAAGCAGAAATTCTATTAAATTCATTTCTATCTAACACACAAAATAGAGCATTCATGGCTTTTGCGTTATTTTTACATTTGAGTTTATCCCGACCATCCCATTTATCTTTGGGTTTTTCTAACATAACCTCTCCAACTACAAATGTAGGAGGAGTGTATTCTTCTTCTACCATGTTCCAAACCTCAATATCTAGGGTCATTAGAAAACAACGCATCCTATTTTTCCAATAATTATAATCCGACCCAGTAAATAGTGGAGGTCTACTAATTCCCTGACCCTCGGAAAAAGCGAGATCATAAGACGCCATTATTCCTGGTTTTTAAACCGTTTGGAATAACCTGCCTCTGATACCACTTGTTGGATCTTACGGCGCCCTTAGAGGGGGGTGAATAAGGGAATAAAATTCTTTTTATAAATTTTAAGATAATTACTAAGTTGTTTTGATTAATAGGAAATAATAATGACAATTTAGTAATAACAATTTGCAATAATGAAATTTTACGCCAATTGTGAGAAATCAAAGTAAACACAAAAGAGACATGATTATATTATATGAAAAAGTGTTTACATAAAATTTGATTTCTATATCGCTAGAAATCGGAGGCGTACAAATGTAGATTTCTTTTCCTTTTCTATACCGACTTGTATCCCCACAAACCGGTTGACTTTAGCCTATTCTTCCCCGGATATGGCCTCAAGCCGCTCTAGCCAATCATTCCCCGGATATGGCCTTGAGCACCCCCTTGATCTAATCCCCAAGACCTAGTCGCCAACTCACGCGGCGAATTCCCCCTAAGCCGCGCAAGGACCTAGTCGCCAAAAACAAGGCGATTTCACTACAACGGATACAAAAAGTGTGGAATGGAAATAATAATTGACAAGCAAAACTCCCTCTTGAGATTTCTGGAGATGAGGATGAAGGATCGCTGAAGCACAAGCGAGGTCGAAGTGATCGTTCTTCGGATGCAGCGTGATGGATTCCTTCTTCAGAATTTCTTCTTTGGCTTTGAGTGGGAGATGATGATTTGGTAGAGTAGCAGCACGAGAGTTTGGGCACAAGTAATATCTCTGGAAGGTCTAGCCAAAACGAGAGAGAGCTCAGCCTTTTATAGAACTTAGAGCTAGCGCCTGCGGTAGTGGCTAGCGCCTGCGGTAGTGTTCGTGTGGAGCGGTTGCGCAACCGTCGGCGGCGTGGCGCTGTGCACGAACTGGAGATAGCGCCTGGCGGTAGCGATAGCGCTGGTGGTAGCGGGAGTTAGCGCTGGCGGTAGCGGTTGCGGTAGCAGTTACGAAACCGTCGCGTGCACGAACTCGAGATAACGCCTGGCGGTAGTGATAGCGCTGGCGGTAGTGCTGGCGGTAGCGATAGCGCCGGCGGTAGCGCTGCTCCTTTCAAAAGTTTGTTCCAAGCTGCTTTCTACCTGTGGAGTATTGCACCTATAGTTCCTGCACACTATAAACACACTACAAGCAATATCAAATACAATATGTGATTTGTTATTCTCAAACAAAGGGATGTGACACACATGTCCAACACTCTTTCCTCTCCCAGAACAGAGTGTTCAGATTGTCCGACAAAGGACTCTGCCCTCTCCCAGAACAGAGTATTCAGATTGCCCGACAACGGACTTTGACCTCTCCCAGAACAGAGTGTTCAGATTGTCCGACAACGGACTTTGACCTCTCCCAGAACAGAGTGTTCAGATTGTCTGACAAAGGACTCTGCCCTCTCCCAGAACAGAGTGTTCAGATTGTCCGACAATGGACTTTGACCTCTCCCAGAACAGAGTGTTCAGATTGTCCGACAACAAACTTTGACCTCTCCCAGAATAGAGTGTTCAGATTGCCCGACAATGGACTTTGACCTCTCCCAGAACAGAGTGTTCAGATTGTCTGACAAAGGACTCTGCCCTCTCCCAGAACAGAGTGTTCAGATTGTCCGACAATGGACTGTGACCTCTCCCAGAACAGAGTGGTCAGATTGTCCGACAAAAGACTCTGCCCTCTCCCAGAACAGAGTGTTCAGATTGTCCGACAAAGGACTCTGCCCTCTCCCAGAACAGAGTGTTCAGGTTGTCCGACAAAGGACTCTGCCCTCTCCCAGAACAGAGTGTTCAGGTTGTCTGACAAAGGACTCTGCCCTCTCCCAGAACAGAGTGTTCAGGTTGTCCGACAAAGGACTGTGCCCTCTCCCAGAACAGAGTGTTCAGGTTGTCCGACAAAGGACTCTTCCCTCTCCCAGAACAGAGTGTTCAGGTTGTCCGACAAAGGACTCTGCCCTCTCTCAGAACAGAGTGTTCAGGTTGTCCGACAAAGAACTCTGCCCTCTCCCAGAACAGAGTGTTCAGATTGTCCGACAAAGGACTTTGCCCTCTCCCAGAACAGAGTGTTCAGATTGTCCGACAACGGACTTTGACCTCTCCCAGAACAGAGTGTTCAGATTGTCCGACAAAGGACTCTGCCCTCTCCCAGAACAGAGTGTTCAGATTGTCCGACAAAGGACTCTGCTCTCTCCCAGAACAGAGTGTTCAGATTGCCCGACAACGGACTTTGACTGTACAACCCCCATATCCATCTAGTAGGTTGCCACGACCCAGGAGTGCATCGGGGCCGCGTCTGTAGTATGATCCAGGACAGGGAGAAAGGAGGGAGAGCGGTAGAGGCATAAACCTCCTGCTCACCCAGCTGGAGTAAGAGGTAAGTGAGGGGGAGAGAGGAGGAGGGGCGGGTGCCCCCCTCTCTCGCCCTCGCCCCGCTAGGGGCGAGAGGGGAGGGGCGGGTGCCCCCCTCTCGCCGCACCCAGCTAGGGGCGAGAGGGGAGGGGCGGGTGCCCCCCCTCTCGCCCTCGCCCAGCTAGGGGCGAGAGGGGAGGGGCGGGTGCCCCCCCCCCCCCTCTCGCCGCACCCAGCTAGGGGCGAGAGGGGAGGGGCGGGTGCCCCCCCCCCCCTCTCGCCCGCACCCAGCCAGGGGCGAGTGGAGGAGGGGGGCCGACCCCCTCTCTCGCCCCCGACCCTGGTAAGGGGGAAGACCCTTGGTCTCGCCCCAACCCAGCAAGGAGGCTCGCCGAGCTCCGCGAGGTACCCCAGTTAGGGGGCTCGCCGAGACCAGCAGGGTGCTCGCCGAGACCCGCGAGGTACCCCAGTTAGGTGGCTCGCCTAGACCAGCAGGGTGCTCGCCGAGACCCGCGAGGTACCCCAGTTAGGGGGCTCGCCGAGACCAGCAGGGTGCTCGCCGAGACCCGCGAGGTACCCCAGTTAGGGGGCTCGCCGAGACCAGCAGGGTGCTCGCCGAGACCCGCGAGGTACCCCCTCTCGCCCAGTTCCGGGGGGAGGGGTCGGTCTGCGTTTAGCGTTCCAGAACAGCGGGATTTGGCTATCTGCAGGCCAAATCTGGGGGCATTTTGGTAACTTCGCAGGCAGTTTTTGGTTATTCGCAGCCCAAATCAGAAATCCTATAAATAGGACCAAGGGGGCACCATTTGGAAGGATCTCATTCTTAGCTAGCTCTCTCCTCTCTCTCCCTCCTCAGCAAGTCTCTCTAGAGAGGGTGAGGAGAGGCTCCAGTGGTGCCCAAGCTTAGTAGTGGCTTGGGAGGGGAAGTTCCAAGGGGACTTCCGGGTATGTGGCGGGACCTCCCCACTAAGCCCTTGGTCCGTTTCCAAATCTAAGTGCTCTTGCCTAGAGAGTTGGCTCGAGGGAAGTAGGTGTGAGACCACCCCTTCTTAGGGACCCCGAACTCCACAGAGACCAAGTCTTGTCCTCAAGATTTCGGTTTCAACATCTTGGTGTGGTGAGTGTGGAGAGTGGTCAGCACAGAAGTCCTTGAGCCAAATCTCATGACAGGAGACCTCGGAGGAGGAGACGATGAGGGGTCTCACATCCCAAGTGAGGTGGTAGGAAGGGGAGAGTTCATGACGGCCATCAAGGGAATCATGGAGCTACTCCAAGGCATCTCCAGGGGAGGTGACTGCTCGGCTCCCTCCCCCCAGACACCGCCTTCTGGGGCGCAAGGAGTGCTCGCCCAGGGGGGGTCAGGAGAGGTTGCCCCAGGTGGTCGGCCAGGCAAGGAGCCAGTGACTGAGAGTGGCGAGCGAGACCTCGCCGGGCGAGTGCTTTTTCCCAGCCCGGCGAGTGGGGTCTCGCTCGGAGCAGGAGTCGCGCGAGCGGAGCTCGCGAAGCCGGCGAGTGGGGGTCACCCTTTAGCGAGCTGATCATCTCGGCTCCCATCCCGGAAGGCTTCAAGGAGCCCAACATGACTTTCTATACCGGGAAGGATGATCCCGTCCAGCACCTACAGTGGTTCGAGGATACCGTCTCCATCAGGCCCATGACGGACGCGTTCAAGTGTCGTCTCTTCGCCACCACCCTGAGAGACAAAGCTAGGGACTAGTTCCACCAGCTCCCGGTTGGCTCCATTTACAGCTTTGATGACTTGAGCCGAAGCTTCCAGCTACGCTTCTCCACATCCAAGAAGAGGAAGAAGAATGCTGAGTCCATTTTCCTGGTCAAGCAGAGGCACGAGGAGACGTTGGCCCAGTACATGGACAGATTCCAGGAGGAGATCCAGAACATCCAGGAGGTGCCAGGGTATGCCCTCCAGATGGCTTTCACCGTGGGGCTACGAGAGAGCCTCTTCAAAATGCGCCTAACTAGGAAGCCTCCCCTGTCCTTTGAGGACCTGATGGAAAAAGCTGCAAAGGAGATAGCCACTGAGGCGGCGAACCCGGGGCTGGCAAAGAAGTTGGCAAAGCTAGTGGAGGTCGAGCCAAGAGAGCAAGGTGGCCTCAGGCAGCAGGAAGGAAGGAGGAGGGAAGAGCGGAGGGGTCAAGGGTACCAGGGACCCCAGGGGGGTCAGGAGCAAGGGAGGGGTCTCGCCCAAGGAGGGGGAAACTTCTACGGAGGCCAAGGGAGGCCCAACCCTCCTCCTTGGAGGCAGGCCCCTAGGCAGCTCCTACCCCCACCAGCTCAAGCTATGGCGATTCGAAGAGGAGGAGGAGTGGAAGCAAGAGACATCCCAGCCCGTAGGAGAAGGGGGGAAGAGCGGTGCCATACTGCGACTACCACCAAGCAGAGGGGCATGCAACAACTACCTGCCCAGAGTTCTTGGAGGTGAGAGAGGCGAGAGGTCAGACACAACAGCAGCCGCCGGTGCGGATTGAAGAAGTCCCACCTGGAGCAGTAGTGGACGATGACATCTGCGAGGACCGAACTGACATAGGAGCCAAAGGACGGGTCGCGGTGATCCACGGGGGGGGGGGGGGGGGGGGGGGTAGGGATCGAGGCCACCCGTAAGGCAAGCCTCCACGCCGTATATCGACGCAACGTCGCTTCAACGTCACAGGACCCACCTCCCGAGGAGAAAATCACTTTCTCAAGCAAGGACATGCCAGATAACGAGGATCCATTCTGTGATGCGCTAGTCATTCAGACAGCCATCGAAGGTTACACTGTCTCTCGGAACCTCGTTGACAACGGGAGCTCTGTCAACGTCATTTTCAAGAAGGCATTTGACGAGTTGAAGGTGGAGCCAAGGAGGGTGCTGGCCTCAGATGGGCCCTTGTTTGGATTCTCCGGGGAAAGGAAAGAGGTGGAGGGTGGAGTTGGACTCCAAGTGACGATGGGGGGAGGCTCAAGGAACTGTCGGTTCGTCATAGTTGACGCTCCTAGCAGTTACAATGCCATCTTCGGAAGACCCCTCATCAGCGCCTTCCGATGCGTACCATCATCCTTCCACCAATGCCTCAAGCTCAACGCTGGAGGAATCCAAGTAAGGATCCGCGGAGACCCCAGGATGGCGAGGCACTGCTACGTCACAGCCGTCAACAGCATCTCTTGGCAAGCGGGGGCGGAGGAGATGGAGAAGATCATGGAGAGCATGAGCCAGATGGGAGTGGCAGGAGAAGCAGAGGAATGATCATCTCGCGCGAGCAGCCGGAGAGGCGAGTACCATGGGGGGCATGATGTGTTTGTTTTTTGTTTTTTGTTTTTTGTGGTTTTCCTTTGTAACAAGCTCTACCCCTCACTGGTTGGGCCAGGAGGTTTTTGACAAGGGAAATCCCCCCATTAGATGGATGAAGTTATTTTGTTTATATGATTAGTAAGTTCAACACCGAGATGTCCTCCTCACTCCAGGCTCTCACTAGCTGGGTGGGTCGAATGATCCTCGGAAGGAAGGGCTCACCATCGAGATGTCCTCCTCACTCCAGGCTCTCACTAGCTGGGTGGGTCGAATGATCCTTGGATGGGTGAGTTCAACGCCGAGATGTCCTCCTCACTCCAGGCTCTCACTAGCTGGGTGGGTCGAATGATCCTCGGAAGGAAGGGCTCGCCATCGAGATGTCCTCCTCATTCCAGGCTCTCACTAGCTGGGTGGGTCGAATGATCCTCGGATGGGTGAGTTCAACGCCGAGATGTCCTCCTCACTCCAGGCTCTCACTAGCTGGGTGGGTCGAATGATCCTCGGAAGGAAGAGCTTGCCATCGAGATGTCCTCCTCATTCCAGGCTCTCACTAGCTGTGTGGGTCGAATGATCCTCGGATGGGTGAGTTCAAGGCCGAGATGTCCTCCTCACTCCAGGCTCTCACTAGCTGGGTGGGTCGAATGATCCTCGGAAGGAAGGGCTCAGCATCGAGATGTCCTCCTCACTCCAGGCTCTCACTAGCTGGGTGGGTCGAATGATCCTCGGATGGGTGAGTTCAACGCCGAGATGTCCTCCTCACTCCAGGCTCTCACTAGCTGGGTGGGTCGAATGATCCTCGGAAGGAAGAGCTTGCCATCGAGATGTCCTCCTCATTCCAGGCTCTCACTAGCTGTGTGGGTCGAGTGATCCTCGGATGGGTGAGTTCAACGCCGAGATGTCCTCCTCACTCCAGGCTCTCACTAGCTGGGTGGGTCGAATGATCCTCGGAAGGAAGGGCTCACCATCGAGATGTCCTCCTCACTCCAGGCTCTCACTAGCTGGGTGGGTCGAATGATCCTCGGATGGGTGAGTTCAACGCCGAGATGTCCTCCTCACTCCAGGCTCTCACTAGCTGGGTGGGTCGAATGATCCTCGGAAGGAAGGGCTCGTCATCGAGATGTCCTCCTCATTCCAGGCTCTCACTAGCTGGGTGGGTCGAATGATCCTCGGATGGGTGAGTTCAACGCCGAGATGTCCTCCTCACTCCAGGCTCTCACTAGCTGAGTGGGTCGAATGATCCTCGGAAGGAAGAGCTTGCCATCGAGATGTCCTCCTCATTCCAGGCTCTCACTAGCTGGGTGGGTCGAATGATCCTCGGATGGGTGAGTTCAACGCCGAGATGTCCTCCCCACTCCAGGCTCTCACTAGCTGGGTGGGTCGAATGATCCTCGGAAGGAAGGGCTCGCCATCGAGATGTCCTCCTCACTCCAGGCTCTCACTAGCTGGGTGGGTCGAATGATCCTCGGATGGGTGAGTTCAACGCCGAGATGTCCTCCTCACTCCAGGCTCTCACTAGCTGGGTGGGTCGAATGATCCTCGGAAGGAAGAGCTTGCCATCGAGATGTCCTCCTCATTCCAGGCTCTCACTAGCTGTGTGGGTCGAATGATCCTCGGATGGGTGAGTTCAACGCCGAGATGTCCTCCTCACTCTAGGCTCTCACTAGCTGGATGAGTCAAACATGCCCCGGGGGCGAGGTTCTGCCCCCCTCGATGGATATTTGGGCTTGGACTTTTCTTTCCAAGGTTGTGCCAACCTCGCAAAGAGCGGGGATTGTGTACAACCCCCATATCCATCTAGTAGGTTGCCACGACCCAGGAGTGCATCGGGGCCGCGTCTGTAGTATGATCCAGGACAGGGAGAAAGGAGGGAGAGCGGTAGAGGCATAAACCTCCTGCTCACCCAGCTGGAGTAAGAGGTAAGTGAGGGGAGAGAGGAGGAGGGGAGGGTGCCCCCCTCTCTCGCCCTCGCCCCGCTAGGGGCGAGAGGGGAGGGGCGGGTGCCCCCCTCTCGCCGCACCCAGCTAGGGGCGAGAGGGGAGGGGCGGGTGCCCCCCCTCTCGCCCTCGCCCAGCTAGGGGCGAGAGGGGAGGGGTGGGTGCCTCCCCTCTCGCCGCACCCAGCTAGGGGCGAGAGGGGAGGGGCGGGTGCCCCCCCCTCTCGCCCTCGCCCAACTAGGGGCGAGAGGGGGGGGGGGGCGGGTGCCCCCCCTCTCGCCCGCACCCAGCCAGGGGCGAGTGGAGGAGGGGGGCCGACCCCCTCTCTCGCCCCCGACCCTGGTAAGGGGGAAGACCCTTGGTCTCGCCCCAACCCAGCAAGGAGGCTCGCCGAGCTCCGCGAGGTACCCCAGTTAGGGGGCTCGCCGAGACCAGCAGGGTGCTCGCCGAGACCCACAAGGTACCCCAGTTAGGGGGCTCGCCGAGACTAGCAGGGTGCTCGCCGAGACCCGCGAGGTACCCCAGTTAGGGGGCTCGCCGAGACCAGCAGGGTGCTCGCCGAGACCCGCGAGGTACCCCAGTTAGGGGGCTCGCCGAGACCAGCAGGGTGCTCGCCGAGACCCGCGAGGTACCCCCTCTCGCCCAGTTCCGGGGGGAGGGGTCGGTCTGCGTTTAGCGTTCCAGAACAGCGGGATTTGGCTATCTGCAGTCCAAATCCGGGGGCATTTTGGTAACTTCGCAGGCAGTTTTTGGTTATTCGCAGCCCAAATCAGAAATCCTATAAATAGGACCAAGGGGGCACCATTTGGAAGGATCTCATTCTTAGCTAGCTCTCTCCTCTCTCTCCCTCCTCAGCAAGTCTCTCTAGAGAGGGTGAGGAGAGGCTCCAGTGGTGCCCAAGCTTAGTAGTGGCTTGGGAGGGGAAGTTCCAAGGGGACTTCCGGGTATGTGGCGGGACCTCCCCACTAAGCCCTTGGTCCGTTTCCAAATCTAAGTGCTCTTGCCTAGAGAGTTGGCTCGAGGGAAGTAGGTGTGAGACCACCCCTTCTTAGGGACCCCGAACTCCACAGAGACCAAGTCTTGTCCTCAAGATTTCGGTTTCAACATTGACCTCTCCCAGAACAGAGTGTTCAGATTGTCCGACAACGGACTTTGACCTCTCCCAGAACAGAGTGTTCAGATTGTCTGACAAAGGACTCTGCCCTCTCCCAGAACAGAGTGTTCAGATTGTCCGACAATGGACTTTGACCTCTCCCAGAACATAGTGTTTAGATTGTCCGACAACGGACTTTGACCTCTCCCAGAACATAGTGTTCAGATTGGCCGACAACGGACTTTGACCTCTCCCAGAACAGAGTGTTCAGATTGCCCGACAACGGACTTTGACCTCTCCCAGAACATAGTGTTCAAATTGTCTGACAAAGGACTCTGTCCTCTCCCAGAACAGAGTGTTCAGATTTTCGGACAATGGACTTTGACCTCTCCCAGAAAAGAGTGTTCAGATTGTCCGACAAAGGACTCTGCCCTCTCCGAGAACAGAGTGTTCAGATTGTCCGACAAAGGACTCTGCCCTCTCCCAGAACATAGTGTTCAGATTGTCCGACAAAGGACTCTGCCCTCTCCCAGAACAGAGTGTTCAGGTTGTCCGACAAAGGACTCTGCCCTCTTCCAGAACAGAGTGTTCAGGTTGTCCGACAAAGGACTCTGCCCTCTCCCAGAACAGAGTGTTCAGATTGTCCGACAAAGGACTCTGCTCTCTCCCAGAACAGAGTGTTCAGATTGCCCGACAACGGACTTTGACTGTACAACCCCCATATCCATCTAGTAGGTTGCCACGACCCAGGAGTGCATCGGGGCCGCGTCTGTAGTATGATCCAGGACAGGGAGAAAGGAGGGAGAGCGGTAGAGGCATAAACCTCCTGCTCACCCAGCTGGAGTAAGAGGTAAGTGAGGGGGAGAGAGGAGGAGGGGAGGGTGCCCCCCTCTCTCTCCCTCGCCCCGCTAGGGGCGAGAGGGGAGGGGCGGGTGCCCCCCTCTCGCCGCACCCAGCTAGGGGCGAGAGGGGAGGGGCGGGTGCCCCCCCTCTCGCCCTCGCCCAGCTAGGGGCGAGAGGGGAGGGGTGGGTGCCTCCCCTCTCGCCGCACCCAGCTAGGGGCGAGAGGGGAGGGGCGGGTGCCCCCCCCTCTCGCCCTCGCCCAACTAGGGGCGAGAGGGGGGGGGGGGGGGGCGGGTGCCCCCCTCTCGCCCGCACCCAGCCAGGGGCGAGTGGAGGAGGGGGGCCGACCCCCTCTCTCGCCCCCGACCCTGGTAAGGGGGAAGACCCTTGGTCTCGCCCCAACCCAGCAAGGAGGCTCGCCGAGCTCCGCGAGGTACCCCAGTTAGGGGGCTCGCCGAGACCAGCAGGGTGCTCGCCGAGACCCACGAGGTACCCCAGTTAGGGGGCTCGCCGAGACCAGCAGGGTGCTCGCCGAGACCCGCGAGGTACCCCAGTTAGGGGGCTCGCCGAGACCAGCAGGGTGCTCGCCGAGACCCGCGAGGTACCCCAGTTAGGGGGCTCGCCGAGACCAGCAGGGTGCTCGCCGAGACCCGCGAGGTACCCCCTCTCGCCCAGTTCCGGGGGGAGGGGTCGATCTGCGTTTAGCGTTCCAGAACAGCGGGATTTGGCTATCTGCAGTCCAAATCCGGGGGCATTTTGGTAACTTCGCAGGCAGTTTTTGGTTATTCGCAGCCCAAATCAGAAATCCTATAAATAGGACCAAGGGGGCACCATTTGGAAGGATCTCATTCTTAGCTAGCTCTCTCCTCTCTCTCCCTCCTCAGCAAGTCTCTCTAGAGAGGGTGAGGAGAGGCTCCAGTGGTGCCCAAGCTTAGTAGTGGCTTGGGAGGGGAAGTTCCAAGGGGACTTCCGGGTATGTGGCGGGACCTCCCCACTAAGCCCTTGGTCCGTTTCCAAATCTAAGTGCTCTTGCCTAGAGAGTTGGCTCGAGGGAAGTAGGTGTGAGACCACCCCTTCTTAGGGACCCCGAACTCCACAGAGACCAAGTCTTGTCCTCAAGATTTCGGTTTCAACATTGACCTCTCCCAGAACAGAGTGTTCAGATTGTCCGACAACGGACTTTGACCTCTCCCAGAACAGAGTGTTCAGATTGTCCGACAAAGGACTCTGCCCTCTCCCAGAACAGAGTGTTCATATTGTCCGACAAAGGACTCTGCCCTCTCCCAGAACAGAGTGTTCAGATTGTCCGACAAAGGACTCTGCCCTCTCCCAGAACAGAGTGTACAGGTTGTCCGACAAAGGACTCTGCCCTCTCCCAGAACAGAGTGTACAGATCATCCGACAACGGACTCTGACCTCTCCCAGAACAGAATGTTCAGATCGTCCGATAAGAGACTCTGACCTCTCCCATAACAAGTGCTTATATATGTCATACAAAAACATCGAGCTCTTCCGAACAGAACGACCGGGTGTCCCAAAGTAGAGGCTCTGATATTTTTCAAAGGACCCAACGCCCACCAGACGCGAGAGCTCGCTCTCCTCCCCCAGTGACCCCATTACTACAATACGAAGCGTCCGCACTTCGCCCTCATGTTAGGTCATGGTGCGAAGCGTCAGCCCTTCGCAGAAACTTTGGGGGTCCTAAAATTGGTCCTATTCAAGTCCACGATCTTCGGTACTAATGCCCAGCATCACACCTTACGCACCTCGCCTCAGCGCTGCTTCGGAACCTCGCCTCAGCGCTGCTTCGTCGCATCGCCCCCAAGCTACTCAGGCTTCGACGCTAAGACAAGAAGCTTGCAACCAAACAAGGCGAGACAGAAGTTTCTCCCACAACTAGAGCCGAGCAGCGACCTCAGGAAAGCTCGCACAACGACAGACTCATAGCTGCGCAAGTCACAATAGCTAGTCCACCGGCAACAATCCCGACCCAAGACGTCGCGAAGATGACAATGATCTAATTGCCGCGAAGAAATCAAAACCTCCGCACTCCTCCACGCGATGACTCGGACTCCGAAGGTTTGGGGGGCTCTTGATACTGACCCATACACATAATAGGAGATCCGGGGTGCGGTTAGGGAGAAGCCCCACTAAGGAGGAGTGGAGTTAGTGGGATGAATGGTCAAACCCGTGATCATAACTCCGCCACGCGCGTATTTCACGCCCGGAGCAGCGCCAAGCGAGGCCAAACACCGCACCCCACTACTGGGGTGCGGTTAGTCTGCACCCCACTAAGTGGGGTGCGGATAGCCCCCTACCCCACTACGGTGGGGTACGGCCAAGCCGCACCCCACCATGGGGTGCGACCAAGCCGCAAGCCGCACCCCATGGTGGGGTGCGGCCAAGCTGCACCTCCCCATGGGGTGCGGCCAAGCCGCACCCCTCCATGGGGTGCGTCCAAGCCGCACCCCCCCCCCCCCCCCATGGGGTGCGGCCAAGCCGCACCCTTACCCATGGGGGGTGCGGCCAACCCCCCCCCCCCCCCCCGGGGGTCGCGGGGGATGCAATTGAAACTGCATCCCCCCTGTCTAGGGCAAGCAAAGCCTGTTCTCCTCCCTGGAGGGCTTCGGTTCCCGCCTTCCAAATAGATGTGTTCGCTAGGAGCCACAACTCGACCGCATGACGACTGTGTTCCAGCATCGCTCACCTGTTCACTTAGAACGCCTCCGTGCTCATTGCGCGCTCAGAACACCTCTGAGCGCGCTCAGAACACTCCCGTTCGCTCAGAACACCTCCGCGCTCATGCACGCTTGGAATGCTTCTGAGCATTCTCAGAACGCTTCCCCAGTCGCCTAGATTACTTCTTCGTTCATTGCGCGCTCAGAACGCTTCTGAGCGCGCTCAGCTCACTTTTTGTCTTTCCGAATCGCTCACTTTTCCGACTCGGCTCGCTCACTTTTTATCTTTTTAGTTTCTCACTTTTCAGGAACAGCTTGTCGCCTTTCCTCGAAGGGCATGGTGGTCATTTACGAAAAATGGTGATCTGTGGGCTCTGAACCGGAAAATATGATTCGTCCTCCCAGGTGGTTATGGTGGTTACAACGGCAAAATTACCAGGCTACCCCCGGCCAAAGCTATAAAAGGACCCCCTAGGCTTCATTTGAGAGGACTCGGCCTTGATGACCAGAGAGAGCTCCTTGAAGATTTCCACGGATTTCTCCTTCGACGCTTGAAGATCTCCTTCGTGGACTTGAAGTTTTCCTTCGTCCCGAAAGGCGACTCGGCAGTCTCACTTTCGTTCTCACGAAAGCGGACACAGCAGTCTCACTTTCGTTCTCACGAAAGCGGACACAGCAGTCTCACTTTTGTTCTCACGAAAGCGGACAAGGCATTCTCACTTTCGTTCTCTACCGTTCTCAGAAGGAAAAGACTTAGTTTTTTCGAGAGGTGGCCTGTCACCCTCGGAACGTTCTCTCTCTCTCTCTCCCTAATATTGTAACGAGCGGCGGCCTGTCGCGCTCGAATTCTAAACACCAGATTGTAACCTCTCAGAAGATAGTGAAGTTTGGTCGGCACAGCCCCGGCCGCGTGGTTTTTTTTACCCTTTCCGGGTTTTCCACGTTAAAACGTCCCGGTGTACTCAACGAATTTCTCTGTGACTGTTTGCGCGCTTGGTTCGCTCCCGAGCTAAGGTGGTTCAATTCGACCGATCTACCAAGAGCCCTAAACGACCCGCAACACCCCTTTAAGCCAAAATTCGTTCAAGTGAAATTCAACTATATATTTCAGTAAATAAATCTAAATTCAAAGCGAGTTAATTCAAAGTTTTTAAAGAAGGGCATTGTTAAAGGCACATCAAAAATGGATATCTGCACATCATTAATAACATCAAATCATACTTTTTTGGAAATTACCTGGTGTAAACAAATTTGTTTACGACAAACTGAGATTGTTAAAAGTAAATCAAATCTAAAATTAGAAAATTTGTCATTATTTTTCAAACCATTGAGAGGGTTTTGAGAATGGTTGCTAATTAAAGTGACCCAAAGGAAAAAAGAAAGTAAATGATGAGTTATTGATTCTATAAAAACATAAGTTACTAAAAGATTGTTCACATAATTTAGCTTTTGAATAACCAATGTTTGATCCAGAAAGGAATGAAAATTCTGATTTCAGTATTCATGCTTTAACCACAGAAGTTAACTGACAATCTCAATTTATGTATGAGAACAGTCTGATCACTAAATTTTCAGCACAATTATTATTTTTATTTTCTGACACTGTAGTCTCAAGAGCTTTTTGTTATGTTATAATGTCTTTTGGAAATTTCTCAAAGATAAAAATATGATTATATACATCTTATTGCACTTCTTTGTCGATTAACATTTATTATGCATGCATATACTGAATAAACAAATCATTATAGAATGCGAGAAGGTTTCGACTGAGCGTGAGAGAGAATTCGGATGAGTTTTCAGCGCTGGCGTGCGGCTTATGATTTGTCGGTTGAAATTTTCTGAATTAATTTTAAATGAGAATTTTAATCGAAACTAATTTTAAATTGGGATTTTAAGTTATATTGGCGGGCGGATAGTTTTTTTTTAATTTTCCTTTAATAATGCCTTTAAATAAATCTAAATTCACAAATGTTTTTTAAATTCAAGTGGTTTACTATTTTGATTAAAATATATGTATATAGATTAGAAAAAAAATAATTAAAAATATATATTTTTTTCAACAATTTATTAAAATAAATAAATAAATATAAATATATATATACAACAACAACAACACTCAAGCCTTTATCCCACCATAGTGGGGTCGGCTATATGGATCCTCTGTCGCCATTGCGCCCTATCTTTAAGCATAGTCTCATTAATGCCTAAGTACATCATGTCTTTCTTTATAGTTTCATTCCAAGTCTTTTTTGGTCTACCCCTCCCCCGTTTAACATGTCTAGTGACTAAACTCTCACAACGCCTAACAGGTGCCTCTAATGGTCTCCTATGTACATGTCCAAACCATCTTAAATGAGCTTCTCGCATCTTCTCTACAATTGGCGCCACTCCTATCTTATCCCTGATACATTCATTCATAATTTTATCCAGTCTCGTGTGACCACACATCCACCTAAGCATTCTCATCTCCGCGACTCCCATTTTTTGCTCGTGTACACCATTCACTGCCCAACACTCAGAACCGTAGAGCATTGCAGGCCTAATTGCAGTACGGTAAAACTTGCCTTTAAGTTTTAGTGGTACTTTACGATCACATAGGATCCCAGACGCGCCTCTCCACTTCAACCAACCTGCTTGGATTCTATGAATCACATCTTTATCTACACCTCCATCTTTTTGAATTATCGATCCCAGATATTTAAAGCACTCACTGCGAGAAATATCTTGGTCACCCAATTTAATGACGGAGTCATCTGACCTTCTTGCACTACTAAATTTAAGCTCTATATACTCTGTCTTTGTCCTGCTCAACCTAAAA
The DNA here is from genome assembly GCA_033032865.1 of Dactylorhiza incarnata. Taxonomy (NCBI): domain Eukaryota; kingdom Viridiplantae; phylum Streptophyta; class Magnoliopsida; order Asparagales; family Orchidaceae; genus Dactylorhiza; species Dactylorhiza incarnata. The sequence goes on from JAWHQI010000434.1 coordinate 592,428, forward strand.
CCCTTCTTTTCTAAAGTGTCTCGCCAAGATTCCAGTTTCGCGTTTACACCCTCGCGCGTCTCATCGACCAAAACAATATCATCTGCAAATAATAAACACCAAGGTATTGCTTGCTGGATATGTCCGGTGAGCTCATCTAAGATAAGGGTAAAGAGGTAAGGGCTTAAAGCTGACCCTTGATGTAAGCCAACAGCGATAGGGAATTCCTGTGTTAATCCTCCAGATGTCCTCACCCTGGTCACTGAATTTGTATACATATCTTTGATTACGTCAATGTATGATACATTTACACCTTTCTTTTTCTAAGACTCTCCACAAGACCTCTCTTGGAACCCTATCATACGCCTTCTCCAGATCGATAAACAACATGTGCAAATCTTTTTGTCTTTCCCGATAGTTGTCCATGAGTCTCCTCAAGAGATGTATAGCTTCCATGGTTGACCTCCCTGGCATGAATCCAAATTGATTCTCTGAGATGCTAGTCTCTCGTCTAACTCGTCTCTCTATTACTCGTTCCCATAGTTTCATAGTATGACTCATTTGTTGAAACCGAGATCTTGTGAACAAGACTTGGTCTCTGTGGAGTTCGGGGTCCCTAAAAGGGGTGGTCTCACACCTACTTCCCTCGAGCCAACTCTCTAGACAAGAGCACTTGGACTTGGAAACGGACCAACAACTTAGTGGGGAGGTCCCGCCACGTACCCGGAAGTTCCCTTGGAGCTTCCCCTCCCAAGCCACTACTAAGCTTGGGCACCACTGAAGCCTCTCCTCTCCCCTATGGAGAAATCTGTTAGAGAGAGAGGGGAGAGAGCTGGCCTTGGAATGAGATCCTTTCAAATGGTGCCCCCTTCGTCCAATTTATAGGTTTTTTGGATCTGGACTGCGAATAGCCAAAACTGGACTGCAAATAGCCAAATCCCGCTGTTCTGAAGCGCTAAACGCAGACCACTGGACTGCGAATAGCCAAAACTGGACGAGAAGGGGCCTACCCTGGGAGAGAGGGGGGACGAGCCGCCCCTCCCCCTCTCGGCCTCCCTGCTGGGCGAGAGGGCGGGGGGGGGGGGGGGGGGGGGGGGGGGGGGGGGGGGGGGGGGGGGGGGGGGGGGGGGGGCGAGCTGCCCCTCCCCCTCTCCGCCTCCTTGCTGGGCGAGAGGGGGGACGAGCTGCCCCTCCCCCTCTCCGCCTCCTTGCTGGGCGAGAGGGGGGGGGGGGGGGGGGGGGGGGCGAGCTGCCCCTCCCCCTCTCCGCCTCCTTGCTGGGCGAGAGGGGGGGCGAGCTGCCCCTCCCCCTCTCTGCCTCCTTGCTGGGCGAGAGGGGGGCGAGCTGCCCCTCCCCCTCTCGGCCTCCTTGCTGGGCGAGAGGGGGGGGGGGGGGGGGCGAGCTGCCCCTCCCCCTCTCCGCCTCCTTGCTGGGCGAGAGGGGGGGGGGGCGAGCTGCCCCTCGCCCTCTCGGCCTCCTTGCTGGACGAGAGGGGGGGGGGGGGGGGGGCGAGCTGCCCCTCCCCCTCTCGGCCTCCTTGCTGGGCGAGAGGGGGGGCGAGATGCCCCTCCCCCTCTCCGCCTCCTTGCTGGGCGAGAGGGGGGGCGAGGGGCGAGCTGCCCCTCCCCCGCTCCGCCTCCTTGCTGGGCGAGAGGGGGGGCGAGCTGCCCCTCCCCCTCTCGGCCTCCTTGCTGGGCGAGAGGGGGGGGGGGGGGGGGCGAGCTGCCCCTCCCCCTCTCGGCCTCCTTGCTGGGCGAGAGGGGGGGGGGGGGGGGGGCGAGCTGCCCCTCCCCCTCTCCGCCTCCTTGCTGGGCGAGAGGGGGGGCGAGCTGCCCCTCCCCCTCTCCGCCTCCTTGCTGGGCGAGAGGGGGGGCGAGGGGCGAGCTGCCCCTCCCCCTCTTCGCCTCCTTGCTGGGCGAGAGGGGGGCGAGCTGCCCCTTCCCCTCTCCGCCTCCTTGCTGGGCGAGAGAGGGAGGGGCGAGACCCCCCTCCCCCCTCTCCGCCTCCTTGCTGGGCGAGAGGGGGGGCGAGCTGCCCCTCCCCCTCTCGGCCTCCTTGCTGGGCGAGAGGGGGGGGGGGGGCGAGCCGCCCCTCCCCCTCTCGGCCTCCTTGCTGGGAGAGAGGGGGTGCGAGGGGCGAGCTGCCCCTCCCCCTCTCCGCCTCTTTGCTGGGCGAGAGGGGGGGCGAGCTGCCCCTTCCCCTCTCCCCCTCCTTGCTGGGCGAGAGAGGGAGGGGCGAGACCCCCCTCCCCCCTCTCCGCCCGGATACTTGGGAGTGCTCGGCGAATATCTGGGTTGTACATCGGCGACCCTTCACGCTGGGCCTCTCGATGGATATGGGGGTTGTACACAATCCCCGCTCTTTGCGAGGTTGGCACAACCTCGGAAAGAAAAGTCCAAGCCCAAATATCCATCGAGGGGGGCAGGACCTCGCCCCCGAGGCACATTCGACCCACCCAGCTAGTGAGAGCCTGGAGTGAGGAGGATATCTCGATGGCGAGCTCTTCCTTCCGAGGATCATTCGACCCACCCAGCTAGTGAGAGCCTGGAGTGAGGAGGACATCTCGGTGTTGAACTTACCCATCCGAGGATCATTCGACCCACCGAGCTAGTGAGAGCCTGGAGTGAGGAGGACATCTCGGTGTTGAACTTACCCATCCGAGGATCATTCGACCCACCTAGCTAGTGAGAGCCTGGAGTGAGGAGGACATCTCGGTGGCAAGCTCTCCCTTCCGAGGATCATTTGACCCACCCAGCTAGTGAGAGCCTGGAATGAGGAGGACATCTCGGTGTTGAACTTACCCATTCGAGGATCATTCGACCCACCCAGCTAGTGAGAGCCTGGAGTGAGGAGGACATCTCGGTGGCAAGCTCACCCTTCCGAGGATCATTCGACCCACCCAGCTAGTGAGAGCCGGGAGTGAGGAGGACATCTCGGTGTTGAACTTACCCATCCGAGGATCATTCGACCCACCCAGCTAGTGAGAGCCTGGAGTGAGGAGGACATCTCGGTGTTGAACTTACCCATCCGAGGATCATTCGACCCACCCAGCTAGCGATAGCGTGGAGTGAGGAGGACATCTCGGTGGCAAGCTCTCCCTTCCGAGGATCATTCGACCCACCCAGCTAGTGAGAGCCTGCAGTGAGGAGGACATCTCGGTGTTGAACTTACCCATCCGAGGATCATTCGACCCACCCAGCTAGTGAGAGCCTGGAGTGAGGAGGACATCTCGGCAACAACTTACCCATCATATAAGCAAAATAACTTCATCCATCTAATGGGGGGATTTCCCTTGTCAAAAACCTCCTGGCCTAACCAGCGAGGGGTAGAGCTTGTTACAAAGGAAAACAACAAAAAACACAACATACCCCCCCATGACACTCGCCTCTCAGGCTGCTTGCGCGAGATGATCATTCCTCTGTTTCTCCTGCCACTCCCATCTGGCTCATGCTCTCCATGATCTTCTCCATCTCCTCCGCCCCTGCCTTCCAAGAGATGTTATTGACGGCTGTGACGTAGCAGTGCCTAGCCATCCTGGGGTCTCCGCGGATCCTGACTTGGATCCCTCCAGTGTTGAACTTGAGGCACTGGTGGAAGGATGATGGTACGCATCGGAAGGTGCTAATGAGGGGTCTTCCGAAGATGGCATTATAACTGCTAGGAGCGTCAACTATGACGAACCGACAGTTCCTTGAACCTCCCCCCATCGTCACTTGGAGTCCAACTCCACCCTCTACCTCTTTCCTTTCTCCGGAGAATCCAAACAAGGGCCCATCTGAGGCCAGCACCCTCCTTGCCTCCACCTTCAACTCATCAAATGCCTTCTTAAAAATGACATTGACAGAGCTCCCATTGTCAACGAGGATCCGAGAGACAGTGTAACCTTCGATGGCTGTCTGAATGACTAACGCATCACAGAATGGATCCTCGTGTTCTGGCATGTCCTTGTGATTTTCTCCTCTGGAGGTGGGTCCTGTGACGTTGAAGCGACGCTGCGTCGAAATAAGGAGTTGAGGCTTGCCTTACGAGTGGCCTCGACCCCTACCCCCCCGTGGATTACCGCGACCCGTCCTTTGGCTCCTACGTCGGTTCGGTCCTCGCAGATGTCATCATCCACCACTGCTCCAGGTGGAACTTCTTCAATCCGCTCCGGTGGCTGCTGTTGTGCCTGACCTCTCGCCTCTCTCACCTCCAAGAACTCTGGGCAGGTAGTTGTTGCATGCCCCTCTGCTTGGTGGTAGTCGCAGTATGGCACCGCCCTTCCCCCCCCCCCCCCCCCCCCCCCCCCCCCCCTTCTCCTACGGGCTGGGATGTCTCTTGCTTCAACTCCTCCTCCTCTTCGAATCGCCATAGCTTGAGCTGGTGGGGGTAGGAGCTGCCTAGGGGCCTGCCTCCAAGGAGGAGGGTTGGGCCTCCCTTGGCCTCCGTAGAAGTTTCCCCCTCCTTGGGCGAGACCCCTCCCTTGCTCCTGACCCCCCTGGGGTCCCTGGTACCCTTGACCCCTCTGCTCTTCCCTCCTCCTTCCTTCCTGCTGCCTGAGGCCACCTTGCTCTCTTGGCTCGGCCTCCACCAACTTCGCCAATTTCTTTGCCAGCCCCGGGTTCGCCGCCTCGGTGGCTATCTCCTTTGCAGCTTTTTCCATCAGGTCCTCAAAGGACAAGGGAGGCTTCCTAGTTAGGCGCTTCTTGAAGAGGCTCTCTCGTAGCCCTACGGTGAAAGCCATCTGGAGGGCATACCCTGGCACCTCCTGGATGTTCAAGATCTCCTCCTGGAATCTGTCCATGTACTGGGCCAATGTCTCCTCGTGCCTCTGCTTGATCAGGAAAATGGACTCAGCATTCTTCTTCCTCTTCTTGGATGTGGAGAAGCGTAGCTGGAAGCTTCGGCCTAAGTCCTCGAAGCTGTAAATGGAGCCAACCGGGAGCTGGTGGAACCAGTCCCTAGCTTTGTCCCTCAGGGTGGTGGCGAAGAGACAACACTTGAACGCGTCCGTCATGGGCCTGATGGAGACGGTATCCTCGAACCACTGTAGGTGCTGGACGGGATCATCCTTCCCGGTATAAAAAGTCATGTTGGGCTCCTTGAAGCCTTCCGGGAAGGGAGCCGAGATGATCAGCTCGCTAAAGGGTGACCACCCACTCGCCGGCTTCGCGAGCTCCACTTGCGTGACTCCTGCTCCGAGCGAGACCCCACTCACCGGGCTAGGAAAAAGCACTCGCCCGGCGAGGTCCCGCTCGCCACTCTCAGTCACCGGTTCCTTGCCTGGCCGACCCCCTGGGGCAACCTCTCCTGACCCCCCGTGGGCGAGCACTCCTTGCGACCTAGAAGGCGGTGTCTGGGGGGAGGGAGCCGAGCAGTCACCTCCCCTGGTGATGCCTTGGAGCAGCTCCATGATTCCCTTGATGGCCGTCATGAACTCTCCCCTTCCTACCACCTCACTTGGGATGTGAGACCCCTCATCGTCTCCTCCTCCGAGGTCTCCTGCCATGAGACTTGGCTCAAGAACTTCTGTGCTGACCACTGTCAACGCTCACCGCACCATGTGTTGAAACCGAGATCTTGTGAACAAGACTTGGTCTCTGCAGAGTTCGGGGTCCCTAAAAGGGGTGGTCTCACACCTACTTCCCTCGAGCCAACTCTCTAGACAAGAGCACTTGGACTTGGAAACGGACCAAGAACTTAGTGGGGAGGTCCCGCCACGTACCCGGAAGTTCCCTTGGAACTTCCCCTCCCAAGCCACTACTAAGCTTGGGCACCATTGAAGCCTCTCCTCCCCCCTATGGAGAGATCTGTTAGAGAGAGAGAGGGGAGAGAGCTGGCCTTGGAATGAGATCCTTTCAAATGGTGCCCCCTTGGTCCTATTTATAGGTTTTTTGGATCTGGACTGCGAATAACCAAAACTGGACTGCAAATAGCCAAATCCCGCTGTTCTGAAGCGCTAAACGCAGACCATTGGACTGCGAATAGCCAAAACTGGACTGCGAATAGCCAAAACTGGACGAGAAGGGGCCTACCCTGGGAGAGAGGGGGGACGAGCCGCCCCTCCCCCTCTCGGCCTCCCTGCTGGGCGAGAGGGGGGGGGGGCGAGCTGCCCCTCCCCCTCTCCGCCTCCTTGCTGGGCGAGAGGGGGGGCGAGCTGCCCCTCCCCCTCCCCGCCTCCTTGCTGGGCGAGAGGGGGGGGGGGGGGGGGGCGAGCTTCCCCTCCCCCTCTCGGCCTCCTTGCTGGGCGAGAGGGGGGGCGAGCTGCCCCTCCCCCTCTCCGCCTCCTTGCTGGGCGAGAGGGGGGGGGGGGGGGGGGCGAGCTGCCCCTCCCCCTCTCGGCCTCCTTGCTGGGCGAGAGGGGGGGGGGGGGGGGGGGGCGAGCTGCCCCTCCCCCTCTCCGCCTCCTTGCTGGGCGAGAGGGGGGCGAGGGGCGAGCTGCCCCTCCCCCTCTCCGCCTCCTTGCTGGGCGAGAGGGGGGGGGGGGGGGGGGGCGAGCTGCCCCTCCCCCTCTCCGCCTCCTTGCTGGGCGAGAGGGGGGGCGAGCTGCCCCTCCCCCTCTCGGCCTCCTTGCTGGGCGAGAGGGGGGGGGGGGCGAGCTGCCCCTCCCCCTCTCCGCCTCCTTGCTGGGCGAGAGGGGGGGGGGGGGGGGGCGAGGGGCGAGCTGCCCCTCCACCTCTCCGCCTCCTTGCTGGGCGAGAGGGGGGGGCGAGCTGCCCCTCCCCCTCTCGGCCTCCTTGCTGGGCGAGAGGGGGGGGCGAGCTGCCCCTCCCCCTCTCGGCCTCCTTGCTGGGCGAGAGGGGGGGCGAGCTGCCCCTCCCCCTCTCCGCCTCCTTGCTGGGCGAGAGGGGGGGCGAGGGGCGAGCTGCCCCTCCCCCTCTCCGCCTCCTTGCTGGGCGAGAGGGGGGCGAGCTGCCCCTTCCCCTCTCCGCCTCCTTGCTGGGCGATAGAGGGAGGGGCGAGACCCCCCTCCCCCCTCTCCGCCTCCTTGTTGGGCGAGAGGGGGGCGAGCTGCCCCTCCCCCTCTCCGCCTCCTTGCTGGGCGAGAGGGGGGGGGGGCGAGCCGCCCCTCCCCCTCTCGGCCTCCTTGCTGGGCGAGAGGGGGGGCGAGGGCGAGCTGCCCCTCCCCCTCTCCGCCTCCTTGCTGGGCGAGAGGGGGGGCGAGCTGCCCCTTCCCCTCTCCGCCTCCTTGCTGGGCGAGAGAGGGAGGGGCGAGACCCCCTCCCCCCTCTCCGCCCGGATACTTGGGAGTGCTCGGCGAATATCTGGGTTGTACATCGGCGACCCTTCACGCTGGGCCTCTCGATGGATATGGTGGTTGTACATCATTAATTTAATTCCCCTGTAATTGACACAATTTTGTATATCTCCTTTGTTCTTATACAAAGGTACCAAAATACTTTCTCTCCATTGGTCTGACATCCTTTTTGTCTTCAGTATCTTATTGAAGAAACTTGTAAGCTATAAAATTCTTTCCCTCCCTAAGCATTTCCATACTTCAATGGGTATATCGTCTGGTCCAACCGCCTTTCTATTTTTCATCTTCTTCAGAGCGTCATCTATCTCTGATGCTTGAATTTTATGATAAAAAGTTATGTCTCTATACTCCTCCGATTTACTTAACTCTTCCAAGTTCAGTTAATTATCTTTTCCTTCATTGTATAGTTGATAAAAGTATATATATTAGAAAAAAATAATTAAAAATTATTTAATAGAAAATATTTTATAATAAAAAAATATTTATAAAACGTCACCGCTGTTTTGCCAAACGGTTCTCCGTTCTGAACAGTTCTGCGAATATAGACTACCCAAATAGATCTTTATTTCCAGCAACTAGTTTACAACAGCTCTATTTACCAATCTGTATTTACAACAACTCCTTTTACAATCACAGCCGTCGCTCTCCCAAAAGAAATCTTGTTCTTTTTTTTAGTATGTATTCTCAATCTTAATTAAAAACAAATTCTAAAAAAAAAGATAATTATAATTTAAAGCTGTAGTTGTTGTCTATTCCCTAGTCTCTACCCTAATTGCCGCTCCTTATCTCCAGACGGCACTATCGCCGCCGGTTGCCACAGCGGCATAACTCCTCTTCATCGATATGGAAGTAAAAAAGAAGGAAATTTACCATGAAAATTGCCGGCACGGAACCTTGAGAGAGGAAAATAAAGCTTCGCACGCGTTAAGTCCAAATGGGAGAGTCTTCTCTACTCATCTCCGCCTATAAATTACACATCTCCCAAGCCAGTTCATCGTCCCCATCTCCCTCTGTTCTTCGAGCCAAGTCAGATCTCTCTCTCTCTCTCTCTCTCTCTCTCTCTCTCTCTCTCTCTTTCATTTTCCCATGTCTTCAGTAATCACATTGGAATGCACAGATAGCTGCTTTATCACAATATGAAGTCTTTCATGGGCATTAATCACAGTGGCTGTGTTTATTTTCTTACTTTTTTTTACAAAATCTAGGCATTTCTCCAATGATAAGCTTTTGCAGAAGTGTTTTTTTCGCTAGCTTTATGCTTATCCTTATTTGGATGAAGAATCTACCAAAATATCGAGTTTTTTCTGCAATTAGATCATCTAATGCTCAATATTCTTGCACGGAAGCAGGTTCTGTTACTGTTTGAAGATGGAGACAGCCAAGATATGTATACTTCTTCTGCTCTTCATGAGCAGCTGGGCCGCCGTCATTGATGGAGCAGAGTATCTCAAATACAAAGATCCAAAGCAACCGCTGAATGTCAGATTAGACGACCTTCTGAACAGGATGACACTGGCTGAGAAAATCGGTCAAATGGCGCAGATCGAGCGAAAAAATGCATCATCCGAAGTCCTCAAAAACTACTTCATAGGTATATTATTACATAAAGGCGATGATTTGAAGGTGGAGGACGAATATATGATACTACTTTTTCTTCTTCTTCCTCTAGGTAGTGTATTGAGCGAAGGAGGCAGCGCCCCTGCTCCACAGGCGCCTGCAAAACTGTGGGTGGACATGGTGAATGAGATGCAGAGGGCGGCTCTCTCCACCCGTCTTGGAATTCCAATAATCTATGGGATTGATGCGATTCATGGCCACAACACAGTCTACAACGCTACAATCTTTCCCCATAATATCGGTCTCGGAGCTACCAGGTCAGAACTATAGCTTTACAGAGTGCTCTGTTTGTGTTCTGAGGTTTTTTGGAGAACTTTTTCCTGCTCATAATAGATTGATTGAGGCTCTGTTTGAGAACCCGGCGGGACGAGCTTGCACAAGCTCCTTTTGAGGACGACCGGCGTGAAAGGGGGCAAAACCCGGCGTTTTGCCGCTGGCCTGTGGAGCACCAGCTGACCTCCGTTGCGGACGGGCGTTTTCTCTCTCCTCCCCTGCCAGCCACCGGGCCGGGTTCTCAAACGGATCCTGAGGCTCCGTTTGACTCTTGAGTTTTTGCTCCTAAAGTGAGGACAGGCGTTCACGAACGACGGTTTGTCACCTCCGCGCCAAACGGATAGTCTCCGGCTTCGTTTGGTTCGGCCGCCTCCGTTTGGAGCAAACGCCGCCGGACGGTGGGTAAACAAACGGGCGCCGGCGGCGTTTGCTCCGTTTGCACCCGCAGCAAGAAGGAAACGGCCCCGATCCGCTCCGTTTCGACCCCCACCTCTCCCTCTCCGGTTTGAAAGCGGCGTTTGCATCCGCCCGCCACCGCCGCGCCAAATAAAGCCGGACGTTTGTTACAACGTTTTTCACGGAGAGCCGCGGATCTCAAAACACAGCCGTTTTATGCCCAATTCCAGTCGCTTTTAGAAACGCAACTACGTCATCTCCCGCCATAAGGCCCATAACCGCCCTTGCCAACTATTACAACGTGCATGAGTCTATGGGCTTTTTGAGTAGATTCAGGCTTCGTTTGATTCTGCGGTGGCGGGAGCAAGCGGCGGCTCCACCCGTAGCATTCGAACCGGAGGGCGGGAGGGGGGGGGGGATCGAAACGGGGCTTTTTGGCCCGTTTTTCATGGCGCCGCGGGTCCAGCCGGAGCAAACGCCGCCGGAGGGCGTTTGTTTACCCGCCGTCCGGCGGCGTTTGCCCCAAACGCCGCGCCAAACAAACCCTCAATCCCTCTGGATGAAGAAGATGCGCTAAATTTTTTTATAATTTAAATTGAATTTCTTGAATTTACCTTTTGCTTGAGGTGTTCTAGGAGGTTGACCATCTTACAACTAATCCCCTATGCATGTGCATTGAAAGGGAAATTTTTGTGTCCCGAGGAGAGAGAAAATCAGAATCAATTATGACGCGTCATATATAAAGCGGATTTTAGATAGATGTCTTGGATATATCCGAAGATAATCCCCATAAAATTGAAGGATTTTAGATGGACGGCTCTGACACAAAAATTTATGATTTAGACTATTATAATAAATTAGTAGTTTTTTTTCGAATTTCGATGTGAGATTTAGTTTATCCCAACACCTTCTTTTATATTAGGAGACTTTGCATTCTAAAATATTTATGATCTTAACTATTACAATAGACTAATAAGTTTTCACATACAAGCAATTTCTACTTCTATTATTACAATTGATGCTATCATCAATTTCTTCATTGTGTAGCATGGTAACACGATTGCTAATTATATGCCTTGAATCTTAACCTAAAGATGACGTTTGCGCTGATCTCGGAACGCGGGGGCGGGATTATTTTCAGGGGTATTTTGGGTATTTTGTAAATGTACAAAGTGTTATATAAACTCATTGTCGTTCTAGGGTTTGAATTATTCTTCAAATCTAAAATCCGTCCACTTCCCTATAACCGCCTATGTTCTTGATCTAGTGAAAAATGAACTTTTGTTGCTCGTGGACGTAGCCCATCTCGGGGTGAACCACGTAAATCCGAATCTTTTGTGTTGTTGATTTTTCGTTTGTTTTTCATTAATTTTTGTATTTCAACAATGTTTGCAGGGACCCAGCTCTCGTAAAGAGAATTGGCGCCGCGACGGCTCTCGAAGTTAGAGCGACGGGCATTCCATACACCTTCGCCCCGTGCATTGCGGTACCGATCATACAAAAGGATGAAAATATATGATGCCGACATTTAAGCCGTCCGCTCATGTCTATTATGTTTTCGACTCCTCCAGGTGTGCCGAGATCCGAGATGGGGTCGCTGCTATGAAAGCTATAGCGAAGATCCGAAGGTTGTTGAGCAGATGACGGAGATTATCCCGGGATTGCAGGGGGAGATTCCTCAAAATTCTCTCAAAGGAGCTCCCTTTGTTGCTGGAAAGTGAGATTTCGTTCCACGTGGTCGCATGTTTTCGCAACTCGTTTGCGACTAATCCACTTTGTTGGGGCGCAGGAGAAAGGTTGCTGCCTGCGCTAAGCATTATGTTGGTGATGGTGGAACACATTTGGGCATCAATGAGAACAACACAATCACAAATTTCCATGGGCTTCTGAGCATACACATGCCTCCTTACTACCATGCTATAATCAAAGGTGTCTCTTCTGTCATGGTTTCCTACTCCAGTTGGAATGGGGTGAAAATGCATGCAAACCATTACTTGTTGACTGATTTCCTCAAAAATAAGCTCAGATTTCGGGTTAGTTTGCGGATTTTTTGTTCTCTTAATTTGAATCCTCTAAACACGGGATCGCGATCTAACTCATCGGTGTGTATGCGTAGGGTTTTATCATTTCGGACTATGAAGGGGTCGACCGGATCACGACTCCGGTCGGTGTCAATTACACATTCTCTCTCCAGGCCGGAATTCTCGCGGGCATCGACATGGTAATTTTCGCTTCGTTTGGGACTTTTTAGGCTCTATTTGTTTGGGCTTTTTTGCTTCATCTCCATTGGGGGAAAATCCCAACGCTAAAAAAATATGTTGGGTAACTCTCCAATTCACATCGCCACCGCTCCAAAATGCTATTTTTGGCCTTTTTTTTGAGACCACAGTCACCCCCTCCATTTCCCACCGCTTCAACTCTCACCGCCGAAACAAACAGACCCTCTTCGAACAGTGGCGGTGTGAAATTATAGCAGTAATTCACCTGCGTTTGAAACTTCCATGACAACTCTTCCAACCCAAATTCTACTTCTAGCGTTCACGACCGCTAACATTTGAAACCACATCTGTGTGACTGTGGTGATGTTTTATCTTAAAACATCGTTTTGAAAAAACAAAGTTCTTGACCGTGCCCACGCGAACGCTGCCTGTACTTTTCATAGCCGGGTTCCCTATAGCCACCGTTCTCCCAAACAGGATCTTTACCGATGTTTTCGCTCACTATGTTTGTTGACGCTGCAGATAATGATTCCGTATGATTTTTCTCGGTACACCGATTCGTTTAATGAGCTGGTTCAAAAGAACGTCATCCCGATGAGCCGCATCGACGACGCTGTCAGGAGGATTCTTCGCGTTAAGTTCACAATGGGTCTCTTCGAGAACCCCTTCGGTGATCACAGCTTGGCCAATGAGATTGGGAAGCAGGCATGCCATTTCTCTCATCCATGAATATGATATTTACTGATACAAGCAGTGCAGAGCATGGTTTAAACTGCTTGCTGTATTAACAGGAACACAGGGATATCGCCAGAGAAGCTGTGAGGAAATCACTGGTGCTGCTGAAAAATGGTAAAACCTATGGAGAGCCATTGCTGCCGCTCCCTAAGAAGGCGAAGAAAATACTCGTCGCCGGCGGCAATGCCGATAACCTGGGCTATCAGTGCGGTGGATGGACGATCGAGTGGCAAGGAGTTAGCGGGAACAATCTTACAATTGGTGAGCTCTCTGTCTCCCCCGACATCTATTTCACATGAAGAACTTACACGAAACAAATATTATCTCGCGCATTCAATATAGATCATGAGTTCTTCCACCTACAGTTTGCACTACAAGAAAATTGACCTTTAGCGACGAAAATTTAGTGACAATATATTTCGTCACTAAAGACACTTGTTTAGTGACCAAAATATAACATTTAGTGAGCTCTCTGTCTCCCCCAACATCTATTTCACGTGAAGAACAAACACGAAACAAATATAATCTCGCGCATTTAATATAGATCATGAGTTCTTCCACCTACAACCTGCACTACAAGAAAATTGGACTTTAGTGACGAAAATTTAGTGACAGAATATATTTCGTCACTAAAGACACTTGTTTAGTGACCAAAATATAACATTTAGTGAGCTCTCTTTGTCTCCCCCGACTTCTATTTCACATGAAGAACACTGAAGCAAATATAATCTCGCGCATTTAATGTACATCATGAGTTCTTCCACCTACAACCTGCACTACAGGAAAATTGAACTTTAGTGACTAAAGACACCTATTTAGTGACCAAAATATAACATTTAGTGACGAAAATTTTCGTGCTAAAAGTCAATTTTCTTGCAGTGTTGTATGTTTGATTTTAAATGTCCTGCATATTAGAGAGGGCGTATTGTGAATAGTTTTACTTTTGGGAACAATATAGTATTGTGCACTTAACCACTAGTTGGTGTTCGATTGAATGCTTTCTCATTACTCTCTTTCTCGCTCTTGAAATAGGAACTACACTGCTAGAGGCCATCAAAGCGACAGTCGACGCTGGTACTGAAGTCGTCTACACCGAGAATCCCAACGAGTACTTCATCCAGAGCAACGAATTCTCGTATGCCATCGTGGCGGTTGGGGAGCATTCTTATGCCGAGACCTTAGGCGACAGCATGAACCTCACAATCGCGGACCCCGGACCAACCACGATCGAGAACGTGTGCAAGCACGTCAAGTGTGTGGTGGTCTTGATATCCGGAAGGCCTGTGGTAATCGAGCCGTACGTGGAGAAGATAGATGCGCTCGTGGCTGCCTGGTTGCCTGGCACCGAGGGCCGCGGCATTACCGACATACTCTTCGGGGACTACGGGTTCACCGGAAAGCTCCCGAGGACATGGTTTAAGTCTGTCGATCAGCTGCCGATGAACGTCGGTGATCCGCACTACGATCCTCTCTATCCGTTTGGTTTTGGGCTTACGACCGAGCCGGCGAAGCCATCCTATTGAAGGATGCTTCTCCAAGTGATAGCTAATGCTGAATAAAGAGGTTTACACCTTTGATGGTGTGTCAACTGTCATGTTTTTCATACAATATTTCACATTTTCTCCTCTATTTTCATATTGTTTTTCATACAATATTTCTTAAAGTTTGAAAATCATTGGGGAGGAATATGAAAGTTTTGAATTAATAAAAAGCTAATATTTCCTCTTCTTGTTTTTAATTCTTATTGTTTTTTATTTTATGGATGTAAAATAAAACTGTCATATATATGGCTCTATTTGGGGGCGGCGCCGGCGGTGGCGGTCATGAACACGGCGATTGAGAGCCGTCATTTGTGAACGTCCGACCTCATCTAAGGAATTTCATCATTTGTAAGTTTTTCTTCTAAGTCACCGGAGCAAAAATGCCGCTGCCCCCAACGGAGCCAAAATGTGTTGGCATAGAAATATCATGGGCTGACTCTACCATATTGATATTTTTTTGATGTTGAGTATAAATTTCACTGATATATTGTTAAATTTTCAAGATCAATAGAACACTGAGACAAGCATATCAAGAATGAACAAAAATACTTTTTTATTACTTGGCAAGTAGTTACAACAATTACAAGTGAATGAGCTGAATACAAGTTGCATACAACTTAATTCACAACATGCGAGAATAAGAAACAACAATTGGTCGCGGACATAGTCCGCTTCTCCTCTTCTCGCTAGCGCCCATGCTATCTCCAGACCGCGCGAGCTCGCTGCTTGCACACACTCCTGACGAGATCACAGATGCTGTTAAATTTTTGAATGCTACCAGTCACAAGGAACCAACGATGAACAAACAACGAAGAACTCTTTATACTAGGCAATTTGACTACAACAAGGAGAAGCTGACTACAAGGTGCATCCACCTTGATTCACGTCAGCTGAATGATATATACAAAAACAACTTGTCGCGGACAAGGTCCGCTTCTCCACTCTCCACTTCGCAACACACTCAACCCTGCACTCTCCACCTCACAGTGCACTCTCCACCTCTCGCTGAGGTGCGGGTTGGGGTTGGACCTCTTGGGGTGTAGGCACACTCCCACTCTCACTCACTTGAAGTTTCTCTCTCTTCAAGTTCTCTCTCTCTCTCTTCGCTTTTTGCATTTTTTTCCAACACAAGGGGGGTATTTATAGGCAACCACAAAAATAGGCTAGAGAGGGGGGGGGGGGGGGTGCATACACCACAACACATGCACAACCCCCTCCCCAACATTCCACTCGGCAGCCACCTCACATCATCCCCCTCACATGCATGCACTTCATTAGAGCTCCACTCGGCAGCAACACAAGGCAACACTCATGCCTCCACTCGCCAACTTCAACAAGGCCCACTCGGCAGGCTCACTCTCCCCCCTCCACTAAATCCACTCGCCCCTAGCAGGCCTCACACAACACTCCACTCGCCGGTTGCACTTCACAGGGCTCCACTTGCCTGGGACATGCATGGCAGCCACCCTTCACTCCACTCGGCAAGGCACCCAGCACCCCACTCGCCAACATCAAGCAGCCCCCTCCTTAGCTCACTCCTCCAACTCCACTTGGCAGGACACTTATGGCAACTCCCTCACCAACTCCATACTCCCACTCGCCTGCCTCCTATAAACCCACTCGCCAGCCTCCTATCCCATGCTCCACTCGCCTGCCTTCACTCCTCCACTCGCCCACCTTGCCTCACTTCAAATATTTAACACTCCCCCTTGAAGTGAGCATCAGGGACAACTCCAAGGCAGGCGCGAAGCTTCTTGAACGGCCCCGCAGATAGGGGCTTTGTGAAGATGTCCGCCAGGTTCTCTTCACTCCGCACATGCTCCACCGCAAGCGAGCCACCCAACACCTTCTCTCGGATGAAGTGGTGCTCGATCTCTATGTGCTTTGCCCTTGCGTGACACACTGGGTTGGTTGCCAGCTTCAGAGCACTCTCGTTGTCTCCACGCAGCACAGTAGGTCCGCTGACCTTCTCATCCACATCTTCCACCAGCCTCCCCAGCCAGACACACTCCTGAGCTGCTAAGGACGACGCCTTGTACTCGGCCTCAGTGGTGGAGAGGGAAATGGAGTCTTGCTTCTTGCTGCACCAGGAAATGGCAGTGGCTCCACACATGAACACATAACCTGATGTCGACTTTCGGTCATCAGCGTCACCTGCGTAATCTGCATCTGTGTAGCCATGCAGCTTGAAGTCGGTCCTCCCTCCATAGAACAACCCCATCTCCAGGGTCCCCTTCACATACTTCAGTATTCCCTTGGCTGCCTCCAGATGAGGCTTCCGCGGCTCCTGCATGTATCGACTCACTCGGCCAACAGCAAAGGCGATGTCCGGCCTTGTGATGGTCAGATAGATAAGGCTCCCCACCAGTGCCCGGAAGATCTTCGGATCAGGAAGAATCCTCCCTTCTTCCTTCCGAAGCTTCAGCATAACCTCCAGTGGAACGGAGCTGCTCTTCCCTTCCTTCATGCCGAATCTCTCGACGATCTTCTCGGCATACGCCTTCTGGGTCACGAGCAGCCCGCCACTTCTCTTCTCCACTTGAAGTCCAAGGAAATGGTGCAGTTCACCAAGATCATTCATCTCAAACCGAATGGCTAGCTGCTGTCTCAGCGTCGCGACCTCTTCACCGTTATTCCCGGTCACGATCATGTCGTCGACGTACAGCAGCACCAGCACGTGAAGATCTCCACTCTTCTTCACAAACATGCTAGAGTCCGAGTCTGAGGCATCGTAACCATAGAACTGCAGATACTCTGCAATCTTCCCATACCAGGCTCTCGGCTCCTGCTTCAACCCATAGAGGGCCTTTTTCAGCTTGCAGACATGACATGGTTGAGACTTGGACACATATCCAGGTGGTTGCACCATGAATATGTCCTTGTCAATCTCTCTGTATAGGAATGCGTTCTTCACGTCCAGCTGCCACAGCTTCCACCCTCTGCATGTTGCTAGGGCAATGACCGTCCTCACCGACGTCATCTTCGCTACAGGACTAAAGGTCTCCTCGTAGTCCTCTCCATAGGTTTATGAGAAACCTCGAGCGACAAGTATAGCCTTGTACCGCTCCACTTCTCCATCAGCTCTCTTCTTCACCTTGTACACCCACTTGCAGGTGATAGGCTTGATGCCCTCCACCATGGGAACAAGGTCCCATGTCTCGTTCTTCTTCAGGGCCTCCATCTCCTCGTCCATGGCCACGTCCCACTCCTTGGTGCCAACAGCATCTTCAAAGCGGGCAGGTTCCCTCTCATCGAGTGGTCCTGCGAAGAAGCAAGAGATCAAACTCACGAAGTTCCCCTCCTTATAGCGAGCAGGCGGGACGATGGTCCGCTTCGACCTCCTCAAGGCTTGGCCACTTTCTACCGCTCCGGTAGACTCCTCCTCTCCAGCTCCTCCTTCAACTTCTCTTGAAGCAGTGCTCCCCCTGCTTCTAGAGTTTGAAGCTCCACCTGAGCCAGAAGCTCCCCCTGAGCCAGATGCTCCTCTTGAGCCAGATGGCGATGGGGCACTTGGAGATACCTCCAACTCCACCATAGAGTCCTCAGTGACTCTCTCTTATTCCCTGCTTGATTCTCCACTCTCCGGCAGCACCACAGAAGAGACTCCCTGATACGATATCAGTTCGTCAAACACAACGTCGCGCGAGACGACGAACTTGTGAGTCTGCGGGTTCATGCACATCCATCCCTTCTTCCTCTCGTCGTAGCCGATGAAGACACACTTCCTCTCCTTCGGCTCCAACTTGGTTCTCTCCGCCTCTGGAACATGCACAAACAGGTAGAGCCAAACACCCTCATGTGACTCACATCTGGCTTCTCCCCGAACATGAGCTGGTGTGGAGACACCATCCTGTTGGGACTCAGAGGTAGCCGGTTGATCACATAGGTGGCACATGCCATTCCCTCCGACCATAAGGCTTTGGGAATGCTCTTGGCATGTAGCCAACTCCTGGTTGTCTCCACCAGATGGCGGATCTTCCTCTCTGCCACCCCATTCTGCTGAGGGGTGTGGGCGCAGGAGAGCTCTCGCCGGATGCCGAACTTCCTGCAGAAAGAGTTAAAAGCGTTAGAGGTAAACTCCCCCCCCCCCATTATCACTTCTTAACTTCTTCACCCTCAGGTTCAGCCTTCCCTCCACTAGTTCCTTCCACTCTTGGAACTTCTCAAACACTTCCGCCTTCTCCCTCATGAAGTACACCCACGTGTAGCGAGTGTAGTCATCCACCAAGACCAGCGCATACTTGTTTCCTCCATACGTCAGGGTGGCGCACGGCCCCATCACATCAGCGTGCACGCACTCAAGAGGTGCCCTACACCTGGTCTCCGACTTGTCAAATGGAAGTCGATGTGACTTGCCAAACTGACAGCCCTCACACACATGACCGTCGCCGCAAGAAGAGAGATTGGGCAGGCCAGACACCAGACCCTTCGCTGCTATCATCTTCAACTTGTCCATCCCCACGTGACCTAGCCTCTCATGCCAGATCGCTGCGCTGTCGTTGGTCTTCAGCTTGTCCACATAGGCACTTGCAGAAAGAACGTACAAGTCCTTCACCCTTCTCCCGGTGAGCGTGACATCAGCATCAACTGAAGACAGGTTCTTCAGGAACTTCACCTCCTTCGGTCCGAACAGCACGTGGTATCCTGCATCCACTGCATTCGCAACCGAGAAGAGATTTTTCTTCATGCCCGGCACGTGATACACACTCTTCAGCGTCACGGGCTTCTCTTCACTTCCCAGGGATACCATCTCTTCCTTCTCAACTGGATGCACCGTATCATCCGCCGTGATGATAGCATCAGTTCCACCATATGCCTTCAAGGAGGCAAACTTAGACACATCTCTAGTGAGATCGTGCCCGCAACCGGAGTCCACTATCCAGTCGTTCTCAAAGCTAACGGAGGCTAAGGCATCGACTGACGTTGTCGTCATCTCAGCCAAGAAGCAGTTGTCACCGCCTTCACCACCCTGGTGACCTCGACCTCTTCCTCCTCCTCTTCTTCCACCTCTCTGATGGTCACCACCTCTCCGGTGGTCTTCCTCTCTCTCAGCAACATGACTGGCCTTGAGATTAGACTGGCACTCCTTTGCCATGTGCCCATACTTCTTGCAGGCAAAGCAGAGGGGTCTCCCCTTCTGGTCATATGGAGGGAGGAAGTTCTCCCTAACTCCCTGAGAGGACGTTGAAGGTCCATCTCCGGAGTTCTTCTTCTTCTTGTCCCAAGGCTTCCTCTTGCCTGAGAACAATGCCTCGCTGTCCCCCCCTGAGATAGACACTCCTGCCATCTGCTTCGCCAAGCTCTCCTATGACGACAGCAGGTTCTCCAGCTCCAGTAAGGTGGGTTGATTAGCCCATCCTTGCACAGATGTGATAAACGGAACATACTCCTTTCGCAGACCTCGGAGTATGTGCCTCTTCAGCTTTGCCTCTGAGATTGGCTCGTCAGGATCCAAGGCCGAGATCTCAGCACACAAGTTCTTCACCTTCAAAAAGAAGGTGGATATCGACAACTCTCCCTGAGTGGACCGCGCCAACTCATTCTCCGGGAACTGTAGCCGCGCTACGTTCTTCTTGTTGAATAGCCCATCAAGGGCACTCCAGATCTCTGATGCTGACTTGCACCCCATCATATGGTCGAACAATTCAGGAGAGATAGCTCTCTTCAAGGTGAACTCCGCCTTGGCATTGGTATTCCTCCACGCTCTCACAGCTAGACCATTGTCATCGATAGGAAACACTTCTGCCTGCTCTTCTCCTCCAACGACCTCCCATAGGTCCTCTCCAAGCAGGTAGCTCTCCATGCATGACTTCCACTTCTTGTAGTTGGTCTGGGTGAGCAGCTCAATGCCTAGTCCTCTCGCATATCCTCCTCCGCCGTCCATCTTGGATGTCTACCTTGAACCTCGATAGCACGCGCCGCTTCAGCAACCTGCCTCTGATACCATGTTAAATTTTTGAATGCTACCAGTCACAAGGAACCAACGATGAACAAACAACGAAGAACTCTTTATACTAGGCAATTTGATTACAACAAGGAGAAGCTGACTACAAGGTGCATCCACCTTGATTCACGTCAGCTGAATGATATATACAAAAACAACTTGTCGCGGACAAGGTCCGCTTCTCCACTCTCCACTTCGCAACACACTCAACCCTGCACTCTCCACCTCACAGTGCACTCTCCACCTCTCGCTGAGGTGCGGGTTGGGGTTGGACCTCTTGGGGTGTAGGCACACTCCCACTCTCACTCACTTGAAGTTTCTCTCTCTTCAAGTTCTCTCTCTCTCTTCGCTTTTTGCATTTTTTTCCAACACAAGGGGGGGTATTTATAGGAAACCACAAAAATAGGCTAGAGAGAGGGGGGTGCATACACCACAACACATGCACAACCCCCTCCCCAACATTCCACTCGGCAACTCCTCTCAGCAGCCACCTCACATCATCCCCCTCACATGCATGCACTTCATTAGAGTTCCACTCGGCAACAACACAAGGCAATACTCATGCCTCCACTCGCCAACTTCAACAAGGCCCACTCAGCAGGCTCACTCTCCCCCCTCCACTAAATCCACTCGCCCCTAGCAGCCCTCACACAACACTCCACTCGCCGATTGCACTTCACAGGGCTCCACTCGCCTGGGACATGCATGGCAGCCACCCTTCACTCCACTCGGCAAGGCACCCAGCACCCCACTCGCCAACATCAAGCAGCCCCCTCCTTAGCTCACTCCTCCAACTCCACTTGGCAGGACACTTATGGAAACTCCCTCACCAACTCCATGTAAGACCCCCCCTCCCCAGACTGAACCGGGTTCAGGGATGGGGGATCTTACTGCCCAAAGAGGACTACCCAGCGCTTTTCGGGTGGCGACGTCCCACTCTCTCGAGCGCTGAGCGGTCTCTTTGTCAGGCACAAGGATCATCACAACACATCAGAACGCACAGCGGAAGCAATCGAAATAAGAAAAGCTAAGCATGCTGATTATATTACATATTTAAATATGGTCGGGGCCTATCGTTTTACAAAACATTGCCTCGAGGGCTACATAGTCTAAAACAAAAGGGAGCCCTAGGCTAGTCCTTATAGTCTCGAGCTCACGTCTCTGAAGATAGGAGGGGAGGCAGGGGTGTCTGATCGGGCCATCTCTAAGGCTCGTAACTCATCCTGCGGGGTGGGGGCTTCGTGCTGTCCCGTTTCTTGTGATTGGTTATAAGAAATAACTGTTAGTCACAGAGCTAAGTAGAAGAATACATCCCCTCCCCGGATCATTATCCGGGGGCGGCTAAAGGACAGAAATGAAATAGCCGAAGCAAGGTAAAGGGTTAGCAGCAGGTAAACATATATATATCTACATATATATATAGGGCCTCTCGCCCTAAAACCAGTAATCGCGCCGTATAGTAAGTACACAACACTATAACGCGCAGATACACACACCCAGGTATTCAAACCTGTACGCACACAAAAGACCCTGTGTCGACACAGTTTAGACCGCTTTATTTCAAGCAGGGGAGCTAACCCCGCGGGCCTCACCGATATGGCCGTCGGTGACAGTGGCCAGTCTTGCCACTTCTAAATGTAGTCGTACCGTATCATTCAGGCCCTCCTGTACAACTTGGTGTACCAACTGGATGCGAGCGGCATCCGGCGAGCCGATTTGTAGGCCGACCAGTGGAGGCAAAACTGCAGGCTCGGAGGGTGATAACCCGCTGTGCACATCTCCCTGTCGCCATGAGTCGTCAACCCACCCGCACCGGTACGAACGGTCTGCGAGCGTGACCAACCCGCCACTCCCAAACAATCTTCACCCGCTTTATATAAAAACAAGCACATAAGTGACGTGGCAATTCTACTCGACCGGTCACACAACCTCTGACCGGGAGGATTAGCGGTATGAGGGCTCCTTGCTTGGGGCTAACCTGGGAGGAGGGACTCTACTCCGGGTTTTTTCCCCAACTAAGGCCTCGCAGAAGGGAGGATAAACACCGCATGGTTGCCATGACAGCTCTGCATTAGCAAATAAATTAGGCCGAAAGCAGGGGCCATAACACTAAGCAGAAATGTAGGCCGAAAGCAGAGGCCATGGTAATAAGCAGAAAAATAGGTCGAAAGCAGAGGCCATATGATAAACAGAAAAGTAGGCCGAAAGCAGAGGCCATGGTAATAAGCAAAAAAGTAGGCCGAAAGCAGAGGTCATAATGATGAACAGAAAAGTAGGCCGAAAGCAGAGGCCATAATGATGAACAGAAAAGTAGGCCGAAAGCAGAGGCCATGGTAATAAGCAGAAAAGTAGGCCGAAAGCAGAGGCCATAATGATGAACAAAAAAGTAGGCCGAAAGCAGATGCCATAATGACAGGACCAGTGCGAGACTGGATTTAAATGAAAGTACAGAAAGTAAGTGCGGGGGACCAGTGCGAGACTGGATTTAACGGAAAGTACGGAAAGTAAGTGCGGGGGACCAGTGCGAGACTGGATTTAACGGAAAGGACGGAAAGTAAGTACGGGGGACCAGCGCGAGACTGGATTTAACGGAAAGTACGAAAAGCATAAAAGAAAGGGTTAGTAGTCCAATCACTCCATAAGAGGAGGCTTCAATCGTCGACTCCGTTCTTTTATTATTGTCGCGACGGGGTTAAATTTCGGCGTCGCGCCGCGATTTTGTTCCGATTTTCGCGTCGATATTCCGAGCTTAGTCGATTCCTTGGATAGATACGCATAATTTTTAATAGGCATTTAAAAATATGCGTCGAGGGGGAGCCGATTCATTTCGATGAATTTCGCTCTTTTTCGGGCGTTTATTTTTGCTTGTAAAAGCATTTAAAGGACCAAATGAAGGACTTATCCCTTGAGCTTTTGATGGTAGGTGAAATATGTCCTAACTAGGGCTCATGAATTTTGGGTGATTTTTCCCCACTCATTTGAACTTTAATTTCCTTAAAATAAACTTTATAGGGGGTTTTAAAAATAGTAAAATTTATCCTAAAAATCCCCAAAAAATACAGTAGGTGCCCCTTAGGGTGGGGCACATTTTTCATTTAGAAAACTTTTTCTGAAACTGCCCTGATTTGCCTCAGGAAATTAAAATAGGGAAAACCTATTTGGGGTGCGAATAGCGGCAGGGAAGAGGCGCAGGGGTTTTGCACCCTGCACCCTCCCGCGGCCCCCACAGCGGATCCGCGGGGGATCCGCTGAGGGGGGCGCACATGTTGAGGCGGGGCGGCAACGAGATTACGGGGGCCGCTGGATCTCCCGGGGGAGATCGTGCGGCCCCCGATTAATCTCGGGTGGCAGCCGCTGCCGCCGCCGGGCAGCGGCCGTCTGGGGCCGGCGCCGCCCCCGGACGGTGCGCCGGGGGCCGGCGACCACTCCAGTGGTGGTCTGGCGGCCTGGCGCCGCCGGCCACCGCCGGGAGCGCTGCAGGAAGGGGGACAGGGGCGGTGGCGGGCCTGCATGCGTCGTGCATGCTCGCCGCGCCACCACCTCCGCCAGGGGTGCAGGGAACGCCCCCGGTCGGTGCGTCGGGGGCCGGCGACTCCTCCGGTGGTGGTTCGGCGGCCTGGCGCCGCCGGCCACCGCCGGGGGAGGGTTATAAAGGAGGCGGGAGGCGGTGGTGTGGCCTGCATGGGCCATGCAGGCCGCTACGCCGCCGCCTCCGCTGAGGGGGGGCCTCCGGTGCCGCCCCCGGTCGGTGCGTCGGGGGCCGGCGCCTACTCCGGTGGTGTCCCGGCGGCCTGGCGCCGCCGGACCCCACCGGAAAGAGAGACCGAGAGGACGGGGAGGCGCGACGCAGCCGACACGGGCCATGCCGGCTTGCTGCGCCACCGCCTCCTCGTGCACGGCCCTCCCTGCCGCCCCTGGTCGGGGCGCCAGGGAGGGGGCAACCCTCCGGCGGTGGTCCGGCGGCCTGGAGTCGCCGGCCGCCGCCGGGGTAGGGGGTTATCTCCCTACAGGAAAAATGGGGGAGGCGGAGGAGGCCACGGGTACCGCCGGCCGTGCCTGCCGGCGGCCCGGCCGTCTCCCCTGTGCCGGCGCCGAGGTCCCCGAGGGGGACCCACTCCCCCCAGCGCCACCATCGGCGCTGGGAGAGGAGACTTCCACGGCCGGCCACCTCCCCGAGCCTTGCAAGGCTCGGGGCGGCGGCCGGCGGCGCTCTGGCGACAGAGAGAGGGGGGGGGGGGGGTCTTCCCCGGGAGGTAGGAAGGAGGAGGGGGAGGTCTTCTACCTGAGGGTGAGGGGCCCGGGTGGTGGAGGGGCGGCTGGCCATGAGGGAGGAGGAGGAGGTGGCTCGGCTGGGTGGCTTGCTCCGGCAAGGTGGAGGAGGAGAAGGTGGCTCGGTGGCAGGGAGAGGCTGAGAGGGAGAGTGAGTGGGGTGGGGGTTTGAGAGGGGCTGCCCCTTCCTTTTATAGGAAGGGGGGAGCTCTCCCCCCCCCCCTCTCCTCCTTTTCCCCCCACGTGGGGATAAGGGAGGGGGAGATATTTTCTCCCCTTCCCCTCCCTTCTCTCTCCCCTGCCCACTTTGCCCCAAATAGGGGCTGCCTATTCACGGGCAGCCCCTTTTCTTGGGGGGGGGGGGGGGGGGGGGGCTTTCTTTTTCTCCCCCCCCCCCTTTTTCTTTAGCAAATTCGAGTTTTTTTTTGGGGGGGGGGGGGGGGGGTTGACCAAGTCAACATAGGGCGGGGTCCTCCATGATCCAGGGGTCGTATCGCCGGGGCTGGTGCCGGGTTCGTGCGCTTTATATTTCGTGCGTTGCACTGATGTGGTCTACATAGCCCTAAAATGACATACTCTCCATACGACCTCGAATCGAAGTGCAACGAATTCCGTTGCGCTCGTATTGTTCATACGAGTCTAACGGAACTGACGGAAGTCAATTCGGGGTTCGTATGGTCACTATTTATAATAATGAGGTAGTGGCGCGCTACGATACCCGAAATGGTCGTTTTCTCCAAACGACCTCGGATTGAGGTGCAACGAATTCCGTTGCGCTCGTATTGTTCATACGAGTCTAAAGGAAGTCAATTCGGGGTTCGTACGGTCACTATTCCTAATAATGAGGTAGTGGCGCGCTACGATACTCAAAAGGGTCGTTTTCTCCAAACGACCTCGGATTGAAGTGCAACGAATTCCGTTGCGCTCATATTGTTCATACGAGTCTAACGGAACTGACGGAAGTCAGTTCGGGGTTCATCTGGTCACTATACCCCAATGACTTAGTTGCGGTGCGCAACATTACTTAAAATGGTAGTTTTCTACTGCTCGGGCCTACTTTTATTGGGCTCACTAGGGTCTAGTGGCCCAATAAAAGTCGGGATGTTACACTCCATACTCCCACTCGCCTGCCTCCTATAAACCCACTCGCCAGCCTCCTATCCCATGCTCCACTCGCCTGCCTTCCCTCCTCCACTCGCCCACCTTGCCTCACTTCAAATATTCAACAGATGCAGACCGCCAAATCTCATAAGCCGATGCCGTCTGCGCTACCTCCTAGCGCCTGCGCTATCTCGCGGTCTCACACAACTTGCGAACCTTGCTATAGGTCGCTCCGAACTCACTCTGAGTTCCCTCTCTACTTGAGACCGCCTATTAGACCGCCCAAGCCTCTTGCCGAACTCACTCCAAGTTCGCTCTCACTGAGACCGCCAAGTTGAGACCGCTCAAGTCTCCTCTTTTCTCGGATTACTCCTATAGGGGGATTGCCCCCTATTTATAGATCCGGGAGCCCACCTTCTAGAAGTTGGGCTAGCGCCAGTGCTAGCGCTAGCGCTTGCGCAAGCTCACTTCACAAATCTCAACACTCCCCCTTGAAGTGAGCTCCGTGAAACCACTCTGAGCAGCGAGCGAAGCCTCCTGAATGGCCCCATAGATAGGGGCTTCGTGAATATATCTGCTATGTTGTCTTCGCTCCGCACATGCTCCACTGCAATCAAGACACCCAACATCTTTTCTCTGATGAAGTGATGCTCGATCTCTATTTGCTTTGTTCTTGCGTGACACACTAGGTTGGTTACCAGTTTCAGGGCGCTCTCGTTGTCGTCGCGAAGAATAGTGGGTCCACTGACCTTCTCGTTCACGTCTTCCACCAGCCTCCTCATCCAGATACACTCCTGGGCTGCTAAGCACGACGTCTTGTACTCAGCCTCTGTGGTGGAAAGGGAGATAGAATCCTGATTCTTTCTACACCATGAGATAGCAGCAACTCCACATAGAAACACATGACCTGAGGTCGACTTGCGATCATCAGCATCACCTCCGTAGTCTGCATCTGTGTATCCATGCAGCTTGAAGTCAGACTTCTCTCCATAAGATAACCCCATCTCAAGGGTCCCTTTCACGTACTTCAGAATCCCTTTAGCTGCCACCAGATGAGGCTTCCGCGGCTCCTGCATGTACCGACTAACTCGGCCGATGGCAAAAGCGATGTCCGGCCTCGTGATAGTCAGGTATATAAGACTCCCCATCAGTGCCCGGGAGATCTTTGGATCAGGAAGAATCCTTCATTCTTCCTTCCGAAGCTTCAGCCCAACCTCCAGTGGAACAGAGCTGCTCTTCCCCTCCTTCATGCCGAATCTCTCGACGATCTTCTCAGCATAAGCTCTTTGGGAAACGAACAGTCCGTCACTTCTCTTCTCAACATAAAGTCCAAGGAAATGGTGCAGCTCACCAAGATCCTTCATCTCAAAGCGAATGGATAGTCGCTGTCTCAGCGCCGCGACCTCTTCACTATTGTTCCCCGTCACTATCATGTCGTCGACGTACAACAGCACCAGCACATGAAGATCTCCACTCTTCTTCACAAACATGTTAGAGTCTATGTCTGAGGCATCATAACCACAAAACTTCAAGTACTCAACGATCTTCTCATGCCAGGCTCTCACCGCCTATTTCAACCCGTATAGGGCCTTCTTCAGCTTGCACACATGATGTGGCTGAGACTTGGACACGTATCCAGGTGGTTGCACCATGCATATGGCTGTGTCAGTCTCTCCATACAAGAATGCATTTTTCACATCAAGCTGCCACAGCTTCCACCCTCGGCATGCTTCCAGAGCAATGACCGTCCTCACCGACGTTATCTTCGCCACAGGACTAAAAATCTCCGCGTAGTCCTCTTCATAGGTTTGCGAGAAACCTCGAGCGACAAGCCTAGCCTTGTACCGCTCTACTCCTCCGTCAGCTTTCTTCTTAGCCTTGTACATCCACTTGCAGGTGACTAGTTTGATGCCCTCCAGCAAAGGAACAAGGCCCCATGTCTCATTCTTCTCCAAGACTTCCATCTCTTCATTCATAGCCACGTCCCACTCCTTAATGCCAACTGCATCTTCAAAGCGGGCAGGTTCCCTCTCGTCGAGTGGTCTTGCGAAGAAGCAAGAGACCAAACTCACAAAGTTCCCCTCCTTGTAGCAAGAAGGTGGGACGATGGTCCGCTTCGACCTCCTCAAGGCTTGAACACTCTCTACCACTCTGGTAGACTCCTACTCTACAAATCTTCTCCCCTCATCTCTTGGAGCACTGCTCCTCCTGAGCTAGGTGGTGATGGAGCACTTGGAGATAGCTCCAACTTCACAATAGAGTCCTCATCGACTCTCTCTTCACTCCTGCTAGAATTTTCACTCTCCGGCAGCACCACAGAAGAGACTCTCTGATATGAGATCAGTTCGTCAAACACCACGTCGTGCGAGACGACGAACTTGTGGGTCTGCGGATCCATGCACTTCCACCCCCTTCTTCCGCTCATCGTGGCCGATGAAGACATACTTCAGTGCTTTCGGCTCCAACTTGGTTCTCTGGGCATCTGGGACGTGCACGAAGCAGGTAGAACCAAACACTCTCATGTGACCCACATTTGGCTTCTCCCCGAACATGAGCTGATGTGGATACACCATTCTGTTAGGACTCAGAGGTAGTCGATTGATCACGTGAGTAACACACGTCATTCCCTCGGCCCACAAGGTCTTAGGAATCCCCTTGGCATGTAGCCAACTTCTGGTTGTCTCCGCCAGATGACAGATCTTTCTCTCTGCGGCCCCATTTTGCTGAGGGCTATGAGCGCAAGAGAGCTCTCGCCGAATGCCGAATTTTCTGCAGAAAGAAGCAAACTTGTTAGAGGTAAACTCCCCCCATTATCACTTCTCAGCTTCTTCACCATCAGGTTCAGCCTCCCCTCCACAAGTTTCTTCCACTCTTGGAACTTCACAAGCACTTCTGATTTCTCTTTCAGAAAGTATACCCACGTATAACGGGTATAGTCGTCCACCATAAGCATCACATATTTATTTCCTCCATAAGTAATAGTAGCGCATGGCCCCATCACATCATCATGTACGCACTCAAGAGGTGCCTTGCACCTGGTCTCCGACTTGTCAAACGAAAGTCGATGTGACTTTCCATATTGACAGCCCTCACACACATGGCCGTCGCCGTAGGAAGAGAGATTGGGCAGGCCACACACCAGGCCCTTTGCAGCCATCATCTTCAGCTTGTCCATCCCCACATGACCTAGCCTCTCATGCCAGATCGTAGCGCTGTCATTCGTCTTCAGCTTGTCCACATATGCATTTGCAGACAGAACATACAAATCCTTCACCCTTCTCCCGGTGAGCGTGATATCAGCATCAACAGATGACAAGTTCTTCATAAATTTCACCTCCTTCGATCCAAACAGCACGTGGTAACCTGCATCCACTGCATTTGCAACTGAGAAGAGATCCTTCTTCATGCCCGGCACATGATACACACTCTTCATTATCACAGGCTTCTCTTCACTTCCAAGGTATACCATCCCTTCTTGCTCCACATGATGCACCGTATCATCTGCAGTGATGATAACATTCGTTCCTCCATATGCCTTTATAGAGGCAAACTTGGACACATCTTCAGTGAGATGGTGCCCGCAATCGGAATCCAATATCCAGTCATTCTCAAAGTTGATTGAGGCTAAGACGTCGACAAGCGTGACCGTCATCTCAGCCAGGAAGCAGTTGTCTCCGCCCTCACCGCCATAGTGACCTCCAGCTCTCTAGTGGCCTCCTTCCTTCTCAGCAACGTGCCCGACCTTCAGATTTGACCGACATTCCTTTGCCATGTGTCTGTACTTCTTACAGGCATAGCAAAGAGATCTCCCCCTCTCATCATGAGCAGGAAGGAACTTCCCTTTATCTCCTTAAGAGGATGTTGAGGGTCCATCTCCGGAGTTCTTCTTCTTGTCTCAGGTCTTCTTCTTTCCTGAGAACAACACCTCACTATCTCCCCATGAGATAGATACTTCAGCCATCTGCTTCTCCAAGCTCTCCTGTGACGACAGCAGGTTCTCGAGATCTAGTAAGGAAGGATGAGTAGCCCATCCTTGCACTGAGGTAATAAATGGAACATACTTCTTTCACAGACCTCGGAGTATGTGCCTATTCAGCTTCGCCTCAGAGATCGGCTCATCAGGATCCAAGGCCGAGATCTCTGCGTATAGATTCTTCACATTCAGGAAGAAGGTGGATATTGACAACTCTCCTTGAGTGGACCGTGCCAACTCATTCTTCCAGGAACTGTAACCGAGCTACATTCTTCTTATTGAACAACCCGTCGAGGGCTTTTCAGATCTCAGAAGCTGACTTATAACCCATGATGTGGTCGAACAAGTCAGGTGACATAGCTCTCTTTAAGGTGAACTCCGCTTTGGCATTTGTCTTCCTCCAAGCTCTCACATCTTGAGCATTGCTTTCAGCAGCTACAACCTCCTCTTGCTCATCTCTACCAACGACCTCCCATAGGTCCTCTCCAAGAAGGTAGCTCTCCATGCATGACTTCCACTTCTTGAAGTTTGTCTGAGTCAGTAACTCAATGCCAATACCTCTCGCATACTCTCCTCCGTCGTCTATCTTGGTTGTTCAGTACTTGTAACTCAGTGTTTATTCCAACCTAGCTCTGATACCATGTAAAATTTTTAAGATCAATGGAACACTGAGACAATCACACCAAAAATGAACAAAAACACTTCTTTGTTACTTGACAATTAGTTACAATAATTACAAGTGAATGAGTTGAATACAAGTTGCATACAACTTGATTCACAACAGCCGAGAATAAGAAACAACAACTGGTCGCGGACAGAGTCCACTTCTCGCAAGCGTCTGCGCTAGCACTAGCGCCTGCGCTATCTCTGTTAGAAATTTTGTAAATAAACATTTATTTATAATGTTTTATTATAGCCTTTTGGTGTTTGGTGTATGGCTATTCATATATGATGAAAAGCTCCAAAACCAAAATTGGAGGGAACCCAAATTAATTGGAGGGAAACCTTTCATAAAAGAAAGGATGAACCTTTAGTCCCACCTTGCTTATTTGCTTTCTAGCCAAAGAATATTTATATGTATTCACTCCTTCTTATTTGTTCAAAAGAACATAAGGAGAAACTATGAACCACACGCGCGCGCGCGCACGCACCGCACCGGACCGGACCGGACCGGACCGGACCCGGATTTGGGATTTGGGATTTGGGGAATAATTGAATTGAATTGTATTTTTTATTCCAAATAGTTTCATAGCATTTTACTCGGAGATGCGTCGATTAAATTTCGGAGCTGCGTCGAATAGATTTCGACGTAGCGTCGTTTTGCCCGCTGGAGTTGCGTGGCGTCGAATTGAGCTCGACGCATGCGTCGATTGAACTCGACGTAGCGTCGATAAGGCTTGCGTCGATAAGTCCCGCGTCGATAGAACTCGACGTAGCGTCGATATGATGTCGACGCAACGTCGATTTCTCTTCACACGTTCTGCCGTTTTTACGCGTTTTCTCAACCGCTCTTTTGCGCGTCTTTCTCGCCAATATTTAAGTTGGAAATTTTCAGCGTATATCTTCCCGATTATGTGCCTTCCATTTGTAACCATTAATCTTTATTATGCTCTTAAATATTGCCGTTTTGAAGATCCTCCTTTTCCGGCTATAGTCTATCTATATATATTGATGTTCTTCTCAGAAAGAAATGACTCTCTTACATGCTCTCACACATGCTCTGATACGCTCTTCTGTTCTCTCTATTCTGTGACGATCTTCTACGTGATTTCATTTTCTTTACATTTACTTCATCAAGTGGGGGTTCGGGTGCTCTGTGCTTCTTCGGTGTCCGCGCACATCGGAGTTTCGGGATCTAGCCGTGTGTTGTACCTTGGAGGAGTGAGCATCGGTTGAAAGCCCTGCCGGAGGGTGGTGCAACTTCTTTAGGGCAGTGACCACACGCCTTACCCAGGCTCGATTCTGAACTATAAATTATTCTCCTTTATTTCTCACCTCCTTCATGAAATATTATTGATATTACTGTTTATATATCTTTATATCTTCTGTTGTTTTCTGTAAAAGTTAAAAAAAACGAAATTATAGTATTGTGTATACTAATATAGGAATATAATAGAAATATTCCAACAATCTAAAGAAGTTCATAATTCCACATCAATAGAATAAATAAAATCAATTAATCAAATGATTATCTCTGTTTTAGTGTTTACATGTACTGTTATTTATTGTATTTATTTTAAATTTCAGAAATCACTAATGGCTTCTAGATCTGATGATTCTGCCGGGATCAAACCCGAGAAATTCAACGGAAATGGTTTTCGTCGTTGGCAAGCTCAGATAGAATATTGGCTTAATACGTTAGGCCTTTTGTCTGCCATCTTCGATGCCCCCGCTGTAGAAACTGAAATCCCTAGCGCTGCAAATGCAGTCGCTTCAACTCTACCTTCATCCTCATCCTCAACTGCAAACACCACTAGAACTTACGTAAGACGTGTTCCTTATAGAGATCCGGTAGATATTGAATACCGTTGTCGTAACCGAATTCTAAGTGCTTTGTCTGATAGCCTTTACGATGTCTTCCTTCAATATCGTACGGCTAAGGATTTGTGGTATGCTCTTGAAGCACGTTATAACCTAGACAATGCGGGTATAGAACGTTACAATGTTTCTAACCTCCACAAATTCAAGATTGATGCTTCCAAGCACATCAATCCTCAACTCCATGAACTAGATGAGATGTTGTCCAAGATTCGAGCCGATGCCTCAATCCTTTCCGAAAATTATCTTGTGGCAAGTCTTATTGATTCTCTTCCCGATTCATGTTCCGGCTTTAGCACTAGACTAAGGCATGACCAATCAAACCTCACTTATGTTCAAATCCAAAATGCAATCCGCATAGAGGAGGAACATAAGAGCAAGAATTCTAAAGCTCCCAAAGACCTTGCTCCTAAAGTGAATCTAACCGAATCTCATGGCAATCCTTCCTCCAACCATCACTTCAAAGGCAAAGGCAAGATCCATAAGAAACCTTTCCGTCAAGGTTCCCGCCATCAAAAACCCAATCATCCCAAGCCTGGTCCCTCTAACCAAAACCCAGGTAAAGGGAAATGGTGCTTCATCTGCGGCCGCACAAACCATCTGTCTACCAACTGCTTCTACAAGAAGACAGAACCCGTGGTTGGTAAGTCTCGTGGAGACAAGCCTCAGGCCAACATGATCCAAGCACCGGATCAACCTATCTTCAGGTTAGATTATTCTCCAAGTCTTCTTCTCACTTGTTCATCAGATTGGTGGCTTGATTCCGGAGCAAATGTTCATACTTATTTTGATCGTTCTTGCTTTGCCACCTTTCAGGACATCAGTGGAGGAAGCGGGATCTTAGGAGATGCTTCTTCGGCACAAATACTTGGACGTGGGCGAGTGGATCTTAGGTTGACATCCGGAAAGACACTAGCCTTGCAAGATGTGCTTTA
Organism: Dactylorhiza incarnata; assembly: GCA_033032865.1. Classification (NCBI taxonomy): domain Eukaryota; kingdom Viridiplantae; phylum Streptophyta; class Magnoliopsida; order Asparagales; family Orchidaceae; genus Dactylorhiza; species Dactylorhiza incarnata. Next base: position 625,185 of record JAWHQI010000434.1, read on the forward strand.
TGTGCCGAGAGTTAGGAAAAATCTTGTCAGCGGATCCTTGCTAGTGAAGAAGGGTTACAAGATTGTCTTAGAGTCAAATAAAGTTGTAATAACATTTAATGATAATTTTATTGGCAAAGGTTTTGTATGTGATGGATTATTTAAATTAAATATTGCTGATTTGGAAGTTAATCAAATTTCTTCTTCTATTTCATGTTCAAATTCAGATTTTTGGCATGCTAGATTAGGACATGTGAATTCTGATTGCATGAAAAGAATGATGTCCTTAAATTTGATTCCCAAAATCAATATTACACCAAGTGCTAAATGTGAAATTTGTGTGCAAGCTAAATTTTCTAGAAAGCCTTTTAAATCAGTTGATAGAACTTCAAAACCCTTAGAACTAATTCATTCGGATGTATGCGATTCAAACCGCCAACCCACTAGAGGTGGAAATAAATATTTTGTAACTTTTATTGATGACTTTACTAAATATTGTTACATATATTTATTAAAAACTAAAGATGAAGTCTTTTCATATTTTAAGATTTTCAAAGCGGAAGTAGAAAATCAATTAGGATCATCGATTAAAATTCTTAGATCCGATCGAGGTGGAGAATACACTTCGAATGAACTAACCCAATTTTGCCAAGAACATGGGATTATTCATCAAGTGACTGCTCCATATTCTCCCCAATCGAATGGTGTAGCTGAACGTAAAAATCGGACCCTGATGAACATGGTCAATGCCATGTTAGCCGAATCCGGTGCCCCGAAAAATCTCTGGGGAGAAGCGCTGCTCACTTCCTCCTTCATCCTTAATAGGATTCCTTCTAAACAAAGCGATAAGACACCTTTTGAACTATTCAAATTAAGAAAACCCAACCTCCAAATTCTTCGAGTGTGGGGGTGTTTAGCTAAGGTAGCAAATCCTGAACCTAAGAGAAAGAAAATAGGACCAAAAACATTAGACTCTATTTTCATAGGATATGCATCCGATAGCAGTGCTAATAGATTTCTCATCACTAATTCCCTAATTAGTGAAATATCTAACAACACCATTATAGAAGCTAGAGATGCAGCTTATTTTGAAGATAAATTTCCATATAAACTAAATAACTCATCTCAACCTTCAACTAGCTCAAACCAACCATCCACTTCTTCTATTGAACCATTCGAAAATGATGAACCTAGAAGAAGCAAAAGAGTTAGAACCGAAAGATCCTATGGGGAGGACTACTTCACTTATCTAGTTGAAGGAGATCCTAATACATATGAGGAAGCAATGACCTCATCTGATTATCTCTTTTGGAAAGAAGCAATTAATTTAGAAATTAATTCTATCTTAGAAAATAAAACTTGAATCCTAACCGACTTACCTCCCGGTGCCAAAGTCATATGATGTAAATGGATTTTTAGAAAGAAATTAAAACCGGATGGATCCATAGATAAATATAAGGCTCGCCTTGTAGCTGAAGGCTATGCCCAAAAACAAGGAATAAATTATCTAGACACTTATGCTCCCGTAGCTAGAATAACCTCTCTTCATATTCTAGTCGCCTTGGCTTCGATCCATAAGATGATCATTCATCAAATGGATGTCAAGACCGCTTTCTTGCATGGAGACTTAGATGAAGAAGTCTACATGTCTCAACCCGAAGGTTTTGTGGTCAAAGGCCAAGAAACCAAAGTTTGTAAATTAATTAAATCTCTTTACGGTTTAAAACAAGCACCTAAACAATGACAACAAAAGTTTGACTCCGTAGTCTTAACTTTTGGTTTCAAATCTAATGAATTTGATAAATGTATTTATGCCAAACAAAACGAAAATGAAATTGTATTGTTATGTCTCTATGTAGATGACATTTTAATCTTTGGAAACTCAATTAAAATTATTAATGAAACCAAAAATAATTTATCATCCAATTTTGATATGAAAGATTTGGGGGAAGCAAACATTATATTAGGAATGAAACTAGTCAAAAATGATTCTAGCGTATCATTATCTCTTTCACACTCGATTGAGAAAATGTTGATTAAATTCAACCTATATGACTCCATTCCCGCTTCTACTCCATATGACGCTAGTGTAAAACTTTGTAAAAATACTAATGAACCCGTTTATCAACATAGGTATGCACAAATGATAGGATCACTCCTATACATAGCTAACCGCACTAGGCCCGACATTTCCTATGTCGTAGGCCGCCTTAGTAGATATACTAGTAATCCAAGTGATGAACATTGGATAGCACTAAATAGGATATTTAAATATCTTCGTGGAACTATGGATTATAGTTTAGTGTACACGGGATTTCCCGGAGTACTAGAAGGATATTCAGATGCCAATTGGGTAACTGATTCGTTAGACGTTAAGTCAACGACGGACTATGTATTCCTCCTTGGAGGTGCTGTCATTTCATGGGCTTCTACAAAACAAACAGTTATTTCTAGAAGCACCATGGAATCAGAGCTTATAGCTTTGGACACTACATGTGCCGAAGCAGAATGGATTAAAAATTTACTTAGTGAAATTCCATTAATTGAAAATCCCATGCCTGCTATCTCTTTATATTGTGATAATAAAAGTGTTATTGATTTAACTGTTTCTACAGTACTAATTCCAAAATGAATAAGTTCATGAGAATCAGGTACAAGTCCGTGAAGCAAAGAAGAAAAGAAGTGATATCACTCAACTATGTAAAGTCAGAATTGAATCTGGCTGATAATCTTACCAAGGGATTGTCCCGAAGGGAGATATTGTTGTCATCGAGGGGAATGGGGCTTAAGCCCACATGATTTGCTGCCAACGGTGGATACCCAACCCATGTGATTGGAGATCCCATGAAGTGGGTTCAATGTAGAAACGAAGCCGTTGATGTAGCGTAGTTGGGAGCACAAAATATAAGGTTGAGAAAACCTTCTCCCCATTCCTATGATGTTGTGCTCTACGTAACAAGTTAGGATGAACTTAATTAAGTTCTTAATGGTTGCCAAAGGCATATTTCTTTGCGAGATATTGGTTACGATTATCTCTTAAGGCACCACCTATGTGGGGGTTGTTGTGAGGCCGCAACTTTGGGATCCGGGCTGAACCCAAAATAACTCTCATGAAAAATCAAGGAATGCGCATGGCCATTAACGCGCCCACCGCCATAACCCAAGAACAACCAATCTTTTGTGTGCTTATCTAATTTACCGGTCAAAGTTTATAATTCAAAGCCTCTGGCACATTATACTCTTCGGTAGAGGAAGTAAGTACTAAGTATAGATTCAAGGTAACCATTCCATCTATACCCATTGCATTAGATACAACTTGATGAAGCAAATTTGTATTTGATTTTATTTATTATTAGAAATATCATATTTATGAAGTTCGCTTTTGGTTTTTTCGCTTTTGTGGGGGATTGTTAGAAATTTTGTAAATAAACATTTATTTATAATGTTTTATTATAGCCTTTTGGTGTTTGGTGTATGGCTATTCATATATGATGAAAAGCTCCAAAACCAAAATTGGAGGGAACCCAAATTAATTGGAGGGAAACCTTTCATAAAAGAAAGGATGAACCTTTAGTCCCACCTTGCTTATTTGCTTTCTAGCCAAAGAATATTTATATGTATTCACTCCTTCTTATTTGTTCAAAAGAACATAAGGAGAAACTATGAACCACACGCGCGCGCGCGCACGCACCGCACCGGACAGGACCCGGATTTCGGATTTGGGATTTGGGATTTGGGGAATAATTGAATTGGATTGTATTTTTTGTTCCAAATAGTTTCATAGCATTTTACTCGGAGATGCGTCGATTAAATTTCGGAGCTGCGTCGAATAGATTTCGACGTAGCGTCGTTTTGCCCGCTGGAGTTGCGTGGCGTCGAATTGAGCTCGACGCATGCGTCGATTGAACTCGACGTAGCGTCGATAAGGCTTGCGTCGATAAGTCCCGCGTCGATAGAACTCGACGTAGCGTCGATATGATGTCGACGCAACGTCGATTTCTCTTCACACGTTCTGCCGTTTTTACGCGTTTTCTCAACCGCTCTTTTGCGCGTCTTTCTCGCCAATATTTACGTTGGAAATTTTCAGCGTATATCTTCCCGATTATGTGTCTTCCATTTGTAACCATTAATCTTTATTATGCTCTTAAATATTGCCGTTTTGAAGATCCTCTTTTTCCGGCTATATTCTGTCTATATATATTGATGTTCTTCTCAGAAAGAAATGACTCTCTTACATGCTCTCACACATGCTCTGATACGCTCTTCTGTTCTCTCTATTCTGTGACGATCTTCTACGTGATTTTATTTTCTTTACATTTGCTTCATCAAGTGGGGGTTCGGGTGCTCTATACTTCTTCGGTGTCCGCGCACATCGGGGTTTCGGGATCTAGCCGGGTGTTGTACCTTGGAGGAGTGAGCATCGGTTGAAAGCCCTGCCGGAGGGTGGTGCAACTTCTTTAGGGCAGTGACCACACGCCTTACCCAGGCTCGATTCTGAACTATAAATTATTCTCCTTTATTTCTCACCTCCTTCATGAAATATTATTGATATTACTGTTTATATATCTTTATATCTTCTGCTGTTTTCTGTAAAAGTTTAAAAAAAACGAAATTATAGTATTTTGTATACTAATATAGGAATATAATAAAAATATTCCAACAATCTCTAGACCGCGCGAGCTCGCTGCTTGCACACACTCCTGACGAGACCGCAGATGCAGACCGCCAAATCTCACAAGCCGCTACCGTCAGCGCTACCTCCTAGTGTCTGCGCTATCTCGCGGTCTCACACAACTCGCGAACCTTGCTCTAGGTCGCTCAGAACTCACTCTGAGTTCCCTCTCTACTTGAGACCGCCTATTAGACCGCCAAAGCTTCTTGTCAAACTCACTCCAAGTTCGCTCTCACTGAGACCGCCAAGTTGAGACCGCTCAAGTCTCCTCTTTTTCTGATTACTCCTGTAGGGGGATTGTCCCCCTATTTATAGATCCGGGAGCCGCCTTCTAGAAGCTGGGCTAGCGTCTGCGCTAGCTCACTTTACACATATATCTCTCGCTTATTGCCACAATTTTTTTCAGATTAATCACATTAATTTTTAGTATTAATTAACATTTTTTATATTTTGATGATTTTAACGAGGTTATAAGTAAAATTTAACTTAAAGTAGTATATTTCTTTGAAATAATACTTGGTACTGCGACGATATACAAATACTCAAATAAAATTTCATTTCTAGTCACATCAAGGCTCTGTTTGGCGCGGTTTTTTTGCTCCGACGAGTTTGGACAAAAATGTCATTGACATAGAATTTATTTTTGTCATATAAAGATTAAGACCGCTATCAAAAAAGAAAACTAGTTTTGAACATAAAAGTAGATGAAATTCCTTTGGTGAGGTTGGGCGATCATGAATGATGGTTCAGAATCATCGCGTTCGTGACCGCTATTGCCGTACCAAACGGAGCCTAAGTGCTGATTTGGAAGAGCGGATTTCCCGCGGAGGAAAATCGTGCGGCGGTCACCTCCGCGCGGTGGAAATCCACAAATTTCCCGCGGGGGACGGATCCCCGCCACCCGACCGCGCCCCCACCAAACATCTGACAGTGGCGGCCGCGCGACAGCAGCGGATCCCCCTGCAAAACTAAGCCTAAGTGTTATCAATTAAAGTAATAAGTCTAATAAGTAATAACAAGTATTTTTATATTTTTAATTTGAATGTTAGGGATTGATTTTAAAAAATTGATATAAAATTTCTGGGAACTAATTTCCTAATTTGCCTGTATTTTTTTGGGGCAATGTTATAAGCACATTAATTTTGGCTATTCACACACCAATTTCTATGAGTTATTGCGCGCCTTTTGAAAATACGTCTTGTACATGCATTTTTAGGAAAATTGTTTAACACGAAAATTATAGATCTCGTCGAGATCTACAACTTTCGTGTTGAACACTTTTTCTAAAAATGCACGCACAAGACGTATTGTCGCCCTGATCGTAACTATAGCGAATTTTTGAAAATACGTCTTGTCCATGCATTTTTAGGAAAAGTGTTCTACACGAAAGTTGTAGATCTCGACGAGATACAATTTTTGTGTTGAACACTTTCCTAAAAATGCATGTACAAAGTTTATTTTCAAAAGATGCGTAATAACTCATAGAAATTGTTGTGCGAATAGCTAAAACTGGTGTGCTTATAACATTTCCCTTTTTATATTAGCAATTGTGCTGTCAGTGAAGACTCGCACGTCGGTGGGGCAAAGTGCGGTCCCATTCCAAGTCTCCAACAATAATGGTGTAGATGTTCAGCTGACAGTGTAGAGTGTACTACGCTGACTTGTACAGCTGTCATTAGTTGTATATAAATAGATAATTTATTTCATTAATTATTTTTTTATTCTATCTACCGCTTTTTTAAAATAATTATTATTATTATTATTTTAGCTAAATTCTCGTTTTAGCTAAATTATTAAAATGACTGTAAAAATACAAATATTAATATTTTGTGATTATTTTATATAAAAATTTATTTAAATGTCAAAAAATGTGATTTAGTGCGTATAATGGACCATGATGCATACAGAGCTGTGTGTGTCAGATGCATAAAAAAATTTGAGAGAGAAGGCGCAGCTTCCCGCGTCCTCGGGTGGTGCCGGCGATGTAGTGTGCGGTGGTTGTGGCCAAATCAGTAGAGGAATCATTTTTACATGGGAGCAAGTGATCCGTCCAATCCTTTGGGATACAGCTCTTCTTATGACTATCGTTCGTTCGTGAACGTCCGAGCTCACCAAGGAACTCCATCAACTTTTATGCTTGTAATTAGTTTTTTTTTTGTTGGCAGTCATAACCGTTATTGATGGGTTCCCCCTCTATATATGGAGAAATCCGTAATCACCGCACACCGGATCCCGTTCCCGCACATCGGATCCCATTACGGCGCGGCGGATCCCGAAACCACCGCACGCCGGATCCCACCTTCGCACACTAGATCTCACTCCCGCGCGGCGGATCCAAACCACCGCGCACCGATCCAAACCACCTCGCGCGGGATCCCAACCGCCCCGCGCGGGATCGCAACCACCAACAACCGCCGCCGGCCGACCACCACCAGCCGGCCACCGCCGGCCGGCCACCGCCGCCGGCCGGCCACCACCGGCCGGCCACCGGCGGCCGGCAACCGCCATCGGCCGGCCGCCGCCAACCACCGGCCGGCCACCGCCGGCCGGCCGCCGCGGCCGGCCGCCGCCGGCCCGCCGCCGCCGCCGGCCGCCGCCGCCGGCCGCCGGCCGCCGCCGGCCGACGGCCGGCCGCCGCCGCCGGCCGCCGGCCGGCCGCCGCCGGCCGGCCGTCCGCCGGCCGCCGCCGCCGGCCGGCCGTCCGCCGGCCGCCGCCCCCTTCATGGCCGGCGGCCATGGCCGGCCACCCATGGCCGGCCATCGCCGTCGGCTCCCTTCACCCTCCTCCGTCGGATCCCACCGAGTCCCTCGCGGCCCTCCGATCATCTCGCGCGATCACGACCCTTCAATCGTCGCCAACGATCTCGGCCCTCCATTTGGTGGTTATCCGCATAACCACCGTAACTTCCACCTTCCAAGCCTATAAATAGACCCCCAAGGGTCTTCATTTGGATGGACTCTCTCTCATTCGGGCCCAGACTCTCTCTCATTCGGGCCCAGACTCTCTCTCTCTTCGTTTCTTCCTCAGAGCTTCTCTCTCTACATTCCGCCACTTCGTTCTTACTAACTGACAGGTTCCTCCTGTGAACGCCGCTCACCTGAGAAGAAGTGCTGCGCCATCTCTCAGGCGAGCACCCCAAGCCCGAACAGCAAAGTCAAAGTGCTCCGCGAAGTGCTCTCCTAGCAAGCGCGCAGCCGAACCAGACGAACATCAAGGCAGTCAACTCCTAAGTGGTGGTCTGTCACCCACGGAGTTCTTTCTATCTCTCTCTAACAATTGTAACGAGGCGCGGCCTGTCGCCCTCGCATTCTCCAAAAAGGCATTGTAACAGTCTGAGATAGTGGATTTCGGCCAGCACCGCCCTGGCCACGTGGTTTTTCACCCTTTGGAGGGTTTTCCACGCTAAAGTTCTGTGTGTATCATTTTCAGCATTTACTCTCTGCAACATTCTGACTGTGTGCGCGCTCGACCGCCCGGGCTAAGACGGACCGAGTTGAAACCGGTCTACCGAGGGCGTTGAGAAGCCGCAACAGTTTGGCGTCGTCTGTGGGAACCGTGTTCCCCAAAAGTTCTCTGAAGACAGTATTCGCCTCGCGGCAATACTCGTGCCTGGCAGCAATGGCAAGAAGAAGTGCCCGCACCACTAATGGCTCCATTCCTGAAGGACGCGTTGAGCCCGCTCCATCCCATTCACTTATCAACGCACATCCCGTCGAAGAGGTCCCTTTGACACCTGTCGTCACACTGGAAGGACGCATGCGTCAGATAGAGGAACAGCAAGCCGAAATGCTGGCTCTTCTCAGAAACCGTGAAGCACCTGCTCAACCAGCCGCTCCGGCCTTCACACCCCTCCTGGTCCCTAATCGCGCCCCCCTCAGGGAAGCCGCTCGCGAAGAAGAAGTGTACGAAGAAGACTACTCGGATGCAGCCAGTTCCGCGCGCCCAGCCCGTCCCGGCAGGGGAACTAGGGAGGAACCCGAGCACCATCAGCAAGGAGCCGCGGCCAACCCAGCCATAAGAGGGCCCACCCGCGAGGAGATTCGCGATGTGATCGCTGAAGAGTATGGACAAGTCGGACGCCGGGGCATCTTCGCCCGCCGCCCTCTGCGTCACGGCTCCCCCTTGTCGCAGCAACTCCTGGCCCATCTGGTTCCGCACGGCTTCAAGCTTCCTAGCATCGAGTCGTTTGACGGGACGGAGGATCCACTGGAGCATATCAATCATTTCACCACCATCATGAGGATCTACAACACTGCCGATCAACTCCTGTGTCAGGTGTTCCCAGCAACACTCAAGGGGCAAGCTCGCACTTGGTTTCACTCCCTGCAAGAAGGATCCATCAACAACTTCACCGAGCTGACCCGGCGGTTCACAGATCAGTTCGTCGTCAACCGAAGAATCGTCCGAGATCCCTCTCATCTCTCGGGGATCCGCCAGAACGAGGGAGAGACCCTTAAAGAATTCTTCCGCCGCTTCACCACGGAGGCGCGGCAAATACCAGGGGTCGACCCCGAACTTCTACGCGGTGTCTTCCTGGGAGGGCTCCGCCCAGGCGGCTTCTATTCTGCTCTAATGAGGGAGACAGTTCCAAATTACCCGGACCTCGTGCATCGAGTGGAGGCACAGATAGCGGCAGACGAAGCCATTGAGGCGCATCGCCAGCAGTTCGAGGGAAGTCTGAAGAGGAAGAAAGGATCGGAGCCAGCGCCCAGGAGGCAGGAGGAGCGGCGTACGGAAGAACGCCGGAACCCTAATCGTGGTCGGGATCTTCGAAGGGACCAGGGTCCCCGACCACCGTTGAATTACACTCCCCTCAACACGTCGCGAACCAATGTGCTTTACGCCATTCAAGAAAATCCGGCATTCCGTAGGCCGAGACCGCTAAACCAGAACGAAAGAACCGACCACTCAAAGTATTGTGAGTTCCATAGGGGAGCTGGGCACACGACCGAAGAATGCGCAAGGTTAAAGGAGGAAATTGAGCGCCTCGTCAGGCAAGGACTCCTTGGAAGGTTCCTGCAAGGTCAGCTGCCGAATCAGCCGCAACAACCCAGGGAACCTAGAGATCAGCCTCCTGCACCTCGCGTCGCAGCGGTCGGAATGCCGGTGGTAGGGCAAGTCGAGACTATAGATGGGTCCCCTAATCTCGCCGCGCAAATCCTCTCCATCGCTAGGCCAGAGAGAGGCCACGAAGATAAGAAGTTTAAGCAGGACGCTGCCATCGTCTTCGGAGATGAAGACCTCGAGGGGTTACGGCTGCCACACCAAGACCCGCTCGTGATCAGCGTCGGGATCGGGGATCCCTGTTTCAACGTCAAAAGGGTACTGGTCGACAACGGAAGCTCAGTTGACGTCCTGTTCCTCTCCACTATGCAAAGCATGAACCTCACCAAGGAGCACCTCAGCCCAGCAGCAGGGCCCGTCTACGGTTTTGACAATCGCCCCGTCCCGGTCCAAGGCACGATCACCCTTCCGGTAGCGCTTGGCGAGTTCCCGAGACAGGTAACCCATAACATCCAGTTCGTTGTCGTGGAGTCGAGTTCCGCCTACAACGCGATCTTCGGGAGACCGCTCCAATCCATCTTCAGAGCCATCCCATCAATCCCGCATTTAGCCATGAAGTTTCCGACCACCGCCGGGATCGGGGTCGTTCGTGGAAACCAGGAGGCAGCTAGGACCTGTTACCTGAGGCAAGCTCAACCGGCGAGGGCGACGGCTCTCAACATCGACAACTTTGACCTGCGAGACGAAGCCACTCTTCAGCGAGGAGCACCCGTTGAAGGGGTAGTGAAAGTGCCACTCTCCCAGCAGGATCAAACTCGGACTGTCCAGGTCGGGTCCCTTTTGACGCCAGAAGAACGAGAAAGGATTACAACCTTCCTGCAAGAGAACGAGGACATTTTCGCTTGGAGCCCGGAGGACATGCCTGGGGTAGATCCTGAAATCATTTTTCACTCATTAAACATTAACCCCGCCTGCAGGCCCGTAATTCAAAAGAAGAGGAACTTCGCCCCTGAGCGAATAAAGGCAATCGAAGAGGAAGTAGCAAAGCTCCTGGAGGCGCGGTTCATCCGCGAGGCGGATTATCCCACGTGGCTCGCAAACGTGGTGATGGTAAAAAAGGCGTCCGGAAAATGGCGGATGTGCGTCGACTACAGCAACCTAAACCAGGCGTGCCCGAAAGACAGTTTTCCTCTTCCGAGGATTGACCAGCTTGTCGACGTGACAGCCGGCCACGAGCTGCTCAGCTTCATGGATGCATACTCAGGCTACAACCAAATAAGAATGAATCCCGCGGATGAGGAGCACACCGCCTTCCGCACCGATAAATGAGTCTACTGCTACAAAGTGATGCCGTTCGGCCTTAAAAACGCCGGAGCGACATACCAAAGACTGATGAATAAAGTCTTCAAAGACCTCATCGGGGAGACGATGGAGGTATACGTGGATGATATGCTAGTGAAGAGCGTCCACCGTCGCGACCATTTGAAAGACTTGGGAAAGTGCTTTCAGCTTCTTCGTCGCTTCCAGATGCGGCTCAACCCCAGCAAATGCGTGTTTGGTGTGACGGCGGGGAAGTTCTTGGGTTTCATGGTAACCCATCGAGGAATCGAGGCCAACCCTGAGAAGATCAAGGCGTTGGAGGACATGTCGCCGCCTCGCTCTGTCAAGGAAGTGCAACGCCTGAATGGGAGGATCGCCGCACTGTCCCGCTTCCTGTCAAGGACGGGGGACAAATACCTCCCTTTCTTCAAAATTCTCCGGGGAGCGCGCCACACTGGGTTCCAATGGAAGGACGAGTGCCAAACGGCTTTCGAACTCCTCAAACAGTACCTGGCCTCGCCGCCGCTTCTCTCAAAGCCAATCCCCGGGGAAGCCCTGTTCCTGTACCTCGCAGTTTCCCCTACGGCCCTCAGTTCAGTTCTTGTGAAGGATGAAGGAGGAGTGCAACGGCCAATCTACTACCTCAGCAAGGTCCTCACCGATACCGAAACCAGGTACCCGGCGGCAGAAAAAACAGCCCTAGCGCTCGTCTTCTCGGCGCGAAAGCTTCGACCCTATTTCCAGGCACACACAGTGAAAGTACTAACTCAGCTCCCACTGCGAGCGATCCTCCAAAAGCCAGAAGTCTCGGGGAGACTTGTGAAGTGGGCAGTAGAGCTCGGCGAATTCGACATCCAATTCTTGCCCCGGCCGGATATCAAATCACAAGTGCTCGCTGATTTTGTTGTAGAATACACCATCCCATCGGAAGCAACTCCTGCCAAAGATGTCGCCACATCCCGTTGGACTCTCTATGTCGACGGCGCCTCAGGAGCTGAAGGAGCTGGAGCAGGGCTCCTCCTCATAAGCCCCGATGAAATTACTCTGGAATATGGCCTCAGACTGAAGTTTCCAGCAACCAACAACGTCGCGGAGTACGAGGCTTTGATCGCCGGCCTCCGGCTCGCCATCGATTGTAAGGTAGAGAGCCTGACAATTCACGCTGACTCCCAGCTTGTAGTCTCGCAGGTTGAGGGAGATTATGAGGCCAAGAATGACCAGATGGCACATTACCTCACATGCGTAAAGTCACTCCTTCAGAGGATCCCGTCATACCAAATCCTTCACGTGCCCCGGGAGCAGAATTCTAGAGCGGACGCGCTCTCCAAGTTAGCAACGTCATCATCCAGCTATCAGTCGCGAAGACGTCGCGTGGAAGAGATCGTGGCCCCAAGTATCCCAGGGTCGTGGGAGATTGCAGCCATCAATGAGGAAGAACCTTCTTGGATGACCCCTCTACGAGCTTACCTCGAGCAGGGACACCTCCCCGAGGATCGCCTGGAGGCACGCAGATTACGAATGCGAGCAGCATCGTTCACCATCATAGACGGGGAACTCTACAAGCGGGCATTCTCAGGGCCCTACCTAAAGTGCTTACCGGCCAGCGAAGCGGACTACGCCTTAAGAGAAGTACACGGAGGGGTCTGCGGAGAACACCTGGGAGGAAAGGCCCTGGCCCAGAAAATCTTGCGCCAAGGTTTCTATTGGCCAACAATGAAGAAGGACGCGGCGGAGCTCGTTCAAAAGTGCAGGAGCTGTCAGCTCCATGCAAATGTACCTCACCAGCCCCCAGTCGCGCTCACCACACTCCAGAGTGCATGGCCCTTCGCACAGTGGGGGATTGATCTCCTCGGCCCTCTACCACTGGCATCGGGGCAGAGAAAATTCATCATCCTAGCAATCGACTACTTCACCAAGTGGGTGGAAGCTGAGCCCCTGACAAAGATCACGGAGGAGAATGCTAAGCAGTTCGTCTGGAAGAACATTATCTGCCGCTTTGGAATCCCAGCAGCTATCATCGCCGACAATGGCACCCAGTTTACCGGGAAAACATTCACCAAAATGTGCGATGACCTAAAGATCAATCTTCGCCACACCGCCGTAGCACATCCACAGGCAAATGGGCAGGTAGAAGTCACCAACCGCACCATCCTCAAAGGGCTAAAGACGCGTCTTGAAGAAGCCGGGGGGGGGGGGGGGGCAGTGGGTAGATGCGCTCCCAAACGTACTGTGGGCATACCGCACGACGGAAAGGACTCCAACAGGAGAGACCCCATACAACCTCTGCTACGGGACCGAAGCCGTCATTCCCGTCGACATCGGAGTACCAAGCATCCGGGTGCTGACTTTCGATCCCAGCAGAAATGACGAACTACTCCGCCAAAATCTTGACTTAATCTCCGAAATTCGAGACCACGCCGCCCAGCGCATCGCCATCTACCAAAGGCGTGTGGCCCGGCTCTACGACAGAAGGGTGAAGCCCCGACCAATCAACGTCGGAGATCTTGTCTTACGCAGCATTGAAGCAGCCGGGAAAGGTCCACAGAAAGACAAACTCTCACCAGCATGGGAAGGACCTTATGTGGTCACCGCAACCGTGAAACCAGGAACCTTCAAGCTCAGAACGGCGGAAGGAAAGACGCTCCCACGCACCTGGAACACACAGAATCTGCGCCGCTTTTACCAGTGATTTTAGTTCATTTTATCATGTAAAAGTCACGAGCCTAGACTCGCGCAAACTATCCTACTACCCTCTTATGTACAAGATGGGCGCAAGCTATTTTACTACAATTTCATGTGCAGGCAGCGAATCTCGATTCACGAAAATCGCTTCTCATCGACCAATGCAGCTCAAAAGACCACCTCGCCTCAGCGTTGCTTGGGCACATGGCCTCAACGTTGCTTGGGCACCTCGCCTCAGCGTTGCTTTGGGCACATGGCCTCAACGTTGCTTGGGCACCTCGCCTCAGCGTTGCTTGGGCTCATAGCCTCAACGTTGCTTGGGCACCTCGCCTCAGCGTTGCTTGGGCACATGGCCTCAACGTTGCTTGGGCACCTCGCCTCAGCGTTGCTTGGGCTCATAGCCTCAACGTTGCTTGGGCACCTCGCCTCAGCGTTGCTTGGGCACATGGCCTCAACGTTGCTTGGGCACCTCGCCTCATCGTTGCTTGGGCTCATAGCCTCAATGTTGCTTGGGCACCTCGCCTCAGCGTTGCTTGGGCACATGGCCTCAACGTTGCTTGGGCACCTCGCCTCAGCGTTGCTTGGGCTCATAGCCTCAACGTTGCTTGGGCACCTCGCCTCAGCGTTGCTTGGGCACATTGCCTCAACGTTGCTTGGGCACCGTAGGGGCCTGCCCCCCTTACGGCAAAGCCGCGAGCCAGACTCGTGCAAAAAGCCGCGAGCCAGACTCGTGCACCGTAGGGGCCTGCCCCCCTTACGTTTACCCCCGGTTCGAATATAAACATTCACCGGCCAAGCCGCGAGCCAGACTCGTGCAAAAAGCCCCGAGCCAGACTCGTGCACCGTTGGGGCCTGCCCCCCTTACGTTTACCCCCGGTTCGAATATAAACATTCGCCGGCCAAGCCGCGGGCCAGACCCGTGTACTTATTTTATAAAAGCTGCGGGTCAGACCCGTGCACCTATTTCATAAAAACCGCGAGCTCGAGTCCGCGCAAATTCATCTGTGACTTTAAAAATAATCAAACAACGCAGATGCCAAACAGCCAGATCAATAAGATCGAACAGATAAACAAGTATGACGAATACAATAAAAGGGGATACAATCACATCCGACAAACACAGCTACGAGCAGCTAAAGAAATCACTCCTCGTCAGGGCTATGATCCTCCTCCTCTGACAGGTCATCAAAGCCAAGGCCACTAACATCATAGCCCCGCTTTCGGGATACCATCCGGAGAGCCTTTGACGCTCCCTGTCGAAGGGCAAGCTCTCGTGAATCCTCCAGATGAGGCTCCACCTCCTGAGTCCAGATCATATCCCGGACTTCCTCGGAAATCAAGGAGCGGTCCCTCAAGTAGTCAATCGACTCCAGATACTCGGCCAAGCCAGCCGCCTTCAGCTCGGTCTCCCGCTCCACGGAAGAAAGACGCGCTATCTCAGCCCGACACTGCTCCAGCTCTGCATCCCGACCCATTATGTCGCCGCGGGCTGCCTCTAAGGATCGCAAGGCCTCCTCCAACGCCGCCTTCTCCGCACCGAGACCGGACCTGGTCCTCTCCAGCTCTTCCTGCATCTCCGAGCCAATCCGCCTGAAGCGCGAGATGTCGCGATCCCGCCGTCTCTCTGCCTCCGCGAGGGCGCTCATCGCCTCCCGAAGCTCACCCTGGATTAACATAAACCCGTCCTTCAAGCTCACGTAATGGTTATTCCATGTATGCGCAATCGATGCCTGGGTCTCCATCTGCAAGAGAAAATGTGAAAGTCAGAACCACAACCTCTGAATGACGTCATGCAAGGGGAAGAAAAAAAAATCCGGCTTACCGCCTGGCTCATGGCCTCCAGAGAAGAAGAGACCCTCTTCCCTTCCGACACCTTTCGAGCTGTACCTCGCTCCGGAGAGGCCTGGGGGGCAGAAGATCCCAGGACCTCGACCTCCTCATCAATCGGCTCGCCGTCAGCACCAGATGCACAAGGAGCCGCCTCCTCCTGAGGGGCATCCTGTACTAGTGAGGGAGCGGAACCTGGCTCCTCCAGACCTTTAAAAACCAACTTCCTCTTTCTGTCTCGAACGAGAGGAACAGCAGCAGCACGACCAGCGTCAACGGACAGCCCGCATAAAAGCAGGCGCTTCTCGTCTACGAATAAGGAAATACTGTGCAGAATATTCCCCAACTCTCGAGCATCTGAAAATCCAAGCACGGGAGAAAACTCCCGCTCACATCCTTTAAGACGCCGACAACGATCCGGTAAAGAGTTCCACACCTCCGGTAGTCCCTCCGTGTTCCTAACATAGCCGAATAAAGTATTCCCGTGACGGCGATCCACCCGAGTCTCGAACTCCAGCCATCTCTTGTTGCTAAAGACTTCAATACGACCTCCGAGATCAACCCGCACTTCACACCATTCCTTGAAAAGGCCTAAGGAGAACTTCGCACCGTGCTCTCGGAAGAAGGCGATCAGCCCCATTATCCGCACCGTCCCCTGAGGCGTAAACTGTGACACTGGGACGCCGCAAAATTTCAAGATCTCGGTCACCTCCTCGCACGCCGGAAGACGAAAGCCGCTCCGAAGCGACGACTCGCAAAGGGTCATCCAGCCCCGAGGCGGATTCTGCACTCGCTCTTCAGGACCTGGGATCCGAATCTCCAACCCGGGGGGGCAGGTTGAAACGCCTCCTCCATATGGCAACATGATCGAGAGTGAGACTCGAGGCCAGTCGCATTGGGCGACTTTGCCCGCCACGCCGAGAAGCCTGAAAGAAAAGGAAAAAGCGTTAGTACAAATCACGGACAAGCATAAGAGAAGTCCGCCCGCGGAGCTAACCGCCGAGCAAACCTCGCACGCAGGTAAGCCCCAAGAACAACACACGCAAGCGCGCGGGTGCACCCTGCCGCGCGCGCGCACTGCCGCGCACAAGCGCGTGCATGCCCGCACGCGCTCCGCCACGCGCGAGCGCGCGCGAGCACGCACGAGCCCGCGCGCGCACAGGCACGCGCGCGGTCTGCCGCGCGCGAGCGCGCGCGGTCTTCCGCGCGCGAGCGCGCGCGCCCTACCGCGCGAGCACGCGCGCGCTCTGCCGCGCGCGAGCACGCGAGCGCGCGAGCACGCGCGCTCTCTGCCGCGCGCGAGCGCGCGAGCACGCGCGCCCTGTCGCGCGAGCACGCGCGAGCACGCGCGCCCTGCCGCGCGAGCACGCGCGCGAGCGCGCGCAGGCGCGCGCGCGCTCTGCCGCGCGTGAGCGCGCTCCCTGCCGCGCGGGCGCACGCCCGATCGCGCGAGCCCGCGCGAGTGTGACCCGCGCGCAGCTCTCCGCGCGCGCACGCGGCGACCCCGCGCGCGCGAGTGTCGCCCTTCCCCTCCGTGCGACTCCCCGCACCTCTAGCACATTGTCCGCCCGCCTTTTTGGGAATCAAACCTTTGGACTCCGTACTCACCTTGGCACCACCGTCACCATCGCCACCGCCAACCTCCACGCTAGAATTCACCCCGGCCATCGCTCACAAATGCAAGTTTTAGGGGGAAATCCAATTGCTCTCCGTGCGCTCCAAACAAATGGATTTGGGGGGCAAATGATGGGTTCCCCCTCTATATATGGAGAAATCCGTAACCACCGCACACCGGATCCCGTTCCCGCACATCGGATCCCATTACGGCGCGGCGGATCCCGAAACCACCGCACGCCGGATCCCACCTTCGCACACTAGATCCCACTCTTGCGCGGCGGATCCAAACCACCGCGCACCGATCCAAACCACCTCGCGTGGGATCCCAACCGCCCCGCGCGGGATCGCAACCACCAACAACCGCCGCCGGCCGGCCACCACCGGCCGGCCACCGCCGGCCGGCAACCGCCACCGTCCGGCCGCCGCCAACCACCGGCCGGCCACCGCCGGCCGGCCGCCGGCCGGCCGCCGCCCGCCGCCGCCGCCGGCCGCCGCCCCCTTCATGGCCGGCGGCCATGGCCGGCCACCCATGGCCGGCCATCGCCGTCGCCTCCCTTCACCCTCCTCCGTCGGATCCCACCGAGTCCCTCGCGGCCCTCCGATCATCTCGCGCGATCACGACCCTTCAATCGTCGCCAACGATCTCGACCCTCCATTTGGTGGTTATCCGCATAACCACCGTAACTTCCACCTTCCAAGCCTATAAATAGACCCCCAAGGGTCTTCATGTAAGACCCCCCCTCCCCAATCCTGAACCGGGTTCAGGGAGGGGGGATCTTACTGCCCAAGAATGACCCCTTAACGCTCCCCGGGTGGTGACGTCCCATCCCCCCTCGAGCGCTGAGCGGTCTCCTTGTCAGGCACAAGAATCATAACCTTACATCAGAACACATAGCGGAAGCAATCAAAAGATGGGCAAACCAAACATACAGCTTATATTTACAACTTAACGGGGCCGAAGCCTATCGTTTACAAAATATTGTCCGTAGACTACATATGCTAAGACAAAAGGGAGTCCTGGGCTCGTCCTTATATACTCGTACTCACATCTCTGAAGATAGAAGGGGAGGCTGGGGTAATCGAACGGATCATCTCCAAGGCTTCCCGGTCAACCTGTGATGTGGGGGCTTCACGCTGTCCCGTCTCCTGTGATTGGTTATAAGAAATAACCGTTAGTCACAGAGCTAAGCAGAAAACACATCCCCCTCCCCGGATCCGTATCCAGGGGGCGGCTAAAGACAGAATTGAAATAGCCGAAGCAAGGAAAGGGTTAGCAGCAGGTAATCATATACATACACATATATATATATATATATAAAGCGGGGCTCCTGCCCGAATAACCACAATCGCGCAGCATAATAAATCTATAATACTATCGCGCGTATACACACACCCCAGGTTCTCAAGACCTGTACCCACACAAAGACCCTGTGTCGACACAGTTTTAGACCGCTTTAGTTCAAGCAGGGGAGCTAACCCCGCGGGCCTCACCGATGTGGCCGTCGGTGACAGTGGCCAGTCCTGCCACTTCTGAATGTAGTCGTACCGTATCATTCAGGCCCTCCTGTACAACTTGGTGTACTAACTGGATGTGAGCGACATCCGGCGAGCCGATTTGAAGGCCGACCAGCGGAGGTAAAACTACATGCTCAGGGGTGATAACCTGCTGCGCATATCTCCCTGTCGCCATGAGTCGTCAACCCACCCTCACCGGTACGAACGGTCTGCGAGCGTGACCAACCCGCCACTTCCAATCAATCTTCACCCGCTTTATATAAAACAAACCCTTAGGCCACGTGGCATTTCTACTCCACCGGTCTCACAACCCTGGACCGGGAGACTTAGCGGTATGAGGGCTCCTTGCTTGGGGCTAACCTGGGAGGAAGGACTCAACTCCGGGTTTTCCCCAACTAAGGCCTCGCCGAAGGGAGGACAAGCACCGCATTTGTTGCCACGGCAGCTCTGCACTAGTAAGTAAATTAGGCCGAAGCAGGGGCCATAATACTAAACAGAATGTAGGCCGAAAGCAAAGGCCATAATGATAAGCAGAAAGTAGGCCGAAAGCAAAGGCCATAATGATAAGCAGAAAGTAGGCCGAAAGCAAAGGCCATAATGATAAGCAGAAAGTAGGCCGAAAGCAAAGGCCATAATGATAAGCAGAAAGTAGGCCGAAAGCAAAGGCCATAATGATAGGACCAGTACGAGACTGGATTTAAACGAAAGTACAGAAATGTAAATGCGGGGGGACCAGTACGAGACTGGATTTAAACGCAAGTACAGCATGTAAATGCGGGGGACCAGTACGAGACTGGATTTAAACGCAAGTACAGAATGTAAATGCGGGGGACCAGTACGAGACTGGATCTAAACGAAAGTACAACATGTAAAAGCGGGGGACCAGTGCGAGACTGGATTTAACGGAAAGTACGGAAAGCAGTAAAAGCATAAGGAAATGGTTAGTAGTCCATTCACCCCATAATATGAGGCTTTGATCGACGGTTCCGTTCTTTTATTATTGTCGCGGCGGGGTTAAATTTCGGCGCCGCGCCGCGATGTCAATCCGAATTTTTGCGTTGCGTTTCCGAGCTTAGTCGATTTCCTTAGATTGATACGCATAATTTTGATAAGCATTTAAAATATGCGTCGAGGGGCGCCGATTCCTTTCGATGAATTTCGCTCTTTTCCGGGCGTCTATTTTGCTTGTAAAATTATTTACGGGGTCAAATCAAAAGGTCACACCTCCCAACTTTGATAGTATTTTCATAATACCTATACTTAGGGCCCCTAATTTTTGGGGATTTTTAGAAACTCATTTGGGTATTTTATTTCCTAAAATGAACTTTATAATGGGTTTTAAAAATATCAACACTCCTCCCAAAAATCTCAAAAAATTACAGGAGGTGCCCCTAAGGGTGGGGCACAATTTTTATTAAGGAAATTTCTTTTGAAGAGGCCCCATTTTTTTTTAAAAAAATGGGGAAGGGAATAGAGGGGTGGGGTGCGGTTAGAGGCAGGGAAGAGGCGCAGGGGTTTTGCACCCTGCGCCCTCCCGCGGCCCCCACAGCGGATCTGAGGCGGATCCGCTGCGGGGGGCGCACAAATGGAGGCGGGAGGCGGGAAACGAGGAAGCGGGGGCCGCTCGATCTCCTGGGGGAGATCGTGCGGCCCCCGCTCGCGCACGGCTGGCAGCCGCTGCCGCCGCCGGGCAGCGGCCGGCTGGGGCTGGCGCCGCCCCCGGTCGGTGCGTCGGGGGCCGGCGACCACTCCAGAGGTGGTCCGGCGGGCTGGCGCCGCCGGCCACCGCCGGGGTTCGTGCTGAGAGCGGCACGGGGCGGTGGCGGCCTGCATGCATTGTGCACGCTAGCCGCCGCCGCCTCTGCCAGGGGAGGGGCGGGGAGTGCCCCCGGTCGATGCGCCGGGGGCCGGCGACTCCTCCGGGGGTGGTCCGGCGGCCTGGCGCCGCCGGCCACCGCCGGGGGAAGGAGATGAAGAGGGCGGGAGGCGGGGGAGGGGCGTGGCCTGCATGGGCCATGCAGGCCCACTGCGCCGCCGCCCTCCCGCCGAGGGCCACTGGTGCCGCCCCCGGTCGGAGCGCCGGGGGTCGGCGCCTACTCCGGCGGTGGCCCGGCAGCCTGGAGCCGTCGGCCGCCGCCGGGGGGGAGTGCGTTTTCCTCTTACAGGAAACGCGGGGAGGAGGGGGGGGAGGCTACGGGCGCCGCCGGCCGTGCCTGCCGGCGGCCTGACCGCCTCCCCTGTGCCGGCGCCGAGGTCCCCGAGAGGGGACCTACCTCCCCCAGCGCCACCACCGGCGCTGGGGGAGAAGGCTTCCACGGCCAGCTTCCTCCCCGAGCTTTGCAAAGCTCGGGGCGGCGGCCGGCGGCGCTCCGGCGACGGGGAGGGAGGTGGCCTCCTCCGGGAGGTAGGAAGGGGGAGGGAGGGGTGTTCTACCTGGGCAGGAGGTGGTGCTCGGGAGGAGGAAGCGAGGTGGCCGGCCATGGGGGAGGAGGAGGAGGTGGCGGCTTGGGGTGGCTTGCTCCGGCAAGGGGGAGGAGGAGGAGGTGGCTGGCTGGGGGCTGCCGTCAGGGGAGGACTGAGAGAGAGGGAGAGGTGGTGTGTGTGGGGGGAAAATGGAGAGGGCTGCCCCTCCTTTTATAGGGAGGGGGAAGCTCTCCTCCCACCTTCCTTTTCCTCCACGTGGGGATAAGGGAGGGGGAGATATTTCTCCCCCTCCCCTCCCTCCTCTCTCTCCTGCCCACCCCCCCCCCCCCCCCCCCCCCCCCCCCCCCCCCTCTTGCCCAAATAGGGGGGGCTGCCCATGAATGGGCAGCCCTTCCTTTTGGGGGAGGGGCTTCTCTCTCTCCCCCCCCCCCCCCCTTTTCTTTTCGTCTCTCTCCCAAGTAATTTCAGACCGGGGGGGGGGGGGGGGGGGGGGGTTGACCAAGTCAACTTAGGGCGGGGTCCTCCTCGGCTCCCGGGACATGATAAGAGTCGCCGGGGCCGATGCCGGGGTTCGTGTGCTTTATATTTCGTGCGTTGCACTGAGGCGATCTGCATAGGACTAAAATGGCATACTCTCCATACGACCTCGTATCGAGACGCAACGAGTTCCGTTGCGCTCGTATTGTTCATACGAGTCTATCGGAACTGACGGAAGTCAATTCGGGGTTCGTTCGGCCACTATTCGTAATAATGAGGTAGTGGCGCGCTACGATACCCGAAATGGTCGTTTTCTCCAAACGACCTCGGATCGAAGTGCAACG
Source organism: Dactylorhiza incarnata (assembly GCA_033032865.1). Taxonomy (NCBI): domain Eukaryota; kingdom Viridiplantae; phylum Streptophyta; class Magnoliopsida; order Asparagales; family Orchidaceae; genus Dactylorhiza; species Dactylorhiza incarnata. The sequence continues at coordinate 647,047 of JAWHQI010000434.1, forward strand.
AATTCCGTTGCGCTCGTATTGTCCATACGAGTCCAACGGAACTGACGGAAGTCAATTCGGGGTTCGTACGGCCACTATTCACAATAATGAGGTAGTGGTGCGCTATGATACCCGAAATGGTCGTTTTCTCCAAACGACCTCGGATTGGAGTGCAACGAATTCCGTTGCGCTCGTATTGTCCATACGAGTCCAACGGAACTGACGGAAGTCAATTCGGGGTTCGTTCGGCCACTATTCATAATAATGAGGTAGTGGCGTGCTACGATACCCGAAATGGTCGTTTTCTCCTGTTCGGGCCTACTTTTATTGGGCTCACTAGGATCTAGTGGCCCAATAAAAGTCGGGATGTTACAATCCAATAAAAATAAAGAGATTTTCGTCCCCGAAAATTGGCTAAAGTAGGGGTTTAAATGATGTACCTGGGGGAAGAGCGTCGGGTATTTCTCTCGTACGAGCGTTTCTGGTTCCCAAGTGAACTCTTCGCGTCCACCGTTCGACCATAAGATCTTGACCATTGTGACCGTTTTGTTCCGCAGTTCTTTGATCTTGGAGTCCACTATCTTCACAGGTTCGAGTCGGACAGATCGGTCGGATTGTACTGATGTTGGGGGTGTGGGGAGGTGCTGCTCTGGTTGGCGCAGAACACGTCTTAGCGAGGAGACATGAAATACGTCGTGAAGGCTCCCCAGCTCGGCTGGCAAAGCTAACCTGTAAGCCACCGGGCCAATTCTTTCGATGACTGGATACGGGCCTAGATAGCGGGGGTCCAGCTTTTTCTGCCTCTTGATTCGTGATATCCCATGCATTGGCTTAATCTTTAAGAAAACCATATCTCCCACTTGGAATTCCACTTGCCGATGACGTGCGTCGTAATACTTGGCCTGTCGGCTCTGCGCTTCCAGCATGCGTTCCCGGATTAGTCTTATTGCGGCGGTGGTATCGTCGATGTAGGTGATTCCCAAGGCTTCGGGGTCCTCATCCTGTGCCCAAGATAGCGGGGTCCGACAGCGTCTTCCGTAGAGGGCTTCGTACGGTGCCATCTTGATGCTTGCCTGGAAGCTGTTGTTATATGAGAACTCTACCAAAGGTAGTAACTGCTCCCATGGCTCGTTGTGCTCCACTATGCATAATCGGAGAAGGTCTTCCATCGTCCGATTCGTTCTTTCCGTCTGCCCATCGGTCTGGGGGTGGAAGGCGGTGCTAAAAGCTAATCTGGTTCCCAGATAAGCTTGCACTCTTCTCCATTCCTTCGATGTAAAGCGCCCATCGCGGTCCGAGACGATTGATTTGGGTATTCCATGAAATCGGACTACCTGCTCGATAAATAGTCGGGCTAGAATGTCGACACCATCGCCTTGCCGGTTCGGGATGAATCGGGCTACCTTGGTGAGGCGGTCCACTACTACCCATATGGAGTCGTTACCTGCACGGGATCGGGGTAAGCCATGGACAAAATCCATGGAAATATCCTCGAACTTCCATTCTGGAATTGGCAGGGGTTGTAGTAGACCTCCTGGGCTACGACATTCGGCCTTGACCATTTGGCAGGTTTGGCAGTGCGCTACATAATCGGTGACATCCTTCTTCATGCCTGGCCAGTATAGGGTCTTGCGCAGGTCCGTATACATTTTTACTACTCCCGGGTGTATCGAGTACCTTGTCTGGTGAGCTTCACGGAGTATCTCCTCACGGATCCCTTCTGCAGCGGGAATGAATATGCGGTGTCTGTATCGCAGGATGCCATCGTACAGGTTGTAGTCTTCTTGTACACCGTGTTGCAAGGCCTGAATGATCGGTGCTGCTTCAACGTCGGTCTTCTGGGCTTCTCGTATTCTATTCCTGATGTCACACTGTATCTCCATCCAATAGAGGTGGGCTTGGTATTCCATCGGATTTCTGCGGGTGATGAGGATAATATCCATTTCTGCCAATGATTTGACTAACTCCTTTGGCACCATTTCTAACCAACTCCCGGTCCTCGGAGGCTGCCGACTCAGGGCGTCTGCAACTTTATTAGCCTTGCCGGGATGGTACTGGAGGGCGAAGTCATAATCACAGAGAAATTCTAACCACCGGCGTTGTCGGAGGTTTAGCTCTTTCTGGGTGAAGACGTATTTGAGGCTTTTATGATCGGAGAAGATTTCGCATCGTACCCCGTAGAGGTAGTGTCTCCAGACTTTTAATGCAAAAACTACCGCCCCCAGCTCCAGATCGTGGGTGGCGTAGTTTAGTTCATGCGGCTTGAGCTGACGTGAGGCATAGGCAATTACCTTGCCATGTTGCATAAGCACGGCCCCCAATCCCTTCAGAGAGGCATCAGCATAGATTTGGAAACCCTCGGTACCGGAGGGGAGGGTTAGGATTGGGGCCGATATCAGCCGGTTCTTTAGTTCGATGAATGCCGCCTCGCATTCAGGAGACCATTGGAATGTCACATCTTTCTTGGTGAGAGTGGTAAGTGGTAATGCGATCTTGGAGAAGCCTTCGACGAACTTACGGTAGTAGCCGGCGAGGCCAAGGAAACTTCGGATGTCTGCCGCTGTCTTAAGTGGCGGCCAATTTCGCACTGCTTGCACCTTGGCTTGATCTACTGCTACTCCGTTCTTATTGACGGTGTGTCCCAGAAAGCCGACTTCTTCCATCCAGAACTCGCATTTGCTAAACTTGGCGAAGAGTGAGTGTTCTCTTAGCTTAAGTAGTACCATTTGGAGGTGCCTGGAGTGATCGGTTTTGTTCTTTGAGTAGATGAGAATATCATCTATGAAGACTATTACGAAATGATCCAGGAAGGGTTTGAATACCGTATTCATCAAAGCCATGAAGGCGGACGGGGCATTGGTTAATCCAAATGGCATTACCATGAACTCGTATAGTCCGTAGCGAGAGCTGAAGGCGGTCTTGGGAATGTCCTCTTCTCGTACTCTAAGTTGATAGTAGCCGGACCTTAAGTCCATTTTGGAAAAGACGGACGCGCCTTGTAGTTGATCGAACAGTTCATCTATCCGGGGTAGGGGATAGGTATTCCGGATGGTGAGTTTATTCAAGCCTCTGTAGTCGATGCAGAGGCGCAGCGATCCATCCTTCTTTTTAACGAACAGTACTGGGGCTCCCCAGGGAGAGGTACTAGGACGTATGAATCCTGCGTCGACTAACTCTTGTAGCTGAATCTTGAGCTCAGCCAGTTCCCTCGGGGCCATCCGGTATGGTGCTCGGGACACTGGTCGGGCTCCTGGAGTAAGTTCGATTTGGAAGTCTACTTCCCGTTGCGGGGGCAACCCGGGGAGTGACTCTGGGAAGATATCTGGGAAGTCCCTGATCACAGGTACTTTGGCGAGTACTTGCGTCGTGTTCTCCATCTCAAAGTAGATTAGGTACATCTCGTCCTTCCGTCGAACTGCCTTGACGGTTTGTGCAGATGTTAAGATAATGCGGGTGACGGAGGGTATACCTGCTAGCGTGATAAATTGCCCATTCGGATTCTGGAGGCGGATTTCTCGAGTCGAACAATTGATTTGGGCGCTGTGCTCGGCCAACCAATCCATCCCCAGAATGATGTCGAACCCGGTTATTGCTAAGATGGTGGCGTTGACTTCGAACTCTATGCCTCCTAGCATTGCCTGGAAGGAACACTTCTCGGTGGAAGTCATATCTGATCCATCCGGGAGTCGTATTCGGATTGACATCCCGGATGATCGTACCGTGTTCTCCTTGTCGGCGATGAAGTTTTGTGCAACGAAAGAGTGTGTGGCGCCGGTATCAAACAGTGTTTTAGCGGGACGACCTTCTACCAAAAGTAAACCTGATAACATATATGTATATATATCATAATCATAAGCTTTTCACAGATATACAAGAGTAGGGATGACATATACAAAAGTCCCAATATATAAGCTAAAACATCTCCTAGGATATCGTACTATCGGAAGTAGATACCTATCACTACGTCAGGAGCAGGACCGTGCTGGAGATCCAACGCGTATGCCTCGAGCGGTGCTGCTCTGCCCTGCCTAGCCGGCTCCCTCCTGCCTGCGGGACGTCCTCTGCGTCCACCTCGTCCTCTCTCCGCCGCTCTCTGTACTGCTCCTAAACCGGGTCTCCCGGTAGCCTGTGGGCAGAAGGCTCGTATATGCCCAGGCTGCTGGCATAGGTAGCAGTTCCCTGCGAAGGGAACATCTCGTCGTGCGGCCGGGACGACCTGTGGTGCTGGGGCTGGGGGTGCTGGTCGGGGCTAGGGTGCTGGTCGGGGCTGGGGTGCCTGCCTATATGGCTGGTGACGCTGCCGCTGTCTCCCGTCTCGGCCCTGCCTGCGAGGACCTGCTCTTCTCTCTCGGTCCTGAGTCCGGGGAATACCTACGTGTCCCCTCCGCTGCTGGGCTACCATCCGCTGATCCATCTCTAGAGCGGTGGCATGTGAGGTGATCGTGTGGAAGGATGCCTGGGATATCATGATCAGGGCCTGACGGAGGTCGTCTCGTAATCCCCGATAAAATCTGGCCGCCCTGTCCCTATCTGTACCTGCTAAGGTCCCGGCGAAGCGGGCCAGGTGGATAAACTCTCTCTGGTAGTCTGGAACCGTCCTATCTCCCTGTCTGATCTGTAGGAACCGCTCCTGGAGTGCCATCCGGTCTGCATCTGAAATGAAATGCTCTAAGAAAGCATCCGAGAACTCCCCCCAGAGAATGGTGCTAAGGGGTCGTCCTCTAAAAGTGGAGCGGCTAGCTGCCCTCCACCAGTCCCGGGCATAGCCCTCCAACATGGTCACTACTAGGGATACTGCGGCTACTGCTGGGCACATCATCCCTACAAGAAGCTCCTCTACCCTCTCCACCCACTCCTCGGCCTGGATGGCCGACTCTGTACCCCGAAAGGTGGGGGGCCTTAGCCCTCGGAAAGTCGTCAGTAGATCAGTGGGTACGGTGGCCTGCTGGGGTGGCCGTAAAGTGGCTGTCTGGAAGGCGGCCAACAGGGCTACCAGGGTCTGCCCGAGCTCTGTCTCTCCGAATGGAACTGTGGCCGGAGCGGTCTGAGCTGGTGGTGGAGTGGTAGGGTGGTACTGGTCTTGAGAGGAAGACCTTCCATTACTTGACTCCGGTATCTGGAGAAGTAACAAACGGGTGTCAGAACTTGCAAAACTAAGGGCATTTTGCAGGACTGAAAGGAAAGAAAGCGGAAAGCGTGTGGGTGTACTATCGTGCAGTCTCGAGTCCTTAACCTTAACCTAGAGGGTCCACCAGGCTTCCGCTGCATGGTTCGTCCCGAACCAAGAAACGGAACCGGGGGAAAGGAGGATCGAAAGACTGCCCCATGTGGTCGGATCGTGGTAGCTCTGATCCATTTGTAAGACCCCCCCCCCTCCCCAATCCTGAACCGGGTTCAGGGAGGGGGGATCTTACTGCCCAAGAATGACCCCTTAACGCTCCCCGGGTGGTGACGTCCCATCCCCCCTCGAGCGCTGAGCGGTCTCCTTGTCAGGCACAAGAATCATAACCTTACATCAGAACACATAGCGGAAGCAATCAAAAGATGGGCAAACCAAACATACAGCTTATATTTACAACTTAACGGGGCCGAAGCCTATCGTTTACAAAATATTGTCCGTAGACTACATATGCTAAGACAAAAGGGAGTCCTGGGCTCGTCCTTATATACTCGTACTCACATCTCTGAAGATAGAAGGGGAGGCTGGGGTAATCGAACGGATCATCTCCAAGGCTTCCCGGTCAACCTGTGATGTGGGGGCTTCACGCTGTCCCGTCTCCTGTGATTGGTTATAAGAAATAACCGTTAGTCACAGAGCTAAGCAGAAAACACATCCCCCTCCCCGGATCCGTATCCAGGGGGCGGCTAAAGACAGAATTGAAATAGCCGAAGCAAGGAAAGGGTTAGCAGCAGGTAATCATATACATACACATATATATATATATATAAAGCGGGGCTCCTGCCCGAATAACCACAATCGCGCAGCATAATAAATCTATAATACTATCGCGCGTATACACACACCCCAGGTTCTCAAGACCTGTACCCACACAAAGACCCTGTGTCGACACAGTTTTAGACCGCTTTAGTTCAAGCAGGGGAGCTAACCCCGCGGGCCTCACCGATGTGGCCGTCGGTGACAGTGGCCAGTCCTGCCACTTCTGAATGTAGTCGTACCGTATCATTCAGGCCCTCCTGTACAACTTGGTGTACTAACTGGATGTGAGCGACATCCGGCGAGCCGATTTGAAGGCCGACCAGCGGAGGTAAAACTACATGCTCAGGGGTGATAACCTGCTGCGCATATCTCCCTGTCGCCATGAGTCGTCAACCCACCCGCACCGGTACGAACGGTCTGCGAGCGTGACCAACCCGCCACTTCCAATCAATCTTCACCCGCTTTATATAAAACAAACCCTTAGGCCACGTGACATTTCTACTCCACCGGTCTCACAACCCTGGACCGGGAGACTTAGCGGTATGAGGGCTCCTTGCTTGGGGCTAACCTGGGAGGAAGGACTCAACTCCGGGTTTTCCCCAACTAAGGCCTCGCCGAAGGGAGGACAAGCACCGCATTTGTTGCCACGGCAGCTCTGCACTAGTAAGTAAATTAGGCCGAAGCAGGGGCCATAATACTAAACAGAATGTAGGCCGAAAGCAAAGGCCATAATGATAAGCAGAAAGTAGGCCGAAAGCAAAGGCCATAATGATAAGCAGAAAGTAGGCCGAAAGCAAAGGCCATAATGATAAGCAGAAAGTAGGCCGAAAGCAAAGGCCATAATGATAAGCAGAAAGTAGGCCGAAAGCAAAGGCCATAATGATAGGACCAGTACGAGACTGGATTTAAACGAAAGTACAGAAATGTAAATGCGGGGGGACCAGTACGAGACTGGATTTAAACGCAAGTACAGCATGTAAATGCGGGGGACCAGTACGAGACTGGATTTAAACGCAAGTACAGAATGTAAATGCGGGGGACCAGTACGAGACTGGATCTAAACGAAAGTACAGCATGTAAAAGCGGGGGACCAGTGCGAGACTGGATTTAACGGAAAGTACGGAAAGCAGTAAAAGCATAAGGAAATGGTTAGTAGTCCATTCACCCCATAATATGAGGCTTTGATCGACGGTTCCGTTCTTTTATTATTGTCGCGGCGGGGTTAAATTTCGGCGCCGCGCCGCGATGTCAATCCGAATTTTTGCGTTGCGTTTCCGAGCTTAGTCGATTTCCTTAGATTGATACGCATAATTTTGATAAGCATTTAAAATATGCGTCGAGGGGCGCCGATTCCTTTCGATGAATTTCGCTCTTTTCCGGGCGTCTATTTTGCTTGTAAAATTATTTACGGGGTCAAATCAAAAGGTCACACCTCCCAACTTTGATAGTATTTTCATAATACCTATACTTAGGGCCCCTAATTTTTGGGGATTTTTAGAAACTCATTTGGGTATTTTATTTCCTAAAATGAACTTTATAATGGGTTTTAAAAATATCAACACTCCTCCCAAAAATCTCAAAAAATTACAGGAGGTGCCCCTAAGGGTGGGGCACAATTTTTATTAAGGAAATTTCTTTTGAAGAGGCCCCATTTTTTTTTTTAAAAAATGGGGAAGGGAATAGAGGGGTGGGGTGCGGTTAGAGGCAGGGAAGAGGCGCAGGGGTTTTGCACCCTGCGCCCTCCCGCGGCCCCCACAACGGATCTGAGGCGGATCCGCTGCGGGGGGCGCACAAATGGAGGCGGGAGGCGGGAAACGAGGAAGCGGGGGCCGCTCGATCTCCTGGGGGAGATCGTGCGGCCCCCGCTCGCGCACGGCTGGCAGCCGCTGCCGCCGCCGGGCAGCGGCCGGCTGGGGCTGGCGCCGCCCCCGGTCGGTGCGTCGGGGGCCGGCGACCACTCCAGAGGTGGTCCGGCGGGCTGGCGCCGCCGGCCACCGCCGGGGTTCGTGCTGAGAGCGGCACGGGGCGGTGGCGGCCTGCATGCATTGTGCACGCTAGCCGCCGCCGCCTCTGCCAGGGGAGGGGGCGGGGAGTGCCCCCGGTCGATGCGCCGGGGGCCGGCGACTCCTCCGGGGGTGGTCCGGCGGCCTGGCGCCGCCGGCCACCGCCGGGGGAAGGAGATGAAGAGGGCGGGAGGCGGGGGAGGGGCGTGGCCTGCATGGGCCATGCAGGCCCACTGCGCCGCCGCCCTCCCGCCGAGGGCCACTGGTGCCGCCCCCGGTCGGAGCGCCGGGGGTCGGCGCCTACTCCGGCGGTGGCCCGGCAGCCTGGAGCCGTCGGCCGCCGCCGGGGGGGGGGGGGGGGGGGGGGGGGAGTGCGTTTTCCTCTTACAGGAAACGCGGGGAGGAGGGGGGGGAGGCTACGGGCGCCGCCGGCCGTGCCTGCCGGCGGCCTGACCGCCTCCCCTGTGCCGGCGCCGAGGTCCCCGAGAGGGGACCTACCTCCCCCAGCGCCACCACCGGCGCTGGGGGAGAAGGCTTCCACGGCCAGCTTCCTCCCCGAGCTTTGCAAAGCTCGGGGCGGCGGCCGGCGGCGCTCCGGCGACGGGGAGGGAGGTGGCCTCCTCCGGGAGGTAGGAAGGGGGAGGGAGGGGTGTTCTACCTGGGCAGGAGGTGGTGCTCGGGAGGAGGAAGCGAGGTGGCCGGCCATGGGGGAGGAGGAGGAGGTGGCGGCTTGGGGTGGCTTGCTCCGGCAAGGGGGAGGAGGAGGAGGTGGCTGGCTGGGGGCTGCCGTCAGGGGAGGACTGAGAGAGAGGGAGAGGTGGTGTGTGTGGGGGGAAAATGGAGAGGGCTGCCCCTCCTTTTATAGGGAGGGGGAAGCTCTCCTCCCCCCTTCCTTTTCCTCCACGTGGGGATAAGGGAGGGGGAGATATTTCTCCCCCTCCCCTCCCTCCTCTCTCTCCTGCCCCCCCCCCCCCCCCCCCCCCCCCCCCCCCCCTCTTGCCCAAATAGGGGGGGCTGCCCATGAATGGGCAGCCCTTCCTTTTGGGGGAGGGGCTTCTCTCTCTCCCCCCCCTTTTCTTTTCGTCTCTCTCCCAAGTAATTTCAGACCGGGGGGGGGGGGGGGTTGACCAAGTCAACTTAGGGCGGGGTCCTCCTCGGCTCCCGGGACATGATAAGAGTCGCCGGGGCCGATGCCGGGTTCGTGTGCTTTATATTTCGTGCGTTGCACTGAGGCGATCTGCATAGGACTAAAATGGCATACTCTCCATACGACCTCGTATCGAGACGCAACGAGTTCCGTTGCGCTCGTATTGTTCATACGAGTCTATCGGAACTGACGGAAGTCAATTCGGGGTTCGTTCGGCCACTATTCGTAATAATGAGGTAGTGGCGCGCTACGATACCCGAAATGGTCGTTTTCTCCAAACGACCTCGGATCGAAGTGCAACGAATTCCGTTGCGCTCGTATTGTCCATACGAGTCCAACGGAACTGACGGAAGTCAATTCGGGGTTCGTACGACCACTATTCACAATAATGAGGTAGTGGTGCGCTATGATACCCGAAATGGTCGTTTTCCTCCAAACGACCTCGGATTGGAGTGCAACGAATTCCGTTGCGCTCGTATTGTCCATACGAGTCCAACGGAACTGACGGAAGTCAATTCGGGGTTCGTTCGGCCACTATTCATAATAATGAGGTAGTGGCGTGCTACGATACCCGAAATGGTCGTTTTCTCCTGTTCGGGCCTACTTTTATTGGGCTCACTAGGATCTAGTGGCCCAATAAAAGTCGGGATGTTACAATCCAATAAAAATAAAGAGATTTTCGTCCCCGAAAATTGGCTAAAGTAGGGGTTTAAATGATGTACCTGGGGGAAGAGCGTCGGGTATTTCTCTCGTACGAGCGTTTCTGGTTCCCAAGTGAACTCTTCGCGTCCACCGTTCGACCATAAGATCTTGACCATTGTGACCGTTTTGTTCCGCAGTTCTTTGATCTTGGAGTCCACTATCTTCACAGGTTCGAGTCGGACAGATCGGTCGGATTGTACTGATGTTGGGGGTGTGGGGAGGTGCTGCTCTGGTTGGCGCAGAACACGTCTTAGCGAGGAGACATGAAATACGTCGTGAAGGCTCCCCAGCTCGGCTGGCAAAGCTAACCTGTAAGCCACCGGGCCAATTCTTTCGATGACTGGATACGGGCCTAGATAGCGGGGGTCCAGCTTTTTCTGCCTCTTGATTCGTGATATCCCATGCATTGGCTTAATCTTTAAGAAAACCATATCTCCCACTTGGAATTCCACTTGCCGATGACGTGCGTCGTAATAATGAGGTAGTGGCGCGCTACGATACCCGAAATGGTCGTTTTCTCCAAACGACCTCGCATCGAAGTGCAACGAATTCCGTTGCGCTCGTATTGTCCATACGAGTCCAACGGAACTGACGGAAGTCAATTCGGGGTTCGTACGGCCACTATTCACAATAATGAGGTAGTGGTGCGCTATGATACCCGAAATTGTCGTTTTCTCCAAACGACCTCGGATTGGAGTGCAACGAATTCCGTTGCGCTCGTATTGTCCATACGAGTCCAACGGAACTGACGGAAGTCAATTCGGGGTTCGTTCGGCCACTATTCATAATAATGAGGTAGTGGCGTGCTACGATACCCGAAATGGTCGTTTTCTCCTGTTCGGGCCTACTTTTATTGGGCTCACTAGGATCTAGTGGCCCAATAAAAGTCGGGATGTTACACTTCATTTGGATGGACTCTCTCTCATTCGGGCCCAGACTCTCTCTCTCTTCGTTTCTTCCTCAGAGCTTCTCTCTCTACATTCCGCCACTCCGCCACTTCGTTCTTACTAACTGACAGGTTCCTCCTGCGAACGCCGCTCACCTGAGAAGAAGTGCTGCGCCATCTCTCAGGCGAGCACCCCAAGCCCGAACAACAAAGTCAAAGTGCTCCGCGAAGTGCTCTCCTAGCAAGCGCGCAGCCGAACCAGACGAACATCAAGGCAGTCAACTCCTAAGTGGTGGTCTGTCACCCACGGAGTTCTTTCTCTCTCTCTCTCTCTAACAATTGTAACGAGGCGCGGCCTGTCGCCCTCGCATTCTCCAAAAAGGCATTGTAACAGTCTGAGATAGTGGATTTCGGCCAGCACCGCCCTGGCCACGTGGTTTTTCACCATTTGGAGGGTTTTCCACGCTAAAGTTCTGTGTGTATCATTTTCAGCATTTACTCTCTGCAACATTCTGACTGTGTGCGCGCTCGACCGCCCGGGCTAAGACGGACCGAGTTGAAACCGGTCTACCGAGGGCGTTGAGAAGCCGCAACAGTTATCATGTCAAACACATATTTTATGACAGTGGTGTTTTTTGTACAAATTCATCGGAGCGAAAACTCTGCGAAAAGAAGACCCTTGAGTTTTAAAATTGAACAAGAGTTTGACCACGAACTTCCTCTTATTTACGCTCCTCAGCATGATTTATATAAATTAATAAAGTATTGATATTCATCTATTTTATAAGGCAATTGTTATAAGCACATCAGTTTTGGCTATTTGCACACCAATTTCTATTAGTTATTACGTGCTTTTTTAAAATACGCCTTGTACATGCATTTTTAGGAAAAGTGTTCAGCATAAAAATTGTAAATCTCGTCAAGATCTACAACTTTCGTGTTGAATACTTTTCTTAAAAATGCACGCACAAGGCGAATTGTCGCCCTGATCGTATCTATAGCAATTTTTAGCGAATTTTTGAAAATACGCATTGTGCATACATTTTTAGGAAAAACGTTTAACACGAAAGCTGTAGATCTCGACGAGATCTACAATTTTCGTGTTGAACGCTTTTCCTAAGAATGCATGAACAAAGCGTATTTTCAAAAGGCGAGTAATAACTCGTAGAAATTGATGTGTGAATAGCCAAAACTGATGTGCTTATAACAATTGCCATTTTATAAAGGATGGATGATACATTTTCTTCTAACATGAAAGACAATTAATAAAAGTATATATAAGAAGGAAACGAATTGGTAATTAATTTTATTAATAATTAATTATATTATCCGAGGACCGCAGTTTTGTTAAAATTGACCAGGCGAAGTTTCACACGATGATAAAGCAGAATGTGGCCCCCACTCGGGCCAGTTGACATGTTGAATAGAGACGTCAGTTGACTAGCGTTCGCTATTGACGTGGACAGATCTCGTTCATTGATTTATTTTAAGAGAAGTATTTAGATGGGTTGGGCCGGCCGATATTTGAATATGATTTATTTTTTTAAAGCAATGTTATACGTAGACCTGTTTTGGCTGTATGCAGATCGTATTTTTTTTAAAAAGCTCATTTTTTTTAAACATGCAGGCCATGGAAGCGACGGCGCCATCGTTCACCGGCGACCATCTCCCACCTTCGCCGTCGCTGTCCTCCTCCCGGCGGAACCGACGGCGCCATCGTTCGCTGGACCGTCTTCCATGGGACCTTGGGCGAGTCCTCGAAGACGTCCGTGCTGATCGTCAACTCAGGCACCCTGCTCATCGTGCAGACCGTCTTCCATGGGAGCTTGGGCATCGGATCTGTGAAGTCCATGGCCATCATCCCGTTATTGGAGGAAACAGACAAGGATATGCAAGCAGGAAACAACGTCCTACATCAATTTTGGGCATGAAATAATTGACCTACATATATTAAATTTGGCCTGCATGAAATAATTGGCGGCCTGCATATATCCACGGCCTGTATACAGTCAAAACAAGCCTGCGTATAACATTGCTCTTTTTTATGGGAGTTGTTAAGCGCACCACACATTTCTCTATGTGCACATCAAACTCACTTAATTTTAGGTCCAAAAGATTTCTAAAAAAGAACTACGCGCACTCAAAAGTGACGCACATCAACCTTTCGCACTCAAAGGTGGCGGTAGTGAACGCGGTAATTTTAGAATATATTGTATTGTCATTTTAGCACTCTTTGCAGAATAGGTTATGATCATGTTGGATAACCATTTTGCCACAAAGGAATCTAATGATAACTATTTTAGATGAAATCATGTTGTGTTAATTTTGTATGTAAATCATGTTATATTCATGTTGTTTGTGATCGATCCCTTATTGATATTTGCAGTTTTTTCTAGTTGGTTTGCTTTTAATAAATTATGTTGTGCTTATAATATTTTTGTGTGTCAATAGCATACTGCGGTGCTTTTAACAAAAGTGTGCACATAGCCAAAATTGCGGTGCTTTTAACAATTCCCTTTTTTATTTGAGTTAACATAATTTACTTAGGCATTGCTGAGTTGACTAAAGATTCAAGAGATCCATATAGCCGACCCCACTATGATAAAAGGCTCAAGTGTTGTTGTTTTAATTGAGCACATATATTTTTTAATATGGTTTTTTAAGAATATTTACTTGGTATTATTTAGACACTTTTACCAATAGTTTTCAGCGGAGATAAATTTTTTGATATAGAATTAGTTTCGCACGACGGCTTTGCTTCGAAAATTTTGGGCAAAAAATCCCCGGTCGTAAATATATGTTTATCGTGACACTGATTATAAACGTCACCAAGGAAAAAAATAATAATTTTGAACATAAAAGTGGAAGAAGTTTCTTTGATGTGGTCGAACGACGGTTCATAACCAATGCGATCATGACCGACACTGCCATGCCAAACGAACTCATAGTGTTCATAGTAAGAATACAAACAATTCTAATTGACTCAACTCTACTGGAAAATTTATATTTAAACATATATTATAAAGAAAATCTAGAAGAAAAAAAAAGACTGTTGATGTATTTGAACGTCAATCACGCCTACAAATTGTTCTTATGTTAGTTATGCTTAAATTTTTGAAAATCAATATAGGTTGTGATTTGAATGCATCTCATTCATATTTACGATAATGCGGTAAGAGTTGAGCAAAAAGAATCGAAGAATCGATACGAAACATGTTGAACATATTAATTCGAGTTTGTTCTACTTGTTCTAAATTCGCCTACATCTCTTAAAATATTGAGATCATGCGACTGAATCTCGGTTCTTTAAGCAAAGAGCATCGAGTCTTTCGAGTCTATTTCTCAACATCAAAGATAGAGAGGTGAGGATCTCATTTTGAAATAACAAGATGAAATTACTAAGAAAACGCGCAGGAGGTTGAAATGAAATTTATGGTTCGTTTGACATGTGGATGCGGCTATCGTGAATGTTGTGAATAGGATTGTGGTTCGTGAAAGCGATGATCATAAACTGTGATTTGTGAACGCATTTCTGTTTGAAAGAATTGTGTTTTGTAAATGACTTAATTGTCCATATGAATTATCAATGCCAAGCGGTGAGATTTATCAATGCGGTGGCGATTGTGAAGGAGGCGGAGAAGAACCGTCGTTCGTGAACGCCAAACCTCACCTGAGGAATTTCATCAACTTTTTATGTTCAATACTAGTTGTCTTTCTTGATGGCGATCATAATTGTTGTCATGCCAAACATACATTCTCCGGCAATGTTGTTTTTGTCCAAACTCGCCCGAGCAAAAAAACTCGCCCCAAACGGAGCCTTAATAAGTAATTTTTTCGATAAAACAAGAGACATGCTAAAATAAAAATAAAAGTGTATGAAATTGGGTGCACGTTGTTTGTAAGTATTATGTGATATACCTTCGAGCTTTCTGCAATTGATTTGCGATATGATTTTTTAACTTCGTCATTTTCATCGATATCAACTCCTTTAACCATCTGATCAGAATCAATGCCATAAATTCTGCTCGCCGCTATTTTTCATTTTCATCAATACCTGAAAGTTTCCGAGGGTTTTACGTCGAAGAGTCACAAAGAGCCCTGAGACTGGTTTAAGATCGAAATTTGACGAGAGCGGACATGGATCGGGGAATGAAGTATTTTAATTTACCAAACTCATCGGGGGTATCGATTCGCCATTTTTGCTTGGATTCAATTAGAATATGGTAGGTTTACATAGAAGGAGAAAGAAGACATAATCCCTAGTTGTGGACTATGTATACCTAGCTGTAATTGGTATTACAATATATAAGTTAATTATAATAAGGATAAGGATTTCTACAGATTTAAAATATAGAAGGAGCAGGTGATTCAATTCCAGCCACAAGAGCCAGAAAGGGCAAGACTTAGTCACTCATAACAGAGAGATGGGTGACTACGCAACAAGATCATAACGACTTCGGCTCCGTTTGGAATGACATTTCCATCTTTGCTTGTTGAATACTGGAGAGCACGTAAGTCTGATCAGAGCACCTGCAAATTAGTTCGAGCAAGTATTTGCACGACCGATTAGCGGTATGCTGATACACAACAAAAAATACAGCACAAAATAACAACAATAAAAGTGACACAAATTTAACGTGGAAATCCAATAAGGTGAAAACCACGGGACGATCGGAGTCCAACCCGAAAAACCGCCACTAAATATGTATAAAACAAATAGGTAAATACAAGGTTTTCCCTCCTTGATACACACAGAATCTTCACTAATTTTGCACTACACAGTATTACACAATCAAAAGTGGCAGAAAAATTACAAGTTACCGACAGTTACGGACGAGACGGATTACACAAATCCTCTCCAAGATACCTCTTCGAATCCTTGCCTAAATCTGCTCCAGATTCAATCCGTGTAGCAAAGTCTTCCTCGTCAACGTCGCAGAGATGTCTGAAAGCTCTCCCCAAACTAAAATCGATTGCCACAAAGGCCTCTCTAGAAATCTTTCAATGCTTGAGTTTGGAGAGAAGTAGATGTCTTACACCTCCTCCTTCATGCATATTTATAAGGGCAAAATCAAGGAGGTAGAGGTGGTAGATGACATGTGGATGAAGCTTCCACGAAGCTTCCCTCGGTCAAAAGCACATGTTAAATGTCATAATGCTTCCTTTGGTCACTTTCCTAAAAACTTCCTTCAAGAGCACATGTTGGTTTCATAGTCAAAGATGACTACCCTTTTTCACACTTGACATGAAACACAAGCTTGAAAAACATGGTCAAAGGTGGCTAGTCTCTTTCACACTTAGGAGAAAATTATTTCATCAAATCACCCTCTTTTCGACTAAGTGAAGAAACTTGTCATTCTGACAATCTTCCTTCAAATCTCCAGTTTACCTGTCCATCAACATGTCTCCCCCTTTGGTCAGTAGATTCAGCGCCACCAAATTCGAGTCAATAAAACTCGAATCCACAGTTTTCTCCATAAAGGACGAGAATTGTATCCAATAATTTATCCCCTTTGTTGAAACCAATAAATTGGTCTCTCGAGGAGTTCAGGCCCTCAACAAGTTGAGGGGTGACCTCACACTTACTCATCCCAAGAGAGAGCTCTAGGATAAGAGGCTAAGGAACTAAGAACAAGGCCAAAGGCTTAGCGAGGAGGTCCCACCACACACCCGGAAGATCTTAGAGCGCTTTCCCTCCCAAGCCAATGCTAAGCTTGGGCACCTTTGAAGGCTCTCTCCACCCAACCAAGGAACTTAGGAGGAGAGGAAGCCAAAAGAGAGAGAGAGAGAGAGAGAGAGAGAGAGAGAGAGAGAGAGATCTCCTCTTCAAAGGTGCCCCCTTGGTCCTATTTATAGGATTTTGAACTTGGTCTGCCAATAGCCATAATCTGGCCTACGAGATTACCAAAACACCCTTGGATTTGGCCTGCAAACAGCCAAATCCCGCCATTCTGAGGCGCTAAACGCAGACCGCCCTCCTTACTGGAGCTGGGGCTAGAGGGGGCAGGTCGTCCCTCCTCCTCTCGCCCCCTTGCTGAGGCGGGGGAGAGACCGCGAGGTTGGCTGCCTCGGCTCGCCCCCTTCTTGGGCGGGGCGAGACCGCAGGGCCGCCCGCCTTGGTCTCACCCCCACTACTGTTGGGGGCGGGGGCGAGCCCGCGAGGCCACCCGCCTCGGCTCGCCCCCCTGCTTGGGCGGGGGCGAGACCGCAAGGCCGCCCGCCTTGGTCTCGCCCCCCACTACTGCTGGGGGCGGGGGCGAGCCCGCGAGGCCGCTTCCTCGGCTCGCCCCCCCTGCTGGGGCGGTGGCGAGACCGCAAGGCCGCCCGCCTTGGTATCGCCCCCACTACTGCTGGGGACGGGGGCGAGCCCGCGAGGCCGGCTGCCTCGGCTCGCCCCCTGCTGGGGCGGGGGCGAGACCGCATGAGTGCATGGATTGGAGATCTTGTCCCTTTGTTTGATTGTTATCTTCATGAACAGTTATCTCCAAGTGTTTTACTGCTGTACAGATTTTCCTTGTTGCTGTTTGGACTGTTTTCACCCAGTTTTTAATTATGATTGCTGTTTTTAGAAGGAAATTGAAACTGCTTTGTGATTTGGAGCAGGTTTCATTCCAATTTTTGTGAAATACTCACACTAATAGCGTTGCTATTGAAGTCAAGGTTCTAGTTTTCACTTGTTGAAATTGATTTGTGTTGTTTTTAACTCTTCCTAGGTTCCGTTTTTTGGACTGATTCTGTGCAACTGATTTCGTTCATCTCATCAATTGCCATCGGAGCTCCATGCCATGGTTAAAAGTTTCTATTAGCTTAAGTTGAATTAAGAAAGAGAGGAAGTTAGAATGAGGAATCCTGAGTTCAAGGGACAGACTTCACCGCATGAGTGCATGGATTGGATGAAATGCCTTGAACATGTAGTTGAGTACGTGGATTATTCAGATGAGGAAAGGGACTGTCTAAAGTTGACAGAGCAGCTAATTACTGTAGTAGGGCATTCCTTTTGATTGTATTAATATAATTTTTTTAAGAAAATAATAATTTATTATTTGTCACGGTTTCAAACCGTGGCAAATTGTTTTTTAAAAAACAATGAATGAACTATTAGCCAGGGTTTCAAACCGTGGCTAATAGTCAAACTATTTGCCATGGCCGTGGCAAATACTTTTTTTTTAACGTCATGAAGGATTTTTCTCCAGGGTCTAAAACCGTGGCAAAAGGTCAAGGCATTAGCCACGGTGGTTTCTTGTGTGGCTAATACTATTTGCTACGGCCAATCCGTGGCTAAAAACCTTTCTCCACGCGAACTTTAGCCACGAATTTTTCCCGTGGCTACGCCGTGGCTAAAGATCTTTAGCCACGGTTTTGGACTTTTTGTCAGGGCAATTTGCCCTGGCCAAAAGTCTGTTTTCTTGTAGTGCTTGGGGCTGGGCGAGTAGGGGCCTGTCACCTCCCCACTCGCCCCCTCCTAGGGGACCGGGCGAGTAGGGGCCGAATGCCTCCCCACTCCCTCCCGCTGGTACCTCCTTCCTGGATTGCTGGCCGGGAGTGTTCTCGCCCACCTGCTGAGGCGGGACCTCCGGACCACCTTGATACGCCCAAAATTGATTTACGTTTTAACGCAAATGCACGTGTCGAATCAAGTAATATAAAGTGAGAAAAGATCGTTCCCTCGGAGAAGTGATTAATTTAGTACTCACAAGTACTAGCTCTACCTTTTCTTTAAATTCAAGTGGAATGATTAAAGTGAGTTTTTAATAATGAAAAATTAATAATGATAACAAAACTAAACAACGCTTACTTAAGATAACTCTATTCAAACTAATTGGAGAAATATCAGTTGGAGAAATAATCTTGTGTATTGTTTTCATTTGCTTATGGTGATGATTTTTATGATGAATCTTTATGAAATGCTTGATTAATTACCTTGCAACGATTTAAAAGTGGATGTCATCATCTCTCGATCTCTGAAACCCATATTCTTAATTCCCCTAGTTATCTCTAACTTAGGTGGAAAAGACTATCATAAAGCACACAATCGATGTTGCTAGTAAAAGATGAAATCTCTTTCTACCTTTTTGCTATATTGAAATTCATGATACTTTCACCGCTCCTCTCTCGAATCTCGCAGTGCAGTATAAAAATGAAAATTTTGGTTAAAGATTTACGCGACTCCTCTCTCGAATCTTGCCTCATAAAATAAAGCAATCATCTAGCCTGGCTCCTCTCTCGAATCTTGCCAAGCAAATTAAAGATGAACTTAAGCCAAACATTCCAAGAGTAAAATCATAAATTTAATAAAGATAATATTCCAAACATCCATAAGGAAATTAAAATCAAAATATTATAACAAACAAAGTACTAACAACACACAAGATCTATGAGATTAGTTCATGATGGAGGGATGAAACCAAACAAGAAAGATCTTACTAGACATGCTTATGAGAGTCAAGTGATGTAGGAAATTCCACTCAAAGATGTGCACAATCCGTTGAAGAATCAGTCCTGTCTCCTTCTTCTCCACTAGGGTTTTTCGCCAACCATAGTTCTTCTTCTCTCCAAAACTCCTTTTCTTCCTCTCCAATTTCGTATCTCCTGGCTGGAAGTTATTTCCTGCCTAAAAACGAGCAGCCCAAGCGCAAGAGATGCATCCTTCCATAATTAAATTTGGCGCAAAATTCGGAATTCAATTTTTAAATCCGCCAGATTTGTTGTAACATCCAAAAATGGATGTTATAACAACTTGAACCGGCAAAAATATTTAAGTCCAGCTTTTCTTCTCCGAGTCGATTTCTTCGGCATTTCTAATAAGAAAACATATGATTTTAATTAAATGATCCATAATTTAAATAAACATGAATTTATTTATATTTTATATTCATTTAGATCATTTATTCCATTTATAATAAAATAATAAGTCAAAATAAAAGGCTAGATAACTTCTTTTTAGGAAGTTATCACACCTCCTCTCATGCATTCGCCTATCGCGACAAAAGTTAGCTGCAAGGTCTGCAGGACCTTCTGCCTGAAATTTTCAAACATCTCCAACGTCACTCCAACCATCGGAGTCTGCGAGTGGCCGGGGTCGGATCCTCCTCCACCTCCTGCCATGGAGCTCAGCTTGAGAGTTTCTTGTGTTGGTCACTCTCCATGCTCACCGCACCATAATGTTGAAACCAATAAATTGGTCTCTCGAGGAGTTCGGGCCCTCAACAAGTTGAGGGGTGACCTCACACTTACTCCTCCCAAGGGCGAGCTCTAGGCTAAGAGGCTAAGGAACTAGGAACAAGGACAATGGATTAGCAAGGAGGTCTCACCACACACCCGGAAGATCTTCGAGCGCTTCCCCTCCCAAGCTAATGCTAAGCTTGAGCACCTTTGAAGGCTCTCTCCACCCAACCAAAGAACTTAGGAGGAGAGGAGGCCAAAAGAGAGAGAGAGAGAGAGATCTCCTCTTCAAAGGTGCCCCCTTGGTCCTATTTATAGGATTTTGAACTTGGTCTGCTAATAACCATAATCTGGCCTACGAGATTACCAAAACACCCTCAGATTTGGCCTGCAAACAACCAAATCCTGCCATTCTGAGGCGCTAAATGCAGACCGCCCCTCCCTACTGGAGCTGGGGCGAGAGGGGGCAGGCCGCCCCTCCTCCTCTCGCCCCCCTTGCTGAGGCGGGGGCGAGACCGCGAGGCCGACTGCCTCGCCTTGCCCCCTTCTTGGGTGGGGGAGAGACCGCAGGGTCGCCCGCCTTGGTCTCGCCCCCACTACTGCTGGGGGCGAGGGGAGCCCGCGAGGCCACCCGCCTCGGCTTGACCCCCTGCTGGGGCGGGGGCGAGACCGCAAGGCCGCCTGCCTTGGTCTCGCCCCCCACTACTGCTGCGGGCGGGGGCGAGCCCGCGAGGCCGGCTGCCTCGGCTCGCGCCCCTGCTGGGGCGGGCGCGAGACCGCAAAGCTGCCCGCCTTGGTCTCGCCCCCACTACTACTGGGGGCGGTGGCAAGCCCGCGAGGCCGGCTGCCTCGGCTCGCCCCCCTGCTGGGGCGGGGGCGAGGCCGCAAGGTCGCCCGCCTTGGTCTCGCACCACACTACTGCTGGGAGCGGGGGCGAGCCCGCGAGGCCGGCTACCTCGGCTCGCCCCCCTGCTAGGGCGGGGGCGAGACCGCAAGGCCACCCGCCTTGGTGTCGCCCCCCACTACTGCTGGGGGCGGGGGCGGGGGCGAGCCCGCGAGGCCGACTACCTCGGCTCGCCCTCCTGCTGTGGTGGGGGCGAGACCGCAAGGCCGCCCGCCTTGGTCTTGCCCCCCACTACTGCTGGGGGCGGGCGCGAGCCCGCGAGGCCGGTTGACTCGGCTCGCGCCCCCCTGCTGGGGCGGGGGCGAGACCGCATGGCCACCCGCCTTGGTCTTGCCCCCCACTACTGCTGGGGGCAGGGATGGGGGCGAGCCCGTGAGGCCGGCTGCCTCGGCTCGCCCCCCTGCTGGGGCGGGGGCGAGCCCGGGAGGTCGCCGCCTCCGGCTCACCCCCTGCACGGGCTGGGCGAGCGGGAGGCCTCCGCCTCCACCGCTCGCCCTCTCTCTCCCTGCTTGGGACCATGCTAAAATAAAGTCCTAAAGATCCCTTAGGTCCCGGCGGCCCACTCAGCGAATACAGGGTTATACACCCTTTGCTCTTATATGGAAGAGATCGACATGTCGGCGATCCTCACACAATGTTCAAACTTCCCCCTCGACACGGTCTTCGTAAGCATATCTGCTCCATTGTCATCCATGTGCACCTTTTGCAAATCCAGCTCTCTCTGCTCTAGAGTATCACGTATCCAATGATTCCGCGTATCAATATGCTTGGATCTCGAGTGAAAGGTGGGGTACTTCCCCAAATGAATCGCGCTCTGACTGTCGCATAAAAGTGTGTAGCGCTCATGAGTGAAACTCAACTCCTTGATGAAATGCTTCATCCAAAAAAGCTCTTTTCCTGCCTCAGTGACTGCAATAAATTCTGTCTCTGTAGTCGATAGTGCAACGCATTTCGACAGTTTTGACTGCCATGACACAGCTCCCCTAACAAGTATGATCAGGTACCCAGAAGCTGATCTTCTGGAGTCCAAATCTCCAGTCATATCAGCATCAGTGTAGCCCAGTAGCTCTGGTTCACTATCTCCAAACCTTAACGTTAAGTCTGACGTCCCATGTAGGTACCTTATAATCTACTTTACAGTGCTCCAATGTTCTCTCACATGATTGGAAAGAAATCTACTCACAGTGCCAAGGACATGCGCTATACTAGGGCGAGTGCAAACCATGACATACATGAGATTGCCAACTGCAGAAGCATATGAGACCTTCTGCATCTCTTCTTTTTCCTCAGGTTTGCTCGGGCACTGGTTAGTGGTAAGTCTGAAGTGAGCTGCAAGCGGCGTGCTCACCTTCTTCGCTGATCCATACTAAATCTCTACATCACCTTCCTGATATATCTCTCATGCGATAACCAAAGTAACGCGGAGCCTCTATCTCTTCGAACATGCATCCCTAGGATGGTCTTCGCAGCTCCGAAGTCCTTCATCGCAAATGTTAAGCTCAACTGCCGCTTCAACTCGGCAATGCGCACAATGCTCCTCTCGACTATCAGCATGTCCTCAACATAAATGAGTAAAATAATGAAATCCTCTGGAGCGTACTGCTTCACAAACATGTAGTGATCAAGGGTGGCCCTCCTGAAGTCGATCTCCCTCATAAAAGCATCAAACTTATTGTACCACTGTCGTGGGGCCTGCTTCAGGCCATATAAGCTCTTCTTCAGGCGATAGACTATGCTCTCATTCCCTTTCACCCTGAAACCTTTAGGTTGCTTCATATAAAGCCTCTCCTCAAGACCGTCATGCAAAAAATGGTCTTGACATCCATCTGCTCAATCTTCAGGTCTAGCCTTGCAGCAAAGCCAATGACAACCCGGATAGATGACATCTTAAAAACAGGAGAGAAGATCTCATCGAAATCAACTCTCCGCTTCTTACTGAAACCCTTCACCACTAATCTGGCCTTATATCTAAGTGGTGTCGAGTGATCTCCCTGCTTTACTCTGAAAATCTATCAATTCTTTAGTCTTCTTGCCCTTAGGAAATCGTACCAGCTCATAAGTATGGTTCTCATGCAGAGACTGCATCTCCTCCTGCATAACAACCATCGACTCTTTCTTCTTTAACTCTGCATTACTTCATCAAAGCACTCGAGCTCCCTCGCACCAGTCAACAAAATATACTTAGCAGCGGTGTACAACCCCCATATCCATCGAGTGAGGCCCAGCGTGGAGGGCCGCCGAGACGTGTCTGTACAACCCTATATCCGCCGAGTAGGTTACCAGGACCCAAGAGTGCATCAGGGCCACGTCTGCAGTATGATCCAAGACAGGGAAAGCGGTAGAGGCAGAAACCTCCTGCTCACCCAGCTGGAGTAAGAGGCAAGTGAGGGGGCGAGAGGAGGAGGGGCGGGTGCCCCCCTCTCGCCCGCGCCCAGCTAGGGGCGAGAGGAGGAGGGGCGGGTGCCCCCCCCCCCCTCTCGCCCTCGCCCAGCTAGGGGTGAGAGGAGGAGGGGCGGGTGCCCCCCCCCCCCCTCTTGCCCGCGCCCAGCTAGGGGCGAGAGGAGGAGGGGCGGGTGCCCCCCTCTCGCCCTCGCCCAGCTAGGGACGAGAGGAGGAGGGGCGGGTGCCCCCCCTCTCGCCCTCGCCCAGCTAGGGGCGAGAGGAGGAGGGGCGGGTGCCCCACCCCCTCTCGCCCTCGCCCAGCTAGGGGCGAGAGGAGGAGGGGCGGGTGCCCCCCTCTCGCCCTCGCCCAGCTAGGGGCGAGAGGAGGAGGGGCGGGTGCCCCCCCTCTCGCCCGCGCCCAGCTAGGGGCGAGAGGAGGAGGGGCGGGTGCCCCCCCCCCCTCTCGCCCGCGCCCAGCTAGGGGCGAGAGGAGGAGGGGCGGGTGCCCCCCCTCTCGCCCTTGCCCACCTAGGGGCGAGAGGAGGAGGGGCGGGTGCCCCCCCTCTCGCCCGCGCCCAGCTAGGGGCGAGAGGAGGAGGGGCGGGTGCCCCCCCTCTCGCCCTCGCCAGGCCAGGGGCGAGTGGAGGAGGGGGGCCGACCTCCTCTCTCGCGCCCGACCCTGGTAAGGGGGAAGACCCTTGGTCTCGCCCCACCCCAGCGAGGAGGCTCGCCGAGCTCCGCGAGGTAACCCCTCTCGCCCAGTTCCAGAGGAGGGGGGGTTTGGTCTGCGTTTAGTATCCCAGAACAGCGAGATTTGGCTATTTGCAGTCCAGTTTTGGCTATTCGCAGTCCAGATCCGAGGGTATTTTGGTAATCTGGCAGATCAGTTTTTGGCTATTTGCATCCCAACTTGGAAAACCTATAAATAGACCCTAAGAGGCATCAAAGGGGGGGGACTTCTAGATTTCCAAATTTTGGATCTTCTTCTTCCCTTAGAGCTCTCCTTTGGTGCTTCTGGTTCAGCATTGGCTAGGGAGGGGAAGATCTCTCAGGTCTTCCGGGTGTGAGGTGGGACCTCCTCGCTGTAGCCTAGGGTCCGTTTCCAAGTCCAAGTGCTCTTGCCTAGAGAGTTGGCTCGAGAGAAGTGGGTGTGAGACCACCCCTTTTTTGGGACCCCGAACTCCACGGAGACCGAGTAGTCGGTTTCAACATTTTTGGTGCGGTGAGCGTGGAGAGTGGTCAGCACAGAAGTTCTTGAACCAAATCTCATGGCAGGAAACCTCGGAGGAGGAGACGATGAGGGGTCTCACATCCCAAGTGAGGTGGTAGGAAGGGGAGAGTTCATGACGGCCATCAAGGGAATCATGGAGCTGCTCCAAGGCATCACCAGGGGAGGTGACTGCTCGGCTCCCTCCCCCCAGACACCGCCTTCTGGGTCGCAAGGAGTGCTCGCCCAGGGGGGGTCAGGAGAGGTTGCCCCAGGGGGTCGGCCAGGCAAGGAATCAGTGACTGAGAGTGGCGAGCGGGACCTCGCCGGGCGAGTGCTTTTTCCTAGCCCGGTGAGTGGGGTCTCGCTCGGAGCAGGAGTCGCGCAAGTGGAGCTCGCGAAGCCGGCGAGTGGGGGTCACCTTTTAGCGAGCTGATCATCTCGGCTCCCATCCCGGAAGGCTTCAAGGAGCCCAACATGACTTTTTATACCGGGAAGGATGATCCCGTCCAGCACCTGTAGTGGTTCGAGGACACCGTCTCCATCAGGCCCATGACGGACGCGTTCAAGTGTCGTCTCTTCGCCACCACCCTGAGGGACAAAGCTAGGGACTGGTTCCACCAGCTCCCGGTTGGCTCCATTTACAGCTTCGAGGACTTGGGCCGAAGCTTCCAGCTACGCTTCTCCACATCCAAGAAGAGGAAGAAGAATGCTGAGTCCATTTTCCTGATCAAGCAGAGGTACGAGGAGACGTTGGCCCAGTACATGGACAGATTCCAGGAGGAGATCCTGAACATCCAGGAGGTGCCAGGGTATGCCCTCCAGATGGCTTTCACCGTAGGGCTACGAGAGAGCCTTTTCAAAATGCGCCTAACTAGGAAGCCTCCCTTGTCCTTTGAGGACCTGATGGAAAAAGCTGCAAAGGAGGTAGCCACCGAGGCGGCAAACCCGGGGCTGGAAAAGAAGTTGGCAAAGTTGGCAAAGTTGGCAAAGTTGGTAGAGGCCGAGCCAAGAGAGCAAGGTGGCCCCAGGCAGCAGGAAGGAAGGAGGAGGGAAGAGCAGAGGGGTCAAGGGTACCAGGGACCCCAGGGGGGTCAGGAGCAAGGGAGGGGTCTCGCCCAAGGAGGGGGAAACTTCTACGAAGGCCAAGGGAGGCCCAACCCTCCTCCTTGGAGGCAGGCCCCTAGGCAGCTCCTACCCCCACCAGCTCAAGCTATGGCGATTCGAAGAGGAGGAGTAGTCGAAGCAAGAGACATCCCAGCCCGTAGGAGAAGGGGGGGGGGGGGGAAGGGCGGTGCCATACTGCGACTACCACCAAGCAGAGGGGCATGCAACAACTACCTGCCCAGAGTTCTTGGAGGTGAGAGAGGCGAGAGGTCAGACACAACAACAGCCGCCGGTGCGGATTGAAGAAATTTCACCTGGAGCAGTAGTGGACGATGACATCTGCGAGGACCGAACTGACGTAGGAGCCAAAGGACGGGGGGGGGGGGGTAGGGATCGAGGCCACTCGTAAGGAAAGCCTCCACGCCGTATTTCGACGCAGCGTCGCTTCAACGTCACAGGACCCACCTCCCGAGGAGAAAATCACTTTCTCAAGCAAGGACATGCCAGATCACGAGGATCCATTCTGTGATGCGCTAGTCATTCAGACAGCCATCGAAGGTTACACTGTCTCTCGGATCCTCGTTGACAACGAAAGCTCTGTCAACGTCATCTTCAAGAAGGCATTTGACGAGTTGAAGGTGGAGGCAAGGAGGGTGCTGGCCTCAGATGGTCCCTTGTTTGGATTCTCCGGAGAAAGGAAAGAGGTAGAGGGTGGAGTTGGACTCCAAGTGACGATAGGGGGAGGTTCAAGGAACTGCCGGTTCGTCATAGTTGACGCTCCTAGCAGTTATAATGCCATCTTCGGAAGACCCCTCATCAGTGCCTTCCGATCCGTACCATCATCCTTCCACCAGTGCCTCAAATTCAACACTGGAGGAATCCAAGTCAGGATCCGCGGAGACTCCAGGATGGCGAGGCACTGCTACGTCACAGCCGTCAACAACATCTCTTGGCAAGCGGGGGCGGAGGAGATGGAGAAGATCATGGAGAGCATGAGCCAGATGGGAGTGGCAGGAGAAGCAGAGGAATGATCATCTCGCGCAAGCAGCCTGAGAGGCGAGTGCCATGGGGGGGGGGGGGGGTATGTTGTGTTTATTTTTTGTTTTTTGTCGTTTTCCTTTGTAGCAAGTTCTACCCCTCGCTGGTTGGGCCAGGAGGTTTTGACAAGGGAAATCCCCCCCATTAGATGGATGAAGTTATTTTGCTTATATGATTAGTACGTTGCCATCGAGATGTCCTCCTCACTCCAGGCTCTCACCAGCTAGGTGGGTCGAATGATCCTCGGATGGGTAAGTTCAACGCCGAGATGTCCTCCTCACTCCAGGCTCTCACTAGCTGGGTGGGTCGAATGATCCTCGGAAGGAAGAGCTTGCCATCGAGATGTCCTCCTCACTCCAGGCTCTCACTAGCTGGGTGGGTCGAATGATCCTCGGATGGGTAAGTTCAACGCCGAGATGTCCTTCTCACTCCAGGCTCTCACTAGCTGGGTGGGTCGAATGATCCTCGGAAGGAAGAGCTTGCCATCGAGATGTGCTCCTCACTCCAGGCTCTCACTAGCTGGGTGGGTCGAATGATCCTCGGATGGGTAAGTTCAACGCCGAGATGTCCTCCTCACTCCAGGCTCTCACTAGCTGGGTGGGTCGAATGATCCTCGGAAGGAAGAGCTTGCCATCGAGATGTCTTCCTCACTCTAGGCTCTCACTAGCTGGGTGGGTCGAATGATCCTCGGATGGGTAAGTTCAACGCCGAGATGTCCTCCTCACTCCAGGCTCTCACTAGCTGGGTGGGTCGAATGATCCTCGGAAGGAAGAGCTTTCCATCGAGATGTCCTCCTCACTCCAGGCTCTCACTAGCTGGGTGGGTCGAATGATCCTCAGATGGGTAAGTTCAACGCCGAGATGTCCTCCTCACTCCAGGCTCTCACTAGCTGGGTGGGTCGAATGATCCTCGGATGGGTAAGTTCAACGCCGAGATGTCCTCCTCAATCCAGGCTCTCACTAGCTGGGTGGGTCGAATGATCCTCGGAAGGAAGAGCTTGCCATCGAGATGTCCTCCTCACTCTAGGCTCTCACTAGCTGGGTGGGTCGAATGATCCTCGGATGGGTAAGTTCAACGCCGAGATGTCCTCCTCACTCCAGGCTCTCACTAGCTGGGTGGGTCGAATGATCCTCGGAAGGAAGAGCTTGCCATCGAGATGTCCTCCTCACTCCAGGCTCTCACTAGCTGGGTGGGTCGAATGATCCTCGGATGGGTAAGTTCAACGCCGAGATGTCCTCCTCACTCCAGGCTCTCACTAGCTGGGTGGGTCGAATGATCCTCGGATGGGTAAGTTCAACGCTGAGATGTCCTCCTCACTCCAGGCTCTCACCAGCTGGATGGGTCAAACGTGCCTCGGGGGCGAGGTTCTGCCCCCCTCGATGGATATTTGGGCTTCGAATTTTCTTTCCGAGGTTGTGCCAACCTCGCAAAGAGCGGGGATTGTGTACAACCCCCATATCCATCGAGTGAGGCACAACGTGGAGGGCCGCCGAGACGTGTCTGTACAACCCTATATCCGCTGAGTAGGTTGCCAGGACCCAAGAGTGCATCAGGGCCACGTCTGCAGTATGATCCAAGACAGGGAGAGCGGTAGAGGCAGAAACCTCCTGCTCACCCAGCTGGAGTAAGAGGCAAGTGAGGGGGCGAGTGGAGGAGGGGCGGGTGCCCCCCCTCTCGCCCGCGCCCAGCTAGGGGCGAGAGGAGGAGGGGCGGGTGCCCCCCCCCCCCTCTCGCCCTCGCCCAGCTAGGGGCAAGAGGAGGAGGGGCGGGTGCCCCCCCTCTCGCCCGCGCCCAGCTAGGGGAGAGAGGAGGAGGGGCGGGTGCCCCCCCTCTCGCCCTCGCCCAGCTAGGGGCGAGAGGAGGAGGGGCGGGTGCCCCCCCCCCCTCTCGCCCGCGCCCAGCTAGGGGCGAGAGGAGGAGGGGCAGGTGCCCCCCCCCCCTCTCGCCCGCGCCCAGCTAGGGGCGAGAGGAGGAGGAGCGGGTGCCCCCCCTCTCGCCCGCGCCCAGCTAGGGGCGAGTGGAGGAGGGGCGGGTGCCCCCCCTTTCGCCCTCGCCAGGCTAGGGGCGAGTGGAGGAGGGGGGTCGACCACCTCTCTCGCCCCCGACCCTGGTAAGGGGGAAGACCCTTGGTCTCGCCCCACCCCAGCGAGGAGGCTCGCCGAGCTCCGCGAGGTAACCCCTCTCGCCCAGTTCCAGAGGAGGGGCGGTTGGTCTGCGTTTAGTATCCCAGAACAGCGGGATTTGGCTATTTGCAGTCCAATTTTGGCTATTCGCAGTCCATATCCGAGGGTATTTTGGTAATCTGGCAGATCAGTTTTTGGCTATTTGCAGCCCAACTTGGAAAACCTATAAATAGACCCTAAGGGGCATCAAAGGGGGGGACTTCTAGATTTCCAAATTTTGGATCTTCTTCTTCCCTTAGAGCTCTCCTTTGGTGCTTCTGGTTCAGCATTGGCTAGGGAGGGGAAGATCTCTCAGGTCTGCCGGGTGTGAGGTGGGACCTCCTTGCTGTAGCCCAGGGTCCGTTTCCAAGTCCAAGTGCTCTTGCCTAGAGAGTTGGCTCGAGAGAAGTAGGTGTGAGACCACCCCTTTTTTGGGACCCCGAACTCCACGGAGACCGAGTAGTCGGTTTCAACAAGCAGAGTATCTCGAAGATGGGTGTCTAGATCTATCAGACCTCTGTGGAGTGAACTCAGCTGCTGGTGTAGGCACATCATCAACGATGTCCTTTGTATGCTCTCCATCAATAATGACATCAGGATCTAGAAGTGTTTCAGTACCTTGTACTAGCCCAGGCTCGGCGGCCTCCTCGATGTTATCACTTCCAACCACTGGAGACTCTGCATCAATGCGAGAGTCAGTCTTCTCAATATTCTCAGGATCAACAATAGTTTGATCCTCACAAAATATAGCGTCACGGCTGCATACAAGTTTCTTCTCAACCAGATCAAAGAACTTGTAGCCAAACTCGCTGCTGTGTCCATATCTCAAAAATATGCACTGATGGGTCTTGGAATCCAACTTTGATCTTTCATCCCAAGGGACACACACAAAGGCTTTGCACCCAAAGACCCTCAAGTGACTACACGAAGGGTCCTTTCCGTACTATACCCTATCAGTAACATCCTCCTGTAATGCATAACTCGAAGATATATTGATGACGCGTGCAGCTGTGTATAAAGCCTCACCCCCAAAACATGTCAGTAGCTTTGACTCAGACTGCTTGCACCTCACCCTCTCCATCAAGGTCCTATTCATTCTTTCAGTCACGACATTCAACTGTGGCGTCTTGGGTGGAGTCTTTTCATGCCTGATCCCTTCCTCTCTACAGTACTCTTCAAAGAGACCAATATACTCTCCCTCATTGTTGGATCTGATGCACTTTAGCTTCTTCCAGGATTGCCTCTCCACCTCAGCATGAAATTTCCAAAAAGTATCGAGAACCTCATCTTTGGTCTTAATAGCATAGACCCAAAGTTTTCTCGAATAATCATCAATGAACGTCACGAAGTAAGAAGTTCTTCCTCTTGTCTGGACCTTCAAAGGCCCACAAACATCAGTGTGTACGAGCTCCATCGGCTCGAATCTTCTGGTGGAAGTGTGACTCTGGAATGATACTTTATTATGCTTCCTATCCATGCAATGGTCACATCTCTCTAACTGATTTACACAGATAGATCAGAGATCATCAATTTTGTGGAGAGACATCCCAAACACTTCTAGCTAATGTGACTCAGTCTTCTGTGTCATAGGGATGTGGATGCCCCATCTCTAATGGTGTTGGCCTGAGCAGCTTCAGGTCTCCCCTCCATGTAGTATAAGTCAGTCTCTCTATAACATCTGACCACTACTAGCGACCCCTTGATTAGCTTCCAAAAATTTCCACCAAAAACACTTATATGTCCATCATCACCTAGTTTCCCAACTGAAATTAGGTTGAAGCGGATGTCAAGTACATGTCACACATCTCTTAGGATCATCAATCCTCCAATGCTCATCTTCAGGTGCATATCTCCTCTTCCAATGACTTTAAACATGTCATCATTGCCCATCCTAAGCACCCTACAATCGTGAGTAGTGTATGTGACAACTAACTCCCTGCTGTGGGAGACATGTGCAGAAGCACCCGAATCAACAATCCAACTTCGGTCATCATAAGAGAGTGCAGTTGTGACGTCATCTCCAACAATAGTGACATCCTCCTCTTCAGTAGATATAATAGCTGCAGTGTGACTCTTCTTCCTATCGTCCGTAGCCACTCATTTCATCCTCTTATCATTCTTCAAAGAATAACAGAACTTATGAATATGCTCATTCTTATGACAATAGTAACACTCCACGTTTTGATAACATGATTTAGACATCCCCTGCTTTGTCCCCTCTCGCTCTTCCTTTCTCTACTCGTGTTCCTGCCTCTCCCCCTGAGCTCAGTGTAGAGGATGTCAGCTCATGAAGAATAACTTGATATCCCTTGAGACTTTCTTCTCACCTCTTCGTTCAGGATGCCACTCTTGGCAATCTCCATAGTAATGATGCCCCCGGGAGAGGAGTTGATTAGAGAAACTCTAACCATCTCCCAAGAGTCTGGAAGATACTTCAGCAACCATAGTGCGTTGACCTCATCCTCGAAGGTCACCTTCATAACAGTAAGTTGATCAATAATATCTTGGAAGTCGTTCACATGATCTAAGATAGATGAGTCATCTCAATACTTGAACTCTCCAAGCTTCTTCAATAGATATAGCTTGTTGATGCTAGTGCTCTTGGCATACAACGTATACAAGGTCTTCCAAAAAATCTTCGCATCAACGATGCTTAAAACATGGTTGTGGACGTTCGGCTCCACGAACCGTCTGAAGAATCCACATAGCTTCTGGTGCTCCACCTTCCACTTTTTGAGATCCATATATTTGGGCATCTCCTCAAAGATGGGAATATGTCATTCCTTGACATAAATGATATCTCTCATGAGTAAATGCCACTGATGGAAATTTGCGTCGTTTAATTTTTACCATTTGCTCAGAACCTGAACCTGAAGTAGACTTCATCGTGCTCTGTCAATTGATCGGACTGACCTCAGTTCTCTGAGCCAATTATTTTAAAGAAAGCAATCAAAGAGGATAGGGAGCAGACCAATAGTCGTCACCTACCGCACCCGATCACCAACCTGAAATATTCAATCGGCTCGTCTCAAATCTCAAACAGGTCAGCCCGATTATAATAATGAATCTCTCTCTCTAATACCACTTGTTGGGCTAGAGAGAGCGCAAGCCCGACCAGAGCACCTGCAAATTAGTTCGAGCAAGTACATGCATGACTGCTTAGCGGTATGCCGATACACAACCAAAACACACAACACAAAATAACAACAATAAAAGTGATACACATATTTAACGTGGAAACCCAATAGGGTGAAAACCACGGGACTATCGGAGTCCAACCAGGAAAGCCGCCACTAAACATGTATAAAACAAATAGGCAAATACCAGGCTTTCCCTCCCCGATCCACACATGATCTTCACCAACTTTGCACCACACAGTATTACACAATAAATAGTAGCAAAAAAATTGCAAGTTACCGACGGTGGCAGGCGAGACGGATTACACAAATTCTCTCCAAGATGCCTTTTCAAATTCTTGCCCAAATCTGCTCTAGATCCAATCTGTGTAGCAAAGTCTTCCTCGTCAACGTCGCAGAGACGTCCGAAAACTCTCCCCAAACTAAAACTGACTGCCACAAAAGCCTTTCAAGAAATCTTTCAATGCTTGAGTTTGGAGAGAAGTGAATGTCTTACCCCTCCTCCTTCATGCCTATTTATAAGGCCAAAATCAAGGAGGTAGAGGTGGTAGATGGCATATGGATGAAGCTTCCCTCGGTCAAAACCACACGTCAAATGTCATGAAATTTCCATTGGGCACTTTCCAGAAGCTTCATTCAAGAGCACATGTTGGTTTCATAGTCAAAGATGGCTACCCCTTTTCATACTTGGCATGAAACACATGCTTGAAAAGCATGGTCAAAGGCGGATAACCGCTTTCCCATTTAGGAGAAAATTATCTCATCACCCGGCCGCGGGTTCCACACGTTTGGAGGGGCTGCGGCTGGGCGGTGGGGATCCCCCGCTGCTAAAAATGACGAAAACCCCGTAAATTTCATCCGCACGGCCATCGCGCGAAACGAGGCCCTCACCTAAGAAACTTCATTCACTTCCATGTTCAAAACTAGTTTTCGTGGCGGTCATAATCGTTGTCTTGCGAAACATACACTTTATGGCGACGGTGTTTTTGTCCAAACTCACGGGTAAAATCTCCATAGGAGCCTTAGTTTGAACGAAATAATTTATGGGTGGTTTAAATATGTGAGATCAAATAATATGTGATTAAATTAATCAATTAGCTTGCCAACATGGCGGATCCGGGTAGTTCGGTTATGCTCGTCGGAGCCTGGGCGGCCAGTGGTGGTTGGCCGCCTCGCATGAAAAATGGATGTTCTCAAGAATCAGCAAATTTTTTTAGGAAGCTTCGTCTTGTTGATACGAGTTTGCCTATGCTGGCAGTTTCTCGATGGAAGTCAAGAGCTCTAACAATCCCCGGTGGAAGATTCGCTATAGGATTTTTCGAGAGCTACCTAACGCCGCTTTGTGAAAATTTGGTTGAGCGGCTTATGAGATATGCGATTCCGAAGTTTCAAACGGGGTATTTTGGGAGGAAGAAGGAGAAAAGGGGGCACCCATGGGATCGATCAGAGGGTCGTGCCGTCCCTTTCGGGCCTTTTTGACGGTAGGAGTCCATCCGAATTGAAGGACGGCGATGGAGACCGCCTCATCTTACAATACCAAACACTATGGTGCAAGTCGTATCGGTCAGTAGGGATGTTTGGGCCGGGCCGGTTTGCTTCGGGCCAAAAGTCTCGTTGTGCCTTCCGACGTCTGTTTGACGTGTCAAATTAGCTCAGAATTGAATGAAATTCGGCTCGTTGGAACCGTGTCGTAGAGCTGGCTACACTTGTCTCCATGATTGATCCAACCACTTTGAATAATGTAAATTATTCAAATATAAAGAGGAGGAGGAATAAAGTTTTAAGATATAGAATTATTATGCACAATTGAGAATCATTGAATGCACGGTGTGCAGGGAGAGCACGTGTAGCAATTGAATTACTGACATTGCCAACCGGATTTTATGTACAAGATCAAAGCATGTGGATAAAAATTGATTTAATTATCATACAAATAAATAATGTCAGAGAAAAATTTGAAGCGCCATCCTCAAAGTTTGTAGTTTGACACAGGCGGGCAGTCACAATACTTGAAGAAAATCCCGTTTCTATGACTGGCTCCGTTTGGCGCGGCGGTGACAAACTGTCGTTCGTGAATTCCTGACCTCACTTTAGGAGAAAAACTCAAGAGTCAAACGGAGCCTCAATCAATCTATGGTTCTGTTTGAGAACCCGGCCCGGTGGCTGGCCGGGGAGGAGACAGAAAATGCCCTGTTAGAATTGAAGTGAGCTAGCGCCAGCGCTAGCTCATACTCGCCACCCCCTTGTTTTGCCTATAAATAGAGGGGTACCCCCCTCTAAATAAAAATCGATTCTGGAACTGGCGAGTATCATCAACTTTAAGCGAGTTAGAGATACCAGAGCGCCACCAGGCGAGCATCGGACTTGGAGTAAGTTCGGCAGGCGAGCATCGGACTTGGAGTAAGTTCGGCCAGCTCCCTTGAGCGAGTAGTAGAGATACCGCCGGCGCTAGTGCTAGCGCGCGCGGTAGCGACAAGAGGCGAAGAGGCGAGCAGCGAGCTTGCGAGTAGCTGGGAGTGCGAGTACCTACTCGGGAGATAGCGCCCGACGCTAGTGATAGCGCTCGCGCTAGCGAGTATTGGAGGAAGCGGCGCGTGTCGAGCGTGCGAGAAGCTTGGAGTGCGAGCAGCGAGCTTGCAAGTAGCAGAGCTAACGCCCGGCGCTAGCGATACCGCCGGCGGTAGCGAGGAGCGAGCTTCTGTAGCGAGGAGCGAGTATTGGAGCGAGTATCACCTGCGCGGTGTGCTCCGGAGGAGAAGCGGACCTTGTCCGTGACCAAGTTCTTACCTTCTATTGGCTGTTGTGATTCAACAAGAAGAATGTGGCGCGGCTACAATTCCTGGAGAATGAGTTGGCGAAGTCGACTCAAGGCGAGATGACGATATTCACCTTCTTCCTGAAGGTGAAGAACCTATATGGGGAGATCTCGGCCTTGGATCCTGAAGAGCCAATCTCAGAGGCGAAGTTGAAGCGTCACATACTCCGAGGCTTGAGGAGGGAGTATGTCCCCTTCGTTACTTCCGTGCAAGGATGGGCTACTCAGCCCTCCCTTCTGGAGCTAGAGAACCTGCTATCGTCACAGGAGAGCTTGGCGAAGCAGATGGCGGGAGTATCCATCTCAGGTGGAGATGGCGAGGCCTTGTTCTCAGGAAAGAGGAGATCCTGAGACAAGAGAAAGAAGAACTCCGGAGATGGACCTTCAACGTCCTCTCAGGGAGATGGGAGGAAGTTCCTCCCTGCGCACGATGAGAAGGGGAGATCCCTTTGCTTTGCCTGTAAGAAGTATGGACATATGGCAAAGGACTGCCAGTCTAATCTAAAGGCCGGTCATGCTGCTAACAAGGAGGGAGATCACCAGAGAGGTGGAGGAAGAGGTGGAGGTCACTAGGGCGGTGAGAGGGGGGACAATTGTTTCCTGGCAGAGATGACGACAACGTCAGTCGATGTCTTAGCCTCCATCAACCTCGAGAACGACTGGATAGTGGATTCCGGTTGCGGGCATCATCTCACAGGAGATATGTCCAAGTTCAACTCCTTGAAAGCATATGAAGGGACGGATGCTATCATCACTGCGGATGATACGGTACATCCTGTGGAGCGAGAAGGGAAGGTGTCCCTTGGGAGTAGAGAGAAGCCAGTGACACTGAAGAGTGTGTATCACGTGCCTGGCATGAAGAAGAACCTCTTCTCGGTGGCTAACATCGTGGATGCTGGATACCACGTGCTGCTTGGACCGAAGGAGGTGAAGTTCTTGAAGAACCTATCGTCTGTCGATGCTGACGTCACGCTCACCGGGAGAAGGGTGAAGGATTTGTATGTTCTGTCTGTAAATGCCTACGTGGACAAGATGAAGACAAACGACAGCGCTGTGATCTGGCATGAAAGGCTGGGTCCTGTGGGGATGGACAAGCTGAAGATGATGGCGGCAAAGGGCCTAGTGAGTGGCCTGCCTCATCTCTCTTCCTACGGCGACGGCCATGTGTGCGACGGATGTCAATATGGAAAGTCACATCGACTTCCATTTGACTAGTCGGGGACCAGGTGTAAGGCACCTCTTGAGTGCGTACATGCTGACGTGATGGGTTCGTGCGCCACCCTTACTTATGGAGGCAATAAGTATGTGCTGGTTCTGGTGGATGACTACACCCGCTATACGTGGGTATACTTTCTGAGAGAGAAATCAGAAGTCTTCAACAAGTTCCTCGAGTGGAAGGAGCTTGTGGAGGGGAGGCTGGACCGCAGAGTTAAGAAGCTGAGAAGCGACAATGGAGGGGAGTTTACCTCCAATGAGTTTGCTTTTTTCTGCAGGAGGTTCGACATTCGGCGGGAGCTCTCCTGCGCTCACACCCCGCAGCAGAATGGGGTGACAGAGAGGAAGATCCGCCATCTGGTGGAGACTACCAGGAGTTGGCTACATGCCAAGAGCATTCACAAGGCCTTATGGGCGGAGGGAATGACGTGCGCTACTCATGTGATCAACAGGATACCTCTGAGTCCTAACAGGATGGTGTCTCCACACCAGCTCATGTTCGGGGAGAAGCCCAATGTGGGTCACATGAAGGTGTTCGGTTCTACCTGCTTCGTGCACGTCCCGGACGCTCATAGAACAAAGTTGGAGCCGAAAGCGAGGAAGTGTATCTTCATCGGCTACGATGAGCGGAAGAAGGGGTGGAAGTGCATGGATCCGCAGACCCACAAGTTCGTCGTCTCGCGCGACGTAGTGTTTGACGAACTGGTCTCATACCAGGGAGTCTCTTCCGTGGAGCTGCCAGAGAGTGGAGAAGCTAGCAGGGAAGAGGAGTGGGTCACTGAGGACCCTACTGTGGAGTTGGAGTTATCTCCAAGTGCTCCATCGCCATCTGGCTCGGGAGGAGCTTCTGGCTCAGGGGGAGCTACGAACTCAAAAAGCAGGGAGAGCACCGCTTCAGGAGGAGTTCAGAGAGGAGCTCAGAGAGGAGCTCAACCAGAGGAGTCTACTGGAGTGGTAGATAGTGGTCAAGCCTTGAGGAGGTCGAAGAGGACGACCGTCCCGCCTGCTCGCTATAAGGAGGGGAACTTCGTGAGTTTGGTTTCCTGCTTCTTCGCAGGACCACTCGATGAGAGGGAACCTGCCTGCTTTGAGGATGCTGCTGGCATCAAGGAGTGGAACGCGGCCATGATCGAGGAGATGGAGGCCCTTGAGAAGAATGAGACATGGGACCTGGTTCCCATGGTGGAGGGCATCAAACCTGTCACCTGCAAATGAGTGTACAAGGTTAAGAAGAGAGCTGATGGAGAAGTGGAGCGGTACAAGGCGAGGCTTGTCGCTCGAGGCTTCTATCAAACCTACGGAGAGGACTACGAGGAGACATTTAGTCATGTCGCAAAGATGACGTCGGTGAGGACGATCATCGCTCTGGAGGCGTGCCGAGGTTGGAAGCTGTGGCAGCTTGATGTGAAGAATGCGTTCCTGTATGGAGAGATTGACAAGGACATATTCATGGTGCAACCGCTGGATACGTGTCTAAGTCTCATCCACATCATGTCTGCAAGCTGAAGAAGGCCCTCTACGGGCTGAAACAGGCGCCGAGAGCCTGGTATGGGAAGATTGCGGAGTACTTGCAGTTCTGCGGCTACGATGCCTCAGACTCAGACTCCAGCATGTTCGTGAAGAAGAGTGGAGGTCTTCACGTGCTGGTGCTGCTATACGTCGACGACATGATCGTGACAGGGAACAACCCTGAGGAGGTCGCGGCGCTGAGACAGCAGCTTTCCATACGATTTGAGATGAAGGATCTCGGTGAACTGCACCATTTCCTTGGCCTCCAAGTTGAGAAGAGAAGAGGCGGGCTGTATGTATCCCAGAGGGCGTATGCCGAGAGGATCGTCGAAAGATTCGGCATGAAGGAGGGGAAGAGCAGCTCCGTTCCTCTGGAGGCTGGGCTGAAGCTTCGGAAGGAAGAAGTGAGGATTCTTCCTGATCCGAAGATCTTTCGGGCACTGATGGGGAGTCTTATCTACCTGACTATCACGAGGCCGGACATCGCCTTTGCTGTCGGCCGAGTTAGTCGGTATATGCAGGAGCCGCGGAAGCCTCATCTGGAGGCAGCCAAAGGGATACTGAAGTACGTGAAGGGCACCCTTGAGATGAGGTTGTCCTATGAAGAGAAGTCTGACTTCAAGCTGCATGGGTACACGGATGCAGACTACGGAGGTGACGCTGATGATCGCAAGTCGACATCAGGTTACGTGTTCTTGTGTGGAGCAGCTGCTATCTCGTGGTGTAGCAAGAAGCAAGACTCTATTTCCCTTTCTACCACGGAGGCCGAGTACAAGGCGTCGTCCTTAGCAGCTCAGGAGTGTGTCTGGCTAAGGAGACTAGTGGAGGATGTGGACGAGGAGGTCAGCGGACCTACTGTGCTACGTGGGGACAACGAGAGTGCATTGAAACTGGTAACCAATCCAGTTTATCATGCAAGGACCAAGCACATAGAGATCGAGCATCACTTCATCAGAGAGAAGGTGCTGGGTGGCTTGATCGCTGTGGAGTATGTGTGGAGTGAAGAGAACCTTGCGGATATATTCACGAAGTCCCTATCTGCGGGGCCGTTCAGGAGGCTTCGCTCATTGCTTGGAGTTGTTCCCGGAGCTCACTTCAAGGGGGAGTGTTAGAATTGAAGTGAGCTATAGCCAGCGCTAGCGCTAGCGCCAGCGCTAGCTCATACTCGTCACCCACCTTGTTTTGCCTATAAATAGAGGGGTACCCCCCTCTAAATAAAAATCGATTCTGGAACTGGCGAGTATCATCAACTTTGAGCGAGTTAGAGATACCAGAGCGCCACCAGGCGAGCATCGGACTTGGAGTAAGTTCGGCAGACGAGCATCGGACTTGGAGTAAGTTCGGCCAGCTCCCTTGAGCGAGTAGCGAGTAGTAGAGATACCGCCGGCGCTAGTGCTAGCGCGCGCGGTAGCGACAAGAGGCGAAGAGGCGAGCAACGAGCTTGCGAGTAGCTGGGAGTGCGAGTACCTACTCGGGAGATAGCGCCCGGCGCTAGTGATAGCGCTCGCGCTAGCGAGTATTGGAGGAAACGGCGCGTGGCGAGCGTGCGAGAAGCTTGGAGTGCGAGCAGCGAGCTTGCGAGTAGCAGAGCTAACGCCCGGCGCTAGCGATACCGCCGGCGGTAGCGAGGAGCGAGCTTCTGTAGCGAGGAGCGAGTATTGGAGCGAGTATCACCTGCGCGGTGTGCTCCGGAGGAGAAGCGGACCTGTCCGTGACCAAGTTCTTACCTTCTATTGGCTGTTGTGATTCAAGTTGGATGCAACTTGTATTCAGCCGTGTTCAGTTGTAACTAGCTACCAAAATTAGTATTGTGAAAGCTTGTGTTCATCTTTGGTGTCCTTATTCTCCTGTTGGTTGACGTGTTCTTCCGACTTCAAAATATTTCACATGCCCGTCCGCAATGGTCGGGTGGTGCTCCGCAGGCCAGCGGCGAAACGCCGAGTTTGCCCCCTTTCACGCCGACCGTCCTCAAAGGGAGCTCGCGCAAACTTCCCAAACAACGTCTCTATCGGTGGCTTCGTGCATCACACCTTTATTTCCAGATTCTAAAAAACTTTGTTTTATCTATCGTTTCATGTATTATCTTTCACATATTTGTTCACCAGCAGTCTTTGCAGCCGTCTTTGCATGAGTTAAGGGTGCGTTTGGCGTGGCTTATTTGCTCCGATGAGGTTGGACAAAAACGTCATTGTCATAGAATGTATGTTTGGTATGACAAATGTTACAACCGTTACCTAAAAAGAAACTAGTTTGGGGCATATGATTTTGTTATGACAATGACGTTTTTGTCCAACCTCACCGGAGCAAATAAGCCGCGCCAAACACAGCTTTAGTCTGTGCTTGATTGTTTCAGGAATCCCTAAATCCTATAACTTGTGTGTATTCAACTTGCACTTGTTTTTGCTGAAATGTTCCATTAGTCTATTCATCCTCTCTTTAGAATTTTCACATTTCAATGGATATCATAGTCAACTTAATCATTAAAAGATTAACATATTGATTAATCTAGATCTGAATCTGAGAATAATATTCTAATTAACAAACAAATATGGGCCCGAATTTGGTGCGTTGAACGCACCTAATATTAGGTGCGTTGAACGGCCAAGATATTCAACATCTTTTAAAATGAAAATCAACGGTTATGATACGGTCGTATCATATGGTCGTGCATACAGTTGTGATACGGTCGTGCATACAACTGTGATACGGTTGTATTTCCAAAGTTAATACGACCGTATCACAACCGTTGATCAAGGATGCTGAATATCTTGGGCGTTGAACGCACCTAATATTAGGTGCGTTTAACGCACCTAATATTAGGTGCGTTTAACGCAACAAAAAAATTCCACAAACATGTGAGTATTGCATAGTATGGATATTTTGTCACAACTGTTGGTGTTATATTTGATATATAACAGATCTGAGGCTTAACGGGTTCCGTACGAATACCGGGATATCCGTTACCTGTTCTAAACCTAGGGTTTGCCTATAAAACCCAAGCTAGGGGCAACAGGTAGGCGGTTCCACTTAGACCACCACCCGGGATGCTTCGAGCAACCGTCACATTCTCGAAGTGAAACCCTAGCCGCTCCTTGATCTCGTACGTCCGCCCCCAAGGAGGAACCGCTCGGAACCCGCGCTACCT
The DNA here is from genome assembly GCA_033032865.1 of Dactylorhiza incarnata. NCBI lineage: Eukaryota > Viridiplantae > Streptophyta > Magnoliopsida > Asparagales > Orchidaceae > Dactylorhiza > Dactylorhiza incarnata. Next base: position 687,485 of record JAWHQI010000434.1, read on the forward strand.
CCTGGCTCGTCCGCCGCCGCTGCCGCCTGGCTCGTCCACCGCCGCTGCCGCCTGGCTCGTCCGCCGCCGCTGCCGCTTGGCTCGTCCGTCGTCGCTGCCGCCTGGCTCGTTCGCCGGCGTTGGAGGAGAAGGACGCAGTTATGATACCATATCAAGAGAAGTACCTTAGGTATTCCTTCATTTCTGTGAACAGCCACCTCCTCTACGCCTTTTCTACAATTCATGTTTACCACATATGGCTTCATCAAAATGGAAGGCGGGCGTTGTGCACGTGCAAGCGACGTTGACTTTTAGGGTTCCGATCATGCCCCTCAGAGCTCTCAGCTGTCTTTTCTATCAAAACCAGATCCTCGGGGTCCTCGGGGATACTATTGGGAGTCCTCGGGGATACTATTGGGAGTCTTCTCTTCACAAACGAAAAGTTTGGGATCCTCTCTCAAATCTTTTTGGGCCCCGTTCGTTAGGTCGGAATTGAAACATTGGAATTGGAATTCAATTGGTAATTCCAATTTCGTCGTTCGGCAATCCAAAAAATTCGTGGGAATTGGAATTCAATTGAATTCTCATGGGAATTCACTATAGAGGAAACACCCCCCCCCCCCCCCCCCCCCAAATTCCGACCTCTCGAGGTCTTCATTCACGATTCCGACATTTTCCATAGAGTGCTCTCGTACTATGCTCCCGCGAACGAAGGCGAATGGGGCATACCTCCAGCGACGCTCTTCTCCGACGAAGCTCTTCTCCGACGAAGCTCTTCTCCGACGAAGCTCTTCTCCGACGATAGTATCTCCGACGACTTCTCTGGCAACATCCTCCACGCGCTTCTTCTCCCTCTCACAAGCATGCTTTTACACATGCAGTTACCTCCTCAATTTTCAACTATGCTGAATTTTGCTATTGATAAATCATTGAAGTCTCTTCCTGAGCTGATTTGTGGGGCTCTTTCCAATATTTTCTCACGATGTTCTTCAAATTTCATTGTTTGCACATGATTTCAGTGATATTTTGTCTCTCTTATCCAAGGTGCACCTGGTGTAATCATCTAATAGTCTTATTCACAAGTCAACTTGCACATCGACTGGGATTCCATCTAGTGAAATGGGACTTAGTACCGATGATGAACCTAAAGTTTCAAATAACCTACAGTTGTCCCCTGCCCTAGCACAATTACTGAAAATATTCGGAAAATGCATGAATTTGGTCACTTGAATGAACCTTTGGGAATCATAAACCTTACTTATGAGAATCTTGATCTTCGTAATGGAAAGTTTGTGGTGGTTGAAGAGCCTCCTTCCACTTTATTTGGTACTCATTGTTCAAACCCCATCGATGGCGTTTCTAATACATTCCCTTTTGCTTTTGCTGCAGTTTTGTCCGTGCAGCATGCATGAGAGCATTCTTTGAACTTGTTTAATTTGTGTCATTAGATCCTAGCTTAAAAAGATGATAAATATTCTTTTGAGTGCTCTCTGATTAACGATTCACAGGGGTGTCATGCATGCAAATGTATAAGAGAAGAGTAATCCCATGCTAAAGTAAAATTTGCCACTGCCCACACAAAATGGGATTGAGATCCTCTTCCTTCCACATAATTCATAACTCTAATTTCTGTGATAGAAAATCGGAGAGTTTTATCTACAGGTTTAAGAAATTGCAGGGAAAAAATTTCATGGAAATCGGATTTGTTTTCAGGAAGAGGAAAAAGATTTCAGGAAGAGGGAAAAAATCTGCAGCTTTACCAGCGCCGAGGATGGAGACGGTCGAGAACTGAGTCGACGATGGAGGAGAAGGGCGTGTGCTTCGTCGGTGTTGGAGGAGACGGTGACCTGCTTCGTCGGCGTTGGAGGAGACAGTGACTTGCTTCGTCGGCGTTGGAGGAGACGGTGACCTTCACCGCCGGCGTTGGAAGAGACGGTGACCTGCTTCGTCGGCGTTGGAGGAGAAGGACGCAAGCTTCTCGTTGGAGATGGCGGAGAAAAACCTAGCGGGAGCTCGACGAGGGAAAATCGTTGAAGGCGAGAAAGGAAAATCGTTGAAGGCGAGAAAGGAAAAACCTAGCGGGAGCTCGATGTTAGAGTTTGTGAAGTGAGCTGTCGCCCAGGCGACAGTGGATGTCGCCCAGCGACAGCTGGCGAGTATCATACTCGCCGCCGAGTAGGCATTTGCCTATAAATAAAGGGGCACCCCCCCCTAAAGAGTAACTATTTCTGAAAGTGGCGAGTAGAGGCTTCAGAAGTGGCGAGTATCATCAACTCTGAGCGAGTTAGAGATACCAGAGTGCTACCCGGCGAGCATCGGACTTGGAGTAAGTTCGGCAGGCGAGCATCGGACTTGGAGCGAGTTCGGCGAGCTCCCTTGAGCGAGTAGCGAGTAGAGGAGATATCGCCCGACGACAGTGGATATCGCCCAGGCGACAGCGAGAAGGAGAGGAAGCGCGCGCGACGAGCGTGCGAGTATCCTGGAGTGCGAGCAGTGAGCTTGCGAGTATCTGGAGGCGAGCAGCGAGCTTGCGAGGATCCGAGATATCGCCCAGGCGACAGTCGATATCGCCCGGCGACAGCGAGGAGCGAGTATCACCATCCTGGTGTGCTCGGGAGGAGAAGCGGACCTTGTCCGTGACCAAGTTCTTTACTTCTATTGGCTGTTGTGATTCAAGTTGGATGCAACTTGTATTCAGCCGTGTTTATTTGTAATTTAGTTGCCTAGTTGGAATATAAACCTTCTTTGTCCATTGGTGGTTCTCTTGATTGGTAGCAGACCCAAAAATTTAACATGGTATCAGAGGAGGGAGGTTGCTGAAGCAGCGCCTGCTATCAAAGTTCAAGGTTGTCTTCCAAGATGGACGGTGGAGGAGGTTATGTGAGAGGATTAGACATTGAGCTGCTTACTCAAACCAACTACAAGAAGTGGATGTCTTGTATGGAGATCTACCTTCTTGGAGAAGATCTCTGGGAGGTTGTTGGTGGTGGGGAGCAAGAGGAAGTTATAGCTGCCGACGATAATGGTCCAGCTGTGAGAGCGTGGAGGAAGACCAACGCCAAGGCGGAGTTCACCTTGAAGAGAGCCATATCACCTGACTTGTTCGACCACATCATTGGTTGCAAGTCAGCGTCTGCGATCTGGATAGCCCTCGATGGGTTATTCAACAAGAAGAATGTGGCGCGGCTACAATTCCTGGAGAATGAGTTGGCGAAGTCGACTCAAGGCGAGATGGCGATATACACCTTCTTCCTGAAGGTGAAGAACCTATGCGGGGAGATCTCGGCCTTGGATCCTGAAGAGAGAATCTCAGAGGCGAAGTTGAAGCGGCACATACTCCGAGGCTTGAGGAAGGAGTATGTCCCCTTCATTACTTCCGTGCAACGATGGGCTATTCAGCCCTCTCTTCTGGAGCTAGAGAACCTGCTGTCGTCACAGGAGAGCTTGGCGAAGCAGATGGCGGGAGTATCCATCTCAGGAGGAGATGACGAGGCCTTGTTCTCAGGAAAGAGGAGATCCTGGGACAAGAGAAAGAAGAACCCCGGAGAGGGACCTTCAACGTCCTCTCAGGGAGATGGGGGGAAGTTTCTTCCTGCCCGTGACGAGAAGGGGAGATACCTTTGCTTTGCCTGTAAGAAGTACGGGCATATGGCAAAGGATTGTCGGTCTAATCTCCTGGCCGGTCATGTTGCTGAGAAAGGTGGAGACCATCAGAGAGGTGGAGACCATCGAAGAGGTGGAGGAAGAGGTGGAGGTCACCAGGGCGGTGAGAGGGGAGACAATTGTTTCCTGGCAGAGATGACGGCAACGTCAGTCGATGTCTTAGCCTCCATCAACCTCGAGGACGGCTGGATAGTGGATTCCGGTTGCGGGCATCATCTCACAGGAGATATGTCGAAGTTTGCCTCCTCGGCAGCATATGAAGGATCGGATGCTATCATCACTGCGGATGATACGGTGCATCCAGTGGAGCGAGAAGGGAAGGTGTCCCTTGGGAGTATAGAGAAGCCAGTGACACTGAAGAGTGTCTATCATGTGCCTGGCATGAAGAAGAACCTCTTCTCAGTGGCGAACGCCGCGGATGCTGGATACCACATGCTGTTTGGACCAAAGGAGGTGAAGTTCTTGAAGAACCTATCGTCTGTTGATGCTGACGTCACGCTCACCGGGAGAAGGGTGAAGGATTTGTATGTTTTGTCTGCAAATGCCTACGTGGACAAGCTGAAGATAAACGACAGCGCTGTGATCTGGCATGAGAGGCTGGGTCATGTGGGGATGGACAAGTTGAAGATGATGGCGGCAAAGGGCCTAGTGAGTGGCCTGCCTTATCTCTCTTCCTACGGCGACGGTCATGTGTGCGACGGATGCCAATATGGAAAGTCACATCGACTTCCATTTGACAAGTCGGAGACCAGGTGTAGGGCACCTCTTGAGTGTGTACATGCTGATGTTATGGGGCTGTGCGCCACCCTTACTTATGGAGGCAATAAGTATGCGCTGGTTCTGGTGGATGACTACACCCGCTATACGTGGGTATACTTTCTGAGAGAGAAGTCAGAAGTATTCAAGAAGTTCCAAGAGTGGAAGGAACTTGTGGAGGGGAGGCTGGACCGCAGAGTGAAGAAGCTGAGAAGCGATAATGGAGGGGAGTTCACCTCCAATGAGTTTGCTTCCTTCTGCAGAAGGTTCGACATTCGACGGGAGCTCTCCTGCGCTCACACCCCTCAGCAGAATGGGGTGGCAGAGAGGAAGATCCGCCATCTGGTGGAGACTACCAGGAGTTGGCTACATGCCAAGGGAATTCCCAAGGCCTTATGGGCGGAGGGAATGGCGTGTGCCACCCATGTGATCAACCGGCTACCATTGAGTCCCAACAGGATGGTGTCTCCGCACCAGCTCATGTTCGGGGAGAAGCCCAATGTGGGTCACATGAAGGTGTTCGGTTCTACCTGCTTCGTGCACGTCCCGGACGCTCAGAGAACAAAGTTGGAGCCGAAGGCGAGGAAGTGTATCTTCATCGGCTACGATGAGCGGAAGAAGGGGTGGAAGTGCATGGATCCGCAGACTCACAGGTTCGTCGTCTCGCGCGACGTTGTGTTTGACGAACTGGTCTCATACCAGGGAGTCTCTTCTGTGGAGCTGCCGGAGAGTGGAGAAGCTAGCAGGGAAGATGAGTGGGTCGCTGAGGACCCTACTGTGGAGTTGGAGTTATCTCCAAGTGCTCCCTCGCCATCTGGCTCAGGAGGAGCTTCTGGCTCAGGGGGAGCTACGAACTCAAGAAGCAGGGAGAGCACCGCTTCAGGAGGAGTTCAGAGAGGAGCTCAGAGAGGAGCTCAAGCAGAGGAGTCTACCGGAGTGGTAGATAGTGGCCAAGCCTTGAGGAGGTCGAAGAGGACGATCGTCCCACCTGCTCGTTATAAGGAGGGGAACTTCGTGAGTCTGGTTTCCTGCTTCTTCGTAGGACCACTCGATGAGAGGGAACCTGCCTGCTTTGAGGATGCAGCTGGCATCAAGGAGTGGGACGAGGCCATGATCGAGGAGATGGAGGCCCTAAAGAAGAACGAGACATGAGACCTGGTTCCCATGGTGGAGGGCATGAAACCTGTCACCTGCAAGTGGATGTACAAGGTGAAGAAGAGGGCTGATGGAGAAGTGGAGCGGTACAAAGCGAGGCTTGTCGCTCGAGGCTTCTCACAGACCTACGGAGAGGACTACGAGGAGACCTTCAGTCCTGTAGCGAAGATGACGTCGGTGAGGACGATCATTGCCCTAGCAGCATGCAGAGGGTGGAAGCTATGGCAGCTGGACGTGAAGAACGCATTCCTATATGGGGAGATCGACAAAGACATATTCATGGTGCAACCACCTGGATACGTGTCTAAGTCCCAGCCGCGTCACGTCTGCAAGCTGAAGAAGGCCCTCTATGGGTTGAAACAGGCGCCGAGAGCCTGGTATGGAAAGATTGCGGAGTACCTGTAGTTTTGCGGCTACGATGCCTCCGATTCAGACTCCAGCATGTTCGTGAAGAAGGATGGAGGTCTTCACGTGCTAGTGCTGCTATACGTCGACGACATGATCGTGACAGGGAACAACCCTGAGGAGGTCGCGGCGCTGAGAGAGCAGCTTTCCATACGCTTCGAGATGAAGGAGCTTGGCGAACTGCACCATTTCCTTGGCCTCCAAGTAGAGAAGAGAAGAGGCGGACTGGATGTTTCCCAGAGGGCGTATGCCGAGAGGATCGTCGAAAGATTCGGCATGAAGGAGGGGAAGAGCAGTTCCGTTCCTCTGGAGGCGGGGCTGAAGATTCGGAAGAAAGAAGGGAGGATTCTTCCTGATCCGAAGATCTTTCGGGCACTGGTGGGGAGTCTTATATACTTGACTATCAAAAGACCGGACATCGCCTTTGCTGTCGGCCGAGATAGTCGGTATATGCAGGAGCCGCGGAAGCCTCATCTGGAGGCAGCCAAGGGGATTCTCAAGTATGTGAAGGGCACCCTTGAGATGGGATTGTCCTATGAGGAGAAGTATGACTTCAAGCTGCACGGGTACACGGATGCAGACTACGGAGGTGACGCTGATGATCGCAAGTCGACATCAGGTTACGTGTTCTTGTGTGGAGCAGCTGTTATCTCGTGGTGTAGCAAGAAGCAGTACTCCATTTCCCTTTCTACCACGGAGGCCGAGTACAAGGCGTCGTCCTTAGCAGCTCAGGAGTGCGTCTGGCTAAGGAGACTAGTGGAGGATGTGGACGAGGAGGTCAGCGGACCTACTGTGCTACGTGGGGACAATGAGAGTGCATTGAAACTGGTAACCAATCCAGTGTGTCATGCGAGGACCAAACACATAGAGATCGAGCATCACTTCATCAGAGAGAAGGTGCTGGGTGGCTTGATCGCTGTGGAGCATGTGCGGAGTGAAGAGAACCTGGCAGATATATTCACGAAGCCCCTATCTGCGGGGCCGTTCCGGAGGCTTCGCTCATTGCTTGGAGTTGTTCCCAGAGTTCACTTCAAGGGGGAGTGTTAGAGTTTGTGAAGTGAGCTGTCGCCCAGGCGACAGTGGATGTCGCCCAGCGATAGCTGACGAGTATCATACTCGCCGCCGAGTAGGCATTTGTCTATAAATAGAGGGGCACCCCCCCTAAAGAGTAACTATTTCTGAAAGTGGCGAGTAGAGGCTTCAGAAGTGGCGAGTATCATCAACTCTGAGCGAGTTAGAGATACCAGAGTGCTACCCGGCGAGCATCGAACTTGGAGTAAGTTCGGCAGGCGAGCATCGGACTTGGAGCGAGTTCGGCGAGCTCCCTTGAGCGAGTAGCGAGTAGAGGAGATATCGCCCGGCGACAGTGGATATCGCCCAGGCGACAGCGAGAAGGAGAGGAAGCGCGCGCGACGAGCGTGCGAGTATCCTGGAGTGCGAGCAGTGAGCTTGCGAGTATCTGGAGGCGAGCAGCGAGCTTGCGAGGATCCGAGATATCGCCCAGGCGACAGTCGATATCGCCCGGCGACAGTCGATATCGCCCGGCGACAGCGAGGAGCGAGTATCACCATCCTGGTGTGCTCGGGAGGAGAAGCGGACCTTGTCCGTGACCAAGTTCTTTACTTCTATTGCCTGTTGTGATTCAAGTTGGATGCAACTTGTATTCAGCCGTGTTTATTTGTAATTTGGTTGCCTAGTTGGAATATAAACCTTCTTTGTCCATTGGTGGTTCTCTTGATCGGTAGCAGACCCAAAAATTTAACATCGTCGGCGTTGGAGGAGACGGTGACCTGCTTCGTCGGCGTTGGAGGAGACGGTGACTTGCTTCGTCGGCGTTGGAGGAGACGGTGACCTTCGCCGCCGGCGTTGGAAGAGACGGTGACCTGCTTCGTCGGCGTTGGAGGAGAAGGCCGCAAGCTTCTCGTTGGAGATGGCGGAGAAAAACCCAGCGGGAGCTCGACGAGGGAAAATCGTTGAAGGCGAGAAAGGAAAATCGATTCCTGATCGTGGCTCGCCATCCACGGTGGGATAATAGGCATAAGTCAAGATTTTTCCCTTAATCTATTTTGCTACCACACTTGTAAAAATTTTGTTTGGCACAGTTTTTGAAAAAATAGCAGTCCACCACTGCAAAAACGTGGAGCCAAACAGAGCCTAAGGCTGCACCAAACGAGCCTTACTTGTAATCAACAACGCGGTGATTATAAACCGTCGTGCGTGAACACCCAACCTCCCGTAAGTAACTTCAACAACTCTTATGTTCAAAACTAGTTTTCTTTTCTTAGTGGCGGTCATAACCATTGTCTTGCCAAACATGCATTCTATAATAGTGGTGTTTTTGTTTAAATTCACCGGTGCGAAAAGGGTGCGCCAAACGAGCCTTACTTGTAATCAGAGATTTGTCAAAGTGCAACAAATTCTTAAATTGAAACTTCGTTAAACTTGGGAGAACTGGGAGAAGATTTCCTCCGGTCATGACCGTCACCGCTGCGCCAAACAGACCCTAAGGCTCCTTTTGGCACAGCGGTGAGACTAATTTCTTCTCTTATTGGCGGTTATATCCATTGTCTTGCCAAACATGCATTATATGATGGTGTCGTTTTTTTTCAAACTTATCAGATCAAAAAAGCCGTGCCGCACAGAGTCAAATTTCAAATAAAATAAACTTTGAAATTTACGTAATTTAATATTTTAAAAGATTATCTTGCCAATTAAGGACGCGTTTGGCGGAACAGATCTACCGCGATCGCGCAGACGCCACTCTCCCCTGCCACAACCGCACGCCGTTCGGCAGGGCCACGGCCGGGCGGTGGGGATTTACTCGGCGGGAATTCAGCAGCTCCAAAGTAAGCCTAAAGGCTAAAACTGCAGGCTCTAACTTTGTCTGATTCTCTTCTGTCATCCTCAGTTATTTGAAGTTACAAGTATGGGAATAAAATAAAAATGTTATGATAAAATTGAAGCGGTATTCACAGAGCCTGCGGTTTGAAGCCGGCAGGGAAAGTCAGAAGACGCCAAGAAGTCTTTCGTCGCCATCCATGGCTTCAGTATTGAACGGCCCACCGGCAAAGAAAATCGGTTGTCAACACAAATGGAAGAGTCTTCTTCTCCGCCCAAACATTTCGCCGGCGAGTTTCTCATTCTCCATCTCACCCCATCCTTCTTCGAACCAGGTGAGATCCTCCTCCTCCTTCTTCTTCTTCTTCATCTAAAATTGTTGTTTTTGCTGATTATCTTTGCATATTTGATCATAAATGGGCGCTGCATTCTTCTTTTTAGATGTGTTTGAGGGCTTCGGTAAGGAATGATGGTTCAGAAATTGATACTCTGGCTCTTGGCTCTGTTTTCGCATTACTCTCCTCTCTGTTTACTATTTTCCCGTTAAATTTTAACTGCTTCTTCGTTTTTAAGACATAAATCACACGCAAAATAACAAGAACACTGATATTTATGCTGAAAATTGTCGGAAAAATTACCGGAAGGTAGAGTCCAATATGCTCGTAAGGGCGCGTGCACAAAAGGTCTGGTAGGCACGGCCTTGCTTGGCCCGATCTTTTATGCGCCTAGGCCTAGGCATGGCTTTTACCGGGCAGGCCCAAGCCCCCATTCTAAAGAAAGATTTTACGTCTCAGTAGTGTATGGGAGAGCTGTGCGGGTGAGATCTTGTTCGTCTGATCTGCTATCGGAGCGCCAGCAAAATTCAGAAGAAAAAACTAAAGCGCGATATCCGAACGGATTTTAACAAAGCTCAATGTCCTATCAGATTTTGTTTTTAAAATAATTATTTGATGGGTAAATAGTGTTAAAATTGTGAACTGAGCTAGCTCAACTTCCAGGCGGCGCCTCCCGGATCTATAAATAAGGGGTCAATCCCCCTGCAGAGAAAATCAGAGAAAACTAGAGACTTGAGCGGTCTCAATTTGGCGGTCTCTATTAGAGCGAACTCGGAGTGAGTTCGGCAAGCGGCCTAGAGCAGGTTTCTTGAGAGTGAGAGACCGCGAGCTAGCGCGGGCGATAGGAGGTAGCGCAAGCGGTAGTGGAGAAGTGGTCTAGCGGTCTGAATCAGCGGTCTCGTCAGTGGAGTGTGCGAGCAACGAGCTAGCGCGGGCGCTAGCAATACCGCCGACGCTAGTTAAGAGGAGGAGAAGCGGACTTGTTCGCGACCAGTTATTTTCCTTGTATTCGGCTGTTGTAAACCAAGTTGTATGGAACTTGTATTCAGTCTTCTCTCTTGTAATTGCTGTAACTATTTGCTAAGTAATAAAGATGTGATTTTTTGTTCATTCTTGGTGTGCTTGTCTCAGTGTAACATTGATCTTGGAAATTTCACATGGTATCAGAGGCAGGTTGGAACAAGCACCGAGTTACAAGCACTGAGCAACCAAGATGTGCGGCGGAGGAGGCTATGCGAGAGGTCTTGGCATTGAGTTACTTACTCACACAAACTTCATGAAGTGGAAGTCTTGTGTGGAGAGCTACCTTCTCGGAGAGGACCTATGAGAGGTCGTCGGTGGAGAGGTGCAAGAGGAAGTTGTAACTGCTGATGGTAATGCTCAAGAGGTGAGAGCTTGAAGGAAGACAAATGCCAAAACAGAGTTCACTTTGAAGAGGGCTATCTCTCCTGACTTGTTCGACCACATCATGGGTTGCAAGTCAGCTTTTGAGATCTGAAAGGCTCTCGATGGGCTATTCAACAAGAAGAATGTAGCTCGGCTACAGTTTCTGGAGAATGAGTTGGCGCGGTCCACTCAAGAAAAGTTGTCAATATCCAGCTTCTTCTTGAAGGTGAAGAATCTGTGTGCAGAGATTTCGGCCTTGGATCCTGATGAGTCGATCTCTGAGGCGAAGCTGAAGAGGCATATACTCCGAGGCCTGCGGAAGGAGTATATTCCGTTTACCACCTCAGTGCAAGGATGTGCTACTCAGCCTTCCTTACTGGAGCTAGAGAACCTGCTATCGTCACAGGAGAGCTTGGCGAAGCAGATGACTGGAGTATCTATCTTAGGGGGAGATATCGAGGTGCTGTTCTCAGGAAAGAAGAAGTCCTGGGACAAGAAGAAGAAGAACTCCGAAGATGGACCCTCAACGTCCTCTCAAGGAGATAAAGAGAAGTTCCTTCCTGCTCGCGATGAGAGAGGGAGATCTCTTTGTTATTCATGTAAGAAGTACGGGCACATGACAAAGGATTGTCGGTTCAATCTGAAGTCCGGTTACGTTGCTGAGAAGGAAGGAGGCCACTGGAGAGGTGGAGCGAGAGGTGGAGGTCACCAGGGTGGTGAAGGCGGAGAAAACTGCTTCCTGGCTGAGATGACGACAACGCCAGTCAACGTCTTAGCCTCCATCAATTTTGAGAACGAATGGATTGTGGATTCCGGTTGCCGGCACCATCTCACTGGAGATGTGTCCAAGTTTGTCTCTCTGAAGAAAGACGAATGCGATCATCACTGCTGATGATACAATGCATCCAGTTGAGAAAGAAGGGATGGTATCCCTGGAAGTGAAAAGAAGTCCGTGACACTGAAGAGTGTGTATCATGTGTCGGGCATGAAGAAGAATTTGTTCTCGGTTGCAAATGCAGTGGATGCAGGATAGCACGTGCTGTTTGGACCGAAGGAGGTGAAGTTTCTGAAGAACTTGTCTTCTGTTGATGCTGATATCACGCTCACCGAGAGAAGGGTGAAGGATTTATATGTTCTGTCTGCAAATGCCTATGTGGACAAGCTGAAGACAAGCGACAGCGCTGCGATCTGGCATGAGAGGCTAGGTCATGTGGGGATGAACAAGTTGAAGATAATGGCTGCAAAGGGCCTGGTGAATGTTCTGCCTAATCTCTCTTCCTGTGGCGACGACCATGTGTGCGAGGGCTGTCAATATGAAAAGTCACATCGACTTCCGTTTGACAAGTCTGAGACCAGGTGTAAGACACCTCTCGAGTGCGTACATGCTGATGTGATGGGGTCGTGCGCCACCCTTACTTATGGAGGCAATAAGTATGCGCTGGTTCTGGTGGATGTACACCAGCTGCACATGGGTATATTTTCTGAAGGAGAAATCAAAAGTGTTTGTGAAGTTCCAGGAGTGGAAGGAACTAGTGGAGGGGAGCCTGAACCTGAGGGTGAAGAAGCTGAGAAGTGACAATGGGGGTGGGGGGAGTTTACCTCTAACGAGTTTGCTTAATTCGAGATTCGGCGAGAGCTCTCTTACGCTCATACCCCTCAGTAAAATGGGGTTGCAGAGAGGAAGATCCTTCATCTGGTGGAGACCAGGAGTTGGCTACATGTCAAAGGAATTCCCAAGGCCTTGTGGGCGGAGGGAATGACCTGCGCTACTCACGTGATCAACTGACTACCTCTGAGTCCTAACAGGATGGTGTCTTCACACCAGCTTATGTTCGGGGAGAAGCCAAATGTTGGTCACATGAGAGTTTTTGGCTCTACCTGCTTCGTGCACGTTCCGGATGCTCAAAGAACCAAGCTGGAGCCAAAAACACAGAAGTGTGTCTTTATCGGCTATGATGAGCGGAAAAAAGGTTGGAAGTGCATGAATCCGCAGACTCACAAGTTTGTCATCTCGCGCGACGTAGTGTTTGACGAACTGATCTCGTATCAGGGAGTCTCTTCTGTGGTGCTGCCAAAGAGTGGAAGTTCAAGAAGGAGTGAAGATAGAGTCACTGAGGGCTCTACTGTGGAGTTGGAGCTATCTCCAAGTGCTCATTCGCCATCCAGCTTAGGAGGAGCTTCAAGTTCGAGAAGCAGGGGGAGCAGTGCTCCAAGAGATGTTGGAAGAAGAGTTGTAGAGAAGGAGTCTACCGGAGTGGTAGAGAGTGACCAAGCCTTGAGGAGGTCAAAGCGGACCATCGTCCCGCCTGCTCGCTATAAGGAGGGGAACTTCGTAAGTTTGGTCTCTTGCTTCTTCGCAGGACCACTCGACGAGATGGAACTTGCCCGCTTTGAAGATGCTGTTGGCACTAAGGAGTGAGACGTGACCATGAATAAAGAGATGGAGGCCTTAGAGAAGCATGAGACATGAGACCTTGTTCCCATGGTGGAGGGCATCAAACCTGTCACTTGCAAGTGAGTGTACAAGATTAAGAAGAAAGCTGACGGAGGAGTAGAGCAGTACAAGGCTAGGCTTGTCGCTCGAGGTTTCTCACACACCTATGGAGAGGAATATGAGGAGGCGTTTAGTCCTGTGGCAAAGATGACGTCGGTGAGGACGGTCATTGCTCTGGCAGCGTGCCGAGGGTGGAAGTTGTGACAACTTGATGTGAAGAATACGTTCTTGTATGGAGAGATTGACAATGACATATTCATGGTGCAACCACCTGGATACGTGTCCAAGTCTCAGTCACATCATGTGTGCAAGTTAAAGAAGGCCCTATACGGGTTGAAACAGGCACCGAGAGCCTGGTATGAGAAGATTGCGGAGTATCTACAGTTTTGTGGTTATGATGCCTCAGACTCAGACTCCAGCATGTTTGTGAAGAAGAGTGTAGATCTTCATGTACTGGTACTGTTGTATGTCGACGACATGACTGTGACTGGGAACAACAATGAGGAGGTCGCGGCGCTGAGACACAGTTATCCATTCATTTTGAGATGAAGTATCTTGGTGAACTGCACCATTTCCTTGGACTTCAAGTAGAGAAGAGAAGTGGCGGGCTGTTCGTTTCCCAGAGGACTTACGCTGAGAAGATCGTCGAGAGATTCGGCATGAAGGAGGGGAAGAGCAACTCCGTTCCACTGGAGGTTGGGCTAAAGCTTCAGAAGGAAGAATGGAGGATTCTTCCTGATCCGAAGGTCTTCCGGGCACTAATGGGGAGTCTTATCTGTCTGACTATCACGAGGTCGGACATTGCCTTTGTTGTCGGCCGAGTAAGTCGGTATATGCAGGAGCCACAGAAGCCTCATCTGGAGGTAGCTAAAGGGATTCTGAAGTACGTGAAGGGGACCCTTGAGATGGGGTTGATTTATGAAGAGAAGGCTGACTTCAAACTGCACGGGTACACGGATGCAGACTACGAAGGTGACGCTGATGATCGCAAGTCGACATCAGGTTACGTGTTTTTTTGTGGAGTTGTTATCTCGTGGTGTAGCAAGAAGCAAAATTCTATTTCCCTTTCCACCACTGAAGCTGAGTACAAGACGTCGTGCTTAGCAGCCCAAGAGTGTGTCTGGCTGAGGAGGCTGGTGGAAGATGTGGACTGTGCAACCCGTATTCAGCGAGTTGATTCGTAGGGCTCGGCGAGTGGACCGACACCCTTTGGCGAGTAGATCCCCGACGGTCTTACTCACCCAAGGTAGAAGAAGCGAGTACACCCTTCCCCACCATGCCCGGTGTATCAAGCTCCATCTTACCCGGGGGCGAGGCGAGTTGACCTGGTCTAAGACGAGATCGCCTTAGGAGAGCCTACCCTGGGCGAGTAGGACTATACCTAGACAATTTGACTAGTCTCAAGCTCCATCTTACAGCCGGTATAGATTACCGCGCTACTCAGCTCGCATAAGCACGTACGGTGCTCCCTCACGTCACCGTCAGAACTCCACCTCTCGCTACAAAGATGTATCCTCTGGAGTCCAATTTGCCAAGCGATACAAAATTCCTAGGCAGCTTGGGTACCAGATGTACCGGCACAAGCCTACACATTGCTCCGTCATGCATCTGGATGTCCACCTTTCCTATCTCCATGACCTCACATGCTGAGCGGCTCGTACCTCCATTCGTCACCTCCAGTGAACTGAACATCACTACATTTGAGCATGTGTTGTGAAGCACCAGAATCTAATATCTAGCTATCAGATTCACTTTGACTCTTAGTGATGGTAAGACTACAAACAGTTTCTCCTGATATAGTCGCTCTGCCTGAAGTGGTAACATATCACTGCTGCCTTCCTCGATGCAGAACTGGCTCGTGCACTATCAGATCTCTTCCTAAACTACCTCCCTCGTCCTCCTACTTCCAACGCATGCTCACCTCCAGGAGTGGAGTCCAACAACATCTTATTGCACAGCATCACAGATGTGATTTGCTCCATTTTTATTGTGTCATTCCCATTCAATAGTGTGGTCTGCATATGCTTGTAATATGTCAGGAGCGAGGTAAGAAGCAAAAAGGTTTTGTCTTCTTCCTCCACCTTCATACCAACTACATGCAGTTGGTTGAGAAAGTCATTGAACACGTTGAAGTGTTCTTGCAGGTTACCACCCTACTGCATCTTTAGGTTGTACAGTCACTACTTCAGCAACAACCTCGTAGTCAACGACTTGCTCATGTATAGTCCATCAAGCTTCTCTCATAGCTTGACAACAGACTCTTCAACGCCAATGTTGAACAACATCTTGTCGTTGATACGCATCCTGATGGCGCTAGTGGCGCGCTCATCTAACTTATGCCACTCAGAATCCTTCACCGGAGTGGGCAAAGAATCACGCCCCCGCAGCACTCGCGCCAAACCCTGCTCAACAAGCATGTCCTGGGCCCGAATCTGCCATAGACGAAAGTTCCCACTACCGTCAAATTTCTCCACTAAATATCTGGCCAACACTATGATATTCCCTGTCATAGCTGCCCTCAGTGTCTCTAGGCGATCTGCTTAATTTGTGAATTAGATCTAGAAAGATATGGAGTGTACTAATGTCATAGCCTACCATTGACCCAAACCTAAACTGGAACGTCCAATCAGTCACCTACGAATCTATCTCTGATACCACTTGTAAGGGGCCGGGGTATGGCGCCCACAGGTGCAACTGCAAACAACATGGCTAACAGGAACACACGAAAGCAATATATAAAATGCACTCCGCAATTCCACCGAGGCACAACCACTACCAGGTAGTATATATATCACAATAAAGTGCAATTCATACAATAAGAGAAAAATAATAGAGGATCTGATAAATAACACCACGCGTGGAATCAGACACCTCCACACGCTTAGTAGTAGAAAGACTTACTGCAGACCTACGGGCGCACAAGGTTCACACATGAACCTTCGTCATCGAACGACGACCAGCTGCTGTCACCATCGGAGAGAAACCTTTCTGCACTCACGCACGCCTTCAACACCAAGCTCACACCTAGCCTCGAACGACCAAAAGCTCTAGTCAGCCCTCTAAACTCCGCTGTAGGATGTCTCGCTGCAAGGTCGAGCAAAACCACTCACCACTTGGTGACGAGGAAGAACGGCGCTCGTCCATCTTCCCGAGATCGAGATGCTCCAGCAGGCGGCCTTAACTCCTCCTTCCCACGATCAATTTCTGCCAGATGCGGCTGCCACTTGCGGATTCTCTCTCGCGAACAGGAACGAAGAGGGATCGGCTTCTATCACGCAAACGACAAAATGGGCACGGTTCTCCTTTTTCGCATGAAAAGAATTGGGGAGATCACTGCCGATAGGTCTCAGCGATACATAATGGGAAGGGAACCGGATCCGGATTCTGTTCGGATCTGGATCCGAACTAACCGAATTCCGACGGGCGATGGCGGTAACAAACTTGCCTATGCCTCTGCACAGCGGTACGAGACCTTATCGAGTGAGAGGAAGAAGAAAGGGAATACCACTCTTTTCGATTTTGTGGGTATCGATTGTGGATGCCGGGGGTTCTTCTGCGGCCCGAGGATGTTGTGCGGCTAGGTCTCCATCAAAACCTCAAAAAGGTTTTACCGGTTCCGAGTTGGATTCAGATCTGGATCCGAAAACCAATAGCCCAACATTGCGTCTTGTTTCTCCGACTGCTCCTTGAAGCTCAAGACTCACCGTAACGACCACCCTTATGCTTCCCCACATGTTCGCAACTAGCCACACATCGTTGCTCCTATCTAAGCTACTCCGCCCTGCATTCAACGCACCTCCGTCGTGGCTCTATCACCTTGCATCAGCGCTGCAATGCCGACGATGACGCTTTGCACGATTTCACATGGATTTGTCTTACATAAATCAGTCTTTCAACTTTAGCTCAAGTTTGAAATAAACTCCTAATTTTTATTTTCTCATATTGGTCGCAATACTTTAGGAGAAGTTTGAAATAATCTTTAGACAAATTTCCGTTAAGCTTTTAGCTGTTTTAGATGATGTGGCGGTCCAAAGGCGGCAATGGGGCGCTAATGTGGATATAAAACCGTTAAATTTTTAATGAAATTTAGTTTAAAGATCAATTTCAAACTTATATTTTAATGGAATTTAGATAATACATATTTTGCCTGTACATCTATTTAGCCATCCAAATCCAAAATCAGCAGATGCTATTGAAAATGCCTACAAACTTCTCCCTTCTTTTCTTTTGTGCTTGAAGCAGCTTCAAACGGATTACGATTCAAAGTCCTTTCTTTTCTTTTGTGCTTTCGTGCTTGGATTAATATTCAATTTTCTTCATCCTACATTTCAACAAATGACTATCCCTCATGAACGGATGCAGGTTCTATCATTGTTTGAAGATGGAGACAGCCCAAAGATTTATACTTGCTCTGCTCTTCATGAGCAGCTGGGCCGCCGCCATTGATGGAGCAAAGTATCTCAAGTACAAAGATCCAAACCAGCCGCTGAATGTTAGATTAGACGATCTTCTAAGCAGGATGACGCTCACCGAGAAAATCGGACAAATGGTGCAGATCGAACAGACAAATGCATCATCTGAAGTCATAAAAAACTTCATTGGTAAAACAAGTCGTCTAAACTCATTGTCAGACGTTTTTTTTTGTCACGAAAGATTGTTTCTTGAAAAGAAGAAGAAGAAGAAGCTAAATGAAGGTATTGAATGCAGGTAGTGTGCTGCTTGAAGAATACAGCGTGCCTTTTCCACAAGCGCCGGCAAGTGCTTGGGTGGATATGGTGAACGAGGTACAGACGGCGGCTCTCTCCACCCGTCTTGGAATTCCAGTGATGTATGGCATTGATGCGATTCATGGCCACAACACAGTCTATAATGCTACAATCTTTCCCCATAATGTTGGGCTTGGAGTTACCAGGTTAGCTTCTGGTGTTAGGCAATGTCGTGTACTATACGGTTAGAATCAACGTTGCGTTCTGCCGGAGAAGACAGCTTATATTCTATCTATTCTCGCAAAACTAGATTAACAAAACTAATAACTTTTCATATTCATTCTCTAATTGTTCTTAGTACAAACATTATATTTATAAGTCCATTTAACAATGGACCGTTACAAATAAGATATTGTGGGTGTTGATTCTATCGTAACTTCTGAAATCATTTCTGTGCCGTGGGATTTGGTAGTTGATCTTTGCAGTCTGATAAAAAAGGCGCTGCTTAAGAGATATGTTTGGTCCGTCCGATCTCCGCCATGCTTTATGTGATGTAGTGCGACTATCCGCCGTTGATCTTGTTGTGGCTTATGCTGGACCCTTTGATTAGTGTAGCGGGATTGATGACGTACCCGCTACACAAACATTTTCCAACATCTGTCCCCCGCAAAAATGGCAAACACGGAAGAACACAAATCACTTCACTAGATGGAGAAACTGATGTGTTGGATGGTCCAGCATGAACCAAAAAAAGGCATTCTAAGATTACTCTCACACCGTCTATCCAGACGGTTCACCCGTGCTTATAATAGGCCCTGCCTCTCCTATCTTTGACCCGGGTTTTGGAATGAAAAATGAGTGCGGTGGTTTAACATGCACACGAGGAATGACATAAGAGGAGTTTTATTGGCAACTCCGTGCATGCAAAAGTACAACTTTTGAATATAATTTGGATGCGGACCCTGAAAACTTTGCCTAGTTGTTTTTCCCATGCTATCTGTTGATGTACTGAAAGTCGCGCTTTCAAGAATCTCTAGATGACTTAGGATTCGAGAATGTATGTTTGGCATGACAAAACGGTTATGAACACCATGAAAAAAGAAAATTACTTTTGAACATAAAAGCGGATGAAGCTCCTTAGGTGAGGTCGGGCATTCACGAACAACAATTCATAACCACCGTGTTCATGACCGCCACCGCCGTGCCAAACGGAGCCATAATCTTACAAATGTACATGTCCATATCCTTCTCTCTAGTATAAATTGATCTTCCAATTGCTAGATATTGATAAATTACTAATTTTGCTTCTACTATACTTGTAGGGACCCAGCTCTTGTGAAAAAAATCGGTGCTGCGACAGCTCTTGAAGTTAGAGCGACGGGCATTCCTTACACCTTCGCCCCGTGTATTGCGGTACTGAAAACTAAAGGAAACTCTGAGAGTCCATTCATTTGGACGGAATTGAGCCCCTAGAATTAGAATTGGAGGTACATTTCTCCGATTCTAATTTCGAAGCATCAATTCCGTCCAAACAAACGAGCTTCAAGAGTTATTTTTGTGGGTTCATGCACTTTTTGATAGGTTGGCAAATGATTGAGCTATTTTGTTATGTTTATTCTGTCATTGGACTTGTTCAGGTGTGTCGAGATCCAAGATGGGGTCGTTGCTACGAAAGCTACAGTGAAGATCCAAGGATTGTCGAAGCGATGACGGAGATTATCCCGGGTTTACAAGGAGATATTCCTCAAAATTCTCTCAAAGGAGTTCCCTTTGTTGCTGGAAAGTGAGATTTCGTTCCACGTGGTCGCGTGATTTCGCATCTCGTTTGCGACTAATCCTCTTTGTTCGGGCGCAGGAGAAAGGTTGCTGCCTGCGCTAAGCATTATGTTGGTGATGGTGGAACACATTTGGGCATCAATGAGAACAACACAATCACAAATTTCCATGGGCTTCTGAGCATACACATGCCTCCTTACTACCATGCTATAATCAAAGGTGTCTCTTCTGTCATGGTTTCCTACTCCAGTTGGAATGGGGTGAAAATGCATGCAAACCATTACTTGTTGACTGATTTCCTCAAAAATAAGCTCCGATTTCGGGTTAGTGCTCCCATGTGAACATCTTACATCTCCAAGAATTTCGCAGAAACATGTGTTTAGCTCTCTGCAATGTCTGTTATTAGCATAGATGATGGCTTATCTCATTAGTATGTAAATAACAGGGTTTTGTAATCTCGGATTGGAAGGGGATTGAGAGGACCACAATGCCTGTCGGTGTCAATTACACGCACTCTCTCCAGAATGGAATTCTCGCCGGAATCGACATGGTGAGTTTACTTTTTGCACTCCAGAGCTTGAGTTAGGCTCACATCAGATAGACGAAGTAAATTACGACTTTCAAGTCCACTCTCACTAATTATATACGACGACATTGCAGGTAATGAGTCCCCAAGATATTCCTCAGTACTTTGAATCCCTTGCCGAGCTGGTTAACGCAAACATCGTTCCCATGAGCCGAATCAACGATGCTGTTAGGAGGATTCTTCGGGTCAAGTTCACAATGGGCCTCTTTGAGACCCCCCTCGGGGATTATAGCTTGGCCAGTGAGATTGGGAAACAGGTATGTCATCTGTATATATGTACATAAATAGAGCACCACAATGGTTTATTGTTCTTCTTAGAATAAAATATTAATGAAAGGCATTGGCCTCCAACAGGAGCACAGGGATCTCGCCAGGGAAGCCGTGAGGAAATCGCTCGTGCTGCTGAAAAATGGTAAGACTGCCGGAGAACCGCTCCTACCGCTCTCTAAGAAGGCGAAGAAAATACTCGTCGCCGGTAGCAATGCCGATAACTTAGGCTATCAGTGCGGCGGTTGGACGATCATGTGGCAAGGCGGCAGTGGCAACAATCTCACAGTTGGTGAACTCTCTTCACACCTAATTAACAGCATCATGCATTTCATAAACACCACATTTTCATTACAAAATTGGATCACATTGAACCTTACAAAAGAAAATTTTGAAGAAAGTCATCATTGGAATTCCCACATTCTCATCCCTCTCTCAATTTGGGCAGGAACTACATTGCTTGATGCTGTTAAAGCGACGGTCGACGCAGACACCGAAGTCGTCTACTCGGAGAATCCCGACGAGCGCTTCGTCGAGATAAATGAATTATCGTACGCCATTGTAGCGGTCGGGGAGCACTCGTATGCCGAGACTGTGGGCGATAGTTTCAACCTCACCATTGCCGACCCCGGACCATCGACAATCCGGAATGTGTGCAAACACGTCAAGTGCGCGGTGGTTCTGATATCCGGCAGGCCCGTGGTCATCGAGCCGTACGTTGAGACGATAGATGCGCTGGTGGCTGCGTGGTTGCCGGGCACCGAAGGCCGTGGAATGACCGACGTGCTCTTCGGGGACTACGGGTTCACCGGAAAGCTCGCCCGGACTTGGTTTAAGTCTGTGGATCAGCTGCCGATGAACGTTGGTGATGCGCATTATGATCCTCTATATCCATTTGGGTTTGGGCTGACAACTGAGCCGCGGAAGACAAGCTATTGAGTGTTGCTTCTTCATGTGAAAGATATTGAGTGATCTTTAAGTTTGGTGGTTTTTAATAAAAATGAATAAAAACTCGTTCTTGGTTTGCATTGAGAGTTTCCACATTGGTTCATGCATTCAACTTTTGGGTAAAATTATCATGTCTTGTCAAGCGTTGAGGCTTCACTCCCTAAATTTTAAGGCAAAGAGAGGAGTGGTCCCAATCTTAAGAAGCCCAGAAACTTAACATGGGTGGACAGTGTGGGACTAATCCCTTCCACGGGCATTCAAAAATATCATGTCGTGGGAACCGGGGAGGCCCATCCCCGCTCCCACATGCATCGTCAGTTTCCACAACAGATAGCGCATTTGGTCTAGATTCACTGGTCATTGAGGCAACGAATTGTTGGGATTCCCACAATCCTCAGGACAATCACAATAATCGCAGGGGAACACGGAACACACAATAATCTAGAGAAAAAGTAAAAAAAATTAGATAAACTTTAAATAAGAGAGACGAAAATACTAATATGTTACAAATACACCCCGAATGAGACGGATTAGCTTGATCAGCGTGAGGACAAACGATCTTGGACTGCAATCCTTAGAAGTGTGAAATATTTTGAAGTCGGAAGAACACGTCAACCAACCGGAGAATAAGAACACCAAAGATGAACACAAGCTTTCACAATACTAATTTTGGTAGCTAGTTACAACTGAACACGGCTGAATACAAGTTGCATCCAACTTGAATCACAACAGCCAATAGAAAGTAAGAACTTGGTCACGGACAAGGTCCGCTTCTCCTCCGGAGCACACCGCGCAGGTGATACTCGCTCCTCGCTACAGAAGCTCGCTCCTCGCTACCGCCGGCGGTATCGCTAGCGCCGGGCGTTAGCTCTGCTACTTGCAAGCTCGCTGCTCGCACTCCAAGCTTCTCGCGTACTCGCCATGCGCCGCTTCCTCCAATACTCGCTAGCGCGAGCGCTATCACTAGCGCCGGGCGCTATCTTCCGAGTAGATACTGGCAAGCTCGCTGCTCGCCTCTTCGCCTCTTGTCGCTACCACGCGCGCTAGCACTAGCGCCGGCGGTATCTCCACTGCTCGCTACTCGCTCAAGGGAGCTGGCCGAACTTACTCCAAGTCCGATGCTCGCCTGCCAAACTTACTGTAAGTCTGATGCTCGCCTGGTGGCGCTCTGGTATCTCTAACTCGCTCAACGTTGATGATACTCGCCAGATCCAGAATCTCTTTCTTTAGAGGGTGGTACCCCTCTATTTATAGGCAAAACAAGGGGGGTGGCGAGTATGAGCTAGCGCTGGCGCTAGCTCACTTCAATTCTAACACTCCCCCTTGAAGTGAGCTCCAGGAACAACTCCAAGCAATGTGCGAAGCCTCCAGAACGGCCCCGCAGATAGGGGCTTCGTGAATATATCCGCAAGGTTCTCTTCACTCCGCACATGCTCCACAGCGATCAAGCCACCCAGCACCTTCTCTCTGATGAAGTGATGATCGATCTCTATGTGCTTAGTTCTTGCATGACAAACTGGATTGGTTACCAGTTTTAATGCACTCTCGTTGTCCCCGCGTAGCACAGTAGGTCCGCTGACCTCCTCGTCCACATCCTCCACTAGTCTCCTTAGCCAGACACACTCCTGAGCTGCTAAGGACGACGCCTTGTACTCGGCCTCCGTGGTAGAAAGGGAAATAGAGTCCTGCTTCTTGCTACACCACGAGATAGCAGCTGCTCCACACAAGAACACGTAACCTGATGTCGACTTGCGATCATCAGCGTCACCTCCGTAATCTGCATCCGTGTACCCGTGCAGCTTGAAGTCGGACTTCTCTTCATAGGACAACCCCATCTCAAGGGTGCCCTTCACGTACTTCAGTATCCCTTTGGCTGCCTCCAGATGAGGCTTCCGCGGCTCCTGCATATACCGACTAACTCGACCGACAGCAAAGGCGATGTCCGGCCTCGTGATAGTCAGGTAGATAAGACTCCCCATCAGTGCCCGAAAGATCTTCGGATCAGGAAGAATCCTCCCTTCTTCCTTCCGAAGCTTCAGCCCCGCCTCCAGAGGAACGAAACTGCTCTTCCCCTCCTTCATGCCGAATCTTTCGACGATTCTCTCGGCATACGCCCTCTGGGTAACATCCAGTCCGCCTCTTCTCTTCTCTACTTGGAGGCCAAGGAAATGGTGCAGTTCACCAAGATCCTTCATCTCGAAGCGTATGGAAAGCTGTTGCCTCAGCGCCGCGACCTCCTCAGGGTTGTTCCCTGTCACGATCATGTCATCGACGTATAGTAGCACCAGCACGTGAAGACCTCCACTCTTCTTCACGAACATGCTGGAGTCCGAGTCTGAGGCATCGTAGCCGCAGAACTGCAAGTACTCCGCAATCTTCCCATACCAGGCTCTCGGCGCCTGTTTCAAACCATAGAGGGCCTTCTTCAGCTTGCAGACGTGACGCGGCTGGGACTTGGACACGTATCCAGGTGGTTGCACCATGAATATGTCTTTGTCAATCTCTCCGTATAAGAACGCGTTCTTCACATCCAGCTGTCATAGCTTCCAACCTCGGCACGCCGCCAAAGCGATGATCGTCCTCACCGACGTCATCTTCGCTACAGGACTGAAGGTCTCCTCGTAGTCCTCTCCGTAGGTCTGTGAGAAGCCTCGAGCGACAAGCCTCGCCTTGTACCGCTCCACTTCTCCATCAGCCCTCTTCTTAACCTTGTACACCCATTTACAGGTGACAGGTTTGATGCCCTCCACCATGGGAACCAGGTCCCATGTCTCGTTCTTCTCTAGGGCCTCCATCTCCTTGATCATGGCCGCGTCCCACTCCTTGATGCCAGCAGCATCCTCAAAGCAGGCAGGTTCCCTCTCATCGAGTGGTCCTGCGAAGAAGCGGGAAACCAAAGTCAAGAAGTTCCCCTCCTTATAGCGAGCAGGCAGGACGATGGTCCTCTTCGACCTCCTCAAGGCTTGGCCACTATCTACCACTCCGGTAGACTCCTCTGCTTGAGATCCTCTCTGAGCTCCTCTCTGAACTCCTCCTGAAGCGGTGCTCTCCCTGCTTCTTGAGTTCGTAGCTCCCCCTGAGCCAGAAGCTCCTCCCGAGCCAGATGCTCCTCCTGAGCCAGATGGCGATGGAGCACTTGGAGATAAACTCCAGCTCCACAGTAGGGTCCTCAGTTCCTCTTCCCTGCTAGCTTCTCCACTCTCCGACAGCTCCACTGAAGAGACTCCCTGGTATGAGACCAGTTCGTCAAACACTACGTCGCGCGAGACGACGAACTTGTGGGTCTGCGGATCCATGCACTTCCACCCCTTCTTCCGTTCATCATAGTCGATGAAGATACACTTCCTCGCTTTCGGCTCCAACTTGGTTCTCTGAGCGTCCGGGACGTGCACGAAGCAGGTAGAACCGAACACCTTCATGTGACCCACATTGGGCTTCTCCCCGAACATGAGCTGGTGTGGAGACACCATCCTATTAGGACTCAGAGGTAGCCTGTTGATCACATGAGTAGCGCACGCCATTCCCTCCGCCCATAAGGCCTTGGGAATGCTCTTGGCATGTAGCTAACTCCTGGTAGTCTCCACCAGATGACGGATCTTCCTCTCTGCCACCCCATTCTGCTGCGGGGTGTGAGCGCAGGAGAGCTCCCGCCGAATGCCGAACCTCCTGCAGGAAAAAGCAAACTCATTGGAGGTAAACTCCCCTCCATTGCCGCTTCTCAGCTTCTTCACTCTGCGGTTCAGCCTCCCCTCCACAAGCTCCTTCCACTCGAGGAACTTGCTGAATACTTCTGATTTCTCTCTCAGAAAGTATACCCACGTATAGCGGGTGTAGTCATCCACGAGAACCAGCGCATACTTATTGCCTCCATAAGTAAGGGTGGCGCACGGCCCCATAACATCAGCATGTACGCACTCAAGAGGTGCCTTACACCTGGTCTCCGACTTGTCAAATGGAAGTCGATGTGACTTTCCATATTGGCATCCGTCGCACACATGGTCGTCGCCGTAGGAAGTGAGATGAGGCAGGCCGCTCACTAGGCCCTTTGCCGCCATCATCTTCAGCTTGTCCATCCCCACATGACCCAGCCTCTCATGCTAGATCATAACGCTGTCGTTTGTCTTCAGCTTGTCCACGTAGGTGTATAACCCGTAATTCGTCGAGATCAGAAATGCAAGAGGACAACATAGAAGACCTCCCCCACCTGGGTGAGTGCAGAAGACCTCCCCCACCTGGGCGAGTACAGAAGACCTCCCCCACCTGGGCGAGTACAGGAGACCTCCCCACCTGGGCGAGTACAGAAGACCTTCCCCACCTGGGCGAGTACAGGAGACCTCCCCACCTGGGCGAGTACAGAAGACCTCCCCCACCTGGGCGAGTGCATAAGACCTCCCCCACCTGGGCGAGTACAAGAGACCTCCCCAACTGGGCGAGTACAGAAGACCTCCCCCACCTGGGCGAGTACAGGAGACCTCCCCACCTGGGCGAGTACAGAAGACCTCCCCCACCTGGGCGAGTACAGAAGACATCCCCCACCTGGGGCGAGTACATATTTCTACCCCGTTCAGAAAGCAAGAGCGGTTATCCGCAGCTCATTTCAGAAGGCGGGAGCAGCTAATCGCAGTCCATTTGGATTTGCCTATAAATAGGACCCCAAGGCACAAGTAGAAGGCACCTTCACCCCCCTAGGGTGGGAGAGTACACTGCCTGCCTCTCTTGTGCCAAGCTTAGCATTGGCTTTAGGAGGGGAAGTTCCTATAGACTTCCGGGTATGTGGCGGGACCTCCTCGCTGCAGCACACGGGTCTTGTTTATAGGCAGGTTGGAGTGGTTTTGTATGTTGTCTAGTTTCTTATCACCTTGTCTCGCGTGGGTCGATCACTAAACGAGTAGCCTTTGGTCACCCCCAAGTCTCGAACAGTTGGACCGGTATCCGGGTTCCAACAATAGGCATTTGCAGACAAAACATACAAATCCTTCACCCTTCTCCCGGTGAGCGTGACGTCAGCATCGACAGACGAAAGGTTCTTCAAGAACTTCACCTCCTTCGGTCCAAACAGCACGTGGTATCCAGCATCCACGGCGTTAGCCACCGAGAAGAGGTTCTTCTTCATGCCAGGCACGTGATACACACTCTTCAGTGTCAGTGGCTTCTCTCTACTTCCAAGGGACACCTTCCCTTCTCGCTCCACAGGATGTACCGTATCATCCGCAGTGATGATAGCATCCGTCCCTTCATACGCTTCCAAGGAGTCGAACTTGGACATATCTCCTGTGAGATGATGCCCGCAACCGGAATCCACTATCCAGTCGTTCTCGAGGTTGATGGAGGCTAAGACATCGACTGACGTTGCCGTCATCTCTGCCAGGAAACAATTGTCCCCCCTCTCACCGCCCTGGTGACCTCCACCTCTTCCTCCACCTCTCTGGTGATCTCCCTCCTTGTTAGCCGCATGACCGACCTTCAGATTAGACCGGCAGTCCTTTGCCATATGCTCATACTTCTTACAGGCAAAGCAAAGGGTTCTCCCCTTCTCATCGCGCGCAGGGAGGAACTTCCCCCCATCTCCCTGAGAGGACGTTGAAGGTCCATCTCCGGAGTTCTTCTTTCTCTTGTCCCAGGATCTCCTCTTTCCTGAGAACAGGGCCTCGCCATCTCCTCCTAAGATGGATACTCCCGCCATCTGCTTCGCCAAGCTCTCCTGTGACGATAGCAGGTTCTCTAGCTCCAGAAGGGAGGGCTGAGTAGCCCATCCTTGCACGGAAGTAACGAAGAGGACATACTCCCTCCTCAATCCTCGGAGTATGTGCCGCTTCAACTTCGCCTCTGAGATTGGCTCTTCAGGATCCAAGGCCGAGATCTCCCCACATAGGTTCTTCACCTTCAGGAAGAAGGTGGATATCGTCATCTCGCCTTGAGTCGACTTCACCAACTCATTCTCCAGGAATTGTAGCCGCGCCACATTCTTCTTGTTGAATAACCCATCGAGGGCTATCCAGATCGTAGACGCTGACTTGCAACCTATGATATGGTCGAACAAGTCAGGTGATATGGCTCTCTTCAAGGTGAACTCTGCCTTGGCGTTGGTCTTCCTCCAAGCTCTCACAGCGGGACCATTATCACCGGCAGCTACTACTTCCTCTTGCTCCCCACCACCAACAACCTCCCAGAGATCCTCTCCAAGAAGGTAGCTCTCCATACAAGACATCCACTTCTTGTAGTTGGTTTGAGTAAGCAGCTCAATGCCAAGTCCCCTAGCATACCCTCCTCCGCCGTCCATCTTGGTTGCTTCGTCCTTGTTCCCACGATCCCTCTGATACCATGTGAAATATTTTGAAGTCGGAAGAACACGTCAACCAACCGGAGAATAAGGACACCAAAGATGAACACAACTTTCACAATACTTGTAACATCCCAACTTTTATTGGGCCACTAGACCCTAGTGAGCCCAATAAAAGTAGGCCAGAGCAGTAGAAAACTACCATTTTAAGTAATGTTGCGCGCCGCAACTAAGTTATCGGGGTATAGTGACCGTACGAACCCCGAATTGACTTCCGTCAGTTCCATTAGACTCGTATGAACAATACGAGCGCAACGGAATTCGTTGCACTTCGATCCGAGGTCGTTTGGAGAAAACGACCATTTCGGGTATCGTAGCGCGCCACTACCTCATTATTATGAATAGTGACTGTACGAACCCCGAATTGACTTCCGTCAGTTCCGTTAGACTCGTATGAACAATACGAGCGCAACGGAATTCGTTGCACTTCAATCCGAGGTCGTTTGGAGAAAATGACCATTTCGGGTATCGTAGCGCGCCACTACCTCATTATTATGAATAGTGACCGTACGAACCCCGAATTGACTTCCGTCAGTTCCGTTAGACTCGTATGAACAATACGAGCGCAACGGAATTCGTTGCACTTTGATCCGAGGTCGTTTGGAGAAAACGACCATTTCGGGTATCGTAGCGCGCCACTACCTCATTATTATGAATAGTGACCATACGAACCCCGAATCGACTTCCGTCAGTTCCGTTAGACTTGTATGAACAATACGAGCGCAACAGAATTCGTTGCACTTCGATCCGAGGTCGTTTGGAGAAAACGACCATTTCGGGTATCGTAGCGCGCCACTACCTCATTATTATGAATAGTGACCATACGAACCCCGAATCGACTTCCGTCAGTTCCGTTAGACTCGTATGGACGATACGAGCACAACAGAATCCATTGCACTTCGATCCGAGGTCATTTGAAGAAAACGACCATTTCGGGTATCGTAGCACGCCACTACCACATTATTGTAAATAATGACCGTACGAGCCCCGGATTAACTTCTGTCAGTTCTGGTAAACTCGTACGAACAATACGAGCGCAACGGAATTAGTTGGGCCTCGATTCAAGGTCGTATGGAGA
This sequence comes from Dactylorhiza incarnata, assembly GCA_033032865.1. Classification (NCBI taxonomy): domain Eukaryota; kingdom Viridiplantae; phylum Streptophyta; class Magnoliopsida; order Asparagales; family Orchidaceae; genus Dactylorhiza; species Dactylorhiza incarnata. The sequence continues at coordinate 716,197 of JAWHQI010000434.1, forward strand.
GTATGCCATTTTACGACTATGCAGATCGCCTCAGTGCAACGCACGAGATATAAAGCATACGAACCCGGCATCGGCCCCGACAACTCTTGTTGGACCCCGGGGACCAAGGAGGACCCCGCACTAAGTTGATTCGGTCAACCCCCCCCCCCCCCCCCCCCCCCCCCCCCCGGCTTGAAATTTAGTGGGAAATGAAAAGGAAATGGGGGGGATGAGAGAGAAAGCCCCCCCAAGAAAAGGGGGCTGCCCATGAACAAGCAGCCCCTATTTGGGCAAAGGGGGCAAGAGAGAGAGAGAAGGGAGGGGAGGGGGAGAAAATATCTCCCCCTCCCTTATCCCCACGTGGGGGATAAGGAGGAGAGCTCCCCCTTCCTATAAAAGGAAGGGGCAGCCCCTCTCAAACCCCCCACCCCACTCCCTCTCAGCCTCACCCTGCCGACCAGCCCAGCCCTCCTCCTCCTCCACCTTGTCGGAGCAAGCCAACCCCAAGCCGCCACCTCCTCCTCCTTCCTCATGGCCGGCCACCGCGCCTCCATCTCTCGAGCCCCACCTCACCTCCAGGTAGAATCGCCCCCCCCCCCCCCCCCCCCCCCCCCCTCCTCCTTCTTACCTCCTGGAGGCAAGCCGCGCCCTCCCCGTCGTCGGAGTGCCACCAGCGCCACCCCGAGCTTGCTCGGGTGGCGGCGCTGGCCGTGGAAACCAACCCCCCCCCCCCCCCCCCCCCCCCAGCGCCGGTGGTGGCGCTGGGGGAGCAGGTCCCCACTCGGGGACCTCTGCGCCGACGAAGGGGAGGCGGCCGGGCCGCCGGAGGACGCAGCCCCGGCGGCGCCCGAGTCCTCCTCCCCCTGCTCTTTTCCTGTAGGGGAAACCACGCCAACCCCGGCGACGGCCGGCGGCGCCAGGCCGCCGGACCCCCGCCGGAAGTCTGCCCCCTCCCCGGCGCCCCGACCTGGGGTGGCAGGGAGGGCCCTCCCCGAGGAGGCGGCGGCGCGGCCAGCTTGCATGGCCCATGCAAGCTGTGCCGCGCCTTCCCGCCGCCTCCTGCCCTAATTTCCGGTGGGGTCCGGCGGCGCCAAGCCGCCGGACCACCACCAGAGTTGTCGCCGGCCGCCGGCGCACCGTCCGGGGGCGGCACCAGCCCCTCTCCCCTCGGGGGCGGTGGCGCGGTGGCATGCATGGTGCATGCAGGCCTCCGCCTCCTGCCCCCCCCCCCTCTTTCGCTCTAATTCCGGCGGTGGCCGGCGGCGCCAGGCCGCCGGACCACCACCGGAATGGTCGCCGACCCCCGCGCATCGACCAGGGGCGGTGCCAGCCCAGCCGGCCGCTGCCCGGCGGCGGCAGCGGCCGCCTCCCGATAATAATCGGGAGCCGCACGATTTCCCCCCAGGAAAATCGTGCGGCCCCTATATTCTTAACTCCCGCCTCCCGCCTCCACTTGTGTGCCCCCATAGCGGATCCGCCGCAGATCCGCTGTGGGAGCCGCGGGAAGGCGCAGGGTGCAAGACCCCTGCGCCTCCTCCCTTTCCCTAATCGCACCCCAATTCCCCCCCTTCCTTTTCCTAACCGCACCCCAATCTCCCTTTCCCCTTTCCCATTTTTTGAGAAAAAATGGGGCAGATTTGGGAAAAGTTTTCTAAATGGAAAATGTGCCCCACCCTAAGGGGCACCTACTGTAATTTTTTGGGATTTTTAGGAGAAGTTTTACTATTTTTAAAACCATTTATGGAGTTTATTTTGAGAAAATAAACGTCCAAATAAGTTCGCAAAAATCACCAAAAATTAAGGGCTCTAATTAAAGGTATTTTACAACTACTATTAAAATTGGGAGGTGTGGTTTCTTATTTTGGTCCAAAAGCTTTTACAAGCGAAAATAAATGCCCCAAAAGAGCGAAATTCATCAAAATGAATCGGCGTCCCCTCGACGCATATTTTTAAATGCATATTAAAATTATGCGTATCTATCCAAGGAATCGACTAAGCTCGGAATATCGACGCGAAAATCGGAACGAAATCGCGGCGCGGCGCCGAAATTTAACCCCGCCGCGACAATAATAAAAGAGCGATTGGACTACTAACCCTTTCCTTATGCTGTTACTGCTTTCCGTACTTTCCTTTAAATCCAGTCTCGCACTGGTCCCCCGCATTTACTTTCTGTACTTTCCTTTAAATCCAGTCTCACACTGGTCCCCCGCATTTACTTTCTGTACTTTCCTTTAAATCCAGTCTCGCACTGGTCCCCCGCATTTACTTTCTGTACTTTCCTTTAAATCTAGTCTCGCACTGGTCCCCCGCATTACTTTCTGTACTTTCATTTAGATCCAGTCTCGCACTGGTCCTGTCATCATGGCCTCTGCTTTCGGCCTACTTTTCTGTTTATTACCATGGTCTCTGCTTTCGGCCTACTTTTCTGTTTATTACCATGGCCTCTGCTTTCGGCCTACGTTTCTGTTTATTACCATGGCCTCTGCTTTCGGCTTACCTTTCTGTTTATTATTATGGCCTCTGCTTTCGGCCTATGTTTCTGCTTAGTGTTATGGCCCCTGCTTTCGGCCTAATTTATTTGCTAATGCAGAACTGTCATGGCAACCATGCGGTGCTTATCCTCCCTTCTGCGAGGCCTTAGTTGGGGAAAACCCGGAGTTGAGTCCCTCCTCCCAGGTTAGTCCCAAGCAAGGAGCCCTCATACCGCTAATCCTCCCGGGCAGAGGTTGTGTGACCGGTCGAGTAGAATTGCCACGACACTTATGTGCTTGTTTTATATAAAGCGGGTGAAGATTGTTTGGGAGTGGCGGGTTGGTCACGCTCGCAGACCGATCGTACCCGTGCGGGTGGGTTGACGACTCATGGCGACAGGGAGATGTGCACAACGGATTATCACCCTCCGGGCCTGCAGTTTTACCTCCCCTGGTCGGCCTACAAATCGGCTCGTCGGATGTCGCTCACATCCAGTTAGTACACCAGGGTTATACAGGAGGGCCTGAATGATACGGTACGACTACATTCAGAAGTGGCAAGACTGGCCACTGTCACCGACAGCCACATCGGTGAGGCCCGCGGGGTTAGCTCCCCTGCTTGAAATAAAGCGGTCTAAACTGTGTCGACATAGGGTCTTTTGTGTGCGTACAGGTTTGAATACCTGGGTGTGCGTGTCTGCGCGTTATAGTGTTGTGTATTTACTATACGGCGCGATTACGAGCTTTAGGGTGGGAAGCCCTATATATATATATATATATATATATATATACGGAGAGATATATGTTTACCTGCTACTAACCCTCGACCTTGCTTCGGCTATTTCATTTCTGTCCTTTAGCCGCCCCCTGGATATGGATCCGGGGAGGGGATGTATTTTCTACTTAGCTCTGTGACTAACGGTTATTTCTTATAACCAATCACAGGAGATGGGACAGCAAGGAGCCCCCGCACCGCAGGATGAGTTACGAGCCTTGGAGATGGCCCGTTCGATTACCCCAGCCTCGCCCCCTATCTTCAGAGACGTGAGTTCGAGAGTATAAGGACTAGCCTAGAGCTCCCTTTTGTTGTAGATTATGTAGCCCTCGAGGCAATATTTTGTAAAACGATAGGCCCCGGCCATATTTAAATATGTATTATAATCCGCATGCTTAGCTTTTCCTATATTCGATTGCTTCTGCTGTGCGTTCTGATGTGTTGTTATGATTCTTGTGCCTGACAAAGAGACCGCTCAGCGCTTGAGAGGGTGGGACGTTACCACCCGGAAAGCGCTGGGTTGTCTTCTTTGGGCAGTAAGATCCCCCCTCCCTGAACCCGGTTCAGTCTGGGGAGGGGGGGGGGGGGGTCTTGCAAATGGATCAGAGCCACCACGATCCGACCACATGGGACAGTCTTTCGATCCTCCCTTCCCCGGTTCCGTTTCTTGGTTCGGGACGAACCACGCAGCGGAAGCCTGGTGGACCCTTTAGGTTTAAGGTTAAGGATTCGAGACTGCACGGTAGTACACCCACACGCTTTCCGCTTCCTTTTCTTTCAGTCCTGCAAAATTCCCTTATTTTTGCAAGTTCTGATGCCCGTTTGTTACTTCTCCAGATACCGGAGTCAAGTAACGGAAGGTCCTCCTCTCGGGACCAGTACCACCCTACCACTCCACCACCAGCCCCGACCGCTCCAGCCGTAGTTCCGTTCGGAGAGACAGAGCTCGGACAGATCCTGGTAGACCTGTTAGCCGCCTTCCAGACAGCCACCTTACGGCCACCACAGCAGGCCACCGTACCCACCGATCTGCTGACGACATTCCGGGGGCTAAGGCCCCCCACCTTCCGAGGTACCGAGTCAGCCATCCAGGCCGAGGAGTGGGTGGAGAGGGTAGAGGAGCTTCTAGTAGGGATGATGTGCCCCGCAGTAGCCGCAGTATCCCTGGTGGTGACCATGCTGGAGGGCTATGCCCGGGACTGGTGGAGGGCCGCTAGCCGCTCTACCTTCAGAGGACGACCACTCAGCACGATCTTCTGGGGGGAGTTCTCAGAGGCCTTCTTAGAGCATTTCATTTCGGATGCAGACCGGATGGCGCTCCAAGAACGGTTCCTGCAGATCAGGCAGGGAGATAGGACGGTTCCAGACTACCAGAGAGAGTTTATCCACCTGGCCCGCTTCGCCAGGACCTTAGCAGGTACGGATAAGGACAGGGCGGCCAGATTTTACCGAGGATTACGAGACGACCTCCGTCAGGCCCTGATCATGATTTCCCAGGCATCCTTCCACACGATCGCCTCACATGCCACCGCTCTAGAGACGGACCAGCGGATGGTAGCTCAGCAGCGGAGGGGACACGTAGGTGTTCCCCGGACTCAGGGCCGAGACGGGAGACAGCGTCAGCGTCACCAGCCATATAGGCAGGCACCCCAGCTCCGACCAGCACCCCCAGCCCCAGCACCTCAGGTCGTCCCAGCCGCACGACGAGATGTTCCCTTCGCAGGGAACTGCTACCTATGCCAGCAGCCTGGGCATGTACGAGCCTTCTGCCCACAGGCTACCGGGAGACCCGGTTTAGGAGCAGTACAGAGAGCGGCGGAGAGAGGACGAGGTGGACGCAAAGGACGTCCCGCAGGCAGGAGGGAGCCGGCTAGGCAGGGCAGAGCAGCACCGCTCGAGGCATACGCGTTGGATCTTCAGCACGGTCCTGCTCCTGACGTAGTGATAGGTATCTACTTCCGATAGTACGATATCATAGGAGATGTTATAACTTTATATATTGGGACTTTTGTATATGTCATCCCTACTCCTGTATATTTGTGAAAAGCTTATGATCATGATATATATATATGTTATCAGGTTTACTTTTGGTAGAAGGTCATCACGCTAAAACACTGTTCGATACCGGCGCCACACATTCTTTCGTTGCATAAAACTTCATCGCTGACAAGGAGAACACGGTGCGATCATCCGGGATGTTAATCCGAATACGACTCCCGGATGGATCAGATATGACTTCCACCGAAATGTGTTCCTTCCAGGCAATGCTAGGAGGCATAGAATTCGAAGTCAACGCAACCGTTTTGGCAATAACCGGATTCGATATCATTCTGGGGATGGATTGGTTGGCCGAGCACAGCGCCCAAATCAATTGTTCAACTCGAGAAATCCGCCTCCAGAATCCGAATGGGCAATTTATCACGCTAGCAGGTATACCCTCTGTCACCCGCATTATCTTAACATCTGCACAAACCGTCAAGGCAGTTCGACGGAAGGACGAGGTATACCTAATCTACTTTGAGATGGAAGACACGACACAAGTACTCGCTAAAGTGCCTGTAATCAGGGACTTCCCAGATATCTTCCCAGAGTCCCTTCCCGGGTTGCCCCCGCAACGGGAAGTGGACTTCCGAATCGAACTTACTCAAGGAGCCCGACCAGTATCCCGAGCACCGTACCGGATGGCCCCGAGGGAACTGGCCGAGCTCAAGATTCAACTACAAGAGTTAGTCGACGCAGGATTCGTACGTCCTAGTACTTCGCCCTGGGGAGCCCCAGTACTGTTTGTTAAGAAGAAGGATGGATCTCTGCGTCTCTGCATTGACTACAGAGAATTGAATAAACTCATTGTCCGGAATACCTATCCCCTACCCCGGATAGATGAATTGTTCGATCAGCTGCAAGGCGCGTCCGTCTTTTCCAAGATGGATTTAAGATCCGGCTACTATCAACTCAGAGTGCGAGAAGAGGACATTCCCAAGACCGCCTTCAGCTCCCGCTACGGACTGTACGAGTTCATGGTAATGCCATTTGGGTTAACCAATGCCCCGTCCGCCTTCATGACTTTAATGAATACCGTATTTAAACCCTTCCTGGATCTTTTCGTAATAGTCTTCATAGATGATATCCTCATCTACTCGAGGAACAAAACCGATCACTCCAGGCACCTCCAAATGGTTCTGCTTAAGCTAAGAGAGCACTCGCTGTTCGCCAAGTTTAGCAAATGCGAGTTCTGGATGGAAGAAGTCGGTTTTCTGGGACACACGGTTAACAAGAACGGGGTAGCAGTGGATCAAGCCAAAGTACAAGCAGTACGAGATTGGCCGCCACTTAAGACAGCGGCAGACATCCGAAGTTTCCTTGGCCTCGCCGGCTACTACCGTAAGTTCGTCGAAGGATTCTCCAAGATTGCGTTACCGCTTACCTCCCTCACCAAAAAGGATGTGACATTCCATTGGTCTCCCGAGTGCGAAGCAGCGTTCATCGAACTGAAGAACCGGCTGATATCGGCCCCGATCCTGACTCTCCCCTCAGGAACTGAGGGCTTCTAGATCTATGCTGATGCCTCTCTGAAAGGATTGGGAGCCGTGCTTATGCAACATGGCAAGGTAGTTGCCTACGCCTCACGTCAGCTCAAGCCGCACGAACTAAACTACGCCACCCACGATCTAGAATTGGGGGCGGTAGTTTTCGCATTAAAGGTTTGGAGGCACTACCTCTACGGGGTACGATGCGAGATTTTCTCCGATCATAAGAGCCTCAAGTATGTCTTCACCCAGAAGGAGCTGAACCTCCGACAACGCCGGTGGTTGGAATTTCTCTGCGATTACGACTTCGCCCTTCAGTACCACCCCAGCAAGGCTAATAAGGTTGCATACGCCCTGAGTCGGCAGCCTCCAAGGACCGGGAATTGGTTAGAAAGGGTACCGGAGGAATTAGTCGAATCTTTGGCAGAACTGGATATTATCCTCATCACCCGTAGGAATCCGATGGAATATCATGCCCAACTCTACTGGATGGAGATTCAGTGCGACATCAGGGACAGGATAAGAGAAGCACAGAAGATCGACGTTGAAGCAGCACCGATCATTCAGGCCTTGCAACACGGTGCACAAGAAGACTACAACTTGTACGATGGCATCCTGTAATACAGACATCGCATATTCATTCCCGCTGCAGAGGGGATCCGAGAGGAGATACTCCGTAAAGCACATCAAACAAGGTATTCAATACACCCAGGGGTAGTGAAGATGTATACAGACCTACGAAGGACTTTATACTGGCCAGGAATGAAGAGGGACGTCACCAACTATGTTGCGCACTGCCAGACCTGTCAACTGGTCAAGGCAGAGTGTCGAAGCCCAGGGGGCCTACTACAACCCCTGCCCATACCAGAATGGAAGTTCGAGGATATTTCCATGGACTTTGTCCATGGCTTACTCCGATCTCGTGCAGGTAACGACTCCATATGGGTCGTAGTAGACCGCCTTACCAAGGTAGCCTGATTCATCCCGAACCGGCAAGGCGATGGTGTCGACATTTTAGCCCGACTATTTATTGAGCAGGTAGTCCGATTTCATGGAATACCCAAATCAATCGTCTCGGACCGCGACGGGCGCTTTACATCGAAGGAATGGAGAAGAGTGCAAGCTTATCTAGGAACCAGATTGGCATTTAGCACCGCCTTCCACCCCCAGACCGATGGGCAGACGGAAAGAACAAACCGGACGATGGAAGATCTTCTCCGATTATGCATAGTGGAACACAACGAGCCATGGGAGCAGTTACTACCTCTGGTGGAATTTTCATATAACAACAGCTTCCAGGCAAGCATCAAGATGGCACCTTACGAAGCCCTCTACGGAAGACGCTGTCGGACCCCACTATCTTGGGCACAGGATGAGGACCCCGAAGCCTTAGGGGTCACCTACATAGACGATACCACTGCCGCAATAAGGTTAATCCGGGAACATATGCTAGAAGCACAGAGCCGGCAAGCCAAATATTATGATGCGCGTCATCGGATGGTGGAATTCAACGTGGGAGATATGATTTTCTTGAAAATTAAGCCGATGCACGGGATATCCCGAATAAAGAAGCAGAAAAAGTTGGACCCCCGCTACATAGGCCCATATCAAGTCATCGAAAGAGTTGGCCCGGTGGCTTATAGGTTAGCTTTGCCAGCCGAGCTGGGAAACCTCCACGACGTGTTTCACGTCTCCTCGCTGAGACGCGTACTCCGCCAACCCGAGCAACATCTCCCCGTGTCACCGACATCAGTACAATCCGACCGATCCGTCCAACTCGAACCAGTGAAGATAGTGGACTCCAAGATCAAAGAACTGCGGAACAAAACCATCACGATGGTCAAGATCTTGTGGTCAAACTGTGGACGCGAAGAGTTTACTTGGGAACCAGAAACGCTCGTTCGAGAAAAATACCCGGCACTCTTTTCCCCAGGTATATCCTTTAAACCCCTACTTTAGCCAATTTTCAGGGACGAAAATCTCTTTATTTTTATTGGATTGTAACATCCCAACTTTTATTGGGCCACTAGACCCTAGTGAGCCCAATAAAAGTAGGCCAGAGCAGTAGAAAACTACCATTTTAAGTAATGTTGCGCGCCGCAACTAAGTTATCGGAGTATAGTGACCGTACGAACCCCGAATTGACTTCCGTCAGTTCCATTAGACTCGTATGAACAATACGAGCGCAACGGAATTCGTTGCACTTCGATCCGAGGTCGTTTGGAGAAAACGACCATTTCGGGTATCGTAGCGCGCCACTACCTCATTATTATGAATAGTGACCGTACGAACCCCGAATTGACTTCCGTCAGTTCCGTTAGACTCGTATGAACAATACGAGCCCAACGGAATTCGTTGCACTTCAATCCGAGGTCGTTTGGAGAAAACGACCATTTCGGGTATCGTAGCGCGCCACTACCTCATTATTATGAATAGTGACCGTACGAACCCCGAATTGACTTCCGTCAGTTCCGTTAGACTCGTATGAACAATACGAACGCAACGGAATTCGTTGCACTTCGATCCGAGGTCGTTCGGAGAAAACGACCATTTCGGGTATCGTAGCGTGCCACTACCTCATTATTATGAATAGTGACCATACGAACCCCGAATCGACTTCCGTTAGTTCCGTTAGACTCGTATGAACAATACGAGCGCAACGGAATTCGTTGCACTTCGATCCGAGGTCGTTTGGAGAAAACGACCATTTCAGGTATCGTAGCGCGCCACTACCTCATTATTATGAATAGTGACCATACGAACCCCGAATCGACTTCCGTCAGTTCCGTTAGACTCGTATGGACGATACAAGCACAACGGAATCCGTTGCACTTCGATCCGAGGTTATTTGAAGAAAATGACCATTTCGGGTATCGTAGCACGCCACTACCTCATTATTGTAAATAATGACCGTACGAGCCCCGGATTAACTTCTGTCAGTTCTGGTAAACTCATACGAACAATACGAGCGCAACGGAATTAGTTGGGCCTCGATTCAAGGTCGTATGGAGAGTATGCCATTTTACGACTATGCAGATCGCCTCAGTGCAACGCACGAGATATAAAGCATACGAACCCGGCATCGGCCCCAGCAACTCTTGTTGGACCCCGGGGACCAAGGAGGACCCCGCCCTTAGTTGATTCGGTCAACCCCCCCCCCCCCCCCCCCCCCCCCCCCCCCCCGACTTGAAATTTAGTGGGAAATGAAGAGGAAATGGGGGGGAGGAGAGAGAAAGACCCCCCAAGAAAAGGGGGCTGCCCATGAACAGGCAGCCCCTATTTGGGCAAAGGGGGCAAGAGAGAGAGAGAAGGGAGGGGAGGGGGAGAAAATATCTCCCCCTCCCTTATCCCCACGTGGGGGATAAGGAGGAGAGCTCCCCCTTCCTATAAAAGGAAGGGGCAGCCCCTCTCAAACCCCCCACCCCACTCCCTCTCGGGCCTCACCCTGCCGACCAGCCCAGCCCTCCTCCTCCTCCACCTTGTCGGAGCAAGCCAACCCCAAGCCGCCACCTCCTCCTCCTTCCTCATGGCCGGCCACCGCCCCTCCACCTCTCGAGCTCCACCTCACCTCCAGGTAGAATCGCCCCCCCTCCTCCTTCTTACCTCCTGGAGGCAAGCCGCCCCCTCCCCGTCGCCGGAGCGCCACCAGCGCCACCCCGAGCTTGCTCGGGTGGCGGCGCTGGCCGTGGAAACCACCCCCCCCCCCCCAGCGCCGGTGGTGGCGCTGGGGGAGCAGGTCCCCACTCGGGGACCTCTGCGCCGACGAAGGGGAGGCGGCCGGGCCGCCGGAGAACGCAGCCCCGACGGCGCCCGAGTCCTCCTCCCCCTGCTCTTTTCCTGTAGGGGAAACCACGCCAACCCCGGCGACGGCCGGCGGCGCCAGGCCGCCGGACCCCTGCCGGAAGTCTGCCCCCTCCCCGGCGCCCCGACCTGGGGTGGCAGGGAGGGCCCTCCCCGAGGAGGCGGCGGCGCGGCCAGCTTGCATGGCCCATGCAAGCTGTGTCGCGCCTTCCCGCCGCCTCCTGCCCTAATTTCTGGTGGGGTCCGGCGGCGCCAAGCCGCCGGACCACCACCGGATTGGTCGCCGGCCCTCGGCGCACCGTCCGGGGGAGGCACCAGCCCCTCTCCCCTCGGGGGCGGTGGCGCGGCGGCATGCATGGTGCATGCAGGCCTCCGCCTCCCGCCCCCCCCCCCCCCCCCCCCCCTTTCGCTCTAATTCCGGCGGTGGCCGGCGGCGCCAGGCCGCCGGACCACCACCGGAATGGTCGCCGACCCCCGGCGCATCGACCGGGGGCGGTGCCAGCCTAGCCGGCCGCTGCCCGGCGGCGGCAGCGGCCGCCTCCCGATAATAATCGGGAGCCGCACGATTTTCCCCCAGGAAAATCGTGCGGCCCCTATATTCTTAACTCCCGCCTCCACTTGTGTGCCTCCACAGCGGATCCGTCGCAGATCCGCTGTGGGAGCCGCGGGAAGGCGCAGGGTGCAAGACCCCTGCGCCCCCTCCCTTTCCCTAATCGCACCCCAATTCCCCCCCCCCCCCCCCTTCCTTTTCCTAACCGCACCCCAATCTCCCTTTCCCCTTCCCCATTTTTTTGAGAAAAAATGGGGCAGATTTGGGAAAAGTTTTCTAAATGGAAAATGTGCCCCACCCTAAGGGGCACCTACTGTAATTTTTTGGGATTTTTAGGAGAAGTTTTACTATTTTTAAAACCCTTTATGGAGTTTATTTTGAGAAAATAAACGTCCAAATAAGTTCGCAAAAATCACCAAAAATTAAGGGCTCTAATTAAAGGTATTTTACAACTACTATTAAAATTGGGAGGTGTGGTTTCTTATTTTGGTCCTCCAAAAGCTTTTACAAGCGAAAATAAACGCCCAAAAAGAGCGAAATTCATCAAAATGAATCGGCGTCCCCTCGACGCATATTTTTAAATGCCTATTAAAATTATGCGTATCTATCCAAGGAATCGACTAAGCTCGGAATATCGACGCGAAAATCGGAACAAAATCGCGGCGCGGCGCCGAAATTTAACCCCGCCGCGACAATAATAAAAGAGCGATTGGACTACTAACCCTTTCCTTATGTTGTTACTGCTTTCCGTACTTTCCTTTAAATCCAGTCTCGCACTGGTCCCCCGCATTTACTTTCTGTACTTTCCTTTAAATCCAGTCTCGCACTGGTCCCCCGCATTTACTTTCTGTACTTTCCTTTAAATCCAGTCTCGCACTGGTCCCCCGCATTTACTTTCTGTACTTTCCTTTAAATCCAGTCTCGCACTGGTCCCCCGCATTACTTTCTGTACTTTCATTTAGATCCAGTCTCGCACTGGTCCTATCATCATGGCCTCTGCTTTCGGCCTACTTTTCTGTTTATTACCATGGCCTCTGCTTTCGGCCTACTTTTCTGTTTATTACCATGACCTCTGCTTTCGGCCTACTTTTCTGTTTATTACCATGGCCTCTGCTTTCGGCCTACCTTTCTGTTTATTATTATGGCCTCTGCTTTCGGCCTATGTTTCTGCTTAGTGTTATGGCCCCTGCTTTCGACCTAATTTATTTGCTAATGCAGAACTGTCATGGCAACCATGCGGTGCTTATCCTCCCTTCTGCGAGGCCTTAGTTGGGGAAAACCCGGAGTTGAGTCCCTCCTCCCAGGTTAGTCCCAAGCAAGGAGCCCTCATACCGCTAATCCTCCCGGGCAGAGGTTGTGTGACCGGTCGAGTAGAATTGCCACGACACTTATGTGCTTGTTTTATATAAAGCGGGTGAAGATTGTTTGGGAGTGGCGGGTTGGTCACGCGCGCAGACCGTTCGTACCGGTGCGGGTGGGTTGACGACTCATGTCGACAGGGAGATGTGCACAACGGATTATCACCCTCCGGGCCTGCAGTTTTACCTCCCCTGGTCGGCCTACAAATCGGCTCGTCGAATGTCGCTCACATCCAGTTAGTACACCAGGGTTGTACAGGAGGGCCTGAATGATACGGTACGACTACATTCAGAAGTGGCAAGACTGGCCACTGTCACCGACGGCCACATCGGTGAGGCCCGCGGGGTTAGCTCCCCTGCTTGAAATAAAGCGGTTTAAACTGTGTCGACACAGGGTCTTTTGTGTGCGTACAGGTTTGAATACCTGGGTGTGCGTGTCTGCGCGTTATAGTGTTGTGTATTTACTATACGGCGCGATTACGAGCTTTAGGGTGGGAAGCCCTATATATATATATATATTTATATACGGAGAGATATATGTTTACCTGCTACTAACCCTCTACCTTGCTTCGGCTATTTCATTTCTGTCCTTTAGCCGCCCCCTGGATATGGATCCGGGCAGGGGATGTATTTTCTACTTAGCTCTGTGACTAACGGTTATTTCTTATAACCAATCACAGGAGATGGGACAGCAAGGAGCCCCCGCACCACAGGATGAGTTACGAGCCTTGGAGATGGCCCGTTCGATTACCCCAGCCTCGCCCCTATCTTCAGAGACGTGAGTTCGAGAGTATAAGGACTAGCCTAGAGCTCCCTTTTGTTTTAGATTATGTAGCCCTCGAGGCAATATTTTGTAAAACGATAGGCCCCGGCCATATTTAAATATGTAATATAATCCGCATGCTTAGCTTTTCCTATATTCGATTGCTTCTGCTGTGCGTTCTGATGTGTTGTGATGATTCTTGTGCCTGACAAAGAGACTGCTCAGCGCTTGAGAGGGTGGGACGTTGCCACCCGGAAAGCGCTGGGTTGTCTTCTTTGGGCAGTAAGATCCCCCCTCCCTGAACCCGGTTCAGTCTGGGGAGGGGGGGAGGGGGGTCTTACAATACTAATTTTGGTAGCTAGTTACAACTGAACACGGCTGAATACAAGTTGCATCCAACTTGAATCACAACAGCCAATAGACGGTAAGAACTTGGTCACGGACAAGGTCCGCTTCTCCTCCGGAGCACACCGCGCAGGTGATACTCGCTCCAATACTCGCTCCTCGCTACAGAAGCTCGCTCCTCGCTACCGCCGGCGGTATCGCTAGCGCCGGGCGTTAGCTCTGCTACTCGCAAGCTCGCTGCTCGCACTCCAAGCTTCTCGCGTACTCGCCACACGCCGCTTCCTCCAATACTCGCTAGCGCGAGCGCTATCACTAGCGCCGGGCGCTATCTCCCGAGTAGATACTCGCAAGCTCGCTGCTCGCCTCTTGTCGCTACCGCGCGCGCTAGCACTAGCGTCGGCGGTATCTCCACTGCTCGTTACTCGCTCAAGGGAGCTGGCCGAACTTACTCCAAGTCCGATGCTCGCCTGCCGAACTTACTCCAAGTCCGATGCTCACCTGGTGGCGCTCTGGTATCTCTAACTCGCTCAACGTTGATGATACTCGCCAGATCCAGAACCTCTTTCTTTAGAGGGTGGTACCCCTCTATTTATAGGCAAAACAAGGGGGGTGGCGAGTATGAGCTAGCGCTGGCGCTAGCTCACTTCAATTCTAACAAGAAGGACGCACAAAGTTCGCTCCGGCAAACATTTAACACCAAAACGATGTTCAATATCCTCTACGAACACGAACGACACCACCTCTAGACGTACTGCACACACCGCAATGTATATCCTCCTACACGTCTTCCCTGGAGTTGGCCTCTGTACATAAGTGGAAGGAGAGAATAAAAAAGCATTTTGTTTGTTTTCTGCCCCTAGAAGAGAATTTGCTTGGCTTGCTTTTAAAAACTTAGGAGTTATGCATTTATAACAATTTTAACCCTCGCAACAACCTAGCCTCCCACCTAATACAGCCGGTCAAAAAACTCTCCTTAAGAGAATCAAATACGATGAAATCCAATAATTTCTTAAATCCAACGGTTATCATCACCTTAAATCCAACGGATGAGATTAATTCCTAAATCAACACAGATAGTTCCGTTGATTCAAAGATAGCAACAATTCAGTAGATCAGCAAGCTGTTCTTGAAAATCTTAGTGTCAATTCAAATACAATCTATATAATTAACCATGAAGTATCCAAATAGATACATAAATTACAATTCTTATCCGGTCACTGCAGCGGGCAGGTAGAAATAAGGCTGGCATGCCCCCTCTGCAGCTGCTGTGCTACGCGATCTCTCAGAATTGGCGCTCTCGAAATGCCAAACTCCATTCAAGCTTGGTATTATAATTGAAAGCAACTGTCAAAATATTGTGGAGCTCTGTAGGAGATGCTTAAAAGGGAGTCTTGGAGTGATGCCGACATCAGGGAGGAGGATACCTCGTTTCTTGGGCAGTTTACACACTTATTCGCAATTATGTCTCGCGTGATGCTAATCGATGTGCTGATTTCTGTGCCAAATTTTCACACAAAAGGATGAAAATATACGATGCCAATATTTAAGTTGTTCGCTCATGTCTATTGTGTCTTGGACTCCTCCAGGTGTGCCGAGATCCGCGATGGTGTCGCTGCTATGAAAGCTATAGCGAAGATCCGAAAGTTGTTGAGCAGATGACGGAGATTATTCCGGGGTTGCAAGGGGAGATTCCTGAAAATTCTCTCAAAGGAGTTCCCTTTGTTGCTGGAAAGTGATATTTCGTTCCACGTGTTCGCGTGCTTTTGCATCTCGTTTGCCACTAATCCGCTTTGTTCGGGCGCATGAGAAAGGTTGCTACCTGCGCTAAGCATTATGTTGGTGATGGTGGAACCAATGTACTTGTCCACCCTAAAGGAGGAAGATGGTGACACGATGGAGGATGTGTCTCCTATTATTGCGGACGCGTTGGCAAGAAATGAAGACATCATGCCCGCGGAGTTGCCATTAAAGCTACCACCTCGGCAAGAGGTGGATCACAAAATTGAGCTGGAGCCAGGGACGAAGCCACCAGCCAAAGCACCATACCGGATGGCTCCCCTTGAACTAGAGGAGTTGAGGAAACAACTCCAAGTTTTGCTGGAATCGAGAATGATCAGGCCATCTAAGGCACCATTTGGTGCCCCAGTGCTATTTCAAAAGAAGAAGGACAGATCGTTGCGGTTGTGCACAGACTATTGGGCAATAAACAAGGTGACGGTAAAGAACAAGTATCTTATTCCTCTCATTGCTGATCTTTTTGATATGCTTGGAAGTGCAAGGATCTACTCCAAGATGGATTTGCAAAAAGGATATCATCAAGTGCGGATTGCGGAAGGAGACGAGCCAAAGACCAGATGTGTCACAAGGTATGAAGCATTCGAATGGTTAGTGATGCCTTTTGGTTTAACTAACGCATCGGCTACTTTTTACACGTTGATGAAGCAAATATTCTGCACCTAATTGGACAAGTTTGTGGTGGTATACTTGGATGATATAGTGGTATATAGCAACACCATCGAAGAGCATGCATAGCATCTTAGCCAAGTCTTCCAAGTGTTGCGGGAGAATGAGTTGTATGTGAAGAAGTCCAAATGCTCATTTGGACAAGAGGAGATACACTTTATGGGTCATGTCATCGGGCATGGGAGCTTGTGGATGGACATGGCAAAGATCAAGGCAATTGATGAATGGGAGCCGCCAACGAAGGTACCGGACTTACGATCATTTTTGGGCTTGGTGAACTATTATCGCAGGTTCACCAAGGATTACTCGAGGAGGGCAGTGTCGTTGACGGACCTGTTGAAGAAGAGCAAGGCTTGGCTTTGGACAAAGAAATGCCAAAGCGCTTTCGAAGACTTGAAGGCAGCGTTTGTACGGAAGCGGTGCTTGCTTTGCCGGACTTTAGCAAGAGGTTCGAGTTGCATACAGATGCATCAGACTTTGCAATTGGAGGAGTGATAATGCAAGATGGTCACCCCTTAGCTTTTGAAAGTTGAAAACTCAATGAGGCGGAACAGAGATACATCATTCAAGAGAAAGAGATGACGACCATCATCCATTGCTTGCAAGTGTGGAGGCATTATCTACTTGGGGCACAATTCACCATCAAGACGGATAATGTGGCAACTACTTACTTCTAAACACAGAAGAAGCTGACCGCTAAGCAAGCAAGATGGCAAGATTTCTTGGCGGAGTTCGACTTTGTGTTGGAGCATAAGGCGGGGAAGACCAACGTTGTGGCCAACGCACTAAGCCACAAAGCTGAGCTAGCCGCAATGTCCACAGCTAATGGGGAGTTGTTGGACAAAATCAGGCAAGGGTTGAAGGAGGATCCTCTTGCCTTGCACTTCATGGAGTTGGTCAAGGTGGGCCAAGCTAGAAAATTTTGGGTATAGGATGAGCTACTCTACACCAAAGGGAGGCGATTATACATCCCAAAGTGGGAAAACCTGCGGAAGGATCTCATCAAGGAGTGTCATGTCACCAAGTGGGCTAGACATCCGGGACAGAAACACACTTTGACATTGATGGAGGAGTCATATTTCTGGCCCCGGATGAGGGATGAAGTGGAGTTATATGTGAAGACTTGTCTCATTTACCAACAAGACAAGGTGGACAACAAGCAGCCCACGGGATTATTGGAGCCATTGCCTATACCAGAGCACCCTTGGGAGTCGGTGACGCTTGACTTCATCAACGCGTTACCAAAATCAGACGGGTTCGGATCGATCTTGGTGGTAGTCGATCGTTTCTCCAAGTATGGCGCTTTCATCCCTAGCACAAGGGATACTTTTGCGGAGGAGACGACACGCCTATTCTTCAAGAATGTGGTGAAGTATGGTGGAATACATACTTGCAAGCAGATTTACAGAAAACCTGTGGACGGAGTTATTCAAGTTGCTCGGGTCAGAACTAAACTTCTCCACCAACTTCCACCCTCAAACCGATGGGCAGACGGAGAGGGTGAATTCCTTGTTAGAATGTTATCTACGACACTTTGTGAGTGCCAATCAGCAGGACTGGGCCAAGTTGATGAGTCCGTCCGAGCTTGCCACGGGGAGACAACCACTCACTCTGTATACGTTGGCAACCACGGCGAATGATGGAAGAAGCCCAGGATCTTGGAGGATGGCCAAGTCTTGGGAAGAGCAAGAAGACGTAGCCAGAGCGTGCTTAGAGAAAGCATGCAAGTGAATGAAGAAATGGGCGGATTCAAAGCGAAGGATGGTGGAATACACGGTTGGGGATAAGGTGATGGTGAAACTTCTCCCTCAACAGTTCAAGGCTTTGCGCAGCTTGCACAAGGGCTTGGTTCGTAGATACGAAGGCCCATTTCTGGTGATTGCAAGGGTGGGTAAGGTATCCTATCGCCTTGATCTACCCAACTCTTTGAAGATTCATCCGGTCTTTCATGTCAGCATGTTGAAGCCATATCATGAAGACAATGAAGACCTTCAAAGAAGGATATCGCATAGAGCACCACCAGTGATGACCAAGTCTTTTGATCGAGAGGTGGATGAGGTGCTCACCAAGAGGACATTGCGGACAAGAGATGTGCAACCTAACACACAATATTTGATCAAGTGGAAAGGAAGGCCAGAGTCTGAAGCCACACGGGAGACACTTGAAGATCTTTGGCAGTTCAAGGACGTCATCCTACAGTTCGAGGCGACGAGGGCGTCACCAGGCTAGGTGGGGGTGGATGTCACGCCCGGGGTTAAGTCCCAGGAGGATTCTAGAGAAATCTAGGTCCTTGGAGAACATGTGTACAAAGAGAACTCTAGAAGAATGTGGAAGCTCTCTAGAATGATCTCTTGGGAACATTCTAGAGAACTCCAGAAGGTTGTATATTCATAAGGGTTGTAGAATAGTGATAACTTCACAAAATAGAAGTTATTTGATCTATGAATAACACATTTTGCACTATGAAATAATGAATATTAATATGAAACTTGGATATAATAAACTTAATTAATTATAAATTACAAAGTAATTATTTCATGGTGATTCTGCTTAAATTCGAGTTTAATATGCATGAATTAAATGAGTGTTCGGGATGGAAAGAAAAGAAATGGAGGAATAGTTAATGCAGGCGGATTTGTCGCAACAAGGTTACAACAAGCGGGGGCTGCCAACATGGCATAAAAGGCGCGACTATTTAAAACCATATGATAAGGTGGCAACAGTTATGCACAGACGGACAGCTGGCTGGAGACAGAATTAGAAGGCTGATTATGTGATTCTAAAGAGGAGAATTAAATATAGAAGATGGCGGTTACAAGAATTGAAAACCGGGAAGTTACTTAATTTGAATGATAAAATAGAGGGAAGAGAGAGCAATAGAGAGAACGAAATTGAGGAGAAAAGAAAAGATATTTTCGGCAAGGAGAATTCTTCCTACTTGGAGAGCCGAACCATTCCAATCCGGGAGAGAGATATTGCAACTTTGGAGTGAAAAACTTACCTTCTTCAACCATGTCTTTGAGCATGTCTTGTAAGGATGTTGTTATTTGTTATTTTATTCCAATTAGCATGAACTAAAATTTGTAGCTTTGTGTGTGGAAAAATACTGTCTTTTGTGATATGTATTAAAACACAATTCTGTTAAATTATTTGTTTCAATTCTTTGTCCGTTTTAAGTGTGCGGTTACATTTTGAAGATTTTGTGTCAAGCTTTGTATATCTCTTTGGAGTGTATTCATAAATCGAGAGAGGAGTTGCACGCAAGGTTATACAAACCATTTTCTTATGTGGAATAAATCGAGAGAGGAACCACATAAATCTTTAACAAAAAATTCTTCATCCAAATATTGCGTCGCGAAATTCGAGAGAGGAGTGACGAAAGTAATTCGCATATTCTAATTTAATCATTGGAAGTAGAAAGAGATTTCACTTTCTTCATAATTAGTCGCTGTGTACGGATTTCGGAGACCGAGAGGTAATGAGTCCTACATTTAATTTGCGTCAGGAGAATAATTTTACAAATATTTAACTAAATCTTTTGAAATTTCATATCACATAGACTTAGGAAATCCACATGCAAAGCCTTCTCTAAAAATTGGTATTTCTCAAAAATAAAAATAAAAACCCATTGAATTAATTAATTAAAGTTATTTTCCTATTTTAATTTTTCTTCACGCAACCAACTTTTGAATTATTTACTTGGATTCAAAGAAAAGGATAATATTAGTACTTGTGAGCGTTAAATTAACACTTCCCTGTGGAGACAATCTTACTTACACTTTATTACTTGAATCGGCACGTGCACTTGCGTAACACTCATTTTCACCGTATCAAGTTTTTGGCGCCGTTGCCGGGGAGGTGTACTAATTTAGCGTTTTCTTGCAATATTAGTAAATCCTTAGTAATTGGAGCTCAAGTACTGTTTTTGTTTTATTTCATTGTTTGTCTGTTTTACTTATTTTAATTGCATTACTTTAGTTTATGTCCAGATTTCGGCCTATTGAATTATTCCCGCTAAATTTAGAAATTGAGCGTGAGTGTTGGCAAAATAGAAGAGTTTTTCGCTTAGAGCATTCTAGTCATCCTACTATGAACCCAAACGGTTTAAATAACGGGAATGGGAATGGTCATGATGGTCATGATCATGGGGGTCAGGTGAACCCTAATGGTCAAGTCGAACACAATGGTCATAATGTTCAAAACGTTGCACCGCGAATGACTTGTCGAGACTATAACGCACCGTTAAGAGGAGGTTTGCAATTTAGTATAGAGCGACCCACAATCGCCGCTAATAATTTTAAAATAGACTCTACCACAATGCAACTAGTACAACATAATAAGTTTGGGGGTCTTAATCATGAAAATGCAAACGCTCATTTAAGAACATTCTTAGAAATCTGTGATATGTACAAGGTAAACGAGGCTTCGGATGAAGCTATTCAATTGAGGTTATTCCCATTTTCTTTGGAGGGTCGGGCTAAAGATTGGCTTAACTCTCTACCTCCTGGTTCCATCACTACGTGGGATCAATTGGAAGAGAAATTCCTGAATAAATATTTCCCACCTTCTAAAACAGCTAAGTTGGTTAGAGACATCAACACTTTTGTCCAAAATCATGGCGAAACACTTAATGAAGCGTGGGAAAGGTTTAAAGAAATGCTTAGGAAGTGTCCACATCACGGGATGGCCCAACACCAACAAGTCACAATTTTTTTATAATGGGTTACAAACCACTACGATGATCCTAGTTGACGGAGCTGCGGGAGGGTCTTTATTAAAGAAATATCCAGAAGATGCTTTTGAAATTTTAGAAGATCTTACTTCTAACAATTACCAAGAATTCGAAAGGCAAGGTAATAACCATCCAGCCGGTATTCATCAAGTAGATCAAATCACTTCGTTAGCAGCTCAAATGGCCACTCAATTTAATTTAATAAATAAGAGGTTAGATTCTTTATCTACCCCTTCAACAAGTGTGCCAATGACAATGGAACAATTAAACCAAGTAACTGAAGAAGTACATTATCTTTGAGGCCAACAAAGGCAAGGACCTTCAAATTTCGGAAAACATTATAATCCAGAGTGGCGAAATCATCCCAATTTTTCTTGGAAAAATTCACAAAATGCAATTCAACCACCAGGTTTCAATCAAAACATTAATTCTATACCAACCCATATGCATAATCAACAAACCAATAATAGGAAATTGACTAATGAGTATATTGTAGGTTTGTTTCAAAAGAATGACTCTAGGATGGGTGGTATTGAGTCTTCACTCCGATCTTTAGAATCCATAATTGGCCAATTGGCCAATGCTTTAAATCAAAGAACAATAGGATCGCTATCATCTGACACCACACTTAATCCAACAAGGGAAGAGCCAAATAATCATTGTAAAGCTATTGCATTAAGGAGTGGGGTAGAGATCTCAAGTGGGGATGGATTGCTAGAGAAGTTAAGTGAGGAAGAGGCAAGAGAAAATACGATTAGGAGAGAAGAGTCTATAGAAGCTAAGGAGCCGGGGGAAGTGGAAGTAGATCCACAAAATAATAAAAATAAAGAAATTATTTACCCTCCTCCACATTTTCCATCTAGATTAAATAAAACAAAACTTGACAAACAATTTCAAAAATTTATGGAAATTTTTAAGAGGCTTACAATTAATATTCCATTTGCCGAGGCATTAGAGCAAATGCCTATTTATGTCAAGTTTATGAAAGATATTTTATCTAAGAAAAGAAAATTTCTAGATAGAGAAATATTTGCATTAACGGAAGAGTGTAGTGCAATTTTGCAAAAGAAATTGCCTCAAAAACTTAAAGACCCCGGTAGTTTTACCATACCTTGTTCCATAGGAGTGAAATTTGTCGGGAGAGCATTATGTGATTTAGGTGCGAGCATCAATTTAATGCCCTTATCTATTTACACAAAGTTAGGTCTAGGAGAGATAGCTCCAACAACTCTTACTCTCCAATTAGCCGATAGGACTTTAGCATTCCCTAAGGGAATAGTTGAGGATGTATTGGTTAAGGCGGAGAAATTTATTTTTCTGACCGATTTTGTAGTGTTGGACATGGAAGAGGATAAGGATGTGCCCATAATCTTAGGGAGGCCATTTTTAGCAACCAGAAGAACTTTAATTGACGTACAAAAAGGGGAGTTAACAATGAGAGTTAATGAAGAGGAAGTAACATTCAATATCCTAAAAGCTATAAAATTTCCAAATGAAAAAGAAGATTGTTACTCTATTGAAGAAGTGGAGTTTAAAAATCAATTAATTAAGGGTAATGAAGATGACCTAGAACAAAGACTTCTCACAATTTTGACAAATGAAGAGTGGGATGATGATTTAGAATTGGATGGATGTGTGAAGGTCTTAGAATCCCATTATAAATTGCCTATCTTTAGGAGTTTTGAATCTATAACTAGGTCAAGCGAACCAAAAATTATGAAACCCTCAATTATTGAACCTCCAACTTTAGATTTGAAACCTCTTCCGGAACATCTTAAATATGCTTTTCTTGGAGAAGAAAATACTCTTCCGGTAATAATTGATGCATCATTAAAATTTGAAGATGAAGAAAAACTACTTCTTATTTTGAAAGAATTTAAGAAGGCCATGGGATGGACTATAGCAGACATTAGTGGCATTAGCCCCTCGATTTGTATGCATAAAATAATATTAGAAGATGAGGCTAAAGGGTCAATTGAACATCAACGTAGGCTTAGTCCACCCATAAAAGAAGTAGTTATGAATGAGATAATAAAATGGTTAGATGCAGGAATTATTTACCCTATTTCGGATAGCAAGTGGGTGAGTCCGGTACAATGTGTACCGAAGAAGGGAGGAATTACGGTGGTGAAAAATGATAACAACGAGTTGATACCAACTAGGACAGTTACCGGTTGGAGAATATGTATGGATTATAGAAAACTAAATAAATCAACTCGGAAGGATCATTTTCCACTACCTTTTATTGATCAAGTACTTGACAAGTTGGCGGGTAATGATTATTTTTGTTTCTTGAACGGATATTCCGGTTATAATCAGATTATGGTTGCTCCGGAAGATCAAGAAAAGACCACATTTACATGTCCTTGTGGTACGTTTGTATTTCGTAAAATGCCATTTGGATTATGTAATGCACCCGCTGATGAGTCCAGTTTATATAGTGATTTCCGGACTCATCTGGGCTAGTTTTCATGCACTTGCACTTCACTTTAGGCCTATTTTCAATTCTATTTGATCACATTGCCCATTTCATTGCTTAGTGCACATTTATGCCCCATCTTGGTGTGATTTCATGTTGTTGCGGCTTCTCAACGCCCTCGGTAGACCGGTTTATACTCGGTCCGTCTTAGCCCGGGCGGTCGAGCGCGCACACAGTCAGAATGTTGCAGGGAGTAAATGCTGAAAATGATACACACAGAACTTTAGCGTGGAAAACCCTCCAAAGGGTGAAAAACCACGTGCCAGGGCGGTGCTGGCCGAAATCCACTATCTCAGACTGTTACAATGCCTTTTTGGAGAAAGCGAGGGCGACAGGCCGCGCCTCGTTACAATTGTGGGAGAGAGAGAGAGAGCTCCGTGGGTGACAGGCCACCACTTAGGAGTCGATCGCCTTGCTGCGTGTCTGGTACGGCTGCGCGCTTGCTAGGAGCGCACTTCGCGGAGCACTTTGACTTTGCTGTTCGGGCTTGGGGTGCTCGCCTGAGAGATGGCGCAACACTTCTTCTCAGGTGAGCGGCGTTCGCAGGAGGAACCTGTCAGTTAGTAAAAACGAAGTGGCGGAGTGGCGGAATGTAGAGAGAGAAGCTCTGAGGAAGAAACGAAGAGAGAGAGAGTCTGGGATCGAATGAGAAAGTGAATCCAAATGAAGACCCTTAGGGGTCTATTTATAGGCTTGGAAGGTGGAAGTTACGGTGGTTATGCGGATAACCACCAAATGGAGGGCCGAGATCGTTGGGGACGATTGAAGGGTCGTGATCGCGCGAGATGATCGGAGGGCCGCGAGGGACTCGGTGGGATCCGACGGAGGAGGGTGAAGGGCGCGACGGCGATGGCCGGCCATGGGTGGCCGGCCATGGCCGCCGGCCATGAAGGGGGCGGCGGCCGGCGGCCGGCCGGCGGTGGCCGGCCGGCGGAGGCCG
Organism: Dactylorhiza incarnata; assembly: GCA_033032865.1. Classification (NCBI taxonomy): domain Eukaryota; kingdom Viridiplantae; phylum Streptophyta; class Magnoliopsida; order Asparagales; family Orchidaceae; genus Dactylorhiza; species Dactylorhiza incarnata. The sequence goes on from JAWHQI010000434.1 coordinate 740,380, forward strand.
GTCGGCGGTTGGCGGCCGGCCGGCGGTGGGCGGAGGCCGGCCGACCGGCGGTGGGCGGCGGCCGGCCGATGGTTGGCGGCGGTTGGCCGACGGCGGTTGGTGGTGGTTGCGATCCTGCGCGGGGCGGTTGGGATCCCGCGCGAGGTGGTTTGGATCGGTGCGCGGTGGTTTGGATCCGCCGCGCGGGAGTGGGATCCGGTGTGCGAAGGTGGGATTCGGTGTGTGGCGGTTTTCGGGATCCGGTGTGCGGTGGTTATCATTTTTTCAATAAATAGGGGGAACCCATCATTTGCCCCCCAAATCGTACGCTTGGAGCGCACGGAGAGCGATAGGATTTTATCTTTACGACTTGCATCTGTGAGCGATGGCCGGAGTGAGCTCGGGTGCGGAGGTTGGCGGTGATGATGGCGGTGCCAAGGTGAGCGTGCGGGTGAAAGATCTAACATCCAAAAAGGCGGGCGAACGGCGCGCTAGAGATGTGGCGGGTCGTGCGGAGATAAGGGGCGGTGCGTGCGCGCGGGCTGCCGCGCGCGCTGCCGCGCGGCGACAGCGCGCGCGCGTATGCGCGCGGGCTGCCGCGCGCGCTGTCGCGCGGCGACAGCGCGCGCGGGCTGTCGCGCGCATTGTCGCGCGGGGACAGCGCGCGCGTGCGTGCGCGCGGGCGAGCTGTCGCGCACGCTGTCGCGTGGCGACAGCGCGCGCGCGCGCGCGTGCGCGCGGGCTGCCCCGCACGCGGGCTGTCGCGCGGGGACAGCGCGCGCGCGCGGTGCGCGCACGCGAGCTGTCGCGCGCGCTGCCGCGCGGCGACAGCGCGCGCGCGGGCTGTCGCGCGGCGACAGCGCGCGCGCGCGTGCGCGCGGGCGATCTGTCGCGCGTGCTGCCGCGCGGCGACAGCGCGCGCGCGTGCGCGCGGGCTGCCGCGCGTGCTGTCGCGCGGCGACAGTGCGGGTGTTTGCGTGAGGTGTTTTCGCGGGGTCTGCCGCGTGCTTTCGGGCGTGTTTACGGGGTCTGCCTATGTGCGAGGCTTGTGCGATGGTTAGCCTCGTGGATGGACTCCCTTAACACTTGCCTGAGGTTTGTACTGACGCTTTTTCTTGTCCTTCAGGCTTCTCGACGTGGCGGGCAAAGTCGCCCAATGCGACTGGGCTCGAGTCTTACTCTCGATCATGTCGCCATATGGAGGAGGCGCTTCAACTTGCCCCCCCGAATTGGAGATTCGAATCCCAGGTCCTGAGGAGCGAGTACAGAATCCGCCTCGAGGTTGGATGACTCTTTGCGAGTCGTCACTTCGGAGTGGCTTTCGTCTCCCGGTGTGTGAGGAGTTGATCCAGATCCTGAAATTTTGCGGCGTCCCGGTGTCACAGTTTACGCCTCAGGGGATGGTGCGGATCATGGGGCTGATCGCCTTTTTCCGCGAGCATGGTGCGAAGTTCTCCCTGGGCCTTTTCAAGGAATGGTGCGAAGTGCAGGTTGATGCCGGAGGTCGTATTGAAGTTTTTAGCAACAAGAGATGGCTGGAGTTCGAGACCCGGGTGGACCGCCGTCATGGGAATACTTTATTTGGCTATGTTAGGAACCCGGAGGGACTACCGGAGGTGTGGAACTCTTTACCTGATCGTTGTCGGCGCCTCAAAGGGCGTGAGCGGGAGTTTTCTCCTGTCCTCGGATTTTCAGATGCTCGAGAGCTGGGGAATATTCTGCACAGTATCTCTCTGTTCGTAGACGAGAAGCGCCTGCTTTTATGCGGGCTGTCCGTTGATGCTGGTCGTGCCGCTGCTGTTCCTCTTGTTCGAGACAGAAAGAGGAAGTTGGTTTTTAAAGGTCTGGAGGAGCCCGGTTCTGCTCCTTCACTGGTACAGGATGCTCCTCAGGAGGAGGCGGCTCCTTGTGCATCTGGTGCTGACGGCGAGCCGGTTGATGAGGAGGTCGAGGTCTTGGGATCTTCTGCCCCCCAGGCCTCTCCGGAGCGAGGCACAGCTCGAAAGGTGTCGGAAGGGAAGAGGGTCTCTTCCTCTCTGGAGGCCATGAGCCAGGCGGTAAGCCGGATTTTTTCTTCCCCTTGCATGACGTCATCCTGAGGTTGTGGTTCTGACTTACCCATTTTCTCTTGCAGATGGAGACCCAGGCATCGATTGCGCATATATGGAATAACCATTACGTGAGCTTGAAGGACGGGTTTATGTCCATCCAGGGTGAGCTTCGGGAGGCGAGGAGCGCCCTTGTGGAGGCGGAGAGACGGCGAGATCGCGACATCTCGCGCTTCAGGCGGATTGGCTCGGAGATGCAGGAAGAGCTGGAGAGGACCAGGTCCGGTCTCGGTGCGGAGAAGGCGGCATTGGAGGAGTCCTTGCGATCCTTAGAGGCAGCCCGTGGCGACGTAGTGTGTCGGGATGCAGAGCTGGAGCAGTGTCGGGCTGAGATAGCACGTCTTTCTTCCGTGGAGCGGGAGACCGAGCTGAAGGCGGCTGGCTTGGCCGAGTATCTGGAGTCGATTGACTATTTGAGGGACCGCTCCTTGATTTCCGAGGAAGTCCGGGATATGATCTGGACTCAGGAGGTGGAGCCTCATCTGGAGGATTCACGAGAGCATGCCCTTCGACAGGGAGCGTCAAAGGCTCTCTGGATGGTATCCCGAAAGCGGGGCTATGATGTTAGTGGCCTTGGCTTTGACGACCTGTCAGAGGAGGAGGATCATAGCCCTGACGAGGAGTGATTTCTTTAGCTGCTTGTAGCTGTGTTTGTCGGATGTGATTGTATCCCCTTTTATTGTATTCGTCATACTTGTTTATCTGTTCGATCTTATTGGTCTGGTTGTTTGGCATCTGCGTTGTTTGATTATTTTTAAAGTCACAGATGAATTTGCGCGGACTCGAGCTCGCGGTTTTTATGAAATAGGCGCACGGGACTGGCCCGCGGCTTGGCCGGTGAATGTTTATATTCGAACCGGGGGTAAACGTAAGGGGGGCAGGCCCCTACTGTGCACGAGTCTGGCTCGCGGCCTTTTGCACGAGTCTGGCTCGCGGCTTTGCCGTAAGGGGGGCAGGCCCCTACGGTGCCCAAGCAACGTTGAGGCAATGTGCCCAAGCAACGCTGAGGTGAGGTGCCCAAGCAACGTTGAGGCCATGTGCCCAAGCAACGCTGAGGCGAGGTGCCCAAGCAACGTTGAGGCCATGTGCCCAAGCAACGCTGAGGCGAGGTGCCCAAGCAGCGTTGAGGCTTTGTGCTGTTTATTAGCGCGCTGCTCGGAGGCAGTTGCTGTTTATTAGCGCGCTGCTCGGAGGCAGTTGCTGCTTATTAGCGCGCTGCTCGGAGGCAGTTGCTGCTTATTAGCGCGCTGCTCGGAGGCAGTTGCTGTTTATTAGCGCGCTGCTCGGGGGCAGTTGCTGTTTATTAGCGCGCTGCTCGGAGGCAGTTGCTGTTTATTAGCGCGCTGCTCGGAGGCAGTTGCTGTTTATTAGCGCGCTGCTCGGGGGCAGTTGCTGTTTATTAGCGCGCTGCTCGGAGGCAGTTGCTGTTTATTAGCGCGCTGCTCGGGGGCAGTTGCTGTTTATTAGCGCGCTGCTCGGGGGCAGTTGCTGTTTATTAGCACGCTGCTCGGAGGCAGTTGCTGTTTATTAGCGCGCTGCTCGGGGGCAGTTGCTGTTTATTAGCGCGCTGCTCGGGGGCAGTTGCTGTTGATTAGCGCGCTGCTCGGAGGCAGTTGCTGTTTATTAGCGCGCTGCTTGGAGGCAGTTGCTGTTTATTAGCGCGCTGTTCGGGGGCAGTTGCTGTTTATTAGCGCGCTGCTCGGGGGCAGTTGCTGTTTATTAGCGCGCTGCTCGGAGGCAGTTGCTGTTTATTAGCGCGCTGCTTGGGGGCAGTTGCTGTTTATTAGCGCGCTGCTCGGGGGCAGTTGCTGTTTATTAGCGCGCTGCTCGGAGGCAGTTGCTGTTTATTAGCGCGCTGCTCAGGGGCAGTTGCTGTTTATTAGCGCGCTGCTCGGGGGCAGTTGCTGTTTATTAGCGCGCTGCTCGGAGGCAGTTGCTGTTTATTAGCGCGCTGCTTGGAGGCAGTTGCTGTTTATTAGCGCGCTGCTCGGAGGCAGTTGCTGCTTATTAGCGCGCTGCTCGGAGGCAGTTGCTGTTTATTAGCGCGCTGCTCGGAGGCAGTTGCTGTTTATTAGCGCGCTGCTCGGAGGCAGTTGCTGTTTATTAGCGCGCTGCTCGGAGGCAGTTGCTGTTTATTAGCGCGCTGCTCGGAGGCAGTTGCTGCTCGGAGGCAGTTGCTTCTCAACGCCCTCGGTAGACCGGTTTCAACTCGGTCCGTCTTAGCCCGGGCGGTCGAGCGCGCACACAGTCAGAATGTTGCTGGGAGTAAATGCTGAAAATGATACACACAGAACTTTAGCGTGGAAAACCCTCCAAAGGGTGAAAAACCACGTGGCCAGGGCGGTGCTGGCCGAAATCCACTATCTCAGACTGTTACAATGCCTTTTTGGAGAAAGCGAGGGCGACAGGCCGCGCCTCGTTACAATTGTGGGAGAGAGAGAGAGAGCTCCGTGGGTGACAGACCACCACTTAGGAGTCGATCGCCTTGCTGCGTGTCTGGTACGGCTGCGCGCTTGCTAGGAGCGCACTTCGCGGAGCACTTTGACTTTGCTGTTCGGGCTTGGGGTGCTCGCCTGAGAGATGGCGCAACACTTCTTCTCAGGTGAGCGGCGTTCGCAGGAGGAACCTGTCAGTTAGTAAAAACGAAGTGGCGGAGTGGCGGAATGTAGAGAGAGAAGCTCTGAGGAAGAAACGAAGAGAGAGAGAGTCTGGGCTCGAATGAGAAAGTGAATCCAAATGAAGACCCTTAGGGGTCTATTTATAGGCTTGGAAGGTGGAAGTTATGGTGGTTATGCGGATAACCACCAAATGGAGGGCCGAGATCGTTGGGGACGATTGAAGGGTCGTGATCGCGCGAGATGATCGGAGTGCCGCGAGGGACTCGGTGGGATCCGACGGAGGAGGGTGAAGGGCGGCGACGGCGATGGCCGGCCATGGGTGGCCGTCCATGGCCGCCGGCCATGAAGGGGGCGGCGGCCGGCGGCGGCCGGCGGCCGGCCGGCGGCGGCCGGCGGCCGGCCGGCGGCGGCGCCCGGCCGGCGGTGGCCGGTCGGCGGCGGCCGGAGGTCGGCCGGCGGCCGGCCGGCGGAGGCCGGTCGGCGGTTGGCGGCCGGCCGGCGGTGGGCGGAGGCCGGCCGGCGGTGGGCGGCGGCCGGCCGATGGTTGGCGGCGGTTGGCCGACGGCGGTTGGTGGTGGTTGCGATCCTGCGCGGGGCGGTTGGGATCCCGCGCGAGGTGGTTTGGATCGGTGCGCGGTGGTTTGGATCCTTCGCGCGGGAGTGGGATCCGGTGTGCGAAGGTGGGATTCGGTGTGTGGCGGTTTTCGGGATCCGGTGTGCGGTGGTTATCATTTTTTCAATAAATAGGGGGAACCCATCACATGTATTTCTGTGGTCTAGTATATTTTCATACAGGTCCAAGGGTTGTGTGACACTCGGGATGGGTCCTGGGGGATTTTCGGTCGAAAAAGCCTCTGATCGTGCGTTTTCCTTTTCGCACGACCAGGCGCACGACCACTGGTCGTGCGTTAATTCCCTTCCCTGATCGAGCGACGGCGCACGATCATTGGCCTTCTTCGCGCACGACCACTGGTCGTGCGCCACTGACCGTACGCTTTTGTGCAGATTTGGATCGAGCTACAGGTTCTTCGCGCACGATCAGAGGCATTCCTTCGCGCACGACCATTGGTCGTGCGCCTGATCGTGCGCGTTGTTTAATTCTGCTCCGTCTATAAATAGACATGCGCGATTTTAGGTCGGGATCGACCATCCGACTCCGCCCAGCTCCGCCGTTTTCCACATTTTCTGCAGGGTTTCGCCTCCTTCTTCACCGCACACCTTAGGGAGGATCTCCGGGCAAGCTTTCAACGCCAAATCTTCGCCGGAGCTTCCTCTCGGCCATCTCCTTCATCCAAGAGCTTCAAGAAAGGAGTCAACCTAGCCTTCTTCTTCAAGATCTGAGCAGCTTGTGTGATCATTCCTCCGGTTCGTGACACGAAGTGGTGTGCTTTGCGAAGAGGTGCTTGCGACCCTCATTCCGCCGCTCTCTCCACTCCATCCGCTAGCCTGCTCGTCCATCCGCCTAGCGATTCAGTGCATTGCGGCCCGTGTAGTCTTCCATCCCGCCTGGCGAAGCAGTGCGCTCAAGGCCTGCATAGGAGTAGTCGTAGCTATTTTATTTTGTTTTCCGCAATCCAAACCAAGCCTCCCGCAATCCATCCGACCTTAAGGACTTCAATCTCAAGTCCTTCTCAATAGTCAACTCCACCTTACTGTGTTCCTTCCGAGATCGATACTCGGGGATTTACTCCTCGTTTTATATTACTTGAACGATCGGTACACTGCCGTTTCGTGCCGCAGTCTCGCCACAACCTATAGCGGTGTGTGAGATTTGCACCATCAAGTTTTTGGCGCCGTTGCCGGGGAACACAGACGTGTGAGTTTTCTGGAGAGGGAGAATCTGAGAGAGAATCCCTTCCATTTGTAAATTGCGTCGTTTATTTTTATTTCAGTTCTTTTTATTCTATTTTCCTGTTTTTAAATAGGTTGTTTAGTAAATTACTGTTAGGTGTAACAGTTTGCACGATAGTGTCTTTATTTTGAATCTTGCTATCTCCATATAATGTGGGCTGCATTTAATATTCGTTGCCGTTTATGTGGAGATATTTCTCACGCTAGTGATAGATGCCCTACGGAAGATGGTGGGCATAATTCTCGTGGCCCGGTGTACGGAGCACCATTTTCCTATGGTTCTTCATGCCCTGTGCCCAAGTCTTATGGCCACTCGTCCTCGCCGCATACACCATTTTTATATTTCTCCCCGGCCCCTCAAGGACCAAGGAGTAATATAAAACGGTGCTTGTTCTGTCAAAGCATGTATCACGCCCTGAAGGACTGTGCCGAGTATCTTCGCCAATTGGACGAGGATGATGAGCCGGATATCCGGATCGTCCCGAGTCCTACTTCCGGCAGCACACCTTCAACATCCGGTTATGTGTCTGTGTCACCTTCATCTTGTGAAGGGTATGATGTGGACACAGTCACCAGATGCGTGGCTGATCTAGGCTCTGACATGGCCGAGCCTATCTCCCCTGTGCATCCATCACCTAGCGTAGATTTGATTCTTTGTGAGGAATCAGTGCTTGACTTTTATCCAAGCACCATTCCTTCCCCTGTTGTGCATTCTACTACGCTCGTCTCCGACGACATTGTTGATGATGTGTCGCAAGATGAAGCTGGCGATCTATGTATTGTGCCTACTCCTATGGAGGAGGACAACCTTCTAGGTGAAGAGGAGCTTTCCTCAGCACCGGTGGAGGAAGTCTAAATCCTAGGCATGGCCCTTGTTGATCCCGCCGAACCTTGTAGCATTGATGACAATGCAAACATTATTTTACTTTCCCAACCTTTTGGGAGTGAGTCCGGGACCACTCCCCCGCTTGATTTTTATTTATGTTCTTCTTCTCTTTTATTTCTTGACCCCCCCTTCTGCTATATCTGAGCATGTGCAGGTTGAGTCTTCGCAGGTACTTCAGGAGGACTTGGAGCATTCTGCTCAAGTCAATGATGAGTGTATCCTCTCATGTGAAGAGGTTGATCCCCCCTCCATAGAGGAAGCCTCATTCATTGCCTTCTCCTCCTGCGGACCTGCTGTGGATGACACCTTGCTTGGCAAGGATTTTTTGTGTGAGATGAGTGAGGCTTATTCCTCCTCCTCCTCCTCTTACATTCTGTTTCCTCTACCTGTGCGTTGCAGGTATTGTTATACAGGTAGAGGGGTGACTGTTTTATCGCCGTATCGGTACCGGCCACCGAAACGGATAATGGAACAACTACCTGTGCATTTTCTATTCCATAGGCCCATTAGCTAGAACTCGTAAAGTTTTGAATAAGTCGTGCTAGGAAGACAATAACCCCAGTATTTATCTTATTTTTCTTGCATTGTATTTTTCGTTAAGTAGAATAGTTAGTTAAATTTCAATTTAGTTTTAGTTTTTCTATTTCTTTTTGTTTTTGGGGAGCTCACCCCTGCAGGTCATTCCTATGGAAGGCGGTGGTCGCGATTCTTCGTATGGCGGAGGTGCGGCTTGGTCTTGTTCTACACGCGTCTTCTGGTATGCTCACTTGCTGAGCATTGGGTACCCTCTTCCCCCAACTTTGTTTTAGAATATCTTAATGCATAGTTTAAGTCTGGGGGAGAGCTAGTATCTGTTACCCAATGCACGTGCACACTGCATATGCATCCTAGAAGCTTTTATTGATTTATTTTGTTTAGATCATTGCATCACACACCACTTGCACCCACTTGAGCGTGTGCTTAGCTGTTTGCGTGCCGCGAGTTAAACTCATTTCTTGAGCAAGGTTCGGGCAAATCATTGTGCTGCCTTTTAAATTATATAGTGGAGTAATATGTTGACTCCGGTGTTCCTAGTCTAATGCTTTTGTGAGCATAGAGATTTGTGTAGATTAGATTCCTTTTTATACTATTAGTCTTATACATTTCTATTAGTGTAAATAATGTTTGCTCTACTCAAATGGTGAATCCGGTTTGAATCAAAAGGTAGCATATGGGTGTTTGTAAATTATCGCTAGACGTGTATTGCTTGTGTCGGGAGGAAGGATAACCTTTCTCGGTGACTAAGAACTCGCCCCAAGCGATTCTTGAAGCATTGGCATAGGATAATTCTGTTGCGCAAGAATGACGTAGGCCATCATTTTGGCCCGGTTGAGCCTTTGTGCAAATCCTAATATCTTATCCTCGTTAGCCCATTTGTGCCTACCCCATCCCTTTGATTCAGCTCCACATTTTATTCCACCAAAACCAAAAAGCCGATCCTAGTCACATACCCAAAGCTGAGCTTTAGCTGTTTTCACATTTGTATTTTGGAATGTTGATGTGGTGATGTTAAATTTGGAGATGTGGGTGTACTCCCTTGAACATTTGCTGAATTTAAAAAAAAAATATAATTAGAAAAAGAAATGAAATGAGAAGAAAATAAAAGAAAAATGAGAATGAGTTTAATTGAAAATCTATTTGAGATATGTATTTTGGAGTAGGCGGTGCACATACCCATACGTTCAGGTCCAAGTCTGGGGGTGTGGTGCATCCGCGTGTTTTTGTAGCTGCGGGAATAGAGTTATTGTTTAAGCTCATTTGGGTTGGGTGCTTTAAGCCGTCCTGTTTATCATTGTTTACCTCACCGTAACCCAAGCCTCATGAAAAACCTTAAGTCCTACCGACTCACGCTATGAACTAATCTAGTGCTGTGGAGAGAATGTGACCGGGCGAGCTTATGGTCTCCGACACCGATGGATTTCGGTGGAGTTTGTCCCAAACCCTAGCCTGGGCAATGCTCATCTCAGCGTGTATTTTACTTTCCTCGTATGCGTGACCGATTGATTCACCGTGATTCACATTTATGAGTAGTAGTAATATTTATTTACTCTATTAGAAGCATATAAACTATGTTTATAATTAGAAACCTTATCCACTATTTCTCTATGCACTTGGGTATGCGACTTCGCATGATACTCCTCGGTGTAATTTTAAGCTAGCTATTTATTTTTCCCCGCCTGCTTAGGATGTGTTTGCTCGGGACGTGCAAACAGGTAAGTCTGGGGGTGTGATGAGTCCAGTTTATATAGTGATTTTCGGACTCATCTGGGCTAGTTTTCATGCACTTGCACTTCACTTTAGGCCTATTTTCAATTCTATTTGATCACATTGCCCATTTCATTGCTTAGTGCACATTTATGCCCCATCTTGGTGTGATTTCATGTATTTCTGTGGTCTAGTATATTTTCATGTAGGTCCAAGGGTTGTGCGACACTCGGGATGGGTCCTGGGGGATTTTCGGTCGAAAAAGCCTCTGATCGTGCGTTTTCCTTCTCGCACGACCAGGCGCACAACCACTGGTCGTGCGTTAATTCCCTTCCCTGATCGAGCGACGGCGCACGATCATTGGCCTTCTTCGCGCACGACCACTGGTCGTGCACCGCTGACCGTGCGCTTTTGTGTAGATTTGGATCGAGCTACATGTTCTTCGCGCACGATCAGAGGCATTCCTTCGCGCACGACCATTGGTCGTGCGCCTGATCGTGCGCGTTGTTTAATTCTGCTCCGTCTAAAAATAGACATGCGCGATTTTAGGTCGGGATCGACCATCCGACTCCGCCCAGCTCCGCCGTTTTCCACATTTTCTGCAGGGTTTCGCCTCCTTCTTCACCGCCCACCTTAGGGAGGATCTCCGTGTACAACCCGTATTCGCCGAGTGGGCCCCTCAAGCCAACTGGCGAGACCTGGGTCAGTCAGATCATTCGCCCCGGCTAGGAGGTGGAAGTACCCCCGGGTTGGTGGGGATAAGCTGCGGAAGAGAAGGACCCAGGCGAGTGGTGCCCTCACGGACCACTCGCCCGGAAGGGTGGGCATTCGCCCAGCTAAGCGGGTGCCCAGCGAGTGGTGCCCTCACGGATCACTCGCCCAAGATGAATTGAGAAGGAAACGACCACCACACCCCTTGTGGGCTGCAAATAGCCCCTCGGAGCAGCGGAGTTAGGCTATTAGCAGACCAATTTGAGGTGCGGTTAGTAAAACGAAAAGGCGGATTCATGCTATTTGCAGACCAGCCTAGAAAAATCTATAAATAGACCCTTAAGGGCACCTTGGAGGAGATCCGATTTTAGAGAATCCTCTCCTCTAGGCAAGTTTTGGTTGGCAGCCAGTGCCCTCCAAGGTGCCCGGTTGAGCTTTGGTTTGGGAGGGGAAGATCTCTAAGATCTTCCGGGTGTGTGGCGGGACCTCCTCGCTTCAGCCTTGGGTCTATTCCTATTCTCACATCCACCATCAAGAGAGCCTAGTGAGGGAGAAATAAGCATCGGCTACACCCCCAGTGGGTCCGAACTCAAGAGACCTGTTGCAGGTTTCAACATTTTTGGTGCGGTGAGCGTGGACCGTAGCCGGTGAAGGAAAATCTTGAATTAGGTTCGATGACAGGAGATGGGGGGAATGGTTCTGACTCAGGTCACTCGCAGCCACCCACGACAGGGGAGTGGCTGGAAATGTTTGAGAAGTTCAAGCGAGAGGTCCTGCAGACAGTTCTCGCAGCAAGGAGCGAGTGCGAGACCCCAGCAGTCCCCGTGGTCCCACCCCCGCAGATCGGCGAGAACGCACCGGGGCAGCGGCCGGGGAAGGAGGTGCCAGCAGAAGGAAGTGCGCGAGATCTCCCAGGGCGGCAGCTGTTCAGCAGTCCGGCGAGTGCTGAGGTGTGCGAGTTGGGTCCGCGCGAGAAGTCCATTCGCCGAGCAGGGGAAGGGAGCCCCTTTTGCGAGATGATCCTCTCGGCCCCAGTGCCAGAGGGGTTTCGTGGGCCGGAGATGTCCTACTACACCAGCAAGGAGGATCCAGTCGTGCACCTGTAGTGGTTTGAGGACATGACATCAATCCTTCCCATGTCGGATGCTTTTCAATGCCGACTCTTCGCGACCACCCTGAAGGAGAAAGCAAGGGACTGGTTCCACCAGCTTTCCGCAGGTTCCATCTACACGTTCGATGATCTGCGCCGAGGCTTTCAGCTACGCTTCTCGACGTCAAAAAAGAGGAAGAAGGATGCGGAGGCTCTCTTCAAGATCAGGCAGAGGGAGGGAGAGTCCCTGGGACATTACGTGGATAGATTCCAGGAGGAGATACACCTTGTGCAGGAGGTGTCGGGATTCGCCCCCAAGATGGCGTTCATCGTAGGGTTGCGAGACGGGTTCTTCAATATGGACCTGAAAAGAAGCCCTCCTTCATCCTTTGAGGAATTGATGGAGCGAGCAGCAGAGGAGATTGAAGGGGAGGCGGCCAACCCGGAGTTCTACAGGAGGTTGGCAAAGATGAGCGAGCCCGAGGTGAGGCAGCAAGAAGGAAGAAGGCGAGATGAACCCAGGGGTCAGGGGTTCGAAAGACCGCCTCGGAATTGGAGGAATCAAGAGCCCAACAACAGGTTGGGTTGGAGGCACCAGGAAGGACCGGCGAGAGGTCAGGAAGAAGGATACCAAGGAAGAGAGGCGGGAGGAATGAATCCGGGGTAGAGGCAGGGTCCCAGACCCCCTCACCCCCCAAGGGAGCAAGCTATGGCGGTAGGCCGAGGAAGAGGAGGCAGAGGAGCAAGAGGAGGAAGAGGAAGAGCAGGAAGGGGGGGCAAGGTGGCTTTGCCTTATTGTGACTTTCACCAGGAAGAAGGTCACGCGACCGCCACCTGCCCGGAATTCTTGGAGATGAGAGAGAGAGGTCAGCCACGGCGGCAGCAGGTCAGGATCGAGGAAATGCTCCCAGAGGCGGAAGAAGACCGATGCGAGGACAGGGCGGATACAGGAACCAGGGGTGGAATCAGGGTGATTCATGGAGGGGTTGGGATAGAGGCCTCTCGCAAGAGGAGCTTCCAGGCGATGTTCCGTAGGGACGTCGCGTCGACTTCCCAGACCCCACCCCTCTCGGAGAAGCTCACCTTCTCCTCAGAAGACATGCCAGATTATGAGGATCCATTCTGCGACGCCCTGGTGATTCAGACGGCGATTGAAAATTTCACGGTCTCCCGGATCCTGGTAGATAACGGGAGCTCAGTGAACGTGATCTTCAAGAAGGCCTTCGACGCAATGGAGGTGGAAAAGAAGAGGGTGCAGGCCTCCGATGGACCGCTGTTTGGTTTCTCAGGAGAGCGGAAGGAGGTCGAGGGAGGTGTTGGTCTCCAGGTGACGCTAGGAGGAGTCCCAAGAAACTGCTGGTTCGTCATTGTGGACGCTCCGAGCAGCTATAACGCCATTTTCGGACGCCCCCTCATCAGCGCCTTCCGGTGCGTGCCCTCATCGTACCATCAGTGCTTAAAGCTCCATAGTGGAGGAGTCCAGGTCCGCGTCCGAGGAGATGCTAAGGTGGAGAGACAGTGCTATGTGACTGCCGTCAACACCATTTCTTGGATGGCGGATGCTGAGAAGATGGATGAGGAGATGGCGAGGCCGGATGGGCCAGGAGAAGAAGTGGAGAAGAGAGAAGTAGGGGGAGAGGGCGATGCCCGAGAGGAGAATATGGAGGTCGCTCGTGAGGAGCAGGAGGTCGAGTTGATGGAGGTCGCTCGTGAAGAGCAGGAAGTCGAGCCAGTGGAGGCGGAAGGAGTCGCAGAGGAAGAGGCCCGGATAGAAGGGCGAAAAGCAAAGGGCCAATGGGAAGAGTCAGCCCGGCTCGAGGCGGCAGAAGAGGTGGTGGAGATGGAGGTCCTCACCCAGGAGGGGAGGGTGAAAGAGGTGCGGATCAGCGGGGGTCTCGGCCCGGAGGACAGGATGAAGATGCTGGAGTGCATCCAGAAGAACGTGGATGTATTCGCATGGAGCGCAGCTGATATGCCAGGCATCGAGGCGGGCATGGCTTGCCATCGTCTCAACCTTGATCCGGAGGCCCGTCCCATCCGGCAGAAGAGAAGGACCTTCGCCAGCAAGCTCGAAGGACCCATCCGCGAGGAGGTGGCAAAACTCCTCGAAGCAGGTTTTGTATCGGAGATCCAGTACCCAGGCTGGGTCTCCAACGTCATAATGGTAAAAAAGGCCGATGGCCGCTGGCGTATGTGTGTGGATTTTTCATTGTTAAATAAGGCCTGCCCTAAGGATTGTTATCCCCTGCCTCGGATCGACGCGCTGGTTGACTCAGCCGTCGGTTTTTCTGTGATGAGTTTTTTGGATGCTTTTTCAGGTTATCACCAGATCAGGATGCACCCCCCGGACGTCAAAGACGTCTCGTTCATCACCAGGGAGGGTTGCTACTGCTATAAGATGATGCCCTTCGGGCTGAAAAATGCAGGAGCAACCTACCAGAAGATGATGGACCGGGTATTTAGGGAGCAAAGGGGAAGGAACCTGGAGTTCTACGTGGATGACCTTATGGTGAAGAGCAAGTGCGTGAACTCTCACATCCAGGACCTCGAGGAGACCTTCACCACCCTACGCAAATACAAGATGCGCCTGAACCCCCTGAAGTGTGTGTTCGGGGCAGTAAGGGGAAATTCCTGGGGCATCTTCTCACCCCTCGGGGGGTAGAACCTAACCCAGACAAGGTTAAGGCCATAATGGAGCTGGGGTCGCCGCGGAACGCCAAGGAAGTTCAGCGCTTGACCGGAAGACTCGCGGGGCTGAGCAGGTTTCTCTCCCGAGCCGGGGAGAAATGCTCCCCCTTTTTCAAAACATTACGAGGTAACCAGAAGTTTGAATGGACAAAAGAATGCGAGGAGGCCTTCCAGGCCTTGAAGAGCCAACTCACCAAGGCTCCACTGCTCCAAGGTCTCAAAGAGGGGGAGGATCTATATCTATATCTCGGGGTCGGGACAGAGGCCGTAAGCTCCGTCCTGGTTCGGGAGGAAGGCAAGAAGCAGCTGCCCGTCTACTACGTGAGCAGGGTCCTGAGGGAAGCAGAGCTCAGATACCCGATTTTGGAGAAGTTGGCCTTTGCTCTGGTCGTCGCAGCAAGGAAGCTCAGGCCATACTTCTAGGCCCATTCAATTCAAGTAGTGACGGACCACCCTCTCCGCCAGATCTTCAAAGGAGTGGAACACTCGGGAAGGCTCGCAAAATGGTCGATAGAGCTAAGTGAATTCAACATTACCTTCGTCCCTCGACTATCCATGAAGGCGCAGGTGGTGGCTGATTTCATGGCAGATTATGTGGCCGAGATAAATGAAGATGGAGCCCCTCGTCACGTTCCGTGGAAGCTGCTGGTGGACGGGGCTTCGGGCAAGAGTTCCCTCGGAGGAGGGGTGGTGCTGGAGAGTCCCCAAGGAATAAAGATCGAGCAGACACTAGTGATACACTTCCCAATCACCAACAATCAGGCGGAGTATGAGGCGGTGATCGCCGGCCTACGGTTGGCCCAGGAGCTCGGAGTCCATGACGTGGAGGTCCTCACCGACTCAATGGTAATAGCCTCTCAGATCATGGGAGAGTTCGAGACGAGGGAGTCTGCGCTCATAAGGTACTTGGCCAAAGTGAGAGGTCTCGTGGGAACGTTCAAAACTTTCTCCATCCGGCGCGTCCCTCGGGAGGAGAGCACCCCGGCGGATCGGTTGGACAAATCCGGTCCTCGAGCCGGGGGGACCCTGACGGACCTATTCCGCCCTTCGATTGAGGAGGGAGAACTCATGGAAGTAGAGAAGCGGCCCTCCTGGAAGGATCCCTGCGTCACCTTCCTTGCAATAGGAAAGTTTCCGGAGGAGGTTCCGGACCAGAGGCGCTTCCGATATAAGTCCGCCTACTACGTGCTCCACGAGGGGGACTCGTATCGGAAGACCCTCTCGGGCCTCCTGGCCCGATGCGTTTCAGAGGAGGAGGTCCCAAGGATCTTGGAAGAAGTCCACTCCGGCGAGTGCGGCAGCCACTCGGGGAGCAGGATGTTGGAGGCAAGAATAATGAGGCAGGGGTACTTCTGGCCAACCCTAAGTAAAGACGCGGCAGCCTTCGCCAAGAGGTGCCAGAAGTGCCAAATGTTCGCCCCGCTTCAGCTCATGCCAGCTCAGAGGCTAAAGAGTATCACGGCGCCCTGGCCATTCGCCATATGGGGGATGGATCTGGTAGGACCCTTCCCCCAGGCTAGTGGGCAGAGGAGGTTTCTCCTAGTAATGATTGACTACTTCTCAAAGTGGTTGGAGGTCAAGGCGTTGGCTAAGGTCACCTCCCAGATAATCCGCAACTTCGTATGGGGGGAGATCATTTGTCGACATGGGCTTCCACAGGCCATAGTCACGGATAATGGTCCGCAGTTCGCAAGCGAGGAATTCATCAGCTTCTGTGGCCAGCTGGGGATAGACCTCAGGTTTGCATTCGTTCACCATCCCAGGAGCAGCGGGCAGGTGGAGGCGGCAAACAAGGTCATCGTGAACCTGCTCAAGAAGAAGGTGGAAAATCTGAAGGGAAATTGGGTGGAACAGCTTCCATCGGTCTTGTGGGCCCTAAGAACTACCCCCAACACCGCCACAGGAGAGACCCCTTTCAAGCTCTCTCACGGCTGCGAGGCCTTCATCCCCATAGAGTTCGAAGTTATGACACCACAGGTAAAGGCCGCCGCAAGCGGAGAGGAAGATTGGAGAGCCGAAAACGAGGTGGAGTTGCGGCTCTCCCTCGACCTCATCGAAGAAGCTCGAGACCTGGCAGCCATTCGCCAAGAAGAGGTCAAGCGGCGGATGGCCAAGTATTTCGATAAGCACGTCAGGGTCAAGCAGTTCGAGAAGGGAGATCTGGTGCTCAAGAAGGTCGACGCGGCCGGAAGGTCCGCCGCGGTGGGAAAACTTAACCCCAACTGGGAAGGCCCCTATGTCGTGGAAGAGGCACTAAAATCTGGGGGGTATCGCCTCCAGAATGTGGAGGGCCAACCTCTCAGCCACATATAGAGTGGTGACGATCTTAAACGTTTCTATCCCTGAAACTTTGTAATAAAATGTTTTGAAATAAGAATATTTTGTTTAACGTATGTGTTTGAGGTTGATATTGCAGCTTGTAGAAAAAACCCTGAACGCTCCAAAAGTGGCCCCGAGCAGACCCGCTGTGCAGGCTCTCATCTAGCTGGCAGGTCCGAAGGCTCCCTCGGAGGCAGGTTCTATGTGAAAGAAAAGAAGGCCCCGAGTAGACCCGTTGTCCAGGCTCTCATCTAGCTGGCAGGTCCGAAGGCTCACTCGGTGGCAGGTTCCAAGGTGTTGAGAAAGAAGGCCCCGAGCAGACCCGCTGTCTAGGCTCTCATCTAGCTGGCAGGTCCGAAGGCTCACTCGATGGCAGGTTCCAAGGTGTTGAGAAAGTAGCCCCGAGCAGACCCGCTGTCCAGGCTCTCATCTAGCTGGCAGGTCCGAAGGCTCACTCGGTGGCAGGTTCCAAGGTGTTGAGAAAGTGGCCCCGAGCAGACCCGCTGTCCAGGCTCTCATCTAGCTGGCAGGTCCGAAGGCTCACTCGGTGGCAGGTTCAAAATTCTCAAAGGGTGACCTCAAGAGCACTCGCATAGACGACGCGCCGAGAGGTGACCTCACTTCACTTTTATGACTACCTAAGCGAAACCCAGGTTTGGGAGAATGGTAAGGAGGTGCGAGTGGGGCAGGCAGCGGGAAGGCGAAGAGGGGTGACACGCCTAGGTCATCTTCGAGCATTCGCTGGATGGTCGGGACAGTCGCGCTACGACTTAACATCCTAATGAGCCTAGCGAGATATAGCGGCGAATGAGAAAGAATTAACGTCCTAATGAGCCTAGCGAGATATATCGGCGAATGAGAAAGAATTAACGTCCTAGCGAGCCTAGCGAGACATAGCAGCGAATGAGAAAAAAGTGGAGATAACACAAAAATGGAGACAGCACAAAAATTGTGATCAATATACATATCTTTCGAGGGCACTCGCCCCGTTCGTGATTACATTCAAAAGGTAAAAGTGAAAGACAGCAAAAACACAGGGCCCATCTCATGGGTCGGCAGGCTTCTCGCCAAAAGATCCGTCGCTCTCGCCTGAATCCGGTAGGAGGGCGTCTTCTCGTGGCTCGCCATCCTCATCTTCCGGGAAGGGGATCGGAATGAAGAGCTCGGGGACGACCTGTCGGGCAGAGAGGCATTCGGCCTCCTCCTTCAGGTACCCAGCCTGCCGCAACACCTGCAGCGCGTGCTTCACGGCGCTCTGGGCATTCTCCTGCATCAATTGCTCCAGTTCGTGGTGGGGATAGAAATGCCCCCCACTCCCCAAAGCGAGTGCCGAGACCTCGGCTTCTCGCGACCGCTGGGCCTCGGCCTTAACCAACTTGACTTCGTCCTCAAGGCCGGCCACCCGAGCACGAAGCATCTCGGCAACTGTGGTATCCTAAAATAATAATAAGGGTGGTAAGAAAAAGGTGCATCAATCGGCAACGGGTCACTCGCGGGGAGGGGGAAAATATATACCTCTGCAACGGGGCGGCTGGCGAGAAGGGCTTCCGCAGCTGCCAACTAAGTCCTGAGTTCCTGCGCCTCGGCAGAAACGATGGTCCTGGACTCCTCAACCTCCGCCAAGCTCCGCGCCAGTTTGATGCTCCGGCGCGAAGACATATGCGCGAGCTCGAGCGCCCGCAACATGGCCCTGGCGCTCTCATGGGCGAGAACCTGAGTCGTCTCGGCATCATAGACTTCAGCATCCTCCCGGCCGTAGAGGGCATACGTGATGGCATAGGCCTCACCACTGGCGAGGTCGCTTTCTATCCACGACGGGTGAAGGATGGAGAGCGAGACCCTGTTGACGTTCCTGTCCCACTTTACCAGGGGAGCCCCTGAGGGGTCCACGTACTTCTCGCCGCTTGGGAAGTTCCGGTGGTCCCTGGGCAATGGAGGCGGAGGCAACGACGATCCCGCTCGAAAGGTGGTCTCGCCTGGCGCACAAACCCCCGGGGTTTGAGTCTGAGCACTCGCCCCTAGGGTCTCGTCCAAGACCCCCTTCCCCTTGGCTGAGGGGGGATTCTTTGATTTCTTGGAGGAAGAGGAGGTCAGCGCCCCAGGTTTCCGCTTCTTTCCGCTAGGCTTGGAGGAGGAGGGTTCCTCCCGACAAGCATCCGCTGCGGCCTGTGCGAAGGACACGGAAGCCCCAGAGGGACGCGACGGATGAAGGGGGAGGCTACGCACGCCTGCATAATATTGCGAATGATTTAGCGAATGGTATAAGAGTCACAAGACCGAAACGAACGAAGCCCCAAAAACTTACCCTCGCCCTGCGGAATGAGCGGGAGCGAGTTGACGTTTCGCCGGAGATAGACGAGGTCCATCCCGTGCTCCAAGATGTATTGGTGGAGTTTGGCCTCGTGCCCCCCTAGGGTCGGGGGGCGGAAGGTTGACTCCTCCTCCTGCACTGGGGCGAGAAGTGTGTTTCCCAGGTTCCCGCTGACGAAGAGGAAGCGCCGAACCCAGTCGTGGTTCTTATTCGGGAGCCCGTAGTGCTTGAGCGGGTTCAGACCCGAGAAGAATGAGATGTCGTTGGTACAGCGGAAGGTGTAGAGTTTGCGGAAGACAGGCAGCGAGAACTCGATCCCCTCTTCTCGCAGGTAGCTCGCGTACCCGACCAGCATGGCGATGGAGTTGGGGTTGAGCTGGCCGGGCACGACTCCATAGTATCTGAAGGTCTGGCGGAGTTCCGACCAGATGGGAAGGCGAAACCCCACCTCGAAGTGCTCTAGCGGGATCGCGAGAGCACAGGGCGAGATGGAGTTTAGGCGCTCGTCCGGCCTGGGCTTTCGCGCCTCGAACCCAGGCGGGATGTAATCCGCGACCGCAGTCAAGTAAGCCTCGTCGGAGAGGTCGCATGAATCGAAAGTGTGGTTGACGAACGCGCTGGCACACCTGGCCCTGCCTTCCGCATCACCACCCATTTCGCGAATAACGAATGATAAGGGAGCAGCAGAGAAGAGAGAGGCGCGAGTGCTAACGCGGGGAAAGAGAGGGAGCGGATGGTAAGGTATTTAATACGGTGGTTGAAAGGCCTATTTATATAGGGGCTACACGACGTTTGGGCTTTCGAGGTAACGGGTGTGCGGATAGCAGTCGCGCCTTCCCGACGCCTCGGAACTCGGGCCGACCCCTCTCGCCCATTAATGACAAATGTCCTGTGGCTAATCGCTCATCGACTACACGAAAGAGGTTAAGAAAGCATTTAGCAATAGCAAAGCATTCGGCAAATACCCAAGCAAGATATAGGAAATAAGAGACAAGGAATGGAGCATTCGCAAAACACAGGGCATAAGATTATTACAAACAGAAATAAAAGTTCAGCATCCGCGGTACAGAAAACAGAAGAATTACAAGAAGGGCGGATGAAAACTAGCTCAATACTCCTCCCAGACCCACCGACCTCGCTTTCGCGACCCAGCTTCCAGGGGCATTTGCGGGCGGTAATATGCGAGTATGTTGGTGATCTCATGGGAAGCCAGTTGGAGTTGGTCCCGGGCTCGCGCGGCGTGTCTTTCGGGAGACAACTCCCCTCCTTCACCCCCCAGGCGCTCCACCGTTGCGAGAATGCGCAAGTAGTCCCGCTGGAGGTCCTTTAACTCACGCGCGACTCTCAGCCGCACGTCGTCCACCTGGCCGGCGACGTACCGCTGGATGTGGATGAGCTTCCCCAAGACCTCCGTTATCCGCTCCTTCAGGGTCGCGTGATCTGAGGAGTCGCCCAGAAAGTCAGCGAGATCCCCAGGGGAAGGGAGAGGCGAGAGCATCCCCTCTTCCCCCTCGTTGTAGGAATCAAAGGGGGACGCTTCCCGATAGCCTGCGAAAGCACAACTAGGTCAGTAGCGGTAAAATATGCGAGTACGATAGGGGCAGGTGAGTGAACTGACCTGGGGTGGGGTCCTTATGACCTGAAGGACGAGACGAATGGGGGTGCGTTCCAAACAGCCAGGCGGGAGGTAAGACCTTTCCCTTTCCAGAACGGTAGGGCTGTGAGGTAGGAGCTGGAGCATCCGCAGGATCATCCGCGCGGCCCTACTGACCAGATCCCTTCTGGGGAGATACCCTCGGCTCATCCGCAAGAACGGAGGGGTTCCGCAGCGGAAGGTTGGGGTCGAGGGCTGCAAAAAACAGTGGTCAGCAACGAACAACATGAAGGGTGAATTCAAAAAGGTTTACAACTTACCGGACTGCAATGAGGTCTCGCCCGGAGGGGGTGGAGGAGCAAGGTCCAGATCTGGAGGCCCCTCGTCCGGGGGAGGTGGCACCACAACACTGCTCGAGACGGCCCCGTGACCGGTCTCGGGCATCGAAATCACCTGCGAATGGACAGAGCAAAGGCAGGGTAAGGGAAGGAACTAAACAGAGGAACGAGAGGAATCCTCATACCTGCATCCCAGGGTCCGGAGGATTCCTCGCCGGAAGAGTATCCGCCGGTGGAGTGTTCGCCGGTGGAGTACCCGCAGGAGATTCCGAGGCAGTCTCGCCTCTTTGACGATTCAGTCGAATCGCCTTGGCTCGACGCGAGACGTAGGGGGCACTCAGATCCCGCTTAGACAAAAGCCAGGGAGCAAATTTGGCTGCCTTGGGGGCAGTTACAGCTTGGGTCGCGGCCAGACGCTCGATCATCTCCCGCGAGAGGGGTCTCGCGGAAGGCTTGTGAGAAGACATGGATATCGGTGAAGGATTAAGGGAAGGAAGGAGCTCCGACTCAAGGGCTGACAGCGCTCCAGGAAAATCTGACATGAAGAGGTATATATAGGGCAACGGTGGGACCCACGGAATCTTGTGGGTCCAGTCAGCAAGCACTCATCGAATACAGGGTTGGACTGTTCTTTCCGAGCGTAGTAACCACTCGCAAAGAGAGGGGATTGTGTACAACCCGTATTCGCCGAGTGGGCCCCTCAAGCCAACTGGTGAGACCTGGGTCAGTCAGATCATTCGCCCCGGCTAGGAGGTGGAAGTACCCCCGGGTTGGTGGGGATAAGCTGCGGAAGAGAAGGACCCAGGAGAGTGGTGCCCTCACGAACCACTCGCCCGGAAGGGTGGGCATTCGCCCAGCTAAGCGGGTGCCCAGCGAGTGGTGCCCTCACGGACCACTCGCCCAAGATGAATTGAGAAGGAAACGACCACCATACCCCTTGTGGGCTGCAAATAGCCCCTCGGAGCAGCGAAGTTAGGCTATTAGCAGACCAATTTTGGGTGCGGTTAGTAAAACTAAAAGGCGGATTCATGCTATTTGCAGACCAGCCTAGAAAAATCTATAAATAGACCCTTAAGGGCACCTTGGAGGAGATCCGATTTTAGAGAATCCTCTCCTCTAGGCAAGTTTTGGTTGGCAGCCAGTGCCCTCCAAGGTGCCGGTTGAGCTTTGGTTTGGGAGGGGAAGCTCTCTAAGATCTTCCGGGTGTGTGGCGGGACCTACTCGCTTCAGCCTTGGGTCTATTCCTATTCTCACATCCACCATTAAGAGAGTCTAGTGAGGGAGAAATAAGCATCGGCTACACCCCCAGTGGGTCCGAACTCAAGAGACCTGTTGCAGGTTTCAACACTCCGGGCAAGCTTTCAACGCCAAATCTTCGCCGGAGCTTCCTCTCGGCCATCTCCTTCATCCAAGAGCTTCAAGAAAGGAGTCAACCTAGCCTTCTTCTTCAAGATCTGAGCAGCTTGTGTGATCATTCCTCCGGTTCGTGACACGAAGAAGACGGGTCCATTGGGAGGAAGTGACAGCCCTCCTCTACCCCGGACGCAGTTGAGGACCGAGCTTGGACGCGAATTGACAACCCGGCGATTCCTTCCGTGAATCCTCAACAAGACTTCGGAGTCGGTCGATTTCGCACACTCATCTCCTCTTGTAGTTGATAGTTTAGTTGGATTTCTTATATGTTTGATGAAGTATACTTTTATTTTTTAACATTAGTATGAAATCATGTCTATGTGATTGAGTAATCTTGTTATATTTTCATTTGAGGTGTGCCTTGTGGTGTGGATTGTTTGTTGTGTTGTGCCGCCCTAACAATTGTTAGTGGTGTGCTTTGCGAAGAGGTGCTTGCGACCCTCATTCCGCCGCTCTCTCCACTCCATCCGCTAGCCTGCTCGTCCATCCGCCTAGCGATTCGGTGCATTGCGGCCCGTGTAGTCTTCCATCCCGCCTGGCGAAGCAGTGCGCTCAAGGCCTGCATAGGAGTAGTCGTAGCTATTTTATTTTGTTTTCCGCAATCCAAACCAAGCCTCCCGCAATCCATCCGACCTTAAGGACTTCAATCTCAAGTCCTCCTCAATAGTCAACTCCACCTTACTGTGTTCCTTCCGAGATCGATACTCGGGGATTTACTCATCGTTTTATATTACTTGAACGATCGGTGCACTGCCGTTTCGTGCCGCAGTCTCGCCACAGCCTATAGCGGTGTGTGAGATTTGTGCCATCACCCGCCACTTTTCAAAGGTGCATGATATCTATTTTTACTGATTTAATGGATGAAGGAATAAAGGTGTTTATGGATGATTTTTCTATGTTTGGGAAGTCATTTGATTATTGTTTGGAAGTTCTTAGGAAGGTATTAACAAGATGTGTTGAGACAAATTTAGTGCTAAATTGGGAGAAGTGTCATTTCATGGTGAGAGAGGGAATTGTCTTAGGCCATAAAGTATCAAGCAAGGGTTTGGAGGTAGATCGGGCTAAAATAGAAGTTATTGAAAAGCTTCCTCCTCCTAAGAATGTCAAGGGCATTCGTAGCTTTTTAGGTCATGCGAGGTTCTATAGGAGGTTTATTAAAGATTTCTCTAAAGTATCAAAACCTTTATGTAACTTGTTAGAAAAAGACACTCCCTTTATATTTGATGACCAATGTTTGCATGCTTTTGACACATTAAAACACAAGTTAGTTTCTTCACCTATTGTCACAACACCGGATTGGTCGCCACCTTTTGTTCTTATGTGTGATGCTAGTGATTATGCCGTAGGAGTTGTTTTAGGACAAATTCAGGATAGAATTTTTCATACTATATATTATGCTAGCAAAACACTTATTGATGCACAAATAAACTACACTACAACCGAGAAGGAACTCTTAGCCGTAATGTTTGCATTTGATAAGTTCCGTTCTTATTTAATAAATTCTAAAGTGATAGTTTATACGGACCACTCAGCTATCAAATACTTGGTAGAGAAAAAAGATGTTAAACCCCGTCTTATTAGGTGGGTGCTACTATTACAAGAGTTTGATATAGAAATTAAGGACCGTAAGGGGGCTGAAAATCAAGTGGTCGACCACCTATCAAGGCTAGAACAAGAATGTGAAAAGAATAGCCAAGTAGAGATTAAAGAAAACTTTCCGGATGAGTATATTCTTGCAATTACTAGTGATAATACTCCATGGTATGCTGATTTTGTAAATTATATTGTTAGTAATATTTTACCACCGGACTTAAGTTTTCAACAAAAGAAGAGATTCCTTCATTTAGTGAAATCTTATTTATGGGATGCACCACATTTATTTAAAATTTGTGCCGATCAAATGATTCGTAGATGTGTCCCCGAAATAGAAGTCCCAAGTATCCTTCACAAATGTCATGCATCTCCTTATGGAGGACATTTTCAAGGACTTAGGACGGCTATGAAGGTCTTAGAAGCTGGATTCTATTGGCCAAATTTATTTAGGGACTCCCATGAATTTGTAAAACAATGTGATAGGTGCCAACACACCGGTAATATGAATAGAGGAGCGAGTATGCCCCTTAATAACATCATAGAAGTTGAGATATTTGATGTTTGGTGGATAGATTTTATGGGTCCATTTGTGAATTCAAATGGACATCTTTACATTCTACTAGCGGTTGATTATGTTAGCAAATGGGTGGAGGCAATTCCAACTCAAAAGTGTGATGCAAAATCCGTACTAAAATTTCTAAAGTCACATATTTTTAGTAGGTTCGGCACACCAAGGGCTATCATTAGTGATGGGGGCACACTTTTGCAATTATCATTTTAAATCCTTGTTAAATAAATATGGGATAACACATAAAGCTGCCTTATCTTACCACCCACAAACCAATGGTTTGGCCGAAGTTTCAAATAGAGAAATTAAATCAATCTTAGAAAAGACAGTGAGTTCAACCCGTAAGGATTGGTCACACAAGTTGAATGATTCACTTTGGGCTTATAGGACTGCATTCAAAACACCTATATGGTTGACTCCATATCGGATGATATTTGGTAAGGCATGCCACTTACCGGTTGAGCTAGAACATAGAGCTTTTTGGGCAATTAAGAAATTGAATTTTGACTTTAATAATGCAGATAAAAATCGTTTAGCCCAAATAAACGAACTCGATGAAATACGATTTCATGCATATGAGAATCATAAGCTCTATAAAGAAAGGACGAAGAAATGGCATGACGCTAGGATTTCACCTAAGGAATTCCGGGAAGGACAATTAGTATTATTCTATAATTCAAGGTTGAGATTATTCCCGGGTAAACTAAAATCTAGGTGGTCGGGACCATTTCGTGTAACAAAGGTACACCCATATGGGGTTGTGACCATACAAAATGAGAAAGACAAATCTGAATTTAAAGTCAATGGACAACGCCTTAAGATATATTTCCAACAAAATGAGCAATGTGAGGCAGTGGTAACCATATTAGCATAAACACTATCATTAGGTCCTGCCGGGACTTTAAATTAGGCGTTGGTTGGGAGGCAAACCAATAAAATGTAGAATAGGAAGCTATTTTTAATTTTTAATATAATTTCTTTGCATAATTACTGCTTTTTGCTTGAACCATATATGTGTTTTGATTGTTAATTTCTACACTATTCTGCTGGGTTGGTTATGTTTTTCTGAACGAATATTGTTGTGTAAGCTAGGACCCACATGTGGCTACTTGTGATTGATCATTATGCTGCTGAATATTATATTTTGTTGGGATATTGCTATGCATGTATTGTTTTTGGTGAGTTTATGTTGCAGGAAAATGAGACATGCCGAGCCCAAGGTCATCTACTACATAGAGCTTGGAGCTAGTTGAATGGATCCAACATACTCCTATGTTTGGAAGGGGAGTATTTTGTTCAATTTATATCGTTATATGAATATATCTGTTTTAACTTGAGGGCAAGTTAGATTCTAAAGTGTGGGGGTGGGTAGGTTATATTTGATAACCTTTGTCACTATAAAATTTTACCACCCCATTATTTTCATAAGTAGCAAGAATAATTATTTTGCCAAATGAATGTATATTTATTTTCCAAAGTTAGGGAATAATGGTAGTATTCTTTTGAAAAATTCGTTGAACACTACTTCTCTTTATTTCATGAGCTCTAAAACAAGTTGTATATATTTTAAATTTCTATAAAAAAAAGTTAAATTCAAAAGTAGTCAAGAGCCAAATAAGCATTGTTTAGTCCAAAGCAATAATGAACTAGTAAATATCATTTATCGAACCATCACTTGCTATCATCTTGGAAAATCAACTTCATTCTTGAATATTAATCTTGTGGATTTTCTCAAGTGACATCCATGCTAGTGTGTTAAATCATGAAGAAAAAGTGATAAAAAATCAAAATTAAAAAGAGAGAAATTGCTTATGATGATATGTGGCCTGGATATTTACTTGCTTACTTGGAATGATCCCTGCTATGTGAATATATGTTAAAAAAATGAAAAAAAAAAAGAGAACGTCTCATAATGATATGTGGCCTAAACATGCATATGTTTGGAATGATCCCTATTATGATGATATATATATAAAAAAAATTTAGTACCATAGTGATACGTGGCCTAAGTAAGCACTCAAATATTTGGAAAGATCCCTATCATGAGTACATAAAAAAGTAATAAATGTGTGCCTTCGTGACCTAAGCACTAGGGGATTGTTGCTTTTTGAAAATTCTTTCTCATTTGTTATAAAAGATCATATTGTTGAGAATCCTTTTCATTAATGGCCTAATCATAGTTATTAGCATTGTTCTACTCAGAATTATTTTTATAGATGTTTAAATGTATTAATTTGGATAGGAATGATTGATTTAAAAGAGAATCACACACACACACACTATGTGAAGTCTCATTTGAACATTATTCCCACTATTTCTCTAACTTACTAAAATATGTTTATTTGACAAATTATACAATGTTGTTGATTGCCTAGCCTCCATATATTATAAATCTTGAGCATGCAAGCTCATATGAATCAAAAATTTTGTATGTAGTTTTGCTAGGGGCTAGCAAAAAGCTAAGTGTGGGGGTGTGATAACTTCCCAAAATAGAAGTTATTTGGTCTATGAATAACACATTTTGCACTATGAAATGATGAATATTAATATGAAACTTGGATATAATAGACTTAATTAATTATAAATTACAAAGTAATTATTTCATGGTGATTCTGCTTAAATTCGAGTTTAATATGCAGGAATTAAATGAGTGTTCAGGATGAAAAGAAAAGAAATGGAGGAATAATTAATACAGACGGATTTGTCGCAACAAGGTTACAACAAGCGGGGGCTGCCAACATGGCATAAAAGGCGCGACTATTTAAAACCATATGATGAGGTGGCAGCAGTTATGCACATGCGGACAGCTGGCTGGAGACGGAATTAGAAGGCTGATTATGTAATTCTAAAGAGGAGAATTAAATATAGAAGATGACGGTTACAAGAATTGAAAACCGGGAAGTTACTTAATTTGAATTATAAAATAGAGGGAAGAGAGAGCAATAGAGAGAACGAAATTGAGGAGAAAAGAAAAGATATTTTCGGCAAGGAGAATTCTTCCTACTTGGAAAGCCGAACCATTCCAATCCAGGAGAGAGATATTACAACTCTGGAGTGAAAAACTTACCTTCTTCAACTATGTCTTTGAGCATGTCTTGTAAGGATGTTCTTATTTGTTATTTTATTCCAATTAGCATGAACTAAAATCTATAGCTTTGTGTGTGGAAAAATACTTTGTCTTTTGTGATATGTATTAGAATACAATTCTGTTAAATTATTTGCTTCAATTCTTTGTCCGTTTTAAGTGTGCGATTACATTTTGAAGATTTTGTGTCAAGCTTTGTATATCTCTTTGGAGTGTATTCATAAATCGAGAGAGGAGTTGTACGCAAGGTTATACAAACCATTTTCTTATGTGGAATAAATCGAGAGAGGAACCACATAAATCTTTAACCAAAAATTCTTCATCCAAATACTGCGTCGCGAAATTCGAGAGATGAGTGACGAAAGTAATTCGCATATTCTAATTTAATCATTGGAAGTAGAAAGAGATTTCACTTTCTTCATGATTAGTCGCTGTGTACGGATTTCGGAGACCGAGAGGTAATGAGTCCTACATTTAATTTGCGTCAGGAGAATAATTTTACAAATATTTAACTAAATCTTTTGAAATTTCATATCACATAGACTTAGGAAATCCACATGCAAAGCCTTCTCTAAAAATTAGTATTTCTCAAAAATAAAAATAAAACCCATTGAATTAATTAATTAAAGTTATTTTCCTATTTTAATTTTTCTTCACGCAACTAACTTTTGAATTATTTACTTGGATTCAAAGAAAAGAATAATATTAGTACTTGTGAGCGTTAAATTAACACTTCCCTGTGGAGACGATCTTACTTACACTTTATTACTTGAATCGGCACGTGCACTTGCGTAACACTCATTTTCACCGTATCAAATAGTCTAGAAACTTAGGCGTTCTAGATTCTTCCACCTCTTGGAGGGAAATTCTTTTAAGGCCTATAAAAGGCGAAGGCCCCCTCATTTGTAAATCACCAAGTTACAAGCAACCAAAAATTACAAGTTCTTTGCTCTCTCAATCTCTCTTGCTCTCCCTTACAAGTGCTCTCTTACCCATCTCGTCACCACGATCGTTGGAGAAGGCTGACTTAGCTAGTTGTCAAGGGGTGCACAAAGGAGCTAAGGCCACACGCGACGTTGTCAAGGGGACAAGTCCGTGACAGCACGCTACAGACGTGGACAGATCTCGTTCGTTGATTTATTTTAAGGGAAGTATTTAGATGGGTTGGGCCGGCCAAATATTTGAATATGATCTATTTTTTTATTTGAGTTAACCTAATTTACTGAGGCATTAGTGAGTACGACTAAAGATTCAAAATATCCATATAGCCGACCGAGATAATTTTAGGTGCGCGCACGTATAGAGAGGATCGTAGGGGACTTTTTTTTGGCCAAATTACAGTTGTATTTTCAGTTACAATTGTAATTGATCAGTATTTTTAGTTTAAATTATAGTTGTAATTTAGTTCAAAATTTTCACTTTTTATAGATGTATATTCATCCTAAAATATAGTTGGAATATTAAAATAAAATACGACTAGTTTTAAGTAATAAAGATAGTTGTTATCAACTATAATTAACTAATGAAAGACACTTGTAATTGCAAACAATATACAATTGGAATTTCATTCTAAAATATAGTTGGAATCTCAAAATAAAATACGACTAGATTTAAGTAATAAAGATAGTTGAAATTACAGTTTACTATGAGCTATACTCAAATACGACTAGTTTTGACTAATACGACTAGATTAACTAGAGGAATCTATTTTCTACAATAAAATGAGTCAAGTGGCTTACAGTGTCAACATTATCACCCATTTTTTTGGAAATCTGGAGTGCTCTTCTTTTTGCCGATGCTGGAGATCAAGGCTCCGTTTGGGGGGACTTATTTTCACCGGTCAAGCGGTCACGACCGCATGAACCGGACCTTAATTAATATCCGGTTCATGCGGTCGTGACCGCTTGACCGATGAAAACAAGTCCCCCCAAACTGAGCCCAAATCTGACAATGGAGCAAGAAATAAGAAAAGATTGATTGAATCGTGCTACCAAAGAATGCCTCAGAGTGATAGAGAAAGCTGCGTGGGTTAAAAGACAAACCAACAACATCCGTCGGATCAGCAGGTAGGAAAGACGAACTAGTTTCGGCAGGGAGGAAATGCGAACTGGTTTCGGCTTGCGGGAGGAGAAAAAATGTGGAGGGAAGGAGGAATGTGGTGGACCCTGTCCAAAATGTTTTCTATTTATTTCCGAACGTTCCGCATCCTGCACTCAGCGTATAGAAATTTTTTCCCTACACGCAAAGGACAGCGGCCGATTCGTCGGCATGTGCATGGTGTTAAAGGCAAATCAGAATTGGCTATTGGCAAACCAATTTCTATGAGTTATTACGCGCCTTTTGAAAATACGCTTTTTATATGCATTTTTAGGAAAAGTGTTCAACACAAAAATTGTATATCTCGTCGAGATCTACAACTTTTGTGTTAAAACCTTTTCCTAAAAATGCATGTACAAAACGTATTTTCAAAAAAAATCACTATAGTTACGATCAGGGCAACAATACGCCTTGTGCGTGCATTTTCAGGAAAAGTGTTCAACAGGATAGTTGTAGATCTCGACGAGATCTACAATTTTCGTGTTGTACACTTTTCGTAAAAATTCATGTACAAACGTATTTTCAAAAGGCGCGTAATAACTCATAAAAATTGGTTTGCCAATAGCCAATTCTGGTTTGCCTTTAACACCACCCTATATTTAATTTATAAAATTCCAGTGCTAAGCTATATAACCAACGGTTAAAAATAATGAAGGGTTGGTTGGCTTTGAATTTAGATTTATTTGTTGAAATAAATAGTTGAATTTCACCTGGAACGAATTTTGGCTTAAAGGGGAATAAAAAGGTAGGATAAATTGGACTCAGATTAAATCTATCTGCTAAGTGCAATTTCGTTTATTTTTAAATTAATATAGAATTACCAAATATTAATTTATTTGCTGAATATATGCCATATTATTAAGTGCATAATCTTCAGCGGAAGAGTTGTAATTTATAGTTCACTTACTACATTTGCCACAAAATAGAAAATTAAAATGAATTCCCAAATACTTTGTTCGTTTGGTAGGTTTTGTAGGAAGGAATTGATTTGGGCAATCTAATTCCAGTCACAAGTGTTCGCTTGGTCTTTTATTGGAGGGAATTGATTTTCCTCCAATCTACCGGGTTGGATCCATTAAGAAAATATTCTACGGTGAAAACCTTTTCATTTTGGTCGATTTTGAGAGAAAATCATGTTCTTTTCTCTTTTAAAGTAATGATACTATTTTATCAGCATTATTTGATAATGATTATTATTTTAGATAATTTAAATATTTTTTCTAATTTAAAGACGTTAATTATTCATAGATAAAAATCTCGCAAAAATCTGTGTCTGAAAACTTTCCTACATCCGAACATAAAAATTGACAGTTTTTAATTCTTTTGAGTTTTTGATTTTGAACCAAAACTAATTTTTTTCAATCAAAACCTACGAAACAAACGAAGCCAAAAAATTTGAGAGGAATATCAAATCGGGAAGTATGAAGCGGCCCGGGAGAAACTCCGCGCGCTCTCATACAAGCGGGCTTCCACGCGAAGCCATTTGGATGAATCCATGGGTTGCATCCCAATTCCTCAATCCAAACACAAATGTATTATCACATCTTAATCTTTATAAATTAATAATTTTATCAAGTATTGTAAATTATAGTTAACTTGCTTCTTAATCATTAAATTTTAAATATCCAATGTTAATAAATTGTGATGGATAAACTATGTATTAATATTTTAATATTGTTGCGGGTCGCTCGACGCTCTCGTTAGACCGATCGAATTGAATCATCTCAGACTCTCAGCTCTATAGTGAGCCGAGCGCACAATCAGTCAAAAAAAAGTGAGAGAGCTGTCAAAAAGACTTTTTATATATGAGTTGTGAATAGCGACCCCGCCTTCTAAGATACTAGTACTTGATACCTGATGAGTTTGTTTGACATCGCCTTCTGATGAGGTTGCCTTTCGGCGAGGTCGGCTTTTAGCGAGGTCGCCTCTGATGAGGTCGCTCCTGACGAGGTCGCCTCTGATGAGGTCGCTCCTGGCGAGGTCATCTCTAGAGAGGTCGTCTTTGGCGAGTTACTGGTGGAAGCGAACTCTGGTGTGGGCGTCTCACCAGCTCGTGGTGAATTTCTCGATTTCTGGCCTGGTGAGCTTGCCAGTAGCTTTAGGCTAGGCATGGGCTTTAAAACCGGGCCTGGGGGGGCGGCCCGGCCTGGCAAAAGCCCGCCCCGGCCCAGGTCGGGCTACGGGGCCCTTGTAGGGCCCCGATTTTGGGGCAAAGCCCAGCCTGAAAACAGGCCCAGCCAGGCCGGGCAAAGTCCAGTTTTTAGGCCCGGGCTGGAACTGTGTCGGGCTTTGCCCCGGCCCATTAAACCCAACGGCTATAAAGCCGTTGGAAGCACCAACGACTCTATAGCCGTTGGTGGGTTGCTGTTGCCTGCAACATTTAAAAAAATGACTGCAGCAACATTAAAGTGGTTGCTGCCGCCTGCAACATTTAATGCAGGCGGCAGCCGCATTAAAGTGGTTGCTGGCACTTTATTAAAGTGGCAGCAGCCACTTTTTTTTTAATTAAAATATTAATTTAATTTTTTTATTTTAAAAAAAATCTATTTATACCCCCCCCCCCCCCCCCCCCATTTTCCCTTCAATATCTCTCTTCACTCTCTCTTACTCTCGCACTCTCTCTCTCATTGGATGTCGTCGAGCATGGCGTCGTCGTCATCAACGTTGACGCACGAAATTGTGGAGCACAAACACACGGCTCCAGTGTGGGAGCACTTCTAGAAAGTCAAAGTCGGCAATGAACACTTTGCGCGAAACTGCTCACCCTCAGTGATAACTCAACACTCGCACGACACATTAAGTCGTGCATGGCGAAGCAAGCTCCCGAGTCCAGTCAGGCGCAATTATCGGGATCCGGACAAATATGGACATACGATCAAGCTCGGCAGCGAGAGCGCAGGTGAAGAACGTCATTAGACGTGGGTTGCCGTTCAACCACTATGATAACGCGGAGGAGACCGAGTACATACATCAAGGGCTTCAACCCAAATATCATCAAGTAAGTCGATCCACCATTAAGCGCGACGCACTTAAATATTATTTAGAAGCGAAACAATGTTTAATAAATTATTTTGAAAATTTTGAAGGTCGAGTGAGTTTAACGAGCGACGTTTGGACAAGTAGTATAAAATTAGGATTATCATATATTTGTATCACTTGTCACTGGGTCGATCCCGTTTTCTGGGATCTAAATAAGCGCATAATATATTTTGAAAGTTTTGATGTCCGGCACATTGGTCAAGCAATTTATCAAATTATTTTAAAATGTGTGCGAGAATTTAAAATTAAAGATAAAATAATGAGTATTTCTTTCGATAACGCCACAAATAATACCACCGCAATTGAGTGGTTAAAACGTGATTTAAAACCTATGTTAAACGGTGTATTTTTTCATATTCGTTGTGTATGTCACATTTTAAATTTAGTCGTATATTATAGTTTAGCTTATATGGAACCATGCATTAATAAAATTCGTTTAATGTTACAATTTATTTATAGTTCTAAACAACGACGA
This sequence comes from Dactylorhiza incarnata, assembly GCA_033032865.1. Taxonomy (NCBI): domain Eukaryota; kingdom Viridiplantae; phylum Streptophyta; class Magnoliopsida; order Asparagales; family Orchidaceae; genus Dactylorhiza; species Dactylorhiza incarnata. Next base: position 773,387 of record JAWHQI010000434.1, read on the forward strand.
CACGATTTTAAAAAATTCGTAAACGCACAAGGTAAATTTTTTTGAAACCTTTATTTGACATGTCAATTAGATGGAACTCGACATACACAATGTTAAAACGGGCGATTAGTCAAAAATCACTACTTATGAAATATTATACTATGTTAGGTATGTTCGATTTAACTGAGTTCGATTGAGCAGTTTTAGAAAGTTATATGGAATTATTAGAAGTTTTTTACACGACAACAATTTATTTATCGGGCGTATATTATCCTACTAGCCCGCTAGTTATTGAAAATTTATTTAATACACTACAAGAAACATCCTTATTAGCTAGGAGAAAAATCTCTTGCTAAATCATAAAATTCGTTGCTAATTTATATTAGCAAGGGATTTAGCAACAAAACAATTTCCTTTCTAAATTGAGCCTAGCTAAATTCAGCAAGGATGTTTTTCCTTGCTGTTTTGCAAGGGAATTTTAGCAACGAATATATTACTTGCTAATTTAGCAAGGTATAATACCTACAAAAAAATTCGTTGCTAATCACCATCAAATAATTTTGATCCTAAGATTAGCTAGCATTAAAACTGTTGCAGATTTTGATGCTAATAAATGTCAAATCTAAGAAATAAATATATTAATAATACATTATTTTGTGGATAAATTGATGATGAATCATTTCTTTTGAGTCAATTAGTAATAAAAATATTTGACTGTCAATTTTATTTTAATAATAACACTATATAACACAAATAATTTTAAATTAATTTTATTTTTGATTAAGCCAAATTGAAAAATTAATTAATAACAATACTGTTTTGATTAAGGCAACACACATAATTTTTTAATAATATGCACTATAATTAAAAAACATGATCAAATGTATATGATGCATACCCAATATCAAGCTCATATATAAATATAACCAAACTTTCATATATATTAACAAATTTTAATATAACATGAAACTTGCTTTCATACAAGAACAAACTAATTACATATATCATCAAAGCTTCATATATACATCATCAAACCTTCATACATCATGAGTCATGACCAAAGTTTAATATATAACCAAAACATCAATATAACAAAAGTAAAGTGATCTAACATAGAATTGAAACCCCAAACAACACATAAATATAATAAAATCAACGACTATGATTGAGTAATTTGTGGATCTGAAGAATGATGATTTTTAGAAGGTTGGCGTTGAGTGGGAGCATGAGCTTGGCTTTCAACTTGATATTGAGCATCATGAGGATGATGGCTAGGTACTGGAAAATAGCCATGAGAAGTATAGTAGCTAGGAGCTGCAGCACTGGTATTCCTCCATTATCCTTGGCCTGCAATGGTATTCCTTCATGAGGCACTGACATCAACCTTGAAACAGTACATGACCTTTATTGAGGTAAGTTCATCCATTATCTGGCAATTCAGAAATATCAATGTAAATTATTCACTGAAGGATCTTCACAGATATATGAATTCACACCTTGTGCGCTCTCCAACTTGCTCCATAGATGAATGGCAGGTGTAGTTACAAAAACTAAACAACAAAAATTATTAATCAAAGTCTTGAGACTAATTAAAGTACCATGCATCTATCTCAAATTGCATCCGCGGTCCTTCCAATTTCAATCACCTACACTAAAACAACCATTTGCACTTAGTTATATATTAAAGAGCTCGACATAAATAATTTATTTTTCATAGATAAATAATGCACTTCATGATAAATAGTATATTGGCTTTAGAACTTGAAGGGTAACTGCTTTGCATGTGAATGTATCATCTAATTTCCGTTTTAGAACTTGTTAAAAAGCAAATAAGAAATATAGATTTAGGCATATATATTTTCGTATTTTCGCGCCAACATAGGATAAGACTAGCAACGCTTCACGGGTGTTATTTACCAAGTGTCGCGCCAACTATTCGGTTCCGAACGAATTACCTTCAACCCATCATAGGATAAGACTAGCAACACTTCACGGGTGTTATTTACCAAGTGTCACAAATAACAATTTCCATTCACCAACATGTTAGGAAATCAAACTCATAAATGGATCATTACATAACCATGCAATAAGAAAACACAACTAAATTGCTAGAATCATCTTTCATGCTAAGTCCACGATTCTTGCACGAATCCAAACATTGCACGTGATGGACACGCATTTTCCTACCAACAATATCACATCTCGTTTATCAACTCAAAACCTCAAAAGAAAGATGTCAATATTTCATCATGACTCTTCCATAGGTAGAGCAAAAGCCTTAACCTGCTCACATTCATCACGATTCATTACGACCAATTGACCTCATACATAAGCCAATCACCAAATTGACATGAGTCTTAACCCATGTTAGCAAATTATAAGTAGCACTTACATATTGCACGCTTTCTAGCGCCACCACATACGCATTTCATGTGTGACAATGCTCATATACATTCCAAATTCATTAACTACTACCCGAATTTTGTGTAAGTCATACACAAAAGAGAAAACCTTATCCGAGATATTTCAATCTCGTTGAGGCGTTTAGCTGGGGTTTACCTGGGATTCCAACTCAATTGGACACACGTCTAAAGATCAGGTTCCTGAACCAACAATCTCTAAACTCACGACAAGTAGTATAGTATCGTGTCAACAACTCAATTTTGAAGGGATCACTTTCAATCTATCTTGTGGTAGACTAACAACTCTTCACGAGCGTGCTACTTATCAAGTAACACAAATATCAATTTCCATCATCAATATGTTGCGAGGTCCAACTCACATGCGGTCACAACTACATCGTTATGCAACAATTAGATTTCGACTCATCCGCTACAATAACCATTTATGTTAATGCTTCACGAGCACCATGTACAAAAACTACCATATCATCAAAAATGGACTTGACTCTCAAAGTCATACAAGAGAAAGATAAAACTCCAACGAGAATCCAAAATAAAGAGGGTATATGCTAGCGACATATAACAAAACATTGCTCATAAGTGCGACTACGGTCTTAGGATAAGATTTTACAAGTGACACATTAGCAACAACAGGGTTCAACACACCACTGTTAAAACGATGCCAAAAGTAGTCACCACGCACGCAATCCATCACACGGAATACACAGCAGCGTAAGATCACCAAGTTGAGTATTAGACTTGAGTCAAACCTAGTGCTCTCATGGCACTCACAATATAGGGTATACAAAACCCTGCAAACACACCTGGGAATTTACTTGTCCGGACAACCACACCAGACTCTCGGGGACCTAAGTCACAGAGTTTACAAACTCAAGGCTAAACTATGGCTCCCAAACACAAGCATAGTGCACACAGGGCACCCAAACTTAAATTAGGAGTGTACAACTCCCAATTTCACTGAACTTCTTACCGGTCTGAACTCTCAAATCAAACTCACGGTCTATCTCATGTTTCAGCACAAAAGAATAGGTTTCGTATTTAACTAAAAGAGCGCGACAGAGGGGAGCATCCCGCAACTGTCCAAAGAGAGCGTGACGGGAATCCACACATCCATTCAATACACTTCCTTGCTCAAGAATCAGAATTCATCACCGCCATTAACATAGCGTGTCATTACTTAATCATCAGTCTTAAGTATGAATTTGTGCACTCGCTTGCGCACATCGGGGTCACACCATCAAGCATAGGGTAACACAAATGATTGGATGCCTCTTTTCATACATCACACTTAATTTCACACGGCATGGGGTAACACTTAATTTCACACAGCATAGGGGAAACTCACCCGTTCCGCACAATCCTCACGAACGTCATTCTACTGGGCCCACCTAAGCCCGCCTAGGAACAGGGTATTCACGAACGATACCCACGAATTCCTATGATCTCTACGACGAATAACACGTGACATTCCCGTTCGCGTGTTTAAGGCTAACCACAATGCACATCACAACAACATCACTGATCCGGGCTGTACGCCACGAGTAGGCTTCACACAGCATGCCTAAATCCAGACTCACACGTTGGATTACTAATGCAGTTTATGCCGGGGACGAACACAATCGACCCGGGGGTTCGCAATGAAAAGCAAAGCAAAGGTAGAAAAACTACACCGGGGTCGCAATCCCACGCCCTAGCGGAGTCCCCGCGCTCTCCACCGCATAGAGGGGGAGGGACTCTACGTGCAGCTCACACAAATATACGCGGGGTCGCAATCCCACGCCTTGGCAGAGTCCCCGTCCTCAACCGAAACGGCGTGAGGGGACTCTCATTGCACGATTAGCAAATGTAAGCACAGAAATACAGAAAAGACGGTCCTAGGACCAGGGAAAAGGGTCGTTACTCTAGTAGATCTACTCTTGTAGAGCGTCGCGGAGGCATCAAGGAGACGGTAACCGCTGCCCTCTCGTAGGTCTTAGCTCCTCCTCACGACCTAAGCTCCAAACCCTAGCAGGTTTTGGCGAAGGACATCGGGGAGCGTAGGTGTCGCGACAAATCTCCTCCTTCCCTTCTGACGGCTCAGTGCAGGGCTTCTCCCGCCCCTAGGAGACAGCGCAGAAGGTGGAGAACCTCGATAGGGAGGGCCTCTAGCGACAGGGAGAAGAAAGGGAGAGCTCTCCCTCTTGCGCGCGACTCACGGCGACGGGCTCGGCGGACAGGTCGCGAGAACGGGAGAGGTCGGGGCGTCCTCCTTCCAGGCGGCGGCAGAGAGGAGAGGAATCGGAGGGGGCTGCTCACGCGAAACCGAGAGAGAGGGGGGATCGGGTTTCCTGTGCGGCGGCCTGTGCGAAAACGAGAGAGGGGGATCAGGAGGGGAAAGATCCGGTCAGAGGGGGGATTGCGGTTTTTATTAAAACCCTAAACTGAAAATGCTATCCGCACCCCACTCGGCTGTTCGCACACCAAACTCTCTATGCCACCAACCCTACTCTTTGAACCATGAATGTTCAGTAAAGGAGTTCCACGCCATCTTTGGCGACTTCGACCTCAAGATTACCTTGACTTTGAGGCACTCGAGCTCTTCGAGGAGGGCATCTCCTCAGACTCATCCACCGCTATGGTCCACCGATTTGAGCTATTGTAACGCCCAGGTCTAATGTGAGTGTGTTACAGGTTTGCAGACTAGTGACCCCAACCCATCTTCATTGGTCGCAACCGCTAATTCCAATGGTGGGTTGTTGAGGCTGTGCCTTGAACCACAGACATCCTAGATAAGGAAGCTCAGTTGGTGATGATGACCAATTTAGAGCTCTCTTATCTAGGAGGTCTGGGGTTCAAGACCCAACCTCAACAACCCGCCATTGGAATTAGAAGATGCGGCCAATTAGATCCGTGGAGATGGGTTGGGTCAATGGTCTGCAGACCTGTAGCGCATCCACGGTAGACCAGGTCGTTACATCTACAATGTTTTCGGTAGGGGAATCTCCTGCCCTCAGACGATGAAGCTCTTCAGCACGCTTCTTGATCGGCCGATTATCGTCATGGTCGACAGCGGTGTGAGTCACAACTTCAGATCAAAGCAATTAGTGATGCAGCTCCAACTCCCCTCTGCCCCTTCCCCAGACTTTACGGTCTGTCTTGGCGATGGTTGATGTCAGCCGACCAAGGGACGCTGGCCCTCCGTGGCTCTTTCAGTGGGGCCCTATTAGGTGACAACAGACTTCTGTGTGTTTGGTCTCATCGGCATCGACACCATTTTGGGGTGCCTTGGCTTTTCACGACGACGACTCCTCCCTTTTCTGTTCTCTTTTCGCAACAAAGGGTTGTGTTTCTAGTGCCACCAACCCTACTCTTTGAACCACGAATGTTCAGTGAAGGAGTTCCATGCCATCTTTGGCGACTTCAACCCCGAGATTACCTTGACTTTGAGGCACTCGAGCTCTCCGAGGAGGGCATCTACTCAGACTCATCCACCGCTACGTTTCACCGATTGGAGCTACTGTAACACCCCGGTCTACTGTGGGTGCACTACAGGTTTATAGACTAGCGACCCCAACCCAACTCCACGGAGTTGATTGGTCGCAGCCGCTAATTCCAATGGTGCATTGTTGAGGTTAGGGCTTGAACCCCAGACCTCCAAGATAAGGGAGCTCAGTTGGTGATGATGACCAGTTTAGAGCTCCCTTATCTAGGAGGTCTAGGGTTCAAGCCCCAGTCTCAACAACCCGCCAATGGAATTAGCGGATGCGACCAATCAGATTCGTGGAGATGGGTTGGGTCACTGGTCTGCAGACCTGTAGCGCACCCACGGTAGACCGGGGCGTTACATCTACCATGTTTTCGGTAGGGGAATCTCCGGTCCTCAGGCGATGAAGCTCTTCTGCACGCTTCTTGATCGGCCGATTATCGTCATGGCCAACAGCGGTGCGAGCCACTACTTCACATCATAGCAATTAGTGATGCAGCTCCAACTCCCCTCTACCCCTTCCCCAGACTTTACGGTCTGTCTTGGCGATGGGTAACATCAGCCGACCAAGGGACGCTGCCCCTCCGTGGCTCTTTCAGTGGGGCCCTGTTCGGTGACAACAAACTTCTGTGTGTTTGGCCTCAGCAACATCAACGTCATTTTGGGCGTGCCTTGGCTTTGCACGTTGGGTGACGTGTGCGTTAATCAGGCGACCATGACCATGTAGTTCATCCACGGGGGCCGGCCATGTTGCATGGACGACGACTCCTCCCTTCTCCGGTCTCTTTCCGCACTATACAGAGGACCACCGAGGTCGACTTCACCGCTTGGCTTTGGCCAATTTCGAGGTCGGTGGCCGGCCCTTCCACTCCCCTGACGGCCCTTCGGGAGCTCCTCACTGAGTTCACAGTCGTCTTTCAGTCTCCGATCGGGTTACCTCCAGCCGGGTCGACCGACCACACGATTCCCCTCCATCTCGGGACCGCGACGGTCTCTGTGCGGCCCTACCGTTACGACCATGTGCAAAAAGATGAGATCGAATGTCTTGTTCGGGAGATGCTGATGGCGGGCCTCACCCGGCCCAGTGCGAGCCCCTTTTATAGCCCGATCCCGCTCGACCAGAAAAAGGAGGCAGATGGCGTTTCTGCGTGGACTACCAGGAGCTCAACAAGGCGAAGGTACCAGACAAGTACCTGATTCCGGTCATACAGGAGCTGCTGGACGAGTTCCACAAGGCAATTTTCTTCACCAAATTGGACCTCCGGGCGGGCTATCATCAAACTAAGGTGCGGCAGGAGGACGTTGCTAAGACGGCGTTCTGGACTCACGATGGCCACTATGAGTTCCTTGTCATTCCATTCAGGTTGACCAACGACCCCGCCACCTTCCAAGTGACGATGAACGAAATCTTTAGGGTGGTAGTTCGCAAACAAGTTCTCGTTTTATGACATTTTGGTATATAGATCCTCGTGGCAGGATCACCTTTGACATGTCCGCCTCACCTTGACTACCATTCAGTGCCATCATCTCAAGCTCAACCCGAAGAAATGTTTCTTTGGCGTGGGGGAAGTGAGCTACTTGGGTTACACCATCTCGACCCAGGGATGGCTATGCATGAGGAGAAGATTGCCTCGGTCCTCCAGTGACCGACGCCCACATCACTCCGAGAGGTTCGCGGATTTTCGGGCTTGACCGGTTACAACCGACGCTTCATTCAAGGCTACGGGCTATGACAGGACCGCTCACATAGCTCCTGAAGAAGTCAGAAGAGGGTCCGTTTCATTGACCGGCCGCTGCTGTCCTCACCTTCGCCGCCCTCAAGCAGGCCCTTATGCAAGGGTCGATCTTAGCCATGCCGGACTTTCGTCTTTCTTTTCATGTGGAGTGCGACGCTTATGGCACTAGGGTGGGAGCCGTACTCATTCAAGATGGTCGGCCGGCGGTGTATTTTAGTCGGACCTGCTCGAGCACCATCCAGAGCCGCTCTACGCACGAAAACGAGCTCATGAGCCTCGTTATGGTAGTGCAACGTTGGCAGTCATACCTCCTCGGTCGCCCCTTTGTAGTCTGCACCGATCACCACAGTCTCGACTACCTCCTTCAGCAAAAGATTGTCACGTCGGCGCAACAAGTCTGGGTAGCCAAGCTCATCAGATATGACTTCATTATTGAGTTTCGCCCGGGGAAGGCGAACCGGGCGGCCGACGCTCTCTCCCGTCAGAACCAATCGTTGGAACTCTCGATCGTCTCTTGGCCCGTTTGGGAGGAAGAAGCTACCATCCAACACGAAGTGGAGGCCGACCCCCATTTAAACGCCATTCAGACAACCCTCATCTCTGACGTCGCGGCCCACCCACCCTACTATTTTGTTGGAGGCAGCATATACTTCAAGGCCGCCTCGTCCTCACGCCATCATCGCCTAGCATTCCTCGTCTCATCGTCGAGTTCCATGCTTCACCCTCCCGGGGGCACGCCGGGGCCTTCCGCACATACCACCATTTGGCGGCGGCCCTGTACTGGTCTCACATGTTTCGGCAAGTCAAAGCCTTCGTGGCCGCCTGCCTTATTTGCAAAAAGGCCAAGTACAAAGCCCTGTTCCCAGGAAGACTCCTTCAGCCGCTCCCTATTCTGGATAGGATTTGGGAAAATGTCGCCATGAATTTCATAACTTAATTACCCCGCTCGCAAGGGTTTGACTGCATTTGGTTGTAGTGGATCAACTCTCCAAATACAACCACTTCCTTCCTCTTCGACATTTGTACACCGCCGTCACCGTGGAGGAGAGCTTCATCAACGGGGTTGTGTGATTCCATGGTTTTCCTCGGTCTATTGTGAGCGACCGTGATCCACTATTTTTGAGCACATTTTGGACGACGCTCTTCCGACTTCAAGGCACCCGCCTCTGCATGAGTACCGCGTATCACCTGCAGACGGATGACCAATCCGAAGTCCTCAATCGGTGCTTGGAGACGTACCTTCACTGCTTTGTTGGGGAGCAACCCTAGGGGTGGGCCAAGTGGCTCAGTTGCGCTGAATATTCAATGATTCATACAACACTGCTTACCACCAAGCGGCCGACACGAACCCGTTCGAGATTGTCTACGGCCGGCCAACTCCATCCATCATCCGCCACCTCCCCGGGGAATGCCAAGTGGAAAGCCTTGCCAACCACCTTCGTGACCGGGACTCCATCATGTGCCAACTAAAGCACCACTTACGTCGAGCCCAACAGAAGATGACATCCTTTGCGGACCAGAAGAGGCGTGATCTTTCCTTCAACGTGGGCGAGAAGGTATTCATCAAGCTTCATCCTTACCGACACCTTTCAGCCGCCGCCCCTGCCAGAAGTTGGCGCCTCGGTTCTTCGGCCCCTTTGAAGTCATCGCTTGCATTGGTGCTCTCGCTTACCGCCTTTGCCTCCCTAGCGGAAGCCGCATACACCCGTTTTTTCATGTTTCTCAGTTGCATCGTGTGGTGGGCGTGCACCCTACCGTGGATGATATTTCGTCTGACATCGATCTTTTCGGCAAAGCATCTTACTACTCTGCCAAGATACTTGGCCACCGCTACCACCATCCAGGTGACACCGTGCCAGAGGAGGTCCTTGTGGCCTGGCTCAATCGCCCAGATTCGGACGCTACATGGTTGCCCCGGGATGACTTCCACCATCAGTTCACCGACTACTGTCTTGAGGACAAGACAATTACCAGACGGCGGTATTGTTACGGTCGTGCACGAAGAAGATACCCGTTGTTAAACGTCGAAATATTGGGGGCGTTACAACCGGGGAGCAGATATATCGGACTAGGTCTTTTTTATTATTATTAAAAGTGAAGAAATTTTTTGGAGGGAAATGAATGTTTCCCTCCTTAAATATTTGGATCTTAAATCATTAGTAAGGAAATTTGAAAGGAAATTTTTTGTTTCTAGTTAGCCACAAGTATTTTGCAACAAAATAATTCGTTGCTATTCTTGCAACGAAAATTTTTGTTACTATTTTTGTAGGTAAACACAAAATGCATATACTTAGCTAAATTCGATGCTAATTAGCAACAAATTAGTTACCCTTTCTAATTTTCGTTGCTAAATGATGTTTTCTTGTAGTGATATAACACAAAAATTAAATTATTTTAAACAACATATCGGATGACAAGATTTAATAGGATAAATGGGATTTTTTTTAAAATATTATAAAGAAATGTCAGCGATGTTTTCATGCGCCGCCGCTTTAAATCCTTTATTCAGCGTAGAAGACGTTAAAAATTTAATAGAAGAAATAAATAAAAATTTAGGCGAAAATATTAATTACTCAAATTTGGATAACATTAGTATTTTAAATTTTAACACTATTTTTACTGAATGTTATAATTATTACGATAATTTATAATTTATACGGATCGCGGGCCCGACAGGATGTGTCGCAACCAAAAACACACGATAATTTTAAAAATAAAATGTTAGAGCTAGCATCTAGGAAAAAAGCACGCACAACTTCTAGTAGTTTAAATGAATTAGGTTTGTATACAAATGTAAGATCCCTTTCCCGCTCCCGGGGCCAAGCGGACCTTATGCCCAGAACCGACGCGTTGCGGTGACTTCCAACACACGGGTTGGGCTACACCACGCAACGTCGACCCTGCCGGCTACGATCATAGTGCGAGCAATAGCAAAAGTGAGTACAAGAGAGAGTACAAACTAAACAAAAGGAGTCCACAAATCACATTCCCAAAATGTATCAAAAGCTAATCAAAGCGATACATATATAAGTCCGAGCATGAAAAATAGAGAGTACATAAATGAAAGGGCTTAAGCCCGGTACATCATGAAACAAATCTCTCACATCTCACATCTTCTCTACATGCGGAAGCTATCTCATCATCACACATCACTAACACTCAAAATATAATCCACCTGATGTCTTGTAGCCGCTACCCGTTGCATCGCTGGCTGCTCAGGTCCTGCCCTCGTCTCCTGCGGTGCGTGCGACAGCTCCGTCTCCTCGGAATCCTAGATTGTTTTTCGGCCCCAATGCAAACCGTCAGTCAAAGAATGACCGAGCTCGCTAGGTCCCCTCCTCCTCCTGCGACTCCTAGGTACCACGCGGGAGGAAGAAGCGGGGGACGAGCAAGGAACAAGCAAGTGACAGGGAAAGTAAACTAGTATATATGTACGCAAGTAAAAGAAAAGGGCTAATCTAAACATGTACAAGCAGGAGTATAAGCAGGAGTAAAGCAGGAGTATAATAAAGGAGTACAGTAATAAATGAACAGCAAGTAGAGCAAGTAAAGTGAAGCAGTAAAAACGGTAGCGACAAGTAATCAACCTCGTACCCTAACTTATATGAATGTCCATACAAACTTATAAGTTAGGATTTCCAGGAATCATAACTCATCATATAAAAGAGCCCATACTAATTTATATGATGAGGATCTGCAAGTGCGTATGCTATGCTTATGCTATGAATGACTATGCATTGAACTCACACACACGACTCTGTGCACACAGACCTTTGTAGTTCCCTCTGTTTGAAAGGAAGCCAACCTCTCGGGTACCAACCGCTGTGACACACGGTGGTAGCGGACCAGGCTGTCCACTCCTAGGCGGGTATACACTCTACCAGGCCTAGACCGCACGTACGCCTCGACGCTAAACAACCGCGGAGCTCTGCGTACTCTTTGCTGGAGTCCACCAGACTGTGAGCCAAGTGAGAGGTGTCATCGGGGAACTGTCATCCCGACACGCAGCCAAGCTGGCCCCTTAGACCCCTACACACCCGCTAAGTCAACGTACCGCGGTCGGAGTGACGACCTGCCTAGTACCGAAGACCTGCCACATTTCTGAGAATGTTACCGGGATAATCATCCCCTCGAGGTTCCCGCTCGTCTAACCGAGCACCACAATACTGCCACTCCCGCAACTGGGAGGGTTACATAAATCCAATCTTACCCTACTATGGCTACTCTTGCCTACTTTAAATGTTATTGCAGTTTAGGGTTAATCTTGGACTTCCCGAGGGTTACCCTGCAAGGGGCTCGCTACGGTACTAAGAACTACAGTGGGATGACACCCCAAAGTTCCCTTTCTCAAGACACTTAGTATTATTGGTCGTGTTTCCTTAATTATTTCTTAGGTTACTTCTTTGGTGATTTAAGGTAAGCCCTGGGCTTCCCGCGGTCCACCCAGTGAAGGGTTCCCGGCGGTACTAGGGGACGCAATGGGCTCAACCCCCACCATCCTCCTCAAGACATTTACTTTAGTTGGTGGTTAACAATTGGTTCACCCTTCCTCATTTCCTATAGTTAAAACGACTTAACTCATCTCCCGTCCCACCCAAATGGGTTGGACGTACCTCCATTCCTCCTACGTTGACTCTAGCACAACCGCACAACTAACCCTAGGATTGACCCTCCTTGAGTCCTTGTGTGCTATAAATCAATTACTGATTGTATACAACTTTTAAACACTACTTAGTGGTCTGAATTATCTAAAACTCAAAATTCTGTTTTTACTATACGCAGACCACTAATTTGAACTAACCATCAACCCCATAAGTGAACCCTTCTAAAAACTCATTACCAAGGTCTCCAGTAATTATCCTAGGCTCCCACTGACCTTAGTAAGGTATACTCCAATTTCCATAATTTTCCAACTTAATTTAATATTTAAATAATTTTCTTGAATAGTGTGGCCCACCCTAACTTGTTCATGAAGTACTCTAAAATCTGGGCCAATGCCTACCAAATAATTATCATGAGTGTATAATGAATTCAAATGCATAACCCCAAAGGATAAAGGATCATAATTACTGTTTTTCCCTTGAATTAAATAATTGAAGTTAAGTACAAAATCACCAATTTAATTAAATAAATACCAAAAACTGCAATTCAAATTCCAGAAAAATTCCCATAAGATATAGACGTTGGTTTAATCATCATCTGAAAGTTTCATATGGTTACAAGGTGATTTGCTTATGTTTTTGCATAATTTATCAAAAGGGCATAAGTGGTAATATTCCTATGAGTACAATATTTCTCACTATAAGTGCACCAATTAAAATTTCAGAGGCTGAATATCATCATAATTAAACATCCTACAGAGTTTGGGGGCCTTAGGTATGGTTTTGCTATGCAACATAATTAAATCCCCAAAACCTAGGTTTTTCACAAAAATTACAAAGTGGATAAATTCTTAAGTAAAGGACACCCCAAATGATTTCAATGCATTAGAGTATGAATATCAATGTCTGGCCAAAATCTCAGAATTTTGCAAGGACAAATGCCATTATTTATTAATTTATTTTAAAAAGGGGCATATGTGTAAATTCAACCAAGTAAGCATGAAAAGATCTTCAAGGGTCGTAAGATTAAATCCAGTGGTCATTAACATATCAATTGACATCCTTGTTCAGTTTGGTAAGGAAAAGATAAAACTAAGTTCTTAATTTGGCATAAACCCTCTATTAAGCTATTTTTTCCATAAATTAAAATAAATACTAATTAAATAGTAAAAAATCCAAGATAATTATTCTAGTCCTAAAACACCATTCTCAGCCTAAGGTTTAAGATTGGTTGTCTAAAAATGTGTTTAGGTCCCAATTGCTTCATTAAGGCCCAAAAGGGCAATTAAGTAATTTTTGAGGTTTGGGCTAGGGTTTTTGGTCTTCATTGCTCCAATCACCCCTTGGTGATGAACAAGACCCTACACCATCCCTAGGCCCCATCACCACTGAATTTTGATAAGCCCTTAAGGCTAAGCTCCAAAATCCACAAGCCACCAAGGTTAAGAGACTTCCAAACCTAGGGCAAAACTATGCCCTTTGGGGGTTCACCATTAAGGTGAACTCCAATTGGCCTCAAATTTGGAACAGAGGTTACACATATACAGACCCACATGCCACCAAAATTTGAGGGTCATTAGGGGTGATTTCACCCACTAATTCCTCTTAGATCCAAAATCCTAAGATGTGATTAAACGTATAACATAAAGTGCTCAATCTACACCAATATTTGGTACAAGGTGGGCCTAGGGTGGACACTCATGTGGCCAAAATTTCAGCCCCTTAGGCCCACCCAATCAAAAGTTATTAAGGTTTTGGTGGGCTAACCCCACCTAGGACCAGCCCTAGGAAAAAGGATCTTCTGGGGTCTACTGACCTCCAAATGCCAAGATATTAGTTTATAATGAAACTAGACATCCAAGGCTACAATAGTGTGTCTCACATCATTTTCATGAATTGGCCATTAGGGGCCTCAATTTGGCTCCTCAAGCTAAGTGAAATTCCTGGCCCAACAAACACAAACCCTTAAGCCATCCTCACTCCAAAGAGGGTTCACCCACAAGGAGTGGTCCAATGGATCCAATATTTTTAACAAAGTGTGTACTTAGCCTAAACTTCACCCCACCCAAAAATGGGGGCCCCACAAGGGGTTTTGGCCACCTAATTATCAGAAATTTACTATTCAATGTTTAGACAAAAACTATAGAAAAAAGTACCCCACAAATCCTGATTTTTGGGCTCAAGATAGGTCTAGTATAGTTACACTAGGGTTTAAAATCTCAGCCCTAAACTCCAAGCCAAATGGGAGTTATAACCATTTTAGTGCTAGGAATTTATTTGGACCAGTCTCAGAAGAATGGCCCTACATGAGTCAAATCAACACCAAATGGTTTGATCTAAGTCCCAAATGAAAGTAGACTCAACCATCTACAAGAGTTGTATCAGGCAACTTTTTGATTTAGGGCCTCTAAGGGCCTTAATATTGAGTTATAAAAAGAGTGCAGATTCTGGCTAACAACACACCAATTAAATCAAGTCATAAGGCGCTGATTGCGCACAAATCTTGAAGCAGATCAGGCGGCGCACAGTTATCATCTTACTCGAGCCAACGGCTCTGATCTGCCCGACCTGGAGCCGCCTGAAACGGGAAATCCCGGCCACCCGTCCATCTCCCTGTCCAGCCACCGCCACCACCACCTCCGTTGAGGTGGTGCCGATCGATTGGCGGTGGTTTGGTCGCCGGCGGGGGCCGTTTCCGGCGGTTTTACCAAGAAGCCCAAACGGCTAATCGGAGGAGAAAATCGAAATGGGCTCGGCTCAATTGAGCTCGAACTCGACATCTAACGATCCTAGATGCTAGCACGGTCAGAGGGGGGAGAAGCGAACCTGGAAACGGGCTGGGCGGCGAGTGTTCCGGCGGTTTGCCATTTCCGTCTCCGTCTCCGGCGAGCTTGCTACAGCACTCAATTCTCCACCGATTTCTCTTATCCAAAGCACTAGCCCGACTGCAAACGAGCTTCTGGAGCTGTTGGTGATGCTTAAATAAGCTGAGGAGGCCGGCCTAGGGAGATTTGAAATTGGGGCTCACGGAATTGGCTTGGCCGACCACCACCTGTTGCAGCCCTGCTTTCCAGCTCCTCCACAGCAATCAACTCCCTTCAGGGGTGAGCCCAAGGCTGTTTGGGAGGAGAGAGAGGGGGAGGTTGGGTCCTTTTTGCTTTTTGCTTTATCAAGCCACTTTTTGTCCCCTCCTTTAACCCAACCCCTCACTTGGGTTAGCTTGGGTTAGCCCAAACCCCTTAGCCACATCCCACCAGAACCTAGGAGCCTATTTAATTCTTCACCTTAGACTTAGGCTCTAATTAAAGGGGGAAAAAAGGTTTGGGCACTCAATTTGGGATTAAGCCCAATTGGGTTGACTTTGACTTTGACCAATTGGGTTGACTGGTCCCCCATGTAGGTCATGGGTCCCATGTCATCACCCAATGGAGCTTGGCCCATGGTGGGGCCCTATTTGGCCCAATTTGATCCAAAGGTGTGAAATTACCCAAATTGCCCTTCTTTGGGACTTTGGCCAAATTGAGGTGACTTGACCCTCCCATGATGGGGCTTTTGGGCCTCTTAGATTCCTAATGATGTGTAGAGACTAGATGTGGAGTCAATTTTAGGGTTTGGGTGCAAATTGACCACATTTGGGTTGAGTTGACCTTTTTGCCCTAATTTGGATTTTGACCAAATTGGAGAGGGTTGACCATCCTATGATGGGGCTTTTGGGTCCAATTGGTCTCTAATAGAGTCTGGAACATAAGGGGGAAGTCAATTTGGCCTCTTGGGGGTCAATTGCCCCTTAATTGGTTGGTTTGGTTCATGCTCACTTAAGGTGATCTTGGGCTAATCCTATGAAATTGAGCCTCACTAAGGGGAATGATCACCCCATCACTCCTTCCTTAGGATTTAGGGGACTAAGGGTGGTCTCATTTTGGGGAACTTGGTGTCCAATTTGCCCTCTATAGCAGCTTAGGTCCCATTTGATTGGGACTTTAGGTGTGCACATAGCAAAATCTCATCCTAAGGGTCCTTAAGGCTCCTTATCCCACTCTTTGAGCTCCCCATTCTCACACTAGGGGTCTAGTAGGATTGGGGATGTTACAAATCCCAATAAACAATAAAATAATTTCGTCCTCGAAATTCTAGTTTGGGTCTACGGGATGCAAGAAAAGCACATAAAGGAATGTAACTTACAATATTAAACCGTACCTGAGGTAAAGAGTCCCGGGTAGCGCTCCCGCATGAGGTCCAAGGGCTCCCAAGTGTGCTCCTCTTATAATAACCGGGCATCAGAATCTCCTTCCACGGAAGAACTCGGACCTCTACTGTATGAGAACTCAAACCGGAGCAACATTCGTTACCAAAATTTCTCATTGCACTTATACTATTACTTGCTAAGATTGTCGGCAATATTCCCACTAGGGGTTAATTGAAGGTTTACCCCGTCGCTCAGACCATCGTGCCATTTAATTACGATGCGAGTTCTACCTGCTCCATCCCGGCAATAAATAGGAAATAGATACTTCAAATATCAAAACAAGCTAACTAGGCGTGGGTGTTAATAAAAACACTACACTCCCTGAAGGAGGATCTATCTGTAATACATAAGATCTTACCGGGTTAATTTATACTATCTTGCTGCGCTAGATGGCACCGAAATCCTTCCAGTTCAACTTACATTTATCAGGTTATACTCACGAATCATGCTTACTTAATACTCTGCTCATTTAACCGATCGTCATTGTCTATTCTGATTCTTCACTATACGATTCTCTTACACGTAGGTTAACGCTTCTATACGTTAAATAAATGTAGATATCTTCCAAGCTTTCCTTGAGGAACATACGTATGTAGTTTAAAATGATGTTCGCGAAATGACTCCCAACTAATTTCCAAATCCCTTTGTTTCGCAACTCACGAGGGTAAAACCCCTTTTTATCACGACGAGTTTTTGGCACAAATTGATTTCAACATGAAGGGTGACTCATTAAAACCCATTAATCCTCGAGAAATTCCACCATTTATATCTGAAAATCAAACTTGTCCCCCTTATTCCCGAATCTTCCTAACTGGGACTATAAACTTTGGAGAAATCGTAGATTTTGGTTCTTAAGATCGGAGGATTGTATATCTTCAATATATCACTCGTCAAATTTCACCTTAGATTTCCAATAATGAGTGGGCTAAACTTTCAAAGTCAAGTGGTCTCATCTCACTTATGTTATAAATTATGAATTAAAGATTTCATCGTAACGACCCTTCTCTTAATTGTGTCGTCCAAAATTACATTGGTAAATCTCATTGAGTAAACTTAATAGTTTCAAGCGGGAGCTGCTAGCAACGGCCACTAATCAATCGTTTTAACTCCCCATTTCTCAATATTTCAACACATGACGGTCGTTGTCATTTTTCCCGAGATCCGAACATAGTAAGATTCTCCATCTTAGCCCTAAATAGATTAAACCATCGTATTACAAGATCCAACGAGTCACCTTCCTAAGCTCTCTGGTGGTGCATAAACCAACTCTAAGAATAAAATGATCTTAACCAAATTTTTTTCACCAAGGAGAGGGCTTGAGTTTTAATTAAGAATACTATCCGAAAATTACCCTTGAAAGCCCTGGAGTGCAAGAAACTCTAGTTGTAATCCTTACTTGCGAAGACTTGATTCCAAACTTCAAAATCCCATGATGTGACACATTTATCCCAAGCTACTAACCCTGGCATTCTTTGTTGTTTTCAATACTTGACTAAAGCGAGACATTTGTTCGGACGACAATGATTATTAATTGTTTGGATAACTCTACAAATCGATGTCTCGAGGTTAAGAAGGTGTATTTACAATAATACACTAGCGAGTTTGTTACGATAAACCGGTTATTTCTTATGGTCATGTGGACTTATAGCCCAGTCTTACTTCTATCCATTCTAAATTTACTTGGTCTTGCACTGGATTCGCCGTTTATGACGTTCTTCCCTTGTGATTGGCAAGAGCTTGATGACCAAATGTCCTTATAGAAGACAAGACCACATTGCTTAGGTCAGGAAGTTAGAGAAATTCCCAAAATTCTTATCCTGACTTTCTTGATTCCGAGAGTCTTATGCCCATACACTGGACAACCCTTTACGTATAATCAAATTATTAGCAAGTTGATCACTTTTGCCGACTTAGAATCAGCCCTGGAGCAATAAGATGAGCATACGCTCACTCTTGAAATGTACCATTCACTTAACTTGCTCGTATAACTAAAGTGATCACAATTTGGTATAAGCGCTCCTTGTTATTTAAGGTGAAGTAATTCTCCAAGGGTCTCAAACTTCTAAGGAGGGTTGGTCCACAAATCAAAAGTGTATGAATAAGATCTCGTCATCACCTGAGTTTCATTGAACACTCCAAACCTCGAGATCACTACGAAAAAAGTCATAACCTTTTCTAACGAAGTCTAGGGGGTAATCCAAGTCGGTATTTTATTGGCCCAATAAACAAAAGGAAAAGCCCCTACCGGTTTGGGCTAAGTCTCTTCAATACTTCTACGGTATATTCATCTTACATACGTACACAAACTTTAGGGCATAAAATCTCTGACTTGGTGTTCCACCCTGAGACATAAGGTTATGATAAAACTTAGGCTCCCAATGTTATAAATTATGCTAACATTTCCGAGTTCCCTATGTGATTAACTAGGAAAGGGGCCTTCTCAAAACAAAATATTCAAATTCCAATTCGACCTCTGGTATTTTATGGTGGTTACCTCAACGTACTATAATGGGAAGTATCAAGTTATGGTAAGGGGGTTATGCTTATGGGTCTTCTATTACTCTAACGAAGACTACAGACACCCGATCTCCTCGAGATGGTCCTACCACTTGATAGTAAAGCGTAACCCTCAGCGTGAAAGTCTCCATGTCAAGACTTATACTAACTTCCTCCCTTAGCTACGTTGGGTATCCTTAACCTTCAACCAAAACTAGACCCGAGGTCGCTCTTTAGACTAGGGTGCGTCACTAAATTGTCTAAGTAAGTCAAAATTTGACCTAACTTGCTGCTTAATGGACTTAGGAATGTGGTTTCGTACATGGTCACACCACTGCTTCCGCTGCGTAGTTTGTCCCCAAACTACACTCGTGCGGGGGTGGCCCAAGTTGTTGTGGACTAATTGCTCGTGCCCATGATCGTTCGTTGCCTCTGATACCATTTGTAAGATCCCTTTCCCGCTCCCGGGGCCAAGCGGACCTTATGCCCAGAACCGACGCGTTGCGGTGACTTCCAACACACGGGTTGGGCTACACCACGCAACGTCGACCCTGCCGGCTACGATCATAATGCGAGCAATAGCAAAAGTGAGTACAAGAGAGAGTACAAACTAAACAAAAGGAGTCCACAATTCACATTCCCAAAATGTATCAAAAGCTAATCAAAGCGATACATATATAAGTCCGAGCATGAAAAATAGAGAGTACATAAATGAAAGGGCTTAAGCCCGGTACATCATGAAATAAATCTCTCACATCTCACATCCTCTCTACATGCGGAAGCTATCTCATCATCACACATCACTAACACTCAAAATATAATCCACCTGATGTCTTGTAGCCACTACCCGTTGCATCGCTGGCTGCTCAGGTCCTGCCCTCGTCTCCTGCGGTGCGTGCGACAGCTCCGTCTCCTCGGAATCCTAGATTGTTTTTCGGCCCCAATGCAAACCGTCAGTCAAGGAATGACCGAGCTCGCTAGGTCCCCTCCTCCTCCTGCGACTCCTAGGTACCACGCAGGAGGAAGAAGCGGGGGACGAGCAAGGAACAAGCAAGTGACAGGGAAAGTAAACTAGTATATATGTACGCAAGTAAAAGAAAAGGGCTAATCTAAACATGTACAAGCAGGAGTATAAGCAGGAGTAAAGCAGGAGTATAATAAAGGAGTGCAGTAATAAATGAACATCAAGTAGAGCAAGTAAAGTGAAGCAGTAAAAACGGTAGCGACAAGTAATCAACCTCGTACCCTAACTTATATGAATGTCCATACAAACTTATAAGTTAGGATTTCCAGGAATCATAACTCATCATATAAAAGAGCCCATACTAATTTATATGATGAGGATCTGCAAGTGCGTATGCTATGCTTATGCTATGAATGACTATGCATTGAACTCACACACACGACTCTGTGCACACAGACCTTTGTAGTTCCCTCTGTTTGAAAGGAAGCCAACCTCTCGGGTACCAACCGCTGTGACACACGGTGGTAGCGGACCAGGCTGTCCACTCCTAGGCGGGTATACACTCTACCAGGCCTAGACCGCACGTACGCCTCGACGCTAAACAACCGCGAAGCTCTGCGTACTCTTTGCTGGAGTCCACCAGACTGTGAGCCAAGTGAGAGGTGTCATCGGGGAACTGTCGTCCCGACACGCAGCCAAGCTGGCTCCTTAGACCCCTACACACCCGCTAAGTCAACGTACCGCGGTCGGAGTGACGACCTGCCTAGTACCGAAGACCTGTCATATTTCTGAGAATGTTACCGGGATAATCATCCCCTCGAGGTTCCCGCTCGTCTAACCGAGCACCACAATACTGCCACTCCCGCAACTGGGAGGGTTACATAAATCCAATCTTACCCTACTATGGCTACTCTTGCCTACTTTAAATGTTATTGCAGTTTAGGGTTAATCTTGGACTTCCCGAGGGTTACCCTGCAAGGGGCTCGCTACGGTACTAAGAACTACAGTGGGATGACACCCCAAAGTTCCCTTTCTCAAGACACTTAGTATTATTGGTCGTGTTTCCTTAATTATTTCTTAGGTTACTTCTTTGGTGATTTAAGGTAAGCCCTGGGCTTCCCGCGGTCCACCCAGTGAAGGGTTCCCGGCGGTACTAGGGGACGCAATGGGCTCAACCCCCACCATCCTCCTCAAGACATTTACTTTAGTTGGTGGTTAACAATTGGTTCACCCTTCCTCATTTCCTATAGTTAAAACGACTTAGCTCATCTCCCGTCCCACCCAAATGGGTTGGACGTACCTCCATTCCTCCTACGTTGACTCTAGCACAACCGCACAACTAACCCTAGGATTGACCCTCCTTGAGTCCTTGTGTGCTATAAATCAATTACTGATTGTATACAACTTTTAAACACTACTTAGTGGTCTGAATTATCTAAAACTCAAAATTCTGTTTTTACTATACGCAGACCACTAATTTGAACTAACCATCAACCCCATAAGTGAACCCTTCTAAAACCTCATCACCAAGGTCTCCAGTAATTATCCTAGGCTCCCACTGACCTTAGTAAGGTATACTCCAATTTCCATAATTTTCCAACTTAATTTAATATTTAAATAATTTTCTTGAATAGTGTGGCCCACCCTAACTTGTTCATGAAGTACTCTAAAATCTGGGCCAATGCCTACCAAATAATTATCATGAGTGTATACTGAATTCAAATGCATAACCCCAAAGGATAAAGGATCATAATTACTGTTTTGCCCTTGAATTAAATAATTGAAGTTAAGTACAAAATCACCAATTTAATTAAATAAATACCAAAAACTGCAATTCAAATTCCAGAAAAATTCCCATAAGATATAGACGTTGGTTTAATCATCATCTGAAAGTTTCATATGGTTACAAGGTGATTTGCTTATGTTTTTGCATAATTTATCAAAAGGGCATAAGTGGTAATATTCCTATGAGTACAATATTTCTCACTATAAGTGCACCAATTAAAATTCCAGAGGCTGAATATCATCATAATTAAACATCCTACAGAGTTTGGGGGCCTTAGGTATGGTTTTGCTATGCAACATAATTAAATCCCCAAAACCTATGTTTTTCACAAAAATCACAAAGTGGATAAATTCTTAAGTAAAGGACACCCCCAAATGATTCCAATGCTTTAGAGTATGAATATCAATGTCTGGCCAAAATCTCAGAATTTTGTAAGGACAAATGCCATTATTTATTAATTTATTTTAAAAAGGGGCATATGTGTAAATTCAACCAAGTAAGCATGAAAAGATCTTCAAGGGTCACAAGATTAAATGCAGTGGTCATTAACATATCAATTGACATCCTTGTTCAGTTTGGTAAGGAAAAGATAAACTTAAGTTCTTAATTTGGCATAAACCCTCTATTAAGCTATTTTTTCCATAAATTAAAATAAATACTAATTAAATAGTAAAAAATCCAAGATAATTATTCTAGTCCTAAAACACCATTCTCAGCCTAAGGTTGAAGATTGGTTGTCTAAAAATGTGTTTAGGTCCAAATTGCTTCATTAAGGCCCAAAAGGGCAATTAAGTAATTTTTGAGGTTTGGGCTAGGGTTTTTGGTCTTCATTGCTCCAATCACCCCTTGGTGATGAGCAAGACCCTACACCATCCCTAGGCCCCATCACCACTATATTTTGATAAGCCCTTAAGGCTAAGCTCCAAAATCCACAAGCCACAAAGATTAAGAGACTTCCAAACCTAGGGCAAACATATGCCCTTTGGGGGTTCACCATTAAGGTGAACTCCAATTGGCCTCAAATTTGGAACAGAGGTTACACATATACAGACCCACATGCCACCAAAATTCGAGGGTCATTAGGGGTGATTTCACCCACTAATTCCTCTTAGATCCAAAATCCTAAGATGTGATTAAAAGTATAACATAAAGTGCTCAATCTACACCAATATTTGGCACAAGGTGGGCCTAGGGTGGACACACATGTGGCCAAAATTTCAGCCCCATAGGCCCACCCAATCAAAAGTTATTAAGGTTTTGGTGGGCTAACCCCACCTAGGACCAGCCCTAGGGAAAAGGCTCCTCTGGGGTCTACTGACCTCCAAATGCCAAGATCTTAGTTTCTAATGAAACTAGACATCCAAGGCTACAATAGTGTGTCTCACATAATTTTCATGAATTGGCCATTAGGGGCCTCAATTTGGCTCCTCAAGCTAAGTGAAATTCCTGGCCCAACAAACACAAACCCTTAAGCCATCCTCACTCCAAAGAGGGTTCACCCACAAGGAGTGGTCCAATGGACCCAATATTTTTAACAGAGTGTGTACTTAGCCTAAACTTCACCCCACCCAAAATTGGGGGCCCCACAAGGGGTTTTGGCCACCTAATTATCAGAAATTTACTATTCAATGTTTAGACAAAAACTATAGAAAAAAGTACCCCACAAATCCTGATTTTTGGGCTCAAGATAGGTCTAGTATAGTTACACTAGGGTTTAAAATCTCAGCCCTAAACTCCAAGCCAAATGGGAGTTATAACCATTTTAGTGCTAGGAATTTATTTGGACCAGTCTCAGAAGAATGGACCTACAGGAGTCAAATCAAAACCAAATGGTTTGATCTAAGTCCCAAATGAAAGTAGACTCAACCATCTACAAGAATTGTCTCAGGCAACTTTTTGATTTAGGGCCTCTAAGGGCCTTAATATTGGGTTATAAAAAGAGTGCAGATTCTGACTAACAACACACCAATTAAATCAAGTCATAAGGCGCTGATTGCGCACGAATCTTGAAGCAGATCAGGCGGCGCACAGTTATCGTCTTCCTCGAGCCAACGGCTCTGATCTGCCCGACCTGGAGCCGCCTGAAATGGGAAATCCCGGCCACCCGTCCATCTCCCTGTCCAGCCACCGCCACCACCACCTCCGTTGAGGTGGTGCCGATCGATTGGCGGTGGTTTGGTCGCCGGCGGGGGCCGTTTCCGGCGGTTTTACCAAGAAGCCCAAACGGCTAATCGGAGGAGAAAATCGAAATGGGCTCGGCTCAATTGAGCTCGAACCGGACATCTAACGATCCTAGATGCTAGCACAGTCAGAGGGGGGGAGAAGCGAACCTGGAAACGGGCTGGGCGGCGAGTGTTCCGGCGGTTTGCCATTTCCGTCTCCGTCTCCGGCGAGCTTGCTACAGCACTCAATTCTCCACCGATTTCTCTGATCCAAAGCACTAGCCCGACTGCAAACGAGCTTCTGGAGCTGTTGGTGATGCTTAAATAAGCTGAGGAGGCCGGCCTAGGGAGATTTGAAATTGGGGTTCACGGAATTGGCTTGGCCGACCACCACCTGCTGCAGCCCTGCTTTCCAGCTCCACCACAACAATCAACTCCCTTCAGGGGTGAGCCCAAGGCTGATTGGGAGGAGAGAGAGGGGGAGGTTGGGTCCTTTTTGCTTTTTGCTTTATCAAGCCACTTTTTGTCCCCTCCTTTAACCCAACCCCTCACTTGGGTTAGCTTGGGTTAGCCCAAACCCCTTAGCCACATCCCACCAGAACCTAGGAGCCTATTTAATTCTTCACCTTAGACTTAGGCTATAATTAAAGGGGGAAAAAGGTTTGGGCACTCAATTTGGGATTAAGCCCAATTGGGTTGACTTTGACTTTGACCAATTGGGTTGACTAGTCCCCCATGTAGGTCATGGGTCCCATGTCATCACCCAATGGAGCTTGGCCCATGGTGGGGCCTTATTTGGCCCAATTTGATCCAAAGGTGTGAAATTACCCAAATTGCCCTTCTTTGGGACTTTGGCCAAATTGAGGTGACTTGACCCTCCCATGATGGGGCTTTTGGGCCTCTTAGATTCCTAATGATGTTTATAGACTTGATGTGGAGTCAATTTTAGGGTTTGGGTGCAAATTGACCACATTTTGGTTGAGTTGATCTTTTTGCCCTAATTTGGATTTTGACCAAATTGGAGAGGGTTGGCCATCCTATGATGGGGCTTTTGGGTCCAATTGGTCTCTAATAGAGTCTGGAACATAAGGGGGAAGTCAATTTGGCCTCTTGGGGGTCAATTGCCCCTTAATTGGTTGGTTTGGTTCATGCTCACTTAAGGTGATCTTGGGCTAATCCTATGAAATTGAGCCTCACTAAGGGGAATGATCACCCCATCACTCCTTCCTTAGGATTTAGGGGACTAAGGGTGGTCTCATTTTGGGGAACTTGGTGTCCAATTGGCCCTCTATAGCAGCTTAGGTCCCATTTGATTGGGACTTTAGGTGTGCACATAGCAAAATCTCATCCTAAGGGTCCTTAAGGCTCCTTATCCCACCCTTTGAGCTCCCCATTCTCACACTAGGGGTCTAGTAGGATTGGGGATGTTACAACAAAGACACAATTTCATGATTTTATGAGTACAGACTGTTGACGCCAGGAAAATCCTGACCTCAAGATTCGGACCGATGCAGTCGGAGGCTACTCGCCCAGCAGCCCAATGAGATGACTTGACTGGCAACAACGAAGAAGCTAGAAGGGCAACAAACAGGACCCCGGGTGCTGCGGCAGGGAGGTCCCACCACGTACCCAGATGCTCAAGAGAGTCTTCCCCTCCAAAACCAAAGTGGCCGAGCTTGGTACAGGGAAGACACCGACTTGGCTAGAAGCAAGGGTGACGGGCTCGAGAGTTCGGAAATCTGGATCCAAAAGCTCAAGTCCAGTGTTACGAAGCGACCGGCGGCCCTGCAATCGTTGTGAGTTTATGTAGCCCACGGGCATTATCGTCTATTTCGTTACTGTATTATTTTAATGTTTGTCATGTAGTCCGGGGCTCCATCTATATAAGGAGCCTTGCGGGTGAGTCTTGATCAGTTTTGGAAGTCTAGGGTTTTGGCTCTCTTGGAGAGTGGAGTGTCAAGGAGGACCCAGCCTCCGGATGCTTGGCGAGATTCGTCTCGATTGTATCTTTATTTTCTACGTTAATGCAATGCAACTGTCCTCTTGCTATCAATTGGTCCGACCTGCCCTAAATTAGGGTTCCAATGAGCCCTAATTCTCTCGCTTCTGAAGCTTCGGCCGATCTGGATTCTTCTGCGACAGGGACGAACCGCACGCTCCCCCTGCGCCGTTTCCTTCAGCCGATCGCCGATCGGCCTGGACTTTCCGCCGACATCGCCGCATACCCTCGATCCGCCTGCTTCCTTCTCGCGCGCTCCGGTCCTGCCTTCCCGCACGCTGCGACAGCGCCAGCAACGCCGCGTCCAGATCGCCTCCTGCTGCTCGATCCGTCTGCGACCCCGCTCGATCCGTCTGCGACTCCTCCGCCGGATACGCCTCCGCCCTTCTAGCGGTGACTCTTCTGCGGCAGCGCCTCCAACGGCTTCCCTTTCCCCCGCCGCTCTGCTGCACCCTCTCGGCGTTGTCCATTAGCTCCAGAGGAATACCTCAGCATCCAGCAGCCTCACAATGCCTTCCTATCCATCCGGAGGCCCTCTTCCTGCCTCGGCTCCCAGTCTCGCAGCCTACCGCCGTGCCGGCCGCCTCCTACAGCACTTGTTGCGCTCCGGCTGCCCTAGCCGCTCCTCCGAGCCACAGTTCATGCCCGTGACTCGGTCCATGGCCCTCCACGCCGACGAGCACACCTCCACCCCTGCACACTCAGACTCGCAGCGCCTGGATGACATTGAAGCCCAACTGGCGGACCTCACGCTCCTCCTCCGAGGACTTACCGCGGCAGTTAATCGCCCTCCAACCACTCCTCTGCCACCAACTCCCGTGGTTCTCGACCCCATGGGGGTTTTGCACCCCACGGCCGATGGTGTCCCAACCCACCTCCGCCGGATTGAAATTCCGGTGTTCGATGGCACAGACCCTCTCGGGTGGATTGCCCGCACAGAGCAGTTCTTCGACTTGCATACCACCCCCGCCGACCAGAAGGTCCCCCTCGCCACAATCTATATGGAAGGCTCGACGCTCCATTGGGTGCGTTGGTTGCGCCAGCAGGAACCGGACATTACCTGGCCCACCTTGAAGGAGGAACTCCTCCGCCACTACGATAGCCGTCGGGCGGGCAATGCCTTTGAGCGCCTCAGCTCCGTTCGCCAGTCTGACTCTGTTGCAACCTACATTGACGATTTCATCGCGGTCACTACACATGTTCCCGATCTGGCACCCGACCACTACTTGGGCTATTTTCTGGCGGGTCTGCAACCCCACCTCCGCGCGCGCCTTCGGGTCCACAATCCGACTACTCTTGCCCGCGCAATGGAGCAGGCTAGATATCTGGACGAGGAACTCAACCCAGCTACACCAACCCCCTCGACATGGTCGGGCCCACCACCGCGGCCACCACTGCCACCTCGACCGCCGATGGACCCTCTGCCCCCACCGGGGCCCCAACTTCTGACTCTGCCCCCGCAACCGCCAGCTCCACGACCACCGCCCCCGCGACGGCCTCATCACTTGTCTTACCAACAACACGAAGAGCTTCGCCGCAAGGGCCTCTGCTTCCGCTGCCAGCAACCGTACTCACCCACCCACGTCTGCCCTCAACGGAACCTATGCATTTTACTGGGAGCTGAAGATACTGATCCTGACTTTGGGGAGCTGGATCCACTGACGCTTTCTGACGACCCGTATGGCCCTCGCCCTTGAGGACAAGGTCATTTTTTCCGGCGGGACCAGATGTTACGAAGCGATCGGCGGCCCTGCAATCGTTATGAGTTTATGTAGCCCACGGGCATTATCGTCTATTTCGTTACTGTATTATTTTAATGTTTGTCCTGTAGTCCGGGGCTCCATCTATATAAGGAGCCTTGGGGGTGAGTCTTGATCAGTTTTGGAAGTCTAGGGTTTTGGCTCTCTTGGAGAGTGGAGTGTCAAGGAGGACCCAGCCTCCGGATGCTTGGCGAGATTCGTCTCGATTGTATCTTTATTTTCTACGTTAATGCAATGCAACTGTCCTCTTGCTATCATCCAGGTGCCAATCCAAGTACCTCTGGGGTCCTATTTATAGGAAAACCAAAGGGTAGGGGGCTTTTTATAGCCCAGCCCCCAACCCGGCGACTATGGGATACTCGGCGAGTACTTATGCCATAGTCGCCCATCTGGCGAGTATTGGGTGCTGCTCGCACACGCCGGGCCAATACTCGCCTAGGGCTTCTGTTACTTTCCTGCGCTCGACGAACTCCTCTGGTCAATACTCGCCTATCTGGCGAGTATTACCTGCATACTCGCCAGGGTCTTTTCTGCTTCTGTCTTGGACTGCTGGTCTCTGTGTTGACCCTTTGACCTTTGACTTCTGTCTACGTGGCCTTGGGTGGGTCCACCCTCGGAGAATGAGGGTTGTACACAATCCCCGCTCTTTGCGAGTAATGTAGTTGCTCGGAAAGAATCATCCAACCTTCATTCGACGAGATTCCCTACTAGCGACTATTGGCTTATACTCGCCATCTTGCTGGCCGACGCTCGAACTCTATAAATAGAGGGGCAGGGGTCTCTGGTGGCACGACTTTTCTGAACTCGTTCAAGATGGTGCGCGACTATGTTGCAGAAGCTAAGGCGGCCATGGCTGGTCTTGTGGGCCTGTTCGATGTTCACTCGATCCCTCCATGCCTAGGTCCCGAGGCTGAGGACTTCCTCGCTACCAAGAAGAGGAAGAGGCTTGCGAAGAAGAAGAAGAAGAAGCAGGAGAAGAAGAAAGCCGCTGGAGAGGATGTCGCCGCCCCTTTGGGCAACCAACACCAGCAGCTGTTGGACGAGATGGGGCTGTCTAACGAGGGAGACTCGCCGGCCGCTGATCCTCCTACTCCAAATGTCGTCGAGGGGGCGAGCATGCCTGGGACCTCGGCCCAGAATCAACCGGAGAATCTCGCTCCTGCACGAGGTGGGAGTTACCTACTCGCTACCTCCTTGATTAGTCTCAACTTGGTTTGTAATGCTAAATTCCTCTTCTATCCTCACAGATTCGTCTACCATCGGTGCTCAGGAGGAGCCTCTTGTCGTACCTCCTCTGAGATCGTCGCCCATGATCTCGCCTAGGGGTGGTGGGCGCTCGACGCGAGTTCTCCACAGCTCTTTGATGGAGAAGAGGCCGATGAGCGAGCAACAGGCTCCTCTGGAAGGCAGCGTGCTTCCGCCACCACCGCCTCTTCAATCCATGGGGCTGGCGAGCAGTTCGCAGCTGCTCGCGGGTGGGCTTCCGCCACCTCCTCCTTTTCCTCCTTCTGCCACTACTCAGAGCGAGCAGCGCCCTTAGACTTCTACTGCTCCCTCAACCCACCAGGGTGAATCCTCGCGCCGTGGCGGGACTGAGGGCTCTTCGGGCTTCTTTCCCCCAAGGGGGGGAGGGCGACCAGGGGATAGTCGCGGTCGAGGGAACGCGCCTCCTAGACGAGGTCAGACTGCTGGGTCCCATTCTGCTCTGCGAGGTGATCACCATCGCAGCGCGTCTCCTCAGCGAGGAAGGGGCTCTCCTCGCCGTCACTCTCGCAGACCTCGGCCAGGTACTTGGTCGCTGTCTTCGATAGTCGCCACTGTCTTCATTCTGTTCCTTTCGTCGTCAAAGCTCTGACACTCTTACCTTTTTTTGCAGCTCACACTCGTACTCCCATAGGAGCCTTGATCGACGCCGTCGGGCTTCCTTCTCGCGAGTATCAGGAGAGGGCTACCCGCGCGATCCTGGATTTGGAGGCGAAGTTAGAGCGCCTGGCAGTCAGTGAGCCTCATCGCCGCCTGACTGAGATGGAGTCGCGGGTTGAGCGCCTGGCGAGCAGCGACGCTCATCGTCGCTTGACCGAGTTAGAGGTGCGAGTATCACGGCTGGAAGAGTTTGATACTCGCCCACGTGATGTCTCTAAGCTCCAACCTCCCGCCATGGTTGGAGGACTGGGAGGACAAGGGCGAGGGCTTCGACGTGCTCCACGCCATCTATGGTCGCGAGGATGCTGAGAGACTGCGGGAGGAGTCTTCCGAATATCTGGCTCACCAGACCTCGCGATCTCTGCTGCGATCTGTCGAGCTAGCTCATTCGACAGCAAGGCGATTGCTTGAATATGAGGGGGTGATCCGGACCCAGTGCAAGAAAATGATCGCCATGGGGATTAAAGGGAAGGAGCATGAGGTACTCGCTTTGCTCCTTTACTCGCTTCTGGGATACTCGCCATTTTGCCGAATATTTTGCTTACTTTCCGCGTTTTCTCGCTTTTGCAGGCCGCCGAGGTGGAGATGGTGAAGAAGGTATCCCAGCTGGAGAAGGAGCTGGACGACACCCGGCTGGCTTTGGAGGACGCCCAAGTTCGCATTGCCGAGCTGGAAACTCGGCCTGCCGAGCAACAGCCAACGGCGGCGGGTCCCTCCAGGGTCGGTAAGCAGATTGAGATGCATGGAGACGATATGCCTCGCATTCATCGGGAGATCGCACGAGCCACTGGGACTGTCATCCTGAGCCAACTGAAGGCAGACGATCTTCTGAAGCCGGCGGCGATGGAGTTCACAATAGTGGACCTCATCCCGGCGCTGCTCGCCGAGGAGTCCACCTCCCCCTTGCGAGTATCTCCCCAGTTGTCCAGTGACTCTGAGGACGATGATTCTGAGGACGAGGATGATGATGATGGTGACGATGATGCAGATGTAGACATTGATGATGAGGATGACGCCTAATCGCCTGGGCACCCTTTTTGCTCGCCCGGCGACCTTTTGTAAACCCTTTGAAGATTTTTTGTAATTTATACCATACATATAAATGAAAGGACAAGGTTTTTTGCTTGCCTGTTTCTTCTGTACTTGTTTCCTTTCTTGAATGTCGCTTAGGCTCCTAGGCTCGAGGAGAGATTGAGTGCTCGCTAGGCTCTTAGGATCGAGGCGCGGTTGAGTGCTCGCTTTTCGTTAGTGCTCGCATGTGGATACTCGCTCCTGCATACTCGTACTTGCATACTCGCACATATATACTCGCCTAAGTACTCGCACCTGCATACTCGCCTTTTTTCAAAGGTACCTTTTGATAGAGTCGAGCTATGAAGGGCACTTGGAGGATCCCGAGGGACACATGCTCTCAAGGCCTTGCCTTGCACCTAGTGAAGAGTTCATTAGGATCACTCAATAATAATGGGGTTTTTAAGGGAAAAGAGATAGGGAATGGCAGTCGGAGAGGTCCGAAGGGACATATCATCCCGAGGCCTTCATCCTACTTGGATGCCAGATGTCGACAAAGAATGACGTCAAGTAGGGAATGACGGTCGGGGAGGTCCAATGGGACACACCGTCCCGAGGTCTCCATCCTACTTGGATGCCAGAATGTCTCCATTCTTTGGTCGGTCGAATCGGTCTTGCCCTTTCCCAAGTTGGAATGTCGGCTTCCAGACTTTCCCCTGGTAATCTCTCTAGTCGGACGAGAAGTACGGTCGGTGGGAACCGTGACCAACGTGCAAGGGGGGAGCTGATCTCGGTCGTCATTGCAGAGGTTTGGACTTAAGGGAACGCACACCCGAGGCACTGTCCCATCATCCGTTCTGAGTTTTTACGAAGGTTAAGTCGGAGGCTCATTTTCCAACTTGCGGCGTCGAATGTTGATGCAGGACGACGTCAAGCAGGGAGTGGCAGTCGGGGAGGTCCAAGGGGACACACCATCCCGAGGCCTCCATCCTACTTGGATGCTGGATGTGGATCAAACCTGCTTCCTGTTGCTCAATAATTTAGCAGGGAGTTAAGCACACTTAAGCACACCAACTCGCATGATCGGACACAACAATTTAGGAAACGGATTGCTTTGCTGCGAGCTTTCAGCTCTCGAGGGTACACGACGCCTTTATTCAAGGGTCCCCTGAACTAGTTAAATCGATCATCTCTTCGCCGAATCGGGAGGTCGGCGTCTAGACTTTTTCCTGGTAATCTCTCCAGTCGGACGAGAAGTGCGGTCGGTGGGAACCGCGGCCAACGTGCGAGGGGGGAGCTGATCTCGGCCGCCATTGCAGAGGCTTGGACTTAAGGGAACGCACACCCGAGGCACTGTCCCATCATCCGTTCTGAGTTTTTACGAGGGTTAAGTCGGAGGCTCATTTCCCAACCTAGCATGGAGATCGACTTCACTGGCCTCCTTTCTTTAAAGTCTTCTCTGGGATAGGAAGGACTGCCTCGTCCCATGTTTCAGGGAGATGTAAATTTTTATTTGTACATAAATGAATTTACAGGGGGGGCATGTACATTCCCTCTTAGGGATAAAACCTTTTCAGGTCATCGCCGCTCCAGGTGTTCCCAAGCAGCTCGCCTTCCTGGTTTTGCAAGCGGTACCCTCCTATCAGGAGTGCTTCCTGGATGATGAAGGGTCCTTCCCAGTTTGGGTTAAGCTTCCCGACGGCTGCTGATCTTCCTGCTGCGTCCACCTTTTTTATGACCAGGTCACCTGCTTGGAAGTGCTTGAGGCGGACATTTTTGTCGAAATGTCTTGCCATTCGGCGCTTGATCTCTTCTTGCCTAGCTGAGGCCAGGTCCCGCTGCTCTTCTATGTAGTCGAGGGACAGCTTCTGCCCTTCTTCATTCTCTAATCGCCATTCTTCGTTTCTGTTTTCGGCGGCTACCACCCTTGGGCTTCTGACTTCAAACTCTACTGGAATGAGAGCTTCCGACCCGTGAGAGAACTTGAATGGTGTCTCCCTGGTGGCTGAGCTAGGAGTGGTCCTCAAAGCCCATAGGACCGAGGAGAGCTGGTCCGCCCAACAACCTCTCAGGTTCTCCACTTTCTTCTTTAGCAGATTGATGATCAGCTTGTTGGCGGCCTCCACTTGACCATTGCTCCTGGGATGGTGTACGGAGGCGAATCGAAGAACAGTTCCCAGCTGCCTGCAAAAATCATCCAATTCTAAGCTGGCAAACTGGGGACCGTTGTCGGTGACGATGGCGAGAGGGATTCCAAATCTGCAGACGATCTCCCCCCAGATGAAGTTCTTCACGAGTTGAGAGGTGGTCTTGGCCAAAGATTTGGCCTCGATTCACTTGGAGAAGTAGTCGATCATGACAAGAACGAACTTCCTCTGGCCACTTGCTTGAGGGAAAGGGCCGATCAAGTCCATCCCCCAGATGGCGAACGACCATGGGGCGGTGATTGATCGGAGCTTCTGGGCTGGCTGCAACTGAAGGGGGGCGAAGAGCTGGCACTTCTGACACTTCTTCGAGAAGGTCTCAGCATCCTTTCGGATAGTAGGCCAGAAGTAACCTTGCCTCAGGATCCTTTGCTCTAAAGTGCGAGTCTCAGAATGGCTTCCACACTCTCCCGAGTGGATCTCCTCCAACACTCGGGGTACTTCGTCTTCAGAGACACATCTGGCCAGGGGGCCTGAGATGGTTTTGCGGTACAGCTCTCCGCTTTGCAGTAAATAGTACGCCGCTTTGTACCGAAATCTTCTTTGATCCCCTTCGCCCGCTGGGAGCTGGCCGCTGGCTAGGAAGGCCACAAAGGGATCCATCCATGAAGGGCGCTGCTCGATCTCCATCATCTCTCCCTCTTCAATGGATGGGCGGAATAGCTCGGTAATAGTTCCTCCAGCCCTCGGCCCATACTTGGCTAAGCGATCCGCTGCCGAGTTCTCCTCTCTTGGCACAAGCTCGACGAAGAAGGACTGGAAGCCTCCAATCAAACCTTTCACCTTTACTAAGTACTTCTGCAGGATGGTGTCGCGCACCTCGAACTCTCCTCGAATCTGCGACGCGACCACCATCGAATCCGTGAAAGCCCGGACATCACGGATCCCCAACTCCTTGGCAAGGCGCAAGCCTGCCATTATGGTCTCGTACTCTGCTTGGTTGTTTTTGACGGGGAAGAGGATCTCGACGGCTTGCTCGATCCATGTTCCCTGTGGGCTGACGAGCACGATGCCCACTCCCACAGAACTTCTGCCCGAAGCTCCGTCCACGAACATCTTCCTTGGAATTGGATTGAGAGCTTCTTCCCCTGGTTCCGCTTCCACCGAGAAATCAGCCAAGAAGTCTGCTACCGCCTGGGCCTTGATCGCCACCCGGGGTGAGAAGGAAATGTCGAACTCGCTGAGTTCTATCGACCATTTCGCTAATCTCCCTGAATGCTCCACTCCCTCTAGGACATTTCGGAGAGGATGATCAGTCACAACCCGGATGGAGTGAGCTTGAAAGTAAGGCCGGAGCTTCCGCGCCGACACCACCAGGGCGAAAGCCAGCTTCTCCAGGATCGAATATTTCAACTCCGCCTTCTTCAACACCCGACTGACCTAGTAGATGGGCAGCTGCTTCCTTCCTTCTTCTCGGATCAACACGGAACTTACTTCCTCTTCTCCTACTCCCAGGTAGATGAGCAGGTCTTCGCCTTCATTCGGGATCTGAAGGAGAGGTGTCTGAGTCAACTGCTCCTTCAGTCTTTCGAACGCCTTATCACATCCTTCGGACCACTCGAAACTTTCAGTTTTGCGGAGTGTCTTGAAAAATGGAGAGCACTTCTCCCCGGCCTTCGATAGGAAGCGGCTAAGACCCGCCAGCCTTCTTGTCAACCTTTGAACTTCCTTCATTGTCTTTGGGGAAGGCATCTCCAGGATCGCCCTAACCTTGTCGGGGTTAGGCTCTACTCCCTCCGGGGTAAGGAGATGCCCCAGGAACTTTCCTCTTCCAGCTCCAAAGACGCACTTCGTCGGATTGAGTCTCATCTTGAATTTCCTCAACGCCGTGAAGGTCTCCACCAGATCAGCTACGTGTTCCTGGACGCTCTTGCTTTTGATCAAGAGGTCGTCCACGTACACTTCCAGGTTCCTCCCCTTCTGCTCCTTGAAGATGTGGTTCATCATCCGCTGGTAGGTAGCTCCCGCATTCTTCAACCCGAAGGGCATCATCTTGTAGCTGTAGCAGCCATCATCGGTGATGAAGGAGACATCGCGGCAATCGGGAGGATGCATCCGGATCTGGTGGTATCCTGAAAACGCATCAAGGAAACTCATCACAGAAAAACCGATGGCTGAATCAACCAGCGCGTCGATTCGAGGCAGGGGATAACAATCCTTAGGGCAGCTTTTATTCATCAAAGAGAAATCAACACACATCCTCCAGCTACCCTCCATTTTCTTTACCATTACAACATTGGAGACCCAGCCTGGGTACTGGATCTCCGATACAAAGCCTGCATCGAGCAGCTTCTTCACCTCCTCCCGGATCGGCTTGGCCAAGATGGTGGCGCTCGCCCTCTTCTTCTGGCGGACGGGCTGGACCGCAGGATCCAAGTTGAGGCGATGGCATGCAACCTCAGGATCGATTCCTGGCATCTCGGCGGCACTCCAAGCAAAGATGTCGACGTTCTTTTGCAGACACGCCGCCATCTCGATCTTTTCCTCAGTCTTCAGCGACCCGCCGATCTTCAGCAACCCAGGTACTCCTGCTGCGGAGAGTACCTTGATTTCTTCAACTTCTTCGGCCACCTCCAGCCTGGCCGGGCTCTCCAACACCCTTCCGAACTCTTCCGCGTCAGCCATCCAGCTGATGGTACTGACGACGCTGAGATAGCACTCCCGAGCGGCTCTTGGATCGCTCATGATCCTCACCTGGACATCTCCCTGGCAGTACTTCAAGCACTGAAGGTAGGAGGATGGGACGGCCTTGAAGGCATTGAGAAGTGGCCTCCCGAAGATAGCCCTGTAACAGCTCGGGGCGTCGACGATGATAAATCGACAGCTGATGGAGGTTCCACCGAGCGTTACAAGGAGATCTGCTCCTCCTTCCACCTCTTTCTTCTCTCCGGAGAAGTCGAAGAGGGGACCATCCGCTGCCCGAACCCTTGCTGCTCCAACTCCCAGTCCGTCAAACATCCCCTTGAAAATGACGTTTACGGAGCTACCGTTATCGATCAGAATCTGATCAACGGTGAAGTCCTCTACTGCGGCTTGGATCACGAGGGCATCATGGAAGGGATTCTCATTCCCTAACATGTCCTCCTCTGAGAAGGTGATCTCCTCCATCGGGGGCGGTGCTTGCGAGGTCGAGGCGACGCTCCTGCGATAGATCTGATGGAGGCTCCCCTTGCGGGAAGCTTCCAGCCCTGCTCCCCCGTGGATCACTCCGACTCTGCCTCCCTGAACCAGGTCTCCTCGACCTCCCTGGTCGACCCGGTCTTCATTCCTCCTTCGAGCGACGGCTTGTACTGCCGGCGGCTCGACAGGGGCTTCGATTCTTCGCTGCTCCCCTCCACCTTCTCCTGTTGCTAGCCTCCCCCTGGCTTCCCAAAAGTCTGGGCAAGCCATCATCGCATGCCCTTCTGCCTGGTGGAAGTCACAGTAGAGGGGAACCTCTTCCGCCTGCTGCCTTCTCTGCCGCTGCTTCTTCCTTCCTTGACAGCGGCCACGCCCGGCTACCGCCATCGCTTCGTCTCTCCTCCTCTCCTGACGCCTCTCCGGCTGGCGAAAGGGTCTTCTCTCCGGGGATCTCCCCCTTTGATCCCGATGTTGGTGCCGTCCAGCCGGCCTCCAAGGTGGCTGGTTGACGGGAACCTGATAGCGCCTTTCCTCCTCCTGACGCTCCGGGGTCACGAAGGTCCTCCTCTCATCGCTCCTCCTGGCTTCCTCCCTCCGGGGCTCCTCCCTTTTCTTCTCTTCTCTTCTCCTTTCTTCGCGCCGCTCCGGCCTCTTCCTTTCCGACCTCCGGGGCTCTTCTCTCTTCCTCTTCTCAGGGATCCTATCCCTCTCTTCTCCCTCACCTTCGGTCACCCTAGCAAGTCTGGGCAAGAAGTCAGGGTTGGAAGCCTCTCCTTGGACAAACTTGTTGGCCCTCTGAATGAGGTTGTCATAGGAATATGGAGGATTCCTACTGAGCTCCAACTTGAAGAGGCCTTGCCTTATACCGAATGTCAAGGCCAGCAACATGATGTTGTTATCCACCTCCTGGATCTGCAGCACCTCCTCTTGAAAGCGCTCGATGTAGGCTCCCAACGCCTCATCCGGCCTCTGTACCAGATAGAACATGGCCGTTGCTTCCTTCTTCAGCTTCCGGGCCGTGGCGAACCGGGTCGTCACTCCACGGCACAGGTCTTCAAAGCAGTAAATCGAGCCGATGGGCAACTGGTGGAACCAGTCCCAGGCCTTTGCCCGGAAGGTGATGGAAAACAGTCTGCACTTAAAGGCATCTGACATGGTTCGAATAGAGACTATATCCTCGAACCACTGGATGTGCCGGACAGGGTCATCCCTCCCTGAATAATAATTCAGCACGGGGCCCTGAACCCTTCTGGCACGGGCGCGGCAAGGATTTCCTCGCAGAAGGGGCTCCTCCCTCCTGCCCGGCGACGATCCTCCACTTGGCGAGTATCACCACCATACTCGCCATAGGGGCGAATATCCTGATACCTCGCCTGCTCCTCCGTCTCGCGGAAACGGATCCCTTGCGAGGTCTGCTGGTAGAACTGTGACCTCCTTGGCCGCTCGGTCTCCTCCTCTACATGCTCCTTTCCTGCTCGCCGAGGGGGACTCCCACCCTCGGTAAGAACCGGGCTATGCGGCGAGGTCGCCGTGACCTCGGCGCGCTGCTGAAGCGCTGCTCGCATGGTCCCTTCCATGCGCTGCGCGAAGGCCTCGAAAACTGCCAACGTCACGAACTCGCCGCTCGCGGACGAGTTGCCGACTACCTCCTCATGGTCGCCAACTATGACCATCTCGCCTTCTTACTGAACTTTCCTTCTCTGACTACGGTCCACGCTCACCGCACCAAAGTGTTGACGCCAGGAAATCCTGACCTCAAGATTCGGACCGATGCAGACGGAGGCTACTCGCCCAGCAGCCCAACGAGATGGCTTGGTTGGCAACGACGAAGAAGCTAGAAGAGCAACAAACAGGACCTCGGGTGCTGCGGCAGGGAGGTCCCACCACGTACCCAGAAGCTCAAGAGAGTCTTCCCCTCCAAAACCAAAGTGGCCGAGCTTGGTACAGGGAAGGAATCGACTTGGCTAGAAGCAAGGGTGACGGGCTCGAGAGTTCGGAAATCGGGATACAAAAGCTCAAGTCCAGGTACTAATCCAAGTACCCCTGGGGTCCTATTTATAGGAAAACCAAAGGGTATGGGGGTTTTTTATAGCCCAGCCCCCAACCCGGCGACTATGGGATACTCGGCGAGTACTTATGCCATAGTCGCCCATCTGGCGAGTATTGGGTGTTGCTCGCACACGCCGGGCCAATACTCGCCTAGGGCTTCTGCTGCTTTCCTGCGCTCGATGAACTCCTCTGGTCAATACTCGCCTATCTGACGAGTATTATCTGCATACTCGCCAGGGTCTTTTCAGCTTCTGTCTTGGACTGCTGGTCTCTGTGTTGACCCTTTGACCTTTGACTTCTGTCTACGTGGCCTTGGGTGGGTCCACCCTCGGAGAATGAGGGTTGTACACGGACGAAATATAAAATTTTGATCTTTTAAAATGGTGGAAAGGTAAAGTAAATACATATCCTATTATGGCCTATATGACCCGAGATTTACTAACGATCCAAGCTAGCACAATAGTTTCGGAGTCTGTTTTTTCTCTTAGTGGCAGGGTATTGAACGAGCGGAGAAGTCGTCTAAGCGAAGAATCGCTCAAATCAGAATATGCTACAAGGATCACTTGGATGCAATGAGGAGAAAGCAACATACTTCAAATTTGGAGGATAGCTCGTCCGAAATGGAAGACGAGATTAACACAATCAACCTAAATTAGTTTAAAGCTTAAAGCTCAATGCCTCAAAGGCGGCGAGACGAATTTTGGAAAGCGGATGAAATATATAATCTTTATTTTTTTAATAATTGTATTTGCAAAGTTATTTTATACGGATAATTATTATTTTTTATTTTATAATTCAAATTTTCAATTATGCATATGTATAATTCTGTGTAATTCATTTTCGTTCAACATTAATAAAATTCTTTCTTTCTCATATTACTTATGTCTTTTTTTTTTATATTTTATAGTTTATAATTTTTAATAAAAAATTAAAATAAATAAATATAAAAAAACTAAATAAAAAATATATAAAAAAACCGGGCCGGGCCCTAGGCAAGTTCCCTTTCATGGGCAATAGCCCGGCCCGGTTTCAACCAAGGCCCGGCCCGGGCCCGGATCCAAAAAACCCGGGCCCGGGGGGCTTTTTGGTCAGGACTACTTTAGGCGAGCTCCTTGGCTTCCTTACTTGGTCTTCCTGTTCCTGCTTCTTTGGGTTGATGGTCATATTCTGAAGGTAAGCGGGGCAACAGCCCACTGAATCGAAACCCACCTAAACGAATATGGGTTGTACAAACAACAATTTTAAGCAGTTGACCGCTTCACAAGTGATTATTCTTTTTTTAGTATGTATTCTCAATCTTAATTAAAAACAAATTCTAAAAAAAAAAGATAATTATAATTTAAAGCTGTAGTTGTTGTCTATTCCCTAGTCTCTACCCTAATTGCCGCTCCTTATCTCCAGACGGCACTATCGCCGCCGGTTGCCACAGCGGCATAACTCCTCTTCATCGATATGGAAGTAAAAAAGAAGGAAATTTACCATGAAAATTGCCGGCACGGAACCTTGAGAGAGGAAAATAAAGCTTCGCACGCGTTAAGTCCAAATGGGAGAGTCTTCTCTACTCATCTCCGCCTATAAATTACACATCTCCCAAGCCAGTTCATCGTCCCCATCTCCCTCTGTTCTTCGAGCCAAGTCAGATCTCTCTCTCTCTCTCTCTCTCTCTCTCTCTCTCTCTCTCTCTCTCTTTCATTTTCCCATGTCTTCAGTAATCACATTGGAATGCACAGATAGCTGCTTTATCACAATATGAAGTCTTTCATGGGCATTAATCACAGCGGCTGTGTGTTTTTTTTGTTTTGAGAGTTGATATTAGCGGGCCAATTCTCGCTGTTCGCACCCCAAAAATTGTAAAAATTAATTGTATTCGTAGTTCAATTCTTGTTAATCGCACCTCCATCAAATAACCTCCTCCTCTCCAACTCTCTCCTTCCGTTGCCTAAATCCTAGTCGTAGTTCTATCGGCCGCGTCGTCTTTCCCCCTCTTAGATTATTCACCTTCTTCAAAAAAGATGGAAATTATCCAGCGAAAATCCCAAAAAAGTAGTCAGTTTTATGATTAGAGGAAGGGTTGCATGTCATTTAACTTCTTTTAGAGTTAATTCCTCTATGCATGTCATTTAACTTATTTTCCTGCTATGTTATTAAATTGTTTTAGAGTCTTTAAGGTGTTTGTCTAGACTTCTAGTGCTTAATAAATCAGCAAAGTGGTTTGCTTATTTGGGATGTGAGTGAGGTGCAAATATAATTTTGGACTACAAATAAAATTTATGGAGTACGAATAGCCAAGTTCTGGACTGCTAATATCAACTCTCTTTTTTCTTGCTTTTTAAAAAAGAGCAATGTTATACGCAGGCCTGTTTTGGCTGTATGCAGGCCGCGGGTATATGCAGGCCGCCGATTATTTCATGCATGCCAAATTTAATATATGTAGGCCAACTATTTCATGCCCAAAATTGGTGTAGAACGTTGTTTCCTGCAGCAGCTGGAATGCGTTCATTACCTGTTGAATTAAGTCTATCCAAAATTGAAGCCGACCTCTTCCTACCTCCAAAACGCAGGGATCTGAACGCCATATCGCGGAGCTCTGGTTTGGCCGTTTCCGGGGACACCATTTATGGGACTTGAACCGTCCAAGAAGAGGTTCCCATGGAGAAAATCTAGACCAGTCTTATACTTGATGATACAAGCTCCTCGATCATGCATTAACCTTGCCATGGACCAAGGTCTACATCTCCATCAGCGATAGGAACTTTTCAGTGGCGCCGGCGAAGGCGGGAGATGGTCGTCGGCCGAGATGGCGGAGATGGTTGTGGGCGGCTGCGGAATCGCGGCGACAAAGATGGATGCGGGCGGCATCAGAGATGGTCGCCATCCATGACCTACACGTTGAAAAAAAATGAGTTTTTTTTTTAAAAAAATACGGCCTGCATACAGCCAAAACAGACCCGCTGCTTATAACATTGCTCTTAAAAAAAATCTAGGCATTTCTCCTCCAATGTTAAGCTTCTGCAGAAGTGTTTTTTTTTGGCTAGTTTTATGCTTTTCCTTATTTGGATGAAGAATCTACCAAAATATCGAGTTTTTTCTGCATTAGATCATCCAATGCTCAATATTCTTGCACGGAAGCAGGTTTGTTACTGTTTGAAGATGGAGACAGCCAACATATGTATACTTGTTCTGCTCTTCATTAGCAGCTGGGCCGCAGCCATTGATGGAGCAGAGTATCTCAAATACAAAGATCCAAAGCAACCGCTGAATGTCAGATTAGACGACCTTCTGAACAGGATGACACTGGCTGAGAAAATCGGTCAAATGGCGCAGATCGAGCGAAAAAATGCATCATCCGAAGTCCTCAAAAACTACTTCATAGGTATATTATTACTTAAAGGCGATGATTTGAAGGTGGAGGACGAATATATGATACTACTTTTTCTTCTTCTTCTTCTAGGTAGTGTATTGAGCGAAGGAGGCAGCGCCCCTGCTCCACAGGCGCCTGCAAAACTGTGGGTGGACATTGTGAATCAAATTCAAAGGGCGGCTCTCTCCACCCGTCTTGGGATTCCAATAATCTATGGGATTGATGCGATTCATGGCCACAACGCAGTCTACAACGCTACTATCTTTCCTCATAATATCGGTCTCGGAGTTACCAGGTCAGAACTATAGCTTTACAGAGTGCTCTGTTTGTGTTCTGAGGATTTTTGGAGAACTTTTCCTGCTCATAATAGATTGATTGAGGCTCCGTTTGACTCTGAGTTTTTGCTCCTGAAGTGAGATCAGTCGTTCACGAACGAAACGGTTTCTCACCGCCACGCCAAACGGAACCTGAGATTAGTCTCCGTTTGTTGCAACGTTTTTCACCGTCGCGGATTGTTCCATTTGGATGGCCTCCGTTTTGAGCCGCGGATCTCAAAACACGCCGTTTTATTCCCAATTCCAGCTGCGTTTAGAAACGCAATTACGTCATCTCCAACCAGTACCGCCCTCGCGAACTATAACTTGCATGAGTCTATGGGGTTTTTGCTCTTAAAGTGAGGTCAGGTATTCACGAACGACGGTTTGTCACCGCCGCGCCAAACGGAGCCTGAGATTAGTCTCCGTTGCGGGTTTGTTCCAAAGTTTTTCACCGTTGCGGATTTGTTCCTTTTGGATGGCCTCCGTTTAGAGCCGTGGATCTCAAAACACGCCGTTTTATGCCCAATTCCAGCCGCGTTTAGAAACGCAACTACGTCATCTCCAACCATTACCGCACTCGCGAACTATAACGTGCATGAATCTATGGGTTTTTTGAGTAGATTCAATCCTTCCGGATGAAGAAGATGCGCTAATTTTGTTATAATTTAAATAGAATTTCTTGAATTTACCTTTTGCTTGAGGTGTTCTAGGAGCACTTCTTATGAGGCTGACCATCTTACAACTAATCCTCTATGCATGCGCTCTGGAGGGAAAATTTTTGTGTCAGGAGGAGAGAGAAAATCGGAACCAATTATGGCGTGCCATGTGTAAAGCGGATTTTAGTTGGATGTCTTGGATATATCGGACGATAATCCCCATAAAATTGAAGGCCATCCTCTTTCCCGGTTACAACCTTGGCTCGGACACAAAAATTTATGATTTAGATTATTATAATAACTTAGTAGTTTTTTTCCGAATTTTGACGTGAGATTTACGCTCCGTTTGGGGGGACTTATTTTCATCGGTCAAGCGGTTACGACCGCATGAATATGACCTTAATTAAGGCCCGATTCATACGGTCGTAACCGCTTGACCGATGAAAATAAGTCCCCCCAAACAGAGTCTTAGTTTATGCCAACACTTTCTTTTATATTAGGAGACTTTGCATTCTAAAATATTTATGATCTTAACTATTACAATAAACTAATAAGTTTTCACGTACTAGCAATTTCTACTTCTATTATTGCAATTGATGCTATTATCAATTTCTTCATTGTGTGGCATGATAACAAGATTGTTAATTATATGCTTCGAATCTTAACCCAAAGACGACGTTTGCGCTGATCTCGAAACGCGAGGACGGGATTGTTATCAGGGGTATTTTGGGTATTTTTTAAATGTACCAAGTGTTATACAAACTCATTGTCGTTTTAGAGTTTGAATTATTCTTCAAATCTAAAATCCGTCCACTTCCCTAAAACCGCCTATGTTCTTGATCTCGCGAAAAACAAACTGTTGTTACCCGTGGACGTAGCCCATCTCGGGTTGAACCACGTAAATCCGAATCTTCCGTGTTGTTGATTTTTTGTTTGTTAGTTTTTCATTCCACTCATTTTCACGACAAAGATGATCATTAATTTTTGTATTTCAACAATGTTTGCAGGGACCCAGCCCTCGTAAAGAGAATTGGCGCCGCGACGGCTCTCGAAGTTAGAGCAACGGGCATTCCATACACCTTCGCCCCGTGTATTGCGGTACCGATCATACAAAAGGATGAAAATATATGATGCCAATATTTAAGTCGTCCCCTCATGTCTATTCTGTCTTCGACTCCTCCAGGTGTGCCGAGATCCAAGATGGGGTCGTTGCTACGAAAGCTACAGTGAAGATCCAAGGATTGTCGAAGCGATGACGGAGATTATCCCGGGTTTACAAGGAGATATTCCTGAAAATTCTCTCAAAGGAGTTCCCTTTGTTGCTGGAAAGTGAGATTTCGTTCCACGTGCTCACGTGTTTTCGCATCTCGTTTGAGACTAATCCACTTTGTTGGGGCGCAGGAGAAAGGTTGCTGCCTGCGCTAAGCATTATGTTGGTGATGGTGGAACACATTTGGGCATCAATGAGAACAACACAATCACAAATTTCCATGAGCTTCTGAGCATACACATGCCTCCTTACTACCATGCTATAATCAAAGGTGTCTCTTCTGTCATGGTTTCATTCTCCAGTTGGAATGGGGTGAAAATGCATGCAAACCATTACTTGTTGACTGATTTCCTCAAAAATAAGCTCAGATTTCGGGTTAGTGATCCCATGTGAACATCTTCCATCTCGAAGAATTTCGCCGAAACACGTGTTTCGCTCTTTGCAATGTCTGTTATTAGCATAGATGATGGCTTATCTCATTAGTATGTAACAAAAAACAGGGTTTTGTAATCTCCGATTGGAGGGGAATTGAGAGTATGACGACGCCTTCCGGTGTCAATTACACGCACTCTCTCCAGAATGGAATTCTTGCAGGAATCGATATGGTGAGTTAGTTGAGTTGGATAGAGTAATTGT
The DNA here is from genome assembly GCA_033032865.1 of Dactylorhiza incarnata. Classification (NCBI taxonomy): domain Eukaryota; kingdom Viridiplantae; phylum Streptophyta; class Magnoliopsida; order Asparagales; family Orchidaceae; genus Dactylorhiza; species Dactylorhiza incarnata. The sequence continues at coordinate 817,549 of JAWHQI010000434.1, forward strand.
CCTTTCACGCCTCTTCGCTTCCTATCTTCTTCCCTCTTCGGAACTGAATGTGATACGATGAGATATGATGCAATAGAAATAAACAACTTTTTGCACTCCAGAGCTTGAGTTAGGCTCACATCAGATAGACGAAGTAAATTACGACTTTCAAGTCCACTCTCATTCATTATATGCGACGACATTGCAGGTAATGAATCCCCAAGATATTCCTCAGTACTTTGAATCCCTTACCGAACTGGTTAACGCGAACATCGTTCCCATGAGCCGAATCGACGATGCTGTTAGGAGGATTCTTCGGGTCAAGTTCACAATGGGCCTCTTTGAGAACCCCCTCGGGGATTATGGCTTGGCCAGTGAGATTGGGAAGCAGGTATGTCATCTGTATATATGTACATAAATAGAGCACCACAATGGTTTATTGTTCTTCTTAGAAGAAAATATTAATGAAAGGCATTGGCCTCCAACAGGAGCACAGGGATCTCGCCAGGGAAGCCGTGAGGAAATCGCTCGTGCTGCTGAAAAATGGTAAGAATGCCGGAGAACCGCTCCTACCGCTCTCTAAGAAGGCGAAGAAAATACTCGTCGCCGGTAGCAATGCCGATAACTTAGGCTATCAGTGCGGCGGTTGGACGATCATGTGGCAAGGCGGCAGTGGCAACAATCTCACAGTTGGTGAACTCTCTTCACACCTAATTAACAGCATCATGCATTTCATAAACACCACATTTTCATTACAAAATTGGATCACATTGAACCTTACAAAAGAAAATTTTGAAGAAAGTCATCATTGGAACTCCCACATTCTCATCCCTCTCTCAATTTGGGCAGGAACTACATTGCTTGATGCTGTTAAAGCGACGGTCGACGCCGACACCGAAGTCGTCTACTCGGAGAATCCCGACGAGCGCTTCGTCGAGATAAATGAATTCTCCTACGCCATTGTGGCGGTCGGGGAGCACCCGTATGCTGAGACTATGGGCGATAGTTTCAACCTCACCATTGCCGACCCCGGACCATCGACAATCCGGAACGTGTGCAAACACGTCAAGTGCGCGGTGGTTCTGATATCCGGCAGGCCCGTGGTCATCGAGCCGTACGTTGAGACGATAGATGCGCTGGTGGCTGCGTGGTTGCCGGGCACCGAAGGCCGTGGAATGACCGACGTGCTCTTCGGGGACTACGGGTTCACCGGAAAGCTCGCCCGGACTTGGTTTAAGTCTGTGGATCAGCTGCCGATGAACGTCGGTGATGCGCATTATGATCCTCTATATCCATTTGGGTTTGGGCTGACAACTGAGCCGCGGAAGACAGGCTATTGAGTGTTGCTTCTTCATGTGAAAGATATTGAGTTGATCTTTAAGTTTGGTGGTTTTTAATAAAAATGAATAAAAACTCGTTCTTGTTTCGTGTTTTGCATCGAGAGTTTCCACATTGGTTCATGCAATCAACTTTTGGGTAAAATTATCATGTCTTGTCAAGCGTTGAGGGTTCACTCCCTAAATTCTAAGGCGAAGAGAGGAGTGGTCCCAATCTTAAGAAGCCCAGAAACTTAACATGGGCGGGCGGTGTGGAACTAATCCCTTCCACGGGCATGCATTAATATGTCGTGGGAACCGGGGAGGCCCCTCCCTGCTCCCACATGCATCGTCGGTTTCCACAACAGATAGCGCAGTTGGTCTAGATTCATTGGTCATTGAGGCAACAAATTGTTGGGATTCCCACAATCCTCAGGACAATCACAATTATCGTAGGGGCACACAGAACACACAATAATAATAGTCATTGAGAGAAACTTAGCGAAGCAATATAAAGTCAACGGTCAATTGAGCAAACATATCATATACATTACATTGATTAATGTAAAACCAATGACACTATATTCTTCGTTGGCTTCAACCTCTGTTTATATGAGCAGTTCAACATGCTTAGGAAACAAAAACAAAATCATTAGGGTTTGTTTGTTTGGGCTGAGTTGGAGATTTAGAATTAAAATTCTAGCGGTGCCACGTGCAGAGTGTTGAATGTCAATCACGACAGCGCCTGCAAGAAGACACAACCTGACGAAGACAATGAAGATGGAGAATGGACCAGGAGATCGACACAACATAAAATTGGAAAGCTACCCCCTGGCGCTATGCTTCCCCCTGCTGCAAGTTACCTGGCTGCTATGTTTAATGCCTCTCTTATCTCGGGGCACGAATCATTTCTGTCCTGTAGCTTTTATGACCGTTAAGGTCACGTTTTCTTATTTATGCTGCTGCCCCCTCCTGTTTTCCCTGTATCAAAAAAACAAGGGAGAAACTTTGTGTTATGTGTGTGTATCTTAAGTTTATGAGCTGAGCAGTTTTATGTTCTCTTTTCATTCTTCTCTACTGTGCTGGATGCGGTTTGTTTCATTTTCCTTCATGGTATCAAAGCGAGGTTTCTCTCACGCCTTCTGCCATCAGAGTATGAGAGGATCCTCATTTGTCTGAGTTTTGGAAATCCTTTCCAGTTCCTCATCTTTCTCCTCATATGGCTTCCTCAAGCACAACAAACTTCAGTTTCTCCCCCACGGGTGTTCCTATCTTTGAAGGTGATGGATTCGATATTTGGCAGGTACAAATGCGCACATTATTTGTCTCACAGGGTTTGCGGGAGCTTATTGAAACAGGATTTCTTAAACCCTCTGCAACTAACCCCTTGTCTACTTGGGAAGCGGCACTCACCACAACCTATGCTGAAAACCTTAAAAGAGATGCAAAAGCACTCTTATATATTCAGCAAGGTATTGGGAGAGCTGTCTTCCCAAAGATAATGGGAGCTGGATCTGCTCAGGAAGCATGGGAAATACTCAAAAATGAGTACCAAGGATCAGCTAAGGTGATATCTATTAAACTTCAAAACACTTGGCAAGAATTCGATACACTAAAAATGCTTGAAGGAGACAATGCTCATTCCTATTTTTCCAGGATTACCTTGCTAACCAACCAAATAAAGAATTATGGAGATGTCATAGAAGAAAAGAAAATCATCCTAAAAGTCCTAAAAACCCTTACACAAAAATATGCTGTAATTGTCACAACTATTGAGGAGACTAAGGATCTAAGCACCCTCACTTTGACTGACCTGCTGGGCTCACTTCAAGCCCATGAGGAGAGAATCAAGAGATATGAATCTCAAACCATGGAACAAGCTTTCCAAAGCAAAGTAAACCTTCATCCTCACAGACCTCAAGTAACCCCCAAAACTAATGAAGAAAAAGGAAAAACTTATGACAGGTCAAGTCTATTTTGTGAACTTTGTAAAAGATATAACCATGATGCTGAACATTGCTACTATAGGTGCAAGATGTGCAAAAGACCCACCCACCTAGCAAAGGACTGCTGGTCTAAACCCCCAAAGCCCCCTTCAAATGGAAAAGAAGCTACTCATTTTGGTTTTCAGGAGAAGGAAGAAGTCAGTGAAGAAGCACTTTTTGGCCTACAAGAGAAAGCCATTAGCAAAAAGGAAGCCCTTTTTGGCTGTGAAGATGATGAAGAATATGTCTTCTACACCGGGTCTCAAGAAACTTTTACCTCATCTGAAGTATGGTACCTCGACAGCGGATGCTCAATCCATATGACAAACAACAAAGAAAGTTTTATACATTTAGATGAAAATGACTGCTCTCAGGTTATTTTAGGTGATGGAAGTGTGATGAGCATAAAAGGGAGAGGCACCATTGCTTTTAAAATCTCATCTGGGAAGGTTAAGTACATTGCAGATGTGCAATATGTGTCGGGTTTGGCCCAATGCCTCCTTAGTGTTGGGCAGCTATTAAACAAAGGCTACTACTTGATATTCGATGACCATGCCTGCACCATCTTCGACAAAGCCACCTCACAAGAAATTGCAAAAGTTAAAATGACAAACAACAAGGTGTTTCCTCTATCTCTTCCCAGCATCTGCCGGAATATGAGAGTTGTTGAAGATCCTTCTAGCCAACAATGGCATCTCAGGTATGGTCATCTCAATTTTAATGACCTCAATAAACTGCACTCTTCCAAGTTAGTCAATGGTTTACCCAAAATCATATCTAACCAGCCCATATGCCACACTTGCGCCAAAAATAAAATACATAAGCTACCATTTCCAACTCAAGCCACAAAAAAATCTACAGCCCCTTTAGACATTGCCCATGCCGACATCTGGGGGCCATCCCGTACTCCATCCCTATCTAGAAAAAGATATTTCCTCCTCTTAGTAGATGACTTTACTAGAATGATATGGCTGTACCTCCTAGAACAAAAATCAGAGGCTTTTTATGCTTTCAAAGGGTACAAAGCCCGTGTAGAAAATGAAACAAACACAAAAATTAAGATCCTGCGCACTGACAGAGAGGGTGAATTCATTAACTCAGACTTCAATCACTATTGTGAAGAGCATGGAATTAAAAGAGAGTTGACAGTAAGCCACTCACCAGAACAAAACGGAATAGCAGAAAGAAGAAACAAGACGATTGTTGAAATGGCTAAATGCCTCCTACACCACAAACACTTACCAAAAGAATATTGGGCAGAAGCTGTGCTAACTGCCACCTACCTCCTTAATCGTGCACCTTGCCGTGCTCTTCCCTCTTCCACCCCAATTGAGGCTTGGTCAGGGCACAAAGCCAACATCAGTCACTTGAGAACTTTCGGAAGTTTAGCCTTCAGTCTTGACACTACCACTAATAAGGACAAATTAGATGAAAAGGCTGTGTTAGGAATTCTCCTTGGATACAGTGATCAATCCAAAGGATATAGAATCTACAACCCAGATAAAAAGAAAATCACAATAGCTAGAAATGTCATCTTTGATGAAGAAAAAACATGGGACTGGAATGGCTCTCAGGGTCAGATTCCTCCATTGAGGGTTGCCCAGGATAATCTGTTTTATCCCGAGCCATCCACTCCTATTCCCCATACCCAGCCTTCAGGGTCAGAGGTTACCCATGACATCCATAATATGAATGTTCCTGAGCCATCCATCCTAACCCCAGATGCTACAGAAATTGAGGATGCTAATGAATCATCACCCCCCCCCCCCCCCCCCCCCCTCACTGCCAAAGAAGTTTAAAACTATTGATGAACTATACCAGACCTGCAACATTGCCCTCTTCATTAAAGAACCAACCTCGTATACTGAGGCTGCCTCAAACAAGCATTGGGTGCAAGCCATGCATGAAGAGATAAATGCCATAGAAGAGAATGGGACTTGGGAATTAGCAGAACTACCCCCTCACAAAAAGGCAATCGGTTTAAAATGGATTTTCAAAGTAAAATATGATGAAAATGGAAATGTAAAAAGATACAAAGCTAGATTAGTAGCCAAGGGTTATACTCAAAGATATGGGATAGACTACAATGAGACATTTGCCCCTGTAGCCCGGTTTGAATCAATCAGAATAATCATTGCTATGGCAGCCCATTACCATTACCCAATTATACAAATGGATGTCCAATCCGCCTTCTTGAATGGCTGCATAGAAGAAGAAATATACGTAGAACAGCCTGCTGGGTATAAGAGGGAGGGGGAAGAAAGAAAAGTTCTAAAAATCCTAAAAGCCCTTTATGGTTTAAAACAATCCTGTAGAGTTTGGAACTCCAAGATCGATATGCATCTTTTAGAACTAGGTTTCTCAAGATCAGAATATGAAGCATCTATCTATTTTAAACACCATCAAGAAAATGAGATTCTGTATGTCTGTCTGTATGTAGACGACCTCCTCATTACTGGATCAAACATGAAAATCATCAATGAATTTCGAAATCATATCAAAACTATGTTCAAAATGACTGATCTTGGACTTGCCAAATATTTCCTTGGCATCCAAATCCACCAAACACCTGAAGCCATTTTTATTTCACAAAGTAAATATGCAGAAGATTTGCTTACCCGATTTGAAATGTCAAATTCTCGGCCCACCAGCACGCCAATGGTTACGGGTGAAAAATTTAGAAAAGAGGATGGAGAAGAGAAGACAAATGCTGAAAATTATCGAAGCATCATTGGCTCTCTGATTTACTTAACCAATACCCGCCCTGATTTAGAACTTGCCGTTAGTATAATGTCCCGATACATGACTTCACCCAGCATCAAACACCTATGTGGCGTGAAAAGAATTTTAAGATACGTCAATGGAACAAAATCCTTCGGGTTAAAATATACCAGTAATGCTAATATGAACTTAATTGGGTATGCTGACAGTGATTGGGCCGGTTGCGCCGACGACAGGAGGAGCACCTCCGGCTATCTCTTCTTTTTAGGAAAAAACCTGATTTCCTGGAACACAAAAAAACAAAAAACCATAGCCCTATCATCTATCGAAGCCGAATACACAGCCCTGAGTGAGGCGGCCAGAGAGGCGGTTTGGCTCCAAAAACTCTTGCAGGAACTAACTAGCATCGAAGAAGGACCGACCTTAATCAACATAGATAATACCTCCGCCATAGCCCTCGCCAAAAATTCAGTTTTTCACAATAAATCTAAACATATTGAACTAAAATACCACTATACCAGAGACCTAATCAACCAAAAACTCCTAAAACTTGATTATTGTGAGTCGGCGAACCAGCTCGCCGACGTGCTAACAAAACCCCTTCCAGTCGCATTGTTCGCAGATATAAGGGCAAGAATGAAGATGATAGACTGTCGGGATTGCGGGAGGATGTTGAATGTCAATCACGACAGCGCCTGCAAGAAGACACAACCTGACGAAGACAATGAAGATGGAGAATGGACCAGGAGATCGACACAACATAAAATTGGAAAGCTACCCCCTGGCGCTATGCTTCCCCCTGCTGCAAGTTACATGGCTGCTATGTTTAATGCCTCTCTTATCTCGGGGCACGAATAATTTCTGTCCTGTAGCTTTTATGACCGTTAAGGTCACGTTTTCTTATTTATGCTGCTGCCCCCTCCTGTTTTCCCTGTATAAAAAAAAACAAGGGAGAAACTTTGTGTTATGTGTGTGTATCTTAAGTTTATGAGCTGAGCAGTTTTATGTTCTCTTTTCATTCTTCTCAACTGTGCTGGATGCGGTTTGTTTCATTTTCCTTCACAGAGTACGTGTGGGAGCAGGGAGGTGTTTCCATTCGCGGTTCCTATGACATAGATGTTGCATCGTGCCCGTGAAAGCGATTAGTCTCACGTCGCTTGCACGTGTAGTGTTCTTGGGCTTCTTAAGGTTGGGATCACTCCTCCCTTCACCTCGAGGTTTAGGGAGTGAAACCTCAACGCTTGACATGGTATTAGAGCGGGGCATGGGGCTAGTGGGTGTTGAGATAATTCTAGCAGTGCCAAGTGCAGGGGGTGCGCGTGGGAGCAGGGCGGTGTTGCCTTTCGCGGTTCTCACGACATAAATACTGCAGCTTGCCCGTGAAAGGGATAAGTCCCACACCGCTTGCGTGTGTAGTGTTCCTGAGCTTCTTATGGTTGGGAACACTCCTCCCTTCACCTCCGGATTATTTGCGTAGAACACTCCTCCCTTCATTTAGGTATTGGTGTAATGCATTACAATGCAAATTATACACACACACGCTGACGGAATTATTTTTTGATACGAGTATTGTTCCCTCCTCTAGAAACGCCAATAAATAGGAGTTCAAAATATTCGGTCTCACTCATTTAATTTGCTCGACTCGCCTTTCTCTCATCTTCCTGACCTAACCTAGGCGGCGATGCCGGCTTTGGGATCTCCGACGGTAAGCCCCGGTAAGCCCATCCAGTTCCTCGCCTGGGTGGACGACTTTGGGATCTCCGGTAGTAAGCCTCTCCAGCTTCTCGCTTGTTACTCTCTTCTCAATCATTAATCACTGCCGTCAATGGCTACAAGATCTCCGACAGTTCTTTTCTGTTTCAATGTCTCATCGTTCCTTCTTCTTCAGAGATAACGTTGACGGCGCCTTTGTAACATCTGAAGAGGCAATTATATTCTAGCACACGGGCATAAGCTATTCATATATTATTCTTTATCAAATATTTCTTCACAATATACATGTAAACTTAGTATTATTACGCAATGAATCCATACCTCATGAACACAAAGAGCCAACTATTACAACTTTTATTAATTCAAAATACTTTGTACAAACATAAGCTTACATTACTTATTTAAACGTTATTACAAGTTACAACTTACAACTTTGCCCGTAGGCCACAAAAGAAAACTTTAAGATAACACATACTTCTGCTTGGGATCTTGGAAGATCTATATCATCACCAGCTTCAGGGGAACTTCCTAAGCCCTGAAAAAAATGTAGAACGAAAGAGTGAGTATAACACATACCCAATGAGAATTCCTTCTTAGTCTAATTTCTATAATATTTTAGAATTTTGATTTCATATTTAGTTCTTTTTTTATTTAAGCTCTTCTTTCCACTATTTATTGCATTCTTATTCGCAATTAATGATTTAAACCTTATTTAAAACACTTCTCATAATTTCATATTTAGTGAAATACCTTAGAAGTAAAATCCAAGATTTAACTCTTGCGGTTAAATGAGAGCTCTATTATCATTAGCATGACTTCTAAACTATGGTAAGGTGACCCTTACCTCTTTTGTTGGGCAATAACTATGGTGGGTAAAAGTCTCACCGCCCGAGGGTTTAACTCCTCTGAATTAGTCATAACATGCTATAAACTATGGTGGAACTCCACCTACTTTGACATGGTAAAACCATGTCCTTATAGACTTACTTCTAAGTGCCTTCACCGGTAAGCTTATCTCTTAGATTACTAACACCTAGTCTCATTTAATAGACTAGTTGCGGATTTCTTATTATAACGTAAGCAAAAAAAGTCTTTGAGGGCTCTTTATCAATTTACATTATATTTATATTGATGGTGGTTCTTTGTATACTTTAAGTAGTTATCAAAATATGATTTTTAAGATGTTTTTGAAACCTATAATACTTCAAACAGCAATAAAGGTTGCTGGTTGAACTTTAATTGCATTCATTCTTCATAATTTATGATTATGGTTGCTGATTGGCTTGTATGTTATTCATTTAACACCTCCATATTAAGTGGATTAGGTATTTTAAGACTTAGAAAATGTCCAAACAGCAATATGGTTACAAAGCAACCTATTTAAAACTAGAAAACATTACCTAACAGCAATTCTATTGCTGATTGGGGTTTTATTAAACCCTTTTTCTAGATATCACACTATCATAGTTGCACAATATCACAATAATACTACTTTACAATATCATAAGTCATTTTTAATGTATTCTACATGGTTTATTATCATAGGGAAAACAATTATCATGAAACCTTAGAATAAACAATTATCCAAATAAATTTTTAATCTTATCATTATCATAAAACCATGATATTTACATTAACACACTCATCACAAAGCAAGTTTAATAAATCTGAAACTACAAGATTAATAAACAATCATGGATTAGCCAAATTTGTCATTCACTAAATAGCCAAGCTTGTCATTAAACAACATGCTCAAGGTTTGATTTGATAAGGTTAAAAAAAGCTTAAATAGCAAAGTTATAAAATTAAGCTCAAACATTTCTTGGTAACACTAAACCAAATTATAATAGATATAGTTGATGAATAACTTCTTGCTAAATAAACTTTAACACTCATTTACTACTTTTGCATGAGGGATTATAACCCGAATTTGATCAATCTTAAATTTCTCCAAGAATAAACACCTCATAAGTGGAGAATGCATGATAACTTAATTCAGAAACAACACATTTAGGTTTCATATAAAATTTCTAAAACATCAAGAAAATTAAAGTAAGAAGAAATCTCACTTCATTAGCCATGGAGGTCTTCCCTCTCCTTGAATAAGCCCTAGAATCCATGTAAGAAACTTTGGATGCAAGAAGGAAGCAAAGAGATTTCGGAATCTGGTTAGGGCAAGAAGGAACTCACAGATTTTGAGTAAGAAATTGACCTAGAGGGAGGGGGAGGACCTAAAATACCATGGGGAGGCTTGGAGAAGCTCGGCCACCGCTCGAATGGAGGTCTCCAGGCGTCGTCGAGCACGAAGAAGAGGCGGAAGACGCTTGCATGCAACGACGGGTCGCACGCAGGGCGTCGGGTGTCTTCCACGCGTAAACCGACGGGAATGGGGTTTGGCGTGAATCGACTGGGCTTGGACCGGCTGGGGGCGGGGTTTAGTTATAAGGGAGATGGGTTTATTAGGGGAGGAGTGTTTAGGTTTATTAAGTATTTGTTAGTTAATGAATTATGTTAAAATAATTAATGAAATTGAAATTCATTACTTATATTAGTCTTCTCTTTAATATATAATCTACTTCTTTTATGTAACTCCAAATATATTTTTAAAATCGCCGATTACATTTAATTACATATACACATATAATAAATTACTACATATATGATTTACCTGATGTGACGTTGTTTTCAGGATGTCACAGCCTTGGCCTCATCTCTCTGCATTTTTGGAAACTTATCCTATCTCTGCAGTTTTCACTGAGAAGAACAAGGTACACGAGGTGCGTCTGGGCGATGCCAAACCCTCACCTTGCTTAATTTGATCAATGGTTGAATTCCTAGATTATGTCAGGATGATCTGTGATTCTATTAAATGTATTGCAAGTTAGTGATTGTACAATTATATTTCAAGATAAATATAATGTACAACTGTCTTTCACGTTAGTGATTGTTGTACAATTGCATTTCAAGTTCAATGTACTACTTTTTTTTCTTTCTCAGATGTCAGGCAGCAAATATTTGAGTTGTCGATGTGTAGTCTCCACATTCGTCGCAAACTCCCGCCCACTAGTAGATGCGATCTCTGAGAACTCAAAGGCAGTTCTTAGGGACACAAAAGTGTTGCCTTTATTTTCTATGTCTGCACTACCGCAAAACATCCCTCTTCTATATGTGTTTGTGAGGGTATATAAAAGGGAGAAGAGGGCTTTCTTAATAGGAAATCATTACCTAAAGATTACCGTTAATGAAGTAGTCATGATACTTGGGCTACCAAACCGGAGTTGGGATTTCTTCTTTACTAGACTCCCTCGTTTGGAGACATCTCACAAAGACTTGGTTAATGAAATGTGTAGTCTTGTAAATGAGGAATGGTCCCCGACTCTGGAGCATAGACGAGTTAGCACACTAATTAGGTATTTGTTGATTGTTTTTTTCTTCCCTTTGAAGACTCTTAAGATTCCAAATTGTTTGGACGTTGTGGAGGATGGTGTTAGTGCTTTGAGAGAGTGCAACTGGCCCAAGGTCATACATGCATTCTTGCATTCATAGCTAGACTATCTAAGTCGTGCCACTACAGTTCGGGATGCAGGCACCTATTTAAGTTACTTTGAAGGCTGCTTGACGGTCTTATTGGTAAGAGATGCATGCATGCAGTTATATTTGAGTTAATGTCTTATTAATTTAAAATTCCTAACTAACTTGTGCTTTTGTAGGTGTGGTTCTATGAGCACACTAATATCCAGAGAGTTGTTCATTACCTTGAGCGGCCTCGAATATGTTGATGGTCCGACAAATTGAGCTATAGTGCGAAATTTTGTTTTGACTTGCGTAGTGAGCTCCGGAAACCCAATCAGGTACATTTAACTAGTTTGTTTTGCCACACCAATTGTTGTGTCTATACTAATTTTTTTATATCTTGTAGGTTAGAACAAAGTTTTGAAGTGTAGAGGAGGATGAGAAGCAACTCCTAGGGCCAGAGGAGGACGAGTCCGATTTTGAAGATGTTAAGTCAAGTAAGAGAAAGGGAAGAGGGGAGAAGGATGTTAGGAAGAAGAAGGAGGTTGAGGAGGACTCGAATTTTGAGGATATTGAGAAGATCATGAGGTTTGTGGAAGTCAGGATAAAGGTTGTTAAGAAAACCGAGAAGAGGTTGCTTAGGAGGGTGGAGAAGGAGAAGGAGAAGGAGAAGAGAGAGAAGGAAGATGCCTTCCATTCAGGTGAAGATTGGAGTGCAATGGAATCTCGGCTCCGTGTATTTATACGAGAAGAAGTTACTAAGGTCGAAGGCTCTTTGAAGAGTTTTTGTGAGAGTTGGTTTAAGAGGTTGCAAACACCATCCACGCCCTAGCCATCTACCCAAACATCTACCCCTGAAGTCACCCTTGTCCCTCAAAGTCGAATCATTACCCTTGAAAGCCCGACAAAAGAAGCAGGTTCCGATAAAGCGCTGCAGAAGGATTACAGGGGGAAGAAGCAACTAGTCACCCCTCAGTTTTACAAAGATCTTACTTTGGAGCTCAACTATCCCTGTAGACCACATATTCGCCCTCGAATTCAAGAGAGCATTGATTTTGTCCTTAGTAAGTTCACAAAGAGGTAATTATTGCTTACGTACCATACACATAGTTTCATGCTAGTAATTGCTACGTACAATAATTTTAATTATTTATTTCAGCTCCGAGATTATTTTTTCGAGTGGGAACATTGTGTTGACCAGAGGGGGAGCAGACGATCTGTTATGGAATGGTTGGATATCGGACACGCACTTGAATGCATATGTAATGGTCCTTGGTTCAAAGAGGAAGAGGTCTTCAGGAGGATTGAAACGTTTTTTATACGTTTCACCAGATCATGCAATATGTGTTTTATTGTTTACACGCCCAATGAATTATATATGATTCAATCTGCCTATTATTAAAAAATTTAACACAACAATTCATTGTGCAGTATTATAGGATCAACAATGTTGCAAACAATAAGAAATTGTTGAGCCATATAACATTGTCCAATGTGGAGGCTTCTGATATCATAGTTATGCCATGTCACATGTCAAGCCATTGGACATTGCTTGTATACCACCTGAAGGAACAACACTGGGAGTTCTACGATTCCCTTAGCGACAGCCGACATCATGCCGCCCTTCCAGCTTTGGTACACCCACACTAATGAGCATTACACACACATATGAAAGTTGAGATTCCATGCTTCCTGACAATTTATCTATCATGCAGGTCAGGATTTTATACGAGGAGGCTAGTGAAGCTTTGCCAACAAAAGTTATCGACTGGCCTATTGACGAAGTTCCTGATCTGCCAAAGCAAGATAACGGGCACGATTGCGGCGTGTTCGTGCTGAAATACATGGAGGCGGTGTTGTCGACCAAGGCTGTTGCTTGGAAAGAAAAGAAGGATTGGCAGAAAGAGATGTCACGATTTCGTGCAGAAATCGCAGCCGACATTTTCCGGACATTTTCTAACATAATTAATTCTACAAACAATTGAAATGGTTGTTGTAATAACATGTGGTTAATCTGTGTATATATGAACTTAGATTGAATCTATGTTATGTTTTAATTGCTGATATGAAAAGACATTGCTATATTGAAATGATGTATGGTGAAAATGTCATTCATGTGCAAATGGATTCTCTCCATCATGAATAAGTCTGATGCATGACACAATAATGAATATTATAGGGCTTACAAAAAACATGATTGGTAAAACACGTGCTTCCTCATCAATTCTACCAACATAAGAATAACTCCTTATTTATGGTTTGAAAACATCATGGATGCTCGAAAAATTAAATGACAAATCCAAGTCAAAGTCATCTTGAGAATCAAAATCTGTAGGATTAGCTGGTGGAGTTGACTGGTGCTCATGAACTGAAAAATCAAGGAAGTTGTAGACCTTTGTTTTTGATGAATTGTCGTCCACCGAAAATGCTCTTTTCTTCACTTCAACTTTCTTTCATATAGTTGAAAACATAACTTTAAGTATATTGGTATGACATACAAATAAGAATCAAGTTTTTGTTTGTAAATAATGAGATAAGAAATACAGTACATGATTTTTTGTTATTTTTCCCCAATGGTCTTTAAGTTGTGCATTCGAGAAGCCTTTCAGCCGCTTTGATGGAGGGTCCCTTATTTTTCCCAATGTTTCATTTTTGACATTCTCATTCACATCCCCAATGACCACAACTTCAAGCCTCCGAGCCAAATCATTCATGGCAGTCATAACGAGTTCCTTTGCTGGTTGGCAACTTTCAATTCGGAGGGCTAAGTCATATGTAAACCTCATTAAATGTTTCCTGAAAATCACATTTGATTCGCATAGAGGTATTGAAGGGGAGTTGGGAAGGTACAACCCTTCTTAGCATTCAAACTGCATCTTTGATTAAATATTGAGCTTGAATCTGCTTTGCATTTCTATGATGGAATATCCGCAAAACATGCTTGCATAGAATATCTTTGGTTTCAAAACCTCGGCAAGAGCATTCCACTCCGTCGGTGTTAGAATTAAAGTTTACAAACCATATTTTACCGTCTTCATCTCTATCAAATTGAGTTGTCACATATAAAATATTATTGTCATCATACATTGTTTCGTCCACTATACTAGCGCCAATAGCCCCCTCCATGAATGCTTTCTCAAAAATGGAAAACATTTTTCTGGTGTACACCTTGGAGGCATGCTTAAGTAGGATGCAACCTTTAAATTTTAAACTAACATTACCTTGTGTGCACTTAAAATCTTCGTCATGTTCTGCTCTCCGCCATATTGAAACCAATTTCTCTAAGCGGATAAAACATTCTACAGTGGAGTTGGTTGCCTTGGAACAACCATGCAATCCGTTATTTGCATATTTGCTCATTTGAGTTGACAAAATGCCTAGATCCAACACATCCTTGTTGTAGGCATTAGATCACTTCCTCCTAGATGCATATAAGTCCCTCAACCATTTGTTGTCCTGTAAGCTTCCTTTCAACATCATCTCATTCAAATACCTATCGAACTCGAACTCACTGTCACACTTGCTCGTGCATTGGTAGAATAAACCTCGAACACTTTTGTCATGGTTGAAACAATGGACTTTAAAAGGAGCTTTCTTTGAGATGTGTCATTGACACAATTGATGTCGGCTGCTAGTGAAAACTCGCTCAATAGCAGCCGCCATAGACTGATCTTGGTCAGTGAAAATAGTTATGGGTTGTTTACCACCAACGAACTTAAGAAATGTTAACAGCAATGAAGGGTGCGCAAGCCAAATTATATTTATTTAATCTGTAGGTTGTATCAAAAATAATAACATCACCATAAAAATCATAGTCTATCGTAACACGCCCGTCCATCTAAAAAAAACTTGTCAACCTTGATGGGGGCTCGTATAACGGACTCTTATTTATAAGCCGCAATGGCAGCAGATATTTCCAAAAGCGCTCCCCCCACCAGTTTGGCAGGGGATCCAGGGAAATAAAGCCAGAGTTGCCATACAGAGCCACGCCGAGGATGGCAACGGGACCGCCTCCCATCTTGAAGCCGTCCCGCGCAACCGCGCCACCTCACGGGGCGCGGCCGAGCCGCACGCCCGCAAGGGGTGCGGCCGAACCCGGGGTGCGGCCTCGCCGCCGCACCCCCCTCGGGTGGGGTGCAGCCTGGCCGCACCCCCCTCGGGTTGGGTGCGGCCTGGCCGCACCCCCCTTGGGGTGCGGCCTTGCCGCACCCCCCTAGGGGTGGGGTGCGGCCATGCCGCACCCCCCTTGGGAGGGGTGCGGCCCGGCCGCACCCCCCCCCCCTCGGGTGGGGTGCGGCCTGGCCGCACCCCCCTTGGGGTGCGGCCTTGTCGCACCCCCCTTGGGGTGCGGCCTTGCCGCACCCCCCTCGGGTGGGGTGCGGCCTTGCCGCACCCCCCTCGGGTGGGGTGCGGCCTTTTTGGAGGGGTGCGGCCCGGCCGCACCCCCCCTCGGGTGGGGTGCGGCCCGGCCGCACCCCCCTTGGGGTGCGGCCTGGCCGCACCCCCCCTTGGGTGTGGCTTGCCGCACCCCCCTTGGGTGCGGCCTGACCGTTTCCTCCCCCCCCCCCCCCCCTCCCCCCCCTTTCTGACAGGGGGACTCACGGGGCGCCTTTTCGGGCGAGCTCCTCGCCAGGAAAGACGGACCCCGTTTTCCTTCTCGGATCGCGACCAATCGCCTCTCCGTTCGCTCAGAATGCTCCCGCGCTCGTTACGCGCTCAGAACGCCTCTCCGTTCGCTCAGAACGCCCACGTGCTCATTACACGCTCAGAGCGCTCCCTCGCTCGTTGCGCGCTCAGAACGCTTCTGAGCGCGCACTTCTCACTTTCTGTCTTTCTGACTTCTCACTTTCTGTCTTCCTGACTTCTCACATTTTGTCTTTCAGGCGTCTCACATTTTGTCTTTCAGGTATCTCACTTTTCAGGAACGGACAGTCGCCTTTTTCGCCTCCAACAGAGCTGCCCGAACTGCCCGAGCCGCCCAAGCTGCCCGAAGGGCAAGGTGGTCATTTACGAAAAATGGCGATCCGTGTGCCCCAAACCGGAAAATATGATTCGTCCACCAAGCATTTATGGAAACTGCCAACGACAAGATTACCAGACTACCCCCGGCCAAAGCTATAAAAAGGGCCCTGGGGCTTCATTTGAAAGGACCTTGACTTCTGGACCTGGGAGAGCTCCTTGCAGACTTTTGCGGAATTCTCCTTCGGAGCTTGAAGATTTCCTTTCCGGACTTGAAGATTCCCTTCATCCCGAAAGGCGACGCAGCAGCTCACTTTTGTTCCCAGGAGCAGCTCACTTTTGTTCCCAGGAGCAGCTCACTTTTGTTCCCAGGAGCAGCTCACTTTTGTTCCCCGGAGCAGCTCACTTTTGTTCTCCACCTTTCTCAGAAGGAGAAAAAGACTTAGTTTTTTCCAAGAGGCGGCCTGTCGCCTTCGGATCTCTCTATCTCTCTACTACTGTAACGAGTTGCGGCCTGTCGCACTCGAGTTCTAAGTCTTACTTTGTAACCCCCATGAAGATAGTGGAATTTGGTCGGCACAGCTCCGACCACGTGGTTTTTTACCCTTTCTGTGTTTTCCACGCTAAAAAGTCCCAGTGCAATCAACGAATCTCTAATTGACTGTTTGCGCGCTTAGTTCGCTCACGAGCTAAGGTGGTTCAAGTGAACCGGTCTACCAAGAGCCCTAAGCGTTCCACAACAGTTTGGCGCCGTCTGTGGGAATGGATTCCCAAATTCTAAGCAAAGCATTTCCGAACGCAGTACCCGCTTCGCCGGAATTCTCGGAACCAGCAAGAGTGGACACCTCCCCTGAACTATCCGACGCATACAGCTCCTCAGTTCCAAAGAGCCCGGTGAAAGGAGCGCTCATCACTGCACCCATCCGGCCCCCTTTATAACAGTCCTGGCCCAAGCCTCACCAGGTCTTGCCGCCCCAGGAACTGCCGGCATCGACGGCCCAGGCCCATCCTGGGAGCGGCCTGACCAGTCAACACTGGCCCCGTCCTAGGACACTGGCGCCATCGGTTTAGCCTGACCACAACTGGTCAACAACAAGCCTGCAGGTCGTGCACCCCAACCCCTCTCTGGCCCACCACAGGGCCCAGCGGGTTGTTGGAGGGGGGTCACGAACCCACGCCCTCCCTTTGATGAGAATTGAGTCAGTTAAGCGGCAGCGCGTGGACTTCCCAGGAGGTCACCCATCCCGTGACTACTCCAGCCCGAGCACGCTTAACTACGGAGTTCTTTCACTTCTCATCACCAACTTCTCATCACCAACTGCAGCTCAATTGGTGATGAGAAGTGAAAGAACTCCGTAGTTAAGCGTGCTCGGGCTGGAGTAGTCACGGGATGGGTGACCTCCTGGGAAGTCCACGCGCTGCCGCTTAACTGGCTCAATTCTCATCAAAGGGAGGGCGTGGGTTTGTGACCCCCCTCCAACAACCCGCCGGGCCCTGTGGTGGGCCAGAGAGGGGTTGGGGTGCACGGCCTGCAGGCTTGTTGTTGACCAGTTGTGGTCAGGCTAAACCGATGGCGCCGGTGTCCTAGGACGGGGCCAGTGTTGACTGGTCAGGCCGCTCCCAGGATGGGCCTGGGCCGTCGGTGCCGGCAGTTCCTGGGGCGGCAAGACCTGGTGAGGCTTGGGCCAGGACTGTTATAAAAAAGTGCACTTTTGTAACAGTCCTGGCCCAAGCCCATCCGGGTCACTGACCCCCAGGAACTGCCGGCACCGACGGCCCAGGCCCATCCTGGGAGCGGCCTGACCAGTCAACACTGGCCCCGTCCTAGGACACTGGCACCATCGGTTCAGCCTGACCACAACTGGTCAACAACAAGCCTGCAGGCCGTACACCCCAACCCCTCTCTGGCCCACCACAGGGCCCAGCGGGTTGTTGGAGACATACAGTCTCCCTTCGGTGAGAAGTGAGCCAGTTAAGCGGCGGCACGTGGACTTCCCAGGAGGTCACCCATCCCGTGACTACTCCAGCCCGAGCACGCTTAACTACGGAGTTCTTTCACTTCTCATCACCACCAACTGAGCTGCAGCTCAGTTGGTGGTGATGAGAAGTGAAAGAACTCCGTAGTTAAGCGTGCTCGGGCTGGAGTAGTCACGGGATGGGTGACCTCCTGGGAAGTCCACGTGCCGCCGCTTAACTGGCTCACTTCTCACCGAAGGGAGACTGTATGTCTCCAACAACCCGCTGGGCCCTGTGGTGGGCCAGAGAGGGGTTGGGGTGTACGGCCTGCAGGCTTGTTGTTGACCAGTTGTGGTCAGGCTGAACCGATGGTGCCAGTGTCCTAGGACGGGGCCAGTGTTGACTGGTCAGGCCGCTCCCAGGATGGGCCTGGGCCGTCGGTGTCGGCAGTTCCTGGGGGTCAGTGACCCGGATGGGCTTGGGCCAGGACTGTTACACCCTTAGCCTGGATCGACTGGCAAACCGACCCCTCTCGCGGCAGGACAAGATCCGAACGATGATACGCCTGGACAAAGGCGATCCCCCCTCTCCAAGTCAATTTTGGAATACCCAGTTCCGTCATGGCTAAAGCTCCCGTACAACAAGGAGTTCCACGGAGTAGAAGATCCATATGAGCACGTTAATCATTTCCTGATAACGATACGGAGGCTCGGACTTCCCGACCCAGTCAGCTGCAAAATCTTCACCAAAACACTGCGTGGAGACGCCCTCCGCTAGTATCAATCCTTGCCAAACGGAGCAATACACAACTTCACCGAGTTGTCCCAACTGTTTGTCGAGTAGCACGAGACACACACGACAAAGATTCAAGGGGAAGAAAAGCCCGGTGCAAGCAAACCACCCCTCCTAGGGGAGGAAGAGCGGAACGAGCAATCGGAGAAAATCGGCACAAATTTTCACCAAGAGCGCCCCTGCGCATGGATGGACTTCATCTTGGACGCAAGCATAGGGAGTCCCCCCTGTGAGCTGAGGAAAGCATTGATAACTCACCGCATCTCATTCAACGTTCTATTCCTAGTAGCAATAGTTCGGCTCAAGCTCCTAAGCGGGAACCTCAAGCTTAGGGCCAGCGAAGCGGAGCTCCCTGATGGAACTACGGTACCTACCGTAGGAATCATCACCCTCCCCGTCCAAGTTGGGGTGCACGCAGAACCAGTCCAGTACGATGTACAGTTCGTCGTCGCCGAAGCAGACTCCCCCTACGACGCGATATTCGGGAGCCTCCTTTGGACGCCATGGACCACGACGTTTCCATGTCCCGACGCATGACCAGCAATGGAAATATCCTCAGGGGCGCGATGCATGGTTTCGACACACCCGCCTCCAGGCTCCCCTGGATCAACAGCAACCCGTCGCCGAGATCGAAGTCCGAGAAGCAGGGTGCACGGAAAGGCCAAGCGACTCCTGCAGTAATTGGAAAAGACAAACTTCAGACGCTGACAGGCTCGCCGCCCTTCGATACAAGCCACAAGAGAAAGGGGCAGCAGCAGCAGCTCGAGGAAGCCGAACTGCCCACTCAGAACCAAGCAGACCACCTCCGAGAGCCAGCAAGTCAAGGCTCCCGGAGCTTCACCCCGCTGAATACACCGCGCGAGCGCATATTGTCCGTAATCTGTAATAGCAAGATCATCCACTGGCCCAGAAAGCTCTCCTTGCTCAGGGGAGATCAATCCCAGTTTTGCCACTTCCACAAAGGAGGAGGGCACCGAACGGAGCAATGTGCCCGACTGAAAGATGAAATCGAACGCCTTGTCCAATTAGGATACCTGGAGGCCTTCCGCGCAGAGACACAGGAAAAGGCCATCGAGGGTCAACCGTCGGGCCACTGTCGCCCCCCAAGCTGAACGATCGAAGAGACTCGAGCAAGCGCAACGCAAACGAAGCTCAACGCTATATTCTCCCTCAAAAAAGCCTGTCTCATAAACTTGTTAACCCCGGGATCGCAAGATTACACTTGCGCATATATCAGTATTCATTTTCTAATAAAATTCTACTTGCTCCAATCTATTCTGCTGCAGGTACCGCTTCGGGGCCCTGCCCCGGGGACTCTGCACCGCCGTCGATTGAAGGTTCGCCCTTCTCCTCCGCCGTCGAGTCCCGGTGTCGTGGGGGCCTGCCCCCCTGCGTTCACCCCCGGTTTGAATACACCCGCTATTCACCGGCCAAAGCCACGAGCACAGACTCGTGCACCAAAGCCGCGGGCACAGAACCGCGCAAAAAAGTCGCGAGCAAAGGCTCGCGCACCAAAGCCGCGGGCACAGAACCGTGCAAAAAAGTCGCGAGCAAAGGCTCGTGCACTAAAGCCGCGAGCACAGACTCGTGCACCAAAGCCGCGAGCACAGACTCGTGCACCAAAGCCGCGAGCACAGACTCGTGCAAGAAAGCCGCGGGCACAGACTTGCGCATACTAACTCTTTATATATATATACATCTGCAAGCCGCGGGCTCCATCTCGTGCGAAACTCATTTTGAAAACAAACAAACTATGCAGGTGCCAACAACCAGATTAACAGGATCACGCAAAGAAGTGAATACGATAAACACGATAACCGCGTCAGCTCAACGCTGCGCACAAAACAGACTAAAATACGGAAAGCGGAAAAGCAAAATGCAAACAAACCAACTCAGAACGACGCACAAACAGACAATGGCATGGAAAGCAAGGAAACAGAAGACGATCAACGTAAATCCTCGGCTGCGTCCGAACACTCATCCTCCGAAAGGTCTCCTGCTCCAAGACCAGCGGTATCACACCCGAACTTCCTCTCCACCAGGCGCAGAGTCTTCTGAATACCGCGCTGGAAGGCGACTTCGCGCTCGTCCTCCAACAAGGGCTCGACCTCCTTCGTCATGACCTCGGCACGGATCTCCTCCGCCATCTGGTGTAAGATCCCTCTCCCGCTCCCGGGGCCAAGCGGACCTTATGCCCAGAGCCGACGCATTGCGGTGACTTCCAACACATTTGTTGGGCTACACCGCGCAACGTCGACCCTGCCGGCTATGATCATAGTGCGAGCAATAAGAAAAGTAAGTACGAGAGAAAGTACAAACTAAATAAAAGAGAGTCCACAAAACACATTCCATTATATATATCAAAAGCTGAACCACAAGATAAATATATGTCCGAGCATGAAATAAAAGTACATAGATGAAAGGGCTTAAGCCCGGTACATCATAATATAAAATCTCTCAAAACTCACTACATGCGGAAGCTATCTCAACGTCACTCAACACTAACACTCAAAAGAAGTCCACCTGAAGTCTCGTGGCCGCTACTCGCTGCGTCGCTGACTGCTCAGGTCCTGCCCTCGTCTCCTACGGTGCGTGCGACAGCTCCGTCTCCTCGGAATCCTAGATTGTTGTCGGCCCCAATGCAAACCGTCAGTCAAAGAATGACCGAGCTCGCTAGGTCCCCTCCTCCTCCTGCGACTCCTAGGTACCGCGCGGGAGGAAGAAGCGGGGGACGAGCAAGGAACAAGCAGGTGACAGGGAAAGTAAAACTAGCATATGTATATAATTCTAGTCTACACAAGTGTAAAAGGGGCTAGACTATCATATATAAGCAAAAGTAAAGGCAGGAGCATAAAAAGTAAGGTGCAGCAGTAAGTAAGCAGTAAAGTAAGTAAAGCAGAGCAGTAAGAGTAGTAGCGATGAGTAGCATTCTCGTACCCTAACTTATATGAATGCCCATACAAACTTATAAGTTAGGATTTCCAGGAATCGTAACTCATCATATAAAGGAGCCCACACTGATTTATATGATGAGGATCTGCAGGGGGGGTATGTTATGCTTATGCTATGAATGTTTATGCAATGAACTCACACACGCGACTCTGTGCACACAGACATTTATAGTTCCCTCTATTTGAGAGGAAGCCAACCTCTCGGGTACCAACCGCTGTGACACACGGTGGTAGCGGACCGGGCTGTCCACTCCTAGGCGGGTATACACTCTACCAGGCCTAGACCGCACGTACGCCTCGACGCTAAACAACCGCGGAGCTCTGCGTACTCTTTGCTGGAGTCCACCAGACTGTGAGCCAAGTGAGAGGTGTCTTCGGGGAACTGTCGTCCCGACACGCAGCCAAGCTGGCCCCTTAGACCCCTACACACCCGCTAAGTCAACGTACCGCGATCGGAGTGACGACCTGCCTAGTACCGAAGACCTGCCACACTTCTGAGAGAGTTACTGGGATAATCATTCTCCCCCTCCCTCTCCCGAGGTTCCCAACTTGTATAGCAAAGTACTACAGCCTATCCCTCCCGCAACTGGGAGGAGACACATAAATCCAAACTTATTCTATTATGGTTCCTCTTGCCTACCTTAAATGTTATTGCACGTTAGATTTACTTTGGACACCCCGAATTACACCCGGTGAGGGGCTCTCATCGGTACTAGGGGACACGATGGGCTAAACCCCAAAGTTTCCCCAGCACAAGACATTTAGTTGGTTGGTGGCTTATTGCTCTATCTTTGTTTTGCTCTTTAAACAGGGAGTGAATTTAGACATTAGACCCTCTTGGCCCTATTGGGCCAAGTGCAACACTCTCTCTCTCTCTCCTGACCCAGACTTGACCTGAATCCCTCAAGAGGTGACCTATCAAGGAAGGACATATTAATCATGAGTTTCTTAATACTACACTTCTGTACTCTTCCAAGTCTCATGGGTCTAGATGGTTAGATTACAAAAACCCAAATTTGCTAAACACAGACCACATAAGGATATTGCACCCTTCCAAAGGGAAAACCCTAACGACATGTCCTATGACTCCACAGATTTTATCCAAGGGTCCTACTGCCCTAAATAGGACATGGTTCAATTCCCATAATTTTCCAACTTAATTTAATATTTAATTAATTTTCTTGAATAGTGAGGGCCACACTAACTTGTTCATGAAGTACTCTGAAATCTGGGCCAATGCCCACCAAATAATTATCATGAGTGTATACTAAATTTAAATGCATAACCCCAAGAGATGAAGGATCATAATTACTGTTTTGCCCTTTAATTAAATAATTGAAGTTTAGTACAAAACCACCAAATTAATTAAATAAATACCAAAAATTGTATTTAAAATTCCAGAAAAATTCCCATATGTTATAAACATTGGTGTACTCATCATATGAAGGTTTCATATGGTTACAAGGTGATTTGCCTATGTATTTGCATAAATCATGAAAAGGGCATATATGGTAATTTCTTATGAGAACAATAATTCTCTCCATAAGTGCACTAATTAAAATTTCAGGAACCACATATCATCATAAGTAAGCATCCTACTGAGTTTGGGGGCCTTAGATATGGTTTTGCTTATGCAACAAAATAAACCAACAAAACTTAGATTTTTCTCAAAAATCACAAAGTGGATAAATTCTTAAGTAAAGGACACCCCAAATGATTCCAATGCATTATAATATGAATATCTATGACTGGCCAAAATCTCAGAATTTTTCAAGGTCATATGCCATTTATTACTAATTTATTTTCAAAAAGGGCATAAGGGTAAATTCAACCAAGTAAGCATGAAAAGATTATCAAGGATCACAAGACTAAATCCAGTGGGCATAAACATATCCATTGACCTCCATGTTCAGTTTGGTAAGGATAAGATAACCCTACGTTATTGAATTGGCATAAACCCTCCATTAAGCTAATTTTCCATAAACTCAAATAAATACTAATTAAGTAGTAAAAATTCCATGATAATTATTCTGGTCCTAAAACTTCATTCTCAGCCTAGGGTTGAAGATTGGTTGTCTAAAAAGGTGTTTAGGTCCTAATTGCTTCATTAAGGCACAAAAGGGCAGTTAAGTAAATTTTGAGGTTTGGGCTAGGGTTTTGGTCTTCAATGCTCCAATCTCCCCCTTGGTGATGAGCAAGACCCTACACTACCCCTAAGCCCCAGCACCACTGAATTTTGGTAAGCCCCTAAGGCTAAGCTCCAAAATCTACAAGCCACCAAGGTTATGTGACTTCCAAACCTAGGGCAAAAAATATGCCCTTTGGGGGTTCACCATTAAGATGAACTCCAATTGGCCTCAAACTTGGGACAGAGTCTATGCATAACCAGACCCACATGCCACCAAAAAAAGAGGGTCGTTAGGGGTGATTTCACCCACTAATTCCTCTTAGGTCAAAATCCTAAGATGAGATTAAAACTATAACTAAAAGGTTCCCAATCTACACCAATTTCTGGCACAAGATGGGCCTAGGGTGGACACTCATGTGGCCAAAATCTCAGCCCCATAGGCCCACCCAATCAAAAGTTATTAAGGTTTTGGTGGGCTAACCCTACCTAGGACCAGCCCTAGGAAAAAGGCTCCTCTGGGGTCTATCGACCTCCAAATGCCAAGATCTCAGTTTCTAATGAAACTAGACATCCAGGGCTACAAAAGTGTGGCTCACATCATTTTCATGAATTGGCCATTAAGGGACTCAATTTGGCTCCTCAATCTGAGTGAAGTTCCTGGCCCAATCACGCACCACCCTTAAGCCATCCTCACTCCAAAGAGGGTTCACCCACAAGGAGTGGTCCAATAGACCCAATATTTTTACCAGTGTGTGGTATTAGCCTAAACTTCACCCCACCCTAATATGGGGGCCCCACAAGGGGATTTGGCCACCTAAATAACAGAAATTTACTATTTAATGATTGGACAAAAACTATAGGAAAATGTTCTCCACAAATCCTGATTTTTGGGCACAAGATAGATCCGATATAATTACACTAAGGTTTAAAATCTCAGCCCTAGACTCCAAGCCAAATGGGAGTTATAAATATTTTAGTGCTAGGGATTTAATTGGACCAGTCTCAGCAAAAAGCCTCTACAGAAATCAAATCAACACCAAATGGCTTGATCTAAGTTCTAAATGAAAGTAGACTCAACCATCTACAAAAGTTATCTCTGGCAACTTTTTGAGTTATGACATCTAAGGGCCTTAAAATCGAGCTACAAATTGGGTGCAGAAACTGGCTAACAGCACCCCATAGTAAATCAAGGCATACGACGCTGATTGCGCACGCATCTTGAAGCAGATCGGGCAGCGCACACTCGTCGTCTTCCTCGAGCCAATGGCTCTGATTTGCCCGACATGGGGCCGCCTGAAACGTGAAATCCCGGCCACCCGTCCATCTCCCTGTCCAGCCACTGCCACCACCACCTTCGTTGAGGTGGTGCCGATCGATTGGCGGTGGATTGGTCGCCGGCGGGGGCCGTTTCCGGCGGTTTTACCAAGAAGCCCAAATGGCTAATTGGAATAGAAATTCAAAATGGGCTCGGCTCAATTGAGTTCGAACCCGACTCCTAACGATCCTAGATGCTAGCACAGTCAGAGGGGGGGAGAAGCGAACCTGGAAACGGGCTGGGCGGCGAGTATTCCGGCGGTTTGCCATCTTCGTCTCCGTCTCCGGCGAGCCTGCTACAGAACTCAACTCTCCACCGAATTCTTCGATCCAAAGCTCTAGCCCGACTGCAAACGAGCTTCTGGAGCTGTTGGTGATGCTTAAATAGGCTGAGGAGGCCGGCCTTGGGAGATTTGAATTCGAGGCTCAGGGGGCGACTTGGCCGACCACCATGTGCTGCAGCCCTGCAATCCAGTTCCACCACAGTAATCAACTCCCTTCAGGGGTGAGCCCAAGGCTGATTGAGAGGAGAGAGAGGGGGGATTGGGGGCTCTTTTTGCTTTTTGCTTTATCAAGTTACTTTTTGTCCCCTCCTTTAACCCAACTCCTCACTTGGGTTAGCTTGGGTTAGCCCAACCCCTTAGCCACACCCCACCAGACCTATGAGCCCAAATGATTTCATAAACCTTAGGCTTAGGTTCTAATTAAAAAGGGGGGAAAAGGTTTAGGCACTCAAATTGGGATTATGCCCAATTGAGTTGACTTTGACTTTGACCAATTGGGTTGACTGGTCCCCCATGTAGGTCATGGGCCCCATGTCATCACCCAATAGAGCTTGGCCCATGGTGGGGCCCTATTTGGCCCAATTTGATCAAAAGGTGTGAAAATACCCAAATTGCCCTTCTTTGGGATTTTGGCCAAATTGAGGTGACTTGACCCTTCCATGATGGGGCTTTTGGGCCTCTTAGGTTCCTAATGATGCTTAGAGACTAGATGTGGAGTCAATTTTAGGATTTGGGTGAAGATTGACCACATTTGGGTTGAGTTGACCTTTTTGCCCTAATTTGGAGTTTGACCAAATTGGAGAGGGTTGACCACCCTATGATGGGGCTTTTGGGTCCAAAGGGTCTCTAATAGGGTTTGGAACATAAGGGGGGAAGTCAATTTGGCCTCTTGGGGGTCAATTGCCCCTCAATTGGTTGGTTTGGTTCAGACTTACTTAAGGTGATTTTGGGCTAATCCTATGGAATTGAGCCTCACCAAGGGGGGTGATCACCCCATTACTCCTTCCTTAAGGTTTAGGGAACTAAGGGTGGTCTCATTTTGGGAAATTTGGTGTTCAATTGGCCCTCTATAGTAGCTTGGGTCCCACTTGATTGGGACTTTAGGTGTGCACTTAGCAAAATCTCATCCTAAGGGTCCTTAAGGCCCCTCATCCCACCCTTTGAGCTCACCAATCACACACTAGGGGTCTAGTAGGATTTGGGATGTTACAAATCTCAATAAACAATAAAATAATTTCGTCCTCGAAATTCTAGATTGGGTCTACGGGATGCGAGTAAAGCACTAAAGAAAATATATCCTACTAAATTAAACCGTACCTGAAGCGAAGAGTCCCGGGTAGCGCTCCCGCATGAGGTCCAAAGGCTCCCAAGTGTGCTCCTCTCGCCCATGGTTGGACCACAACACCTTTACCAGCGGGACCTTCTTCCGCCGCAAGACGCGGACCTCCGAGTCGTCGATCCGGATGGGCTCTAGCATAACTGATCTGTCGGGTGCCACCGGGCCTGTAGTAGACCCTACAAGCTGCTCGGGCCGAAGGAGAGCTCTCCGGAGGGAGGAAACGTGGAAGACGTCGTGCACATTTGCCAGCTCGGGCGGCAGCTCCAGCCTGTACGCCAAAGGACCGATCCTCTCCAGGACCATGTACGGCCCCATGTACCAAGGACTGAGCTTCTTCCGCCCTTTAACCCGCGTAACTCCGTGCATCGGGCGTATCTTCAAGAAAACACGATCCCCAACCTGGAACTCTACCGACCGGTGCCGGGCATTATAGTACTTTGCCTGCCTGCTCTGTGCCTCCAGCATCCGATCCCTGATCAGTCGAACTACAGCGTCCGTCTCCTCTATATAATCAGACCCCAAGGCCCACGGGTCCTCATCCTGTACCCAAGAAAGAGGGGTGCGGCACTTCCTCCCGTACAGAGCCTCGTATGGTGTCATCCCAATGCTAGCCTGGTGGCTATTGTTGTACGAGAACTCAATCAGCGGCAACAGCTGCTCCCAAGGCTTGCCCGTATCCAGAATGCATAATCGCAGTAAATCCTCCATCGTCCGGTTGGTACGCTCCGTCTGACCATCGGTCTGAGGGTGGAACGCAGTGCTAAAAGTCAACCGGGATCCCAAGTAGGCCTGGACCGCTCTCCACTCCCTGGAGGTAAAGCGTCCGTCTCGGTCTGAGACTATCGTCTTGGGCACCCCATGATACCTCACCACCTTCTCCACAAACAAACGTACTAGGTCGCCGACCGGACCCTCCTTCCGAACTGGAACAAATCATGCCACCTTGGTCAACCTGTCGACTATCACCCAAACGGAGTCGTTCCCTGAACGAGATCGCGGTAGGCCGTGCATGAAATCCATAGATATATCTTCGAATTTCCACTCCGGCACCGGGAGTGGCTGCAAAAGACCTCCTGGAGCCCTGCACTCCGCCTTCACCCTCTGACAACTCTCACAATGGGTCACAAACCGCACGATATCCTTCTTCATCCCCGGCCAAAACACGACCTTCCGCAGGTCCGCTGCCATCTTGGTAATGCTGGGGTGTACCGAATATTGGGAGCAATGGGCCTCCCGAAGAACCTCCTCTCGAATCCCCTTCCCGGCGGGGATGTAAACTCTGCCGCGGTGGTGAACTAGGTCCTCCTTCAAGGAGTAATCTCCAGCAGCGTCGTCTGCCAATGACCTGAATACCGGCTCCAAAGCCGGATCCTGCTGCTGTCCCTCCCGGATACGGTCTCGAATATCACAGGTCATACTCATCGAAGCCATGTACTCCGCATATACCCCCGGATCGGCTCTGCTCACCAGGGTAATCTGCATATCCAGCAGCGTCTGCACCAACTCCATGGCCATCACTCTGCTCTCTGCCCCTGCGGTACTGCCCCTCCTGCTTAGAGCATCCGCTACTGTGTTGGCCTTGCCCGGATGATAATGCATGGTGTAGTCGTAATCGCACAAGAACTCCAACCATCGCCGCTGTCGTAGGTTGAGGTCCTTCTGGGTGTCGATGTACTTAAGGTTCTTGTGATCCGAGAAGATCTCACAATGAACCCCGTACAAATAATGTCTCCACACCTTCAAGGCAAATACGACCGCTCCAAGCTCTAGGTCGTGCACCGGGTAGTTCATCTCGTGCTTCTTCAGCTGGCGGGAGGCATAGGCGATCACGTGCCCATGCTGCATAAGCACCGCTCCCATCCCCTGATAAGATGCGTCGGTATAGATCTGAAATCCCTCCTTCCCAGATGGAAGT
This sequence comes from Dactylorhiza incarnata, assembly GCA_033032865.1. NCBI lineage: Eukaryota > Viridiplantae > Streptophyta > Magnoliopsida > Asparagales > Orchidaceae > Dactylorhiza > Dactylorhiza incarnata. Next base: position 846,414 of record JAWHQI010000434.1, read on the forward strand.
GCAAGGATAGGGGCTGAGATAAGTCTGTCCTTCAGCTCCGCATAGGCCGCCTCACATCGCGGCGTCCAGTCAAAGACAGCATCCTTCTTTGTCAACGAAGTGAGGGGAAGGGCAATCCTGGAGAATCCCGCCACGAACTTGCGGTAATAACCCGCTAACCCCAAGAAGCTCCGGATATCCGCTGCGGTCTTCGGCTTCGGCCAATCTCTGACAGCCTGCACCTTAGCCGGATCTACTGCTAGACCGGCGCCGCTGATGATGTGTCCCAAAAAGGCCACCTCCCTCAACCAGAACTCGCACTTCGAGAACTTGGCAAACATCCGGTGCTCCCTTAACTTCCTCAGCACCGCTGCTAGGTGGCTCGCGTGCTCCTCCTCGGTCCTCGAGTAGACCAAAATATCATCGATGAATACTATCACAAATACATCGAGGAAGGGCTCGAAGATCCGGTTCATCATACTCATGAATGCCGATGGGGCGTTGGTGAGCCCAAACGGCATCACCGTAAACTCGTACAAACCGTACCTCGAGCTGAATGCGGTCTTCGGTATGTCTTCCTCTCGTATCCTCAGCTGATAGTAGCCCGACCGCAAATCCATCTTGGAGAACCAATGGGCACCCTGCAGCTGGTCAAACAGCTCGTCAATCCTCGGTAGAGGATAGGTGTTCCGCACCGTCAATCTATTGAGCTCCCGATAGTTGATACACAGTCGGAGGGTCCCATCTTTCTTTACGAACAAGACCGGAGCTCCCCATGGGGACGAGCTCGGCCTCACGAATCCGGCATCCACTAGCTCTTTCAACTGTACTCTGAACTCTGCCAACTCCTTGGGTGCCATGCGATACGGTGCCCGGGACACTGGCCTCGCCCCGGGTACTAGCTGAATCTGGAAGTCTACGTCTCTATGCGGCGGCAAGCCGGGCAACTTCTCCGGGAATACGTCGGAGAAGTCCCGGACTATCGGCACCTCGTCCACTGATAACTTCAACTCTGCCATCTCGAAGCCGATATGGTATACCTCCTCTCCCTGCTCATGGGCCTTCACAACCTATGTAGAAGATAGAGGGGTACGCGGGAGAGATGTAATACCTTCGACGGTGACCCAGGTGGTCCCGTAAGCCAGTAGCTCGATCTTCTTCGTCGCACAATCGATCTTGGCATGGTGGTCGTGCAACCATGACATGCCCAAAATCAGATCGTAATCTGGAAGCTTCAGGATCGATGCCCAGGACTCAAAGATCTCTCCCTCGATCTCAAGGTCCATGGTGCACCTGGCTGTGGTGCGCATCACTAAGCCATCTGGTAGTCGCACCCTCCTTATTACGCCGTCGACCCTCTGGATCCCCTCCAAGCCTACGAGGAAGTCCTCCGAGATAAAGGAGTGCGATGCACCCGTGTCAAACAAGGTGTGTGCGGGTTTTCCGTTGATGAGTACGACACCTAAGGGTTGTTATAAAGTTAAGCTACTACTAAAGCTAAGGGGATTTAAGAAGTTGCAAGTACATAATTAGCAATAAAAGTACCTGTGATGACTTCCTCGGGGTTCCTTGGCTGGGCGAGATCCAATGCGAAAGCCTGCTCTGGCTGCCTGTTTCTCTCGGGAAACCTTCGGCCACGGCCACGACCACCTCCACGGCCCTGGTGTGCTGGAGGTGCTGGAGGGGCTGCTGGAGGGGGTGGTGGAGGTGGAGGGAAACGCCGCGGGCAATGGATCCTGATGTGCCCCGGTTGATTGCACTCGTAACAGACTACCGGGGGTCGTCCACGACCGTCTGCTCTCTCTGGCCCTAAAGCTCGCAGTGGCTGAGGGGCCATCACCATCTGAGGCTTCTGCACCGGTGCCTCCAAAGGAAGAGGACGTCCTCCACCCCTCCTGGGCCTCATAACTCTATCCTGTCGTCGGTCACTGCCACCCTCTTCGTGAAACACCCTGTCTGCTGATCTCTTGCCCTTGACCTGTTCTGACAACTGGTCTGCCTCAAACTTCTTCGCCACCTCTATAATCTGAGTCAGGGTGCCCTCAGATATGAACAGGAGAGCCTGCCTGAGGGGGGCCCTCAACCCCTTATAGAACTTCTTCGCCAAGCCTCGATCATCCACAAACTGTGCCCCCGCGAACCTGGCCAAATGAGAAAACTCTCTCTGGTACTCGATCACTGAACGGGTCCCCTAAGCCAAGTGCAGAAATCTCTCCTCCAACGCGTCCCTGTCCGTAGCTGATACGAAATGGTCCAGGAACACCGTGCTGAACTCATCCCAGGTAATCCCCGAGTAATCTCTGTCACGGAAGGTGGAATCCGCCAGTGACTTCCACCACCTCTTCGCGTGGGCATCCAGTGCTGAAACTGCTAACGTCACGGCCTTGCTGACCGGGCAACTAATGCCTGCCAGCATTTCCTGAATGGTATCCAGCCACTCCTCCGTCTTCACCGCATCCTCTGTCCCTCTATAGACCGGTGGGGACAGACCCTTGAACGTGCTCAACCAATTCGACCCTGGGTTCGGCTGAGGTGCTGGGATCACCTGAGCCCGAAACGCATCCAAGATCGCTGTCAAAGTCTGCCCTAACTCCGTCTGCTGGAAGGGAGTGGCAGTCGGAGGAGGGGGAATGGTGTTCTGAGGTTCCTCGTCTCTAGCAGCCTGACACGAATATGAGAAGTTTAGAAGATTGAAGAATCTAAATCATGCTTAAAGGACTTAGGAATGTAGTTTACACATGGGCACACCACTGCTTCCGCTGCGTAGTTTGTCCCCAAACTACCCTCGTGCGGGGGTGGCCCAAGTTGTTGTGGACTAATTGCTTGTACGCATGATCGTTCGTTCCTCTGATACCATTTGTAAGATCCCTCTCCCGCTCCCGGGGCCAAGCGGACCTTATGCCCAGAGCCGACGCATTGCGGTGACTTCCAACACATGGGTTGGGCTACACCGCGCAACGTCGACCCTGCCGGCTATGATCATAGTGCGAGCAATAAGAAAAGTAAGTACGAGAGAAAGTACAAACTGAACAAAAGAGAGTCCACAAAACACATTCCATTATATATATCAAAAGCTGAACCACAAGATAAATATATGTCCGAGCATGAAACAAAAGTACATAGATGAAAGGGCTTAAGCACGGTACATCATAATATAAAATCTCTCAAAACTCACTACATGCGGAAGCTATCTCAACGTCACTCAACACTAACACTCAAAAGAAGTCCACCTGAAGTCTCGTGGCCGCTACTCGCTGCGTCGCCGACTGCTCAGGTCCTGCCCTCGTCTCCTGCGGTGCGTGCGACAGCTCCGTCTCCTCGGAATCCTAGATTGTTGTCGGCCCCAATGCAAACCGTCAGTCAAAGAATGACCGAGCTCGCTAGGTCCCCTCCTCCTCCTGCGACTCCTAGGTACTGCGCGGGAGGAAGAAGCGGGGGACGAGCAAGGAACAAGCAGGTGACAGGGAAAGTAAAACTAGCATATGTATATAATTCTAGTCTACACAAGTGTAAAAGGGGCTAGACTAGCATATATAAGCAAAAGTAAAGGCAGGAGCATAAAAACTAAGGTGCAGCAGTAAGTAAGTAGTAAAGTAAGTAAAGCAGAGCAGTAAGAGTAGTAGCGATGAGTAGCATTCTCGTACCCTAACTTATATGAATGCCCATACAAACTTATAAGTTAGGATTTCTAGGAATCGTAACTCATCATATAAAGGAGCCCACACTGATTTATATGATGAGGATCTGCAGGGGGGGTATGCTATGCTTAAGCTATGAATGTTTATGCAATGAACTCACACACGCGACTCTGTGCACACAGACCTTTATAGTTCCCTCTATTTGAGAGGAAGCCAACCTCTCGGGTACCAACCGCTGTGACACACGGTGGTAGCGGACCGGGCTGTCCACTCCTAGGCGGGTATACACTCTACCAGGCCTAGACCGCACGTACGCCTCGACGCTAAACAACCGCGGAGCTCTGCGTACTCTTTGTTGGAGTCCACCAGACTGTGAGCCAAGTGAGAGGTGTCTTCGGGGAACTGTCGTCCCGACACGCAGCCAAGCTGGCCCCTTAGAACCCTACACACTCGCTAAGTCAACGTACCGCGGTCGGAGTGACGACCTGCCTAGTACCGAAGACCTGCCACACTTCTGGGAGAGTTACTGGGATAATCATTCTCCCCCTCCCTCTCCCGAGGTTCCCAACTTGTATAGCAAAGTACTACAGCCTATCCCTCCCGCAACTGGGAGGAGACACATAAATCCAAACTTATTCTATTATGGTTCCTCTTGCCTACCTTAAATGTTATTGCACATTAGATTTACTTTGGACACCCCGAATTACACCCGGTGAGGGGCTCTCATCGGTACTAGGGGACACGATGGGCTAAACCCCAAAGTTTCCCCAGCACAAGACATTAAGTTGGTTGGTGGCTTATTGCTCTATCTTTGTTTTGCTCTTTAAACAGGGAGTGAATTTAGACATTAGACCCTCTTGGCCCTATTGGGCCAAGTGCAACACTCTCTCTCTCTCTCTCCTGACCCAGACTTGACCTGAATCCCTCAAGAGGTGACCTATAAAGGAAGGACATATTAATCATGAGTTTCTTAATACTACACTTCTGTACTCTTCCAAGTCCCATTGGTCTAGATGGTTAGATTACAAAAACCCAAATTTGCTAAACGCAGACCACTTAAGGATATTGCACCCTTCCAAAGGGAAAACCATAACCACAGGTCCTATGACTCCACAGATTTTATCCAAGGGTCCTACTACCCTAAATATGACATGGTTCAATTCCCATAATTTTCCATCTTAATTTAATATTTAATTAATTTTCTTGAATAGTGAGGGCCACACTAACTTGTTCATGAAGTACTCTAAAATCTGGGCCAATGCCCACCAAATAATTATCATGAGTGTATACTGAATTTAAATGCATAACCCCAAGATATGAAGGATCATAATTACTGTTTTGCCCTTGAATTAAATAATTAAAGTTTAGTACAAAACCACCAAATTAATTAAATAAATACCAAAAATTGTATTTAAAAATTCCAGAAAAATTCCCATATGTTATAAACATTGGTGTACTCATCATCTGAAGGTTTCATATGGTTACAAGGTGATTTGCCTATGTATTTGCATAAATCATTAAAAGGGCATATATGGTAATTTCTTATGAGAACAATAATTCTCTCCATAAGTGCACTAATTAAAATTTCAGGAACCACATATCATCATAAGTAAGCATCCTACTGAGTTTGGGGGCCTTAGATATGGTTTTGCTTATGCAACAAAATAAACCCCCAAAACCTAGATTTTTCTCAAAAATCACAAAGTGGATAAATTCTTAAGTAAAGGAAACCCCAAATGATTCCAATGCATTATAATATGAATATCTATGACCGGCCAAAATCTCAGAATTTTGCAAGGTCATATGCTATTTATTACTAATTTATTTTCAAAAAGGGCATAAGGGTAAATTCAACCAAGTAAGCATGAAAAGATTATCAAGGATCACAAGACTAAATCCAGTGGGCATAAACATATCCATTGACCTCCATGTTCAGTTTGGTAAGGATAAGATAACCCTAAGTTATTGAATTGGCATAAACCCTCCATTAAGCTAATTTTCCATAAACTCAAATAAATACTAATTAAGTAGTAAAAATTCCATGATAATTATTCTGGTCCTAAAACTTCATTCTCAGCCTAGGGTTGAAGATTGGTTGTCTAAAAAGGTGTTTAGGTCCTAATTGCTTCATTAAGGCACAAAAGGGCAGTTAAGTAAATTTTGAGGTTTGGGCTAGGGTTTTGGTCTTCAATGCTCCAATCTCCCCCTTGGTGATGAGCAAGACCCTACACTACCCCTAAGCCCCAGCACCACTGAATTTTGGTAAGCCCCTAAGGCTAAGCTCCAAAATCCACAAGCCACCAAGGTTATGTGACTTCCAAACCTAGGGCAAAAATATGCCCTTTGGGGGTTCACCATTAAGATGAACTCCAATTGGCCTCAAATTTGGGACAGAGGCTATACATAACCAGACCCACATGCCACCAAAAAAAAAGAGTGTCATTAGGGGTGATTTCACCCACTAATTCCTCTTAGGTCAAAATCCTAAGATGAGATTAAAACTATAACTAAAAGGTGCCCAATCTACACCAATTTCTGGCACAAGATGGGCCTAGGGTGGACACTCATGTGGCCAAAATCTCAGCCCCATAGGCCCACCCAATCAAAAGTTATTAAGGTTTTGGTGGGCTAACCCTACCTAGGACCAGCCCTAGGAAAAAGGCTCCTCTGGGGTCTACCGACCTCCAAATGCCAAGATCTCAGCTTCTAATGAAACTAGACATCCAGGGCTACAAAAGTGTGGCTCACATCATTTTCATGAATTGGCCATTAAGGGCCTCAATTTGGCTCCTCAATCTGAGTGAAGTTCCTGGCCCAATCACACACCACCCTTAAGCCATCCTCACTCCAAAGAGGGTTCACCCACAAGGAGTGGTCCAATGGACCCAATATTTTTACCAGTGTGTGGGATTAGCCTAAACTTCACCCCACCCTAATATGGGGGCCCCACAAGGGGATTTGGCCACCTAAATAACAGAAATTTACTATTTAATGATTGGACAAAAACTATAGGAAAATGTTCTCCACAAATCCTGATTTTTGGGCACAAGATAGATCTGATATAATTACACTAAGGTTTAAAATCTCAGCCCTAGACTCCAAGCCAAATGGGAGTTATAAATATTTTAGTGCAAGGGATTTAATTGGACCAGTCTCAGAAAAAAGCCTCTACAGAAATCAAATCAACACCAAATGGCTTGATCTAAGTTCTAAATGAAAGTAGACTCAACCATCTACAAAAGTTATCTCTGGCAACTTTTTGAGTTATGGCCCTAAGGGCCTTAAAATCGAGCTACAATATGGGTGCAGAAACTGGCTAACAGCACCCCATAGTAAATCAAGGCATACGGTGCTGATTGCGCACGCATCTTGAAGCAGATCGGGCAGCGCATAGTCGTCGTCTTCCTCGAGCCAACGGCTCTGATTTGCCCGACCTGGGGCCGCCTGAAACATGAAATCCCGGCCACCCGTCCATCTCCCTGTCCAGCCACCACCACCACCACCTCCGTTGAGGTGGTGCCGATCGATTGGCGGTGGATTGGTCGCCGGCGGGGGGCCGTTTCCGGCGGTTTTACCAAGAAGCCCAAATGGCTAATCGGAAGAGAAATTTGAAATGGGCTCGGCTCAATTGAGTTCGAACCCGACTCCTAACGATCCTAGATGCTAGCACAGTCAGAGGGGGGGAGAAGCGAACCTGGAAACGGGCTGGGCGGCGAGTATTCCGGCAGTTTGCCATCTCCGTCTCCGTCTCCGGCGAGCCTGCTACAGAACTCAACTCTCCACCGAATTCTTCGATCCAAAGCTCTAGCCCGACTGCAAACGAGCTTCTGGAGCTGTTGGTGATGCTTAAATAGGCTGAGGAGGCCGGCCTTGGGAGATTTGAATTCGAGGCTCACGGGGGCGACTTGGCCGACCACCATGTGCTGCAGCCCTGCAATCCAGTTCCACCACAGTAATCAACTCCCTTCAGGGGTGAGCCCAAGGCTGATTGAGAGGAGAGAGAGGGGGGATTGGGGGCTCTTTTTGCTTTTTGCTTTATCAAGTTACTTTTTGTCCCCTCCTTTAACCCAACTCCTCAATTGGGTTAGCTTGGGTTATCCCAACCCCTTAGCCACACCCCACCAGACCTATGAGCCCAAATGATTTCATAAACCTTAGGCTTAAGTTCTAATTAAAAAGGGGGGAAAAGGTTTAGGCACTTAAATTGGGATTAAGCCCAATTGAGTTGACTTTGACTTTGACCAATTGGGTTGACTGGTCCCCCATGTAGGTCATGGGCCCCATGTCATCACCCAATAGAGCTTGGCCCATGGTGGGGCCCTATTTGGCCCAATTTGATCAAAAGGTGTGAAAATACCCAAATTGCCCTTCTTTGGGATTTTGGCCAAATTGAGGTGACTTGAACCTTCCATGATGGGGCTTTTGGGCCTCTTAGGTTCCTAATGATGCTTAGAGACTAGATGTGGAGTCAATTTTAGGATTTGGGTGAAGATTGACCACCTTTGGGTTGAGTTGACCTTTTTGCCCTAATTTGGAGTTTGACCAAATTGGAGAGGGTTGACCACCCTATGATGGGGCTTTTGGGTCCAAAGGGTCTCTAATAGGGTTTGGAACATAAGGGGGGAAGTCAATTTGGCCTCTTGGGGGTCAATTGCCCCTCAATTGGTTGGTTTGGTTCAGACTTAAGGTGATTTTGGGCTAATCCTATGGAATTGAGCCTCACCAAGGGGGGTGATCACCCCATTACTCCTTCCTTAAGGTTTATGGAACTAAGGGTGGTCTCATTTTGGGAAACTTGGTGTTCAATTGGCCCTCTATAGTAGCTTGGGTCCCACTTGATTGGGACTTTAGGTGTGCACTTAGCAAAATCTCATCCTAAGGGTCCTTAAGGCCCCTCATCCCACCCTTTGAGCTCACCAATCACACACTAGGGGTCTAGTAGGATTGGGGATGTTACATCTGGAACCGCTCCTCGACAAAAGCAAGAGAATCTCAGAACTCGGCCACTCCGGCCTCCTTGGCATCCTCAAGGCTGCGCTCAACCAACGACAGCCGCTCCACCTCGCTCCGCAGAAAACCCAGCTCCCCCTCCATACGAAACATCTCCCCTGGGCCTCAGACAACTGACGAAGCGCATCCTGGGCAAGCGCCTTGTCTCCACCATACGCCTCCTGCAGCTTCTCAACCTCAGATCGGGAAGAAGAGAGGTCGGCCTCCAGCTGCTTGACGTGGGACAGATCGCGATCCCTCCTCTTCTGTAAAGCAGACATGTCCCTCTTCATCACGCTCAGCTCCTCCTGGAGGGAGATGTAGCTGTCCTTGAGGCCCACGTAACAGTCGTTCCACGTGAGAGCAACATTGGTCAGAGCGTTCGCCTGCAAACACGAAGGAAGCAATCAGGAAACATAAACAATGAAAGCAAAGACAAGTCAAGACCCAAGAAAGGAGAGATTCACTTACTGCAGAAGTCATCGCCTGGAGGGACGAGGAAACTCGCCTCGACGGTGGATGAGGAGGAGGTGGCGGCAAGTCTCCCTGCGCAACCTGCTCAGCAGTAGGGGAGGCCAGAATCTCGACCTCCGGGTCGGAAGCAATCGGCTCCCCCCGACGGCGGCTCGAACCGGCTTCATGATCGTGGCTCCTAGGCTCCGGCGGAGCAGAACACGAACCAGGAGTTCCATTCCTGAAAACAATCTTTCTCTTCCTTCCACGCTCTAAGGGAACAGCGGCCTCCCGCTCGGCATCCCAAGAAAACCCCACCGAGAGTAGTCGGCTCTCCTCCACGCAGCTGTGAATACAGAACAGAGCCTTCGACAGGCCCTCCCGACCAGGGAAACCGGGAATGGGAAGGAACTCGTCTTCCCGCCCGGTCAGCCGACGGCAACGACCAGGGAGCGCTCTCCAAAGCTCCGGCAGCTCCCAGCGATTACGGACATACCCATAGAGGGTGTTTCCGTGACGGTAATCTGCCTTCTCGCCAAAGCGGAACCAGGTCTTGTTGCTACGGACCTCAATACGACCACCCGAGTCGGTGGAAACCTCGCACCAGTCTTTGAAAAGCTCGAGCGAAAAGCGCGCGCTGTGCTCCCGGAAGAATACAACCAGCCCCGTGATATTCGCCATCCCAGCAGGTGTAAACTGTGTAATCGGGACACCGCAGAACCGAAGTATCTCAAGAACCTCCTCGGATGGAGGAATGCGGAACCCAGACTTCAAGCAGCTCTCGGAAAGGGTCATAAAGCCAGTAGGCGGATTCTGGGCGCGCTCCTCCGCTCCCGGAATCCTCACCTCAGTATTAGGCGGCAGTCCAAACCGTTTGCGTCATATCTCAATTCGCGAACCGTCAAGAGAAGAGCGCAGGCGCATCGGCCTCGACTAACCGCCCCGTTTCGAAGCCTGAAAAAAGAAACACATAATCACGGACACTAAAATAAATAGATAAACGGCCAAAATGATGCGGACCGCAACGCCAAGACCCGCAACAGCACCGACCGCGCGCACCGGACGCGCACGGGGACACAGCGGCCCCGGCCATCCGCACCCCCCGCCGCGCGCAGTCGCGCATGGGGAAGCGCGAGCCCACCGCACGCAGCCGCGCGCGGGGAAGCGCGCGCCGGCCGCGCACGGCTGGCCCGCGCGCGGAAGCACCTCCGCGCGCGGGCACCGGCCGCGCGGGGGCGCAGCGGTACCGGCCACCCGCGCCCCCTGCCGCGCACGGCCCGGGCGCGGGCTTCCGCGCGCCAACCGCGCGTAGGGGCGCAGCAGCGCCGGCCGTCCGCACCCCCCGACGCGCACCGCCGCGCGCGGGGAAGCACGCGCCCGCCGCGCGCAGCCGCGCGCGGGGAAGCGCGCGCCGGCCGCGCACAGCTGGCCCGCGCGCGGAAGCACCTCCGCGCGCGGGAACGGGCCGCACGGGGGCGCAACGACGCCGGCCACCCGCGCCCCCTGCCGCACGCGGCCGAGCACGGGCTCCCGCGCGCCGGACGCACGTAGGGGTGCAGTAGCGCCGGCCGCCCGCACCCCCCACCGCGGCCGCACCCCCCACCGCGGCCGCACCCTCCGCCACTCACGCGGACACGCGCGCCCCTCCGCCGGCCCCGGCCGCGCGCAAGCACGCGCGAGCACGCGCGCGGGTGCCACTCGGACGCCGGCTGCTCAAGCCCGGCCTCCTTTTCTTCCCTCCAATTAAATTTTTCAAAAAATAAAAGCTTACCTCCGACATCGTCCGTTACGCCACGCAAATATTCAAAAAACCCTCGCACTCCTTCACAAGTTCTGGACTCCGACGGTTTTGGGGGGCTTATGATGGGGGCTCGTATAACGGACTCTTATTTATAAGCCGCAATGGCAGCAGATATTTCCAAAAGCGCTCCCCCCACCAGTTTGGCAGGGGATCCAGAGAAATAAAGCCAGAGTTGCCATATGGAGCCACGCCGAGAATGGCAACGGGACCGCCTCCCATCTTGAAGCCGTCCCGCGCAACCGCGCCACCTCACGGGGCGCGGCCGAGCCGCACGCCCGCAAGGGGTGCGGCCGAACCCGGGGTGCGGCCTCGCCGCCGCACACCCATGGGGTGCGGCCCGGCCGCACCCCCCTCGGGTAGGGTGCGGCCTGGCCGCACCCCCCTTGGGGTGCGGCCCGGCCGCACCCCACCTCGGGTGGGGTGCGGCCTGACCGCACCCCCCTTGGGGTGCGGCCTTGCCGCACCCCCCTCGGGTGGGGTGCGGCCTTGCCGCACCCCCCCTTTGGATGGGTGCGGCCCGGCCGCACCCCCCTTGGGGTGCGGCCTGGCCGCACCCCCCCCCCCCCTTGGGTGTGGCTTGCTGCACCCCCCTTGGGTGCGGCCTGGCCGCGTCTCCCGGGAGTGAGTCCCGTTCGCCTTCCCTCTCTGCGGGGGAGGGTGACCGTTTCCTCCCCCTCCTTCCCCCCTTTCTGACAGGGGGACTCACGGGGCGCCTTTTCGGGCGAGCTCCTCGCCAGGAACGACGGACCCCGTTTTCCTTCTCGGATCGCGACCAATCGCCTCTCCGTTCGCTCAGAATGCTCCCGCGCTCGTTACGCGCTCAGAACACCCACGTGCTCATTACACGCTCAGAGCGCTCCCTCGCTCGTTGCGCGCTCAGAACGCTTCTGAGCGCGCACTTCTCACTTTCTGTCTTTCTGACTTCTCACTTTCTGTCTTCCTGACTTCTCACATTTTGTCTTTCAGGCGTCTCACATTTTGTCTTTCAGGTATCTCACTTTTCAGGAACGGCCAGTCGCCTTTTTCGCCTCCAACAGAGCTGCCTGAACTGCCCGAGCCGCCCAAGCTGCCCGAAGGGCAAGGTGGTCATTTACGAAAAATGGCGATCCGTGTGCCCCAAACCGGAAAATATGATTCGTCCACCAAGCATTTATGGAAACTGCCAACGACAAGATTACCAGACTACCGCCGGCCAGAGCTATAAAAAGGGCCCTGGGGCTTCATTTGAAAGGATCTTGACTTCTGGACCTGGGAGAGCTCCTTGCAGACTTTTGCGGAATTCTCCTTCGGAGCTTGAAGATTTCCTTTCCGGACTTGAAGATTCCCTTCATCCCGAAAGGCGACGCAGCAGCTCACTTTTGTTCCCAGGAGCAGCTTACTTTTGTTCCCAGGAGCAGCTCACTTTTGTTCCCAGGAGCAGCTCACTTTTGTTCCCAGGAGCAGCTCACTTTTGTTCCCCGAAGCAGCTCACTTTTGTTCTCCACCTTTCTCAGAAGGAGAAAAGGACTTAATTTTTTCCAAGAGGCGGTCTGTCGCCTTCGGATCTCTCTATCTCTCTACTACTGCAATGAGTTGCGACCTGTCGCACTCGAGTTCTAAGTCTTACTTTGTAACCCCCCTGAAGATAGTGGAATTTGGTCGGCACAGCTCCGACCACGTGGTTTTTTACCCTTTCCGGGTTTTCCACGCTAAAAAGTCCCAGTGCAATCAACGAATCTCTAATTGACTGTTTGCGCGCTTAGTTCGCTCACGAGCTAAGGTGGTTCAAGTGAACCGGTCTACCAAGAGCCCTAAGCGTTCCGCAACAAACCTATTTAGTTCATCTGTCCGGACATCGTATGAGAACATATTATCCTGAAGTTGTCTTTCATGTAGCATCTTTAGCAAACTTACCGTGTCACCACATTCAATTTAAGACCTTTTACCGCATTGGACATAATTATAAGCATCAACCTTGGTGAACCCAATATTTTCAACACCTCCAACTTCTTCGGAGAGAAAATTGTACACATGCACTTTTCTTATACCAGCCTCTGTCATATTCTTTATAAGATTGCCCTGCATATCTGGTACTTTTTGATGTGACCTCAACAAATGTTGTTCTTTCTATATTGCAAGGGGATGATTATGCTCCTCCACGAACTTTGTAACTGCCTAGTTCTTCCAATTTGTATCAGCTCTAAAATGAATGCATGCAAGACAACCAGTTCGAGTATCTAATTTGTGATATTTAATTGGTGACACTTTCGTGTGCTTCTTTCCGGCCTTGGAGTAACTATATTCACATGCTTTGGTAATTCTTGTGTGTGTCCAATAATGAATGTGTTGTCTACGAACACTAAATCCTCTTTTATGAGTGTACTCACAATACATAGCATACGCCTCTTCCTCTGAAAGAACAACTGGAAAAGTAGGATGTTCTTTAACGATATGCGGGAAAACAAACAACACATTAAATCACTATACAGTTGTTGCGGGTCACTCGGCGCTCTGGTAGACCGATCGAATTGAACCACCATAGCTCGCGAGCGAGCCGAGTGCGGAAACAATCAATGAAAGAGTTAATAAATAACACGAACACTTTTTACGTGGAAAACCTGGAAAGGGTAAAAAACCATGTGGTCGGAGCTGTGCTGACCAAATTTCAATATCTTCTGGTTCGTTACAATTGAAAGCTGAGAACTCGAGCGCGACAGACCGTTACTCGTTACAATGGTAAAAAAGAGTAAATCTTGAGGGTGACAGGTCATCTCTCGAGAGACTAAGTATTTCTCTAGGAACGAAAATGAGATTCTCAAGTCGTCTTTCGTTACCTTCGAAGGCTCGAAGGAGATCTTCGAAGATTCGATGGCCGAAGAAGATCTTCAAGCGCCGAAGTAGAATTCCAAGAAAATCTTCAAAGGAGCTCTCTCGGGCGTAGAAGGCAATGTGTCTTGAAATGAAGGCCCCAGACTCTTTTAATAGCCTTGGGCAGGGGTAGCCCGGTAACTTCGCCGTCGTAACCACCGTAACCGCCCTACGGACGAATCAAGCTGGTCGATTTGGAGCACACGGATTACCACTTTTTGGATATTCCCGCCTTGCCCCTCGGGTAGTTAAGTCAGCTTGGGCAGCTCGGACAACTTCGTTGACGGCGTTGAGCGAAGCGAACTGGACCTGCAATCTAAGAAATTGGAAAAGGTTAACTGCTACGCGCGTTACGAACGTGGAAGCGTTCTGAGCGCGCAACGAACACGGGAGCGTTCTAAGCGCGCAACAAACACGGGAGCGTTCTAAGCGCGCAACGAACACATAAGTGTTTTGAGCGCGCTTAGCTCATTTTGCGGGTGGAGTGCCAAAAATGCAATCGCGCGCGCGCCTAATCCTGCGTCTCTCAAGGCATGAACGAATGCCCCCCTGTAGAAGAGAGGTGCATGCGGCCCGGCCGCCTCCCGATGGGAGTGCGGCGCCGGCCGCACCCGATGGGTGTGCGGCACCGGCCGCACCCCGATGGGGTGGGGTGTCGGCTCCGGCCGCACCCCACATATGGGGTGCGGCTTCGACCGTACCCCACTAAGTGGGGTGCGGTTTCGGTCGTCCCCTCTACTCGGAGTGCGCTCTTGGCCGATAATGGCGGGCGTGTATGCGCGGGCTCCGATTGCGGCGGCGGTTCATTCCCCACTCTCATTTTATGGGAGTTAACACTCTCCCCCACTAACTCCACTCTCAAGGTGAGGATGCGGCTAAACGCACCCTCAGATGATTATATAAACTGGTGCATATCAACAGTTATACTTATTTGTACAAATACAATTGCACTTCAATAATACACTTGAAGTTCATCATTAATGTACAATTATAGTTTCCCAATAAAAAAAGCTCTTTGCATAACCATAAAAAATAATGAAGCATTCAGCAAAAAAAATAACCGAAGACAAAAATACAAATGGTATTAGAAGGATAGAAACACTACAATACAAACACTACAATTGTTGTGGTCCACTCAAGGCTCCGGTAGATAGGACTAGATTGGACCATCTTAGCCCGGGAGCGTTTGAGCGCGCAAACAATCACAGAAAAAGAGAAAGCTAACAAGACAATTTTTTTAACGTGGAAAACCCGTCAACTGGGTGAAAAACCACGCGGCCGGGTCTGTGCCGGCCGAAACCTCCACTATTTGTTGGTTGTTGTACAAAGCTACTTTAAAGAACTCGAGGGCGACAGGCCGCCTCTCGTTACAATTGTTGAGAGAGAGATACTCGGAGGGTGACAAGCCACCGCTCCTGGAGCTAAGTCTTTTGTCTGATGCAGAGAGGGATGCTGCGCTCTAAGCGCTCTAGAGGTTTTGACTGCAGCTTGAAGGTTGGATCGATGTGCTCTGTGCGTCTTTGTTTCTGTCGGTTGTCTCCTGCTGCGCGAGAAGAGTTTGGAGTGCTGTTCTTATTGGAGGCTGGAGCGTTTGTTCTTGAGTGCGCAGAGTGCTTGTTGCTGAGTACGCGGGGTTATGCTTGGACGGTCTTGAGAGCGGAGCGCGCAGAGGCGCTCTTGGAGCAGTCTTCAGAGCGGAGCGCACGGAAGCGCGCTTGGAGCGGTCTTGAGAGCGGAGCGCACGGAGGCGCGCTTGGAGCGGTCTTGAGAGCGGAACGCACAGAGGCGCGCTTGGAGCGGTCTTGAGAGCGGTGCGCACGGTGGCGCGCTTGGAGTGGTCTTGAGAGCGGAGCGCACGGAGGCGCGCTTGGAGCGGTCGTGAGAGCGGAGCGCACGGAGGCGCGCTTGGAGCGGTCTTGAGAGCGGAGCGCACGGAGGCGCGCTTGCAGCGGTCTTGAGAGCGAAGCGCACGGAGGCGCGCTTGGAGCGGTCTTGAGAGCGGAACGCACGGAGGCGCGCTTGGAGTGGTCTTGAGAGCGGAACCACGGTGGCGCGCTTGGAGCGGTCTTGAAAGCGGAGCGCACGGAGGCGCGCTTGGAGCGGTCTTGAGAGCGGAGCGCACGGAGGCGCGCTTGGAGCGGTCTTGAGAGCGGAGCGCACGGAGGCGCGCTTGTGAGCGCGCAAGGAGGAGGCGCGCTTGTGAGCGCGCAAGGAGGACGCGCGCTTGTGAACGGTCTTGAGAGCGGAACGCACGGAGGCGCGCTTGTGAGCGCGCAAGGAGGAGGCGCGCTTGTGAGCGCGCAAGGAGGAGGCGCGCTTGTGAGCGCGCAAGGAGGACGCGTGCTTGTGAGTGCTCAAGGAGGAGGCGTGCTTGTGAGCGCGCAAGGAGGAGGCGCGCTGGTGAGCGCGCAAGGAGGATGCGCGCTTGGGAGCGCGCAAGGAGGAGGCGCGCTTGTGGGCGCGCAAGGAGGACGCGCGCTTGTGGGCGCGCAAGGAGGACGCGCGCTTGTGAGCGCGCAAGGAGGAGGCGCGCTTGTGAGCGCGCAAGGAGGAGGCGCGCTTGTGAGCGCGCAAGGAGGACGCGCGCTAGTGAGCGCGCAAGGAGGAGGCGCGCTTGTGAGCGCGCAAGGAGGACGCGCGCTTGTGAGCGCGCAAGGAGGACGCGCGCTTGTGAGCGCGCAAGGAGGAGGCGCGCTTGTGAGCGCGCAAGGAAGAAGGAGGAGAGAGAAAATCCGTAGGAGGATTTTCCCGACTGGAGAGAGAGAAAGTCTCAAAAGGGGGGAGAGATGGAGGAGGAGAAGATCCAAAAAAGAGAAGCCTTGGGGTTCTATTTATAGTTTTTGAGGGTGGCACTTTCGTAATTAAATGGGTGGTTAGGGTAGTTATGGTGGTTATGCGGCTACCCGCACACCATAACCAATTTATGTGTTATACGCACACTTATCATGAATATAGCTACGCGCACACCAGTTTGTATAGTTTTGCGGTGATATGTATTCATATGACGGATATGGTTATGCGCACACCATAACCATATTATTTGTTATACGCAGACCGTATTGAAGGATTTTACTATTTGCACCCCCATGTTAGAGGATATTACTATTTACACCCACATGTTGAAGGATTTTACTATTTGCACCCCATAATGGGGGATTTTACTATTTGCACCCCCATAATCTGGGATTTTACTATTTGCACCCACATGTTGGAGGATTTTACTATTTGCACTCCATGATGGGGGGTTTTACTATTTGCACCCCCATGTTGGAGGATTTTACTATTTGCACTCCATGATGGAGGAATTTACTATTTGCACCCCCATGTTGGAGTATTTTACTATTTGCACCACATGATGCATAATTTTACTATTTGCACCCCCATGTTGAAGGATTTTACTATTTGCACCCACATGTTGGGTGGTTACGGGGCTAGTGTGGTTTCTTTGGATAACCGCACACCCATGAATGGGGTGCGGTTAGCGCCTTCAGGGAAACCCTATCAACAATATTGAAATAATGCAAGGTTAGGATGCTTACATCACTGACTCTCTTGAGATTATCACCGTCTTTGTCCATTTCACCACTGCTAATCTCTATTTCAGTACTCTCCTTCTCTAAGGATCCCTTCTCCAACGACATCTTGTTGATGGCAAGATAGCTGCTCTCCGAGTGGGTGTAAGTCCTTGCATGTGAGAAAATGATGGAGCAGGTGACAGAGCTCCTCTGCCTACGATATAGGTTGGAAGGAGATGGAAACTCTAGGTTTAGCTTGCTAGGAAGAAGAAACCAAGCCGAGAGCTCCGCCTGCCAAGGGAAAAGAGTATTTTCTCTGGGGATTGTTATCTGCAGGCCGAAAATCGCTATTCGCAGATTATTACTATTCGCAGCTCCAAAAGAACTTAAATTTGTTATTCGCAGAGATTATTGTTATTCGCAGACCAACATAAAAAATAAAAAAAATAAAAATACTTTTGAAATGTTAACCGCAAATATATCCTCCAGCAAGAAGAAATCAGTGGAAAAAAATCTCGATTATTGCTGGCTTGCGGAAGCTTTTAAAGGAGACGACGACGAAAGTTTTACTCACCGGCAAAATCAGACGAACAGATGAGATCCTTCTTCGTCGAGAATGTTAATTGCACATATATCCTCCTGCAAGAAGAAATCAGTTGAAAAAATCTGAAAGTCATTTTCGGACACCCAAAAAAGGGCTATTAATTGTCTGCGAATAACCATTTTCAAACACCCCATAAAAATGGGCTATTATTGATCTACAAATACCCATTTTCAGTCTGCGATTAACAATCCCCTTTTCTCTTTCGACGGGAAAGCTGGAAAGTGAAAACAAAGGGGCCCACATATTCTATATTTATTGGCGTTCTTAGAGGAGGGTACGATACTAGCTCGTACCAAAAAAAATTCCCCACGCTGAGACGCACATATGTTGATCATAACTTAGAAAATAAATCATTCATGCCCCTCTCAAGTACTTCAGCCTAAATCTTTCCGAAGAGCTCTGATGGCAAGAGGGGGCCATCGGCCTTCCTCTCCCTCTCGGCGTGGGGGGTTGGGCGGCAATGGTGATGGGCGACGTGGGGGGTTCGGCACTGGAGGGTTCAGCAATGGCCGAGCGGCGGGTAGGGGCGGTGCCCCTTGGAGCGAGGGCTCGAGTCAGCCGGTGGGCGGATGGCGTGGCCAGGGTTAGGTGGACGGAGGCACAGCAGGCGGTGTCCGGCTGCGGGATCGGTCGCCGGGATCGGAGCAAGGTGGGCGTCGTCCTTCCTGGGCGGATGAAGTGGCGCTAGAGCAGCAGCCCCGTGATGGACACGGGAGGTTTCGGCCATGGGAGGGCACGGGCGGAGCTTCGGAGGTGCTGCGTTCGGCCACAATGCGCGGCAAGGGTGCAGCCAAGGGTACGGCGGACGTCGGCGGATCGCACGCAGGTATGTCCGACCCACCTGCATGTGCTGAGTTTGATGAGGACATGGCGCCTGGAGGAGGTGTGGAGAAAGGGGACATGGCCATAGTGCAAGAGGGTGCTGCAGGTTTTCATCATACAAACCGCACGCCAGTTGTTTGTGTAAATGTCGCACCCAGTTTTGCTGCGGATTCTGCCCGGTTCGAGGGTACTGATGACTCGGCCTCGCTTCAAGAAGACCCTTCCCGCAGGCAGGACCCTTCTGCGGAGTCCGCAGGAAGCGGTAGCCCGTCGCGCCCCACCCGCACCGATGGTGCTCGAAGTAATGCCGCACAGAAATTCCCCCCCCCCCCCCCCCCGGCCTGGGATCGCAAAGGAGTGGTCTCGCTGGGTGATGTTCCGGGGCTAGCTGACATCGCTCCGGATGGATCGCCAATCACAATGATGGATGAGGTGGCGGAGCGGAACTTGTCGCATATCTCTTTCTCCGTGGTTGGCAAGTTCTTGGGCCGGCGGCTGCCCGCGCACGTTATTGAGGCCGAACTCCGCAAGAGATGGGAGCGGTTTGGCGAGTTCCATTTTTTCATGCTGCGAGCGGACTGTTTTTTATGCCTGTTTCGGACCGCGGAGGCTCGGGGCTGCGTTCTGCAAGGCGGACCGTGGTTTATTAATGGGTTTATTGTGGGCTTGGATGAATGGACGCCAGACTTTGACCCCTCCTCGTTCAAAGGCCTTTCCTCGCCTGTCTGGGTGCGGCTTCCGCACCTTCCTCTTATGTTCTGGGACCGGTACAATATTGCCCGTATTGCGGCCCGGGTGGGCACATCGCTTTGGATTGATTCCACAACTAATGACTGGGGACGTTTGGAGTATGCTCGTGTGTGCATCCGGGTTGATTTGTCCAAGCCGCTGCCCGGAGGGGTTGAAGTTCAGAGCGCTCTGAAGAATTTTGTCCAGCCGTGGAATATGAGGGCCTCGCCACACTATGCTCTTCTTGCGGCTGTGTTGGACACGCTGATGGGGCATGCTTGCCTCCGGCCGAAGTGCAGCGCGCTGCTCCCGCCCCGATTCGCCCAACCACCCAACGTGCGCCCCCCCCCCCCCCCCCCCGCCAAGGCCTTCCCCTCGTGTGCCCCCTCCCCCGCCCCCAGCTGCTGCCCAGGTTCCAGATGGGGTGCTCGGACCGGGACCGTGGAGCGTTGTCCAGCATCGTCGTCGACGACGGCGAGGTGCCGGCAAGGGCTCGAAGCCGCCAGCCGCCCCTTTCGAGCAACTTGTTCCCAACCCACACTTGTCGCATGTCCCTGATGGTTCTACTTCGGTGAGGCGGGGTGCTGATTTGCGTGGTTCAGCTTTGGACAAGGTTGGTGATCCACTTTCTGACGGTGTTGTGGGGATGGAATTGGCTATCTACCCTCTTGAGCCACTGCGGGTGATTGCGCACTCTGATTTTGGTTCTCACAAGCGTCAAAGGGGTGACTGTTTGACCGACGGCGGGGACGCGTCCTCTCCAAGGGGCCCATGACGAGCCTCCTTATGTGGAATTGTAGGGGGGCTCGGAAGCCAGCTACTGGGCATCTTCTCCGCGATCTCATTGTGCGGTGGGGGGTTCCCTTGGTTGGTCTGTCTGAGACGATGGTGGAGGATCTTTCAAGGAGTGATGTGGATCGGTTGGCGGGTAGGAATTGGGATTTTGTCCATCAACCGTCAGCTGGTAGGTCGGGGGGGTATTACGGTGCTGTGGCGGAGTGATGTGGTTCAGTTTGTGCCAGTTTCTCTATCTCGGCAATGTGTTATTGGTGATGTTACTTTCCCTGATAAGCGCTGTTGGCGGGTGGTGTTCGTTTATGCGAATAAGGATGCTTGTATTCGGAGACAGTTGTGGTCTCTGCTGGAGCAGTTTGCGACCCCGGATCTCCCGATGCTGGTGGGGGGCGACTTAACTGCCTGCTGCGGCCGGAGGAGCGGCGAGGTATTCGGCCCTTTGTGTATTCTCAGGGGCCTCTGGAGATGGATGCGGCTATGGCGGATCTGGACCTGCAGGAGTTGGGGTTCACGGGCCCGGCCTTTACTTGGTGTAACAATCATCCCGGGCTTGGGCGTGTGATGGGGCGCTTGGATCGAGTTTTTGTCAACACGGTGGGTATGGATGTTATTCCATTAGGCACTGTGCGGCACCTACCTCGTGTTGGCTCTGACCACTGTCCTCTCCTCGTGGCTTTGGGGGAGATGCAGGCTGTGCGGCCAACCAGGTGGATCAGGTTTGAGGATACTTGGCTTTCGTACCCGATGGTGCGGAAGATGGTCTCTCGCTCTTGGCTTATGGCGGATGTTGGTGGCAGTGCGGAGGTTCTACAACGGAAGTGTCACCGTACCCTTCGGACCCTTTTCTTTTGGAGCAAGAGCAAGCTCAAGGATCTGGGTGCCCGGAAGGGAACGCTGGAGGCGGAGATTGTGGAGCTCCAGCGGTTGGAGAGCTTGGATGGTGGCATCTCGGCGGACCAAACCCGAGCTCTTATTGTGGCGGTTAAGGAGCTCTTAAGCACTCATGCTAGGTTGGCCACTTGGTGGAGGCAAAGGGCCAAGGTGCAGTGGATCAATGATGGTGATGCGAACACCCACTATTTTCACTCCATTGCTTCTGTGCATCGGCGCGGGAATCGGATCTCTCAGGTTGAGCTTGAGGATGGCGTCCTTGTTGAGGATCCGGAGGATATTGAGGCGGCTTTCTTGGACTTCTTTGATCGGAAGTGGGAATGTGCACCTCCTGTCCTTGATGGCTGGCCTCTCTTGCCATCCTCGTGGCGGCTTGATGGTGAGGCGGCCTCCCTGTTGCTGAAGGAGGTTTCTGCGGAGGAGATTTGGGACGTCATCAAGGCCATGAAGGCCAACCGTGCTCCGGGCCTGGACGGTATTACTGTTTCCTTTTTTGTCCATTTCTGGTCAATTATGCGTTCCACTGTTTGCAGGGCCATATGCGATTTCTTTGCTCTTGGTCGCATGCCCAGCGAGTGGAAGGAGACATTGGTGGTACTCATTCCGAAGTGCCCCAATGCATCTCGACCGGACCGGTTTCGGCCTATTAGTCTTTGCCATACCATCTATAAGGTGGCGGCGAAGATCCTTGTGGATCGCATGAAGGGGCTCCTTCCTTCGCTTATCTCTGAGGAGTATGGGGCCTTTGTTCCTGGACGCTCTATTTCCCACCAGTGCTTTATCGCTCAGGAGGTGGTGCACAAGTTGGCGACCTCGACCTCAATGACAGGATTCCTTGCATTGAAGGTCGACATGGAGCAGGCGTACGACAAGATGTTGTGGGAGACGCTGCGGCGGGTTCTGGACTTGTTTGGGTTCCCAGAGAGGTTTGCTAGATGGATTCTGCAGTGTGTTGAGGGGCCGCAGTTTGCGCTGCTTCTCAACGGGCGACGTACGAGGTGGATCAAGGCGAGTTGCGGCTTTCGGCAGGGATGCCCCTTATCACCTTTTCTGTTTGTTTTGTGCTCTGAGCTGCTCTCGCTTGCCTTCAGTCAGCGGGGGAACTCACTGGGCGTTATGGTGTCGGCCTCTGGCCCACGGATCTCTCATTTGTTGTACGCTGACGACATCTTCATCACCTCGGATGCCACCACGTCGTGTGTGGATCAGTGTCTTGCTGTGTTGCAAGAGTACTGCTCCTGGACTGGGCAGCGGATCAACAGGTCGAAGTCCATGGTCATGTTTGGCAAGTCCACCCATAGGTGGCAGTGTAGCATGCTGACTCACCGTTTGGGCTTTCAGAGGGTCCGCGAGTTCACTTAATTGGGCATTACACTGGCTATGCGTAAGTTGAAGCGCTCCGACTTTTCACACCTGCTTCTGAAGGTGGTGGAGAAGGTTCGTGCTTGGGGGAACCGACACCTATCCTTGGTTGGCCGGGCCACCCTCGTCAACTCGGTGCTGTTGGCCACGCCGATGTTCCTTTATACGCACTGTCACGTGCCTCGCTCGGTCCAGGAGTCTATAGAGCGGTTGGCGCGGTTTTTTCTGTGGCAGAAAGGCCCCTCCCAGCGTGGGATGCATTATGTTAGCTGGGAGCAATGTTGCTCTCCCGTGGCCGGGGGAGGGCTTGGTTTCCATGGGGTAAGTAGATGGCAGGGCTCTTTACGGGCAAAGTTCGCCTGGGAGCTGATGCAGTCGGGTTCTTCCCTTTTCCACAGGGTGATTTCTGCTCGGTACACTGGCCGTCTTTGGCGGGAGGGGGTCACTCGACGCGACTCTCCGGTGTGGCGGCTCATCAGGGATGGTGCTGAATGCCTTCACCCTCTTCTTCGCTGGAAGATTGCGGATGGGGAGTCTGTGGATGTGCTCACTCACGCTTGGATCCTCGACCGGCCTCTGGCTCGGTGGCCCACTTTTGCTGACTGCGGCGCGCTGGAGTCGATCCCGGTGTCAGCTTTTGTGATGCCTGGTGACGGGTGTGATGCTTTCGCTCTCTCTCAGTTTTTTGGGCCGGATCTTGTTGAGATCATCCTCCAGATCCCTCTTCACAGCTCGCAACCCCGGGACAGGCCAGAGCTCTGCACCCGCCTCAGCGGCCGATCTGTTGCCTCCCTTGCTTTCATGGCCCAGTTCGATGGGACTAGTACGGATTTCAGCTGGCTTCGGAAGTTGAAGCTTCACCCGCGGGAGCGGATGTTTTGGTGGCGGCTTCCCTTGGATGTTATCCCCACCCGTGCTTGGCTTGCCCGTCGGGGTCTTTCTGTTGAGCGTGGATGTCCTTGGGGCTGCACTTTAGAGGAGACTCGAGACCATTTGGTCTCGGACTGTTGTGGTCGTGTGGCCATCCGGGTCGCTCTTCGGCGATGGGGCTACAGTATTCCCTCATTTTCCAGTTGGGAGACTGTGCGCGACTTTCTCTCCTCCGCCTCTGCCGGTGCACTCGGTACGGCACGAGTTTTTTGCTGTGCGGTTTACCAAGCATGGCGTGGCCGCAATGCCAAGGTTCATCATGGGGAGGTGCCTACCTTTACGGTTATGGCTGCAACCATCGTTGGGAACCTCTCCATTTTGCATACTCTACCAGCATATGGGCACTGGGGTACCACCCAGCCTCACCGGCTGTCGACGCCACTCTCTTGGTGCCCCCCGCCCCCTGGATGGATAAAGTTCAATGTAGACGGTTCGCTTTCCTCGTCTGGGCTTGCTGGGCTTGGGATGGTAGCTCGTGACGATCGAGGTGCTCTTGTCTTTGCTGCTGGGATCTCGATGCTGCATTGGGATCTTGGGGGAGTGGAGCAGGCGACGATCTTGGCGCTGAAGGATCAGATTGCCCCTTCTTTATATGGGACTCGCGGAGCTATTATAGAGGGCGACTGTCGTACCCTTATGGATAGCTGTGCTGCTGGGATGAGACGGGGTGACTGGAGCGTGACAGTGGATGGCGATGAGGACTTCTCATTTCTGAGCGGCTTTCCCCAGCTTCGGTTCCAGCATATTGGCCGTGAGGGCAATAAAGTTGCTGATTTTTGTGCGCGTTTTGCCTTTCGGGGAAATTTTGTTTGGCTGGACGTTGATAGCACCCAGACTGAGTTTGCCGAGCTTGTTCGGGTGGACTTAGATGGCATGCTGTAGTTTATTTTTTTTTCTTTTTGATTTTTAATTACATGCTATTTGCATCTTTAAAAAAAAAACTTAGAAAATAAAATATTGTCAAGTTAAATTAAAGAACATGTTTATTTATTTATTTTTAACGAAAAATAAGAATAAATTCACGTGAAAAACCTTTGATTTCTCTTTTATTTAATTATATAAAAGTTTATGTCAAGGTAAGTCATTCTTCACGTCATTTTATTTAAATAACCATATTTAATTTTATTTAAACAATGGATATCTGCAATAATATACTAACTTTGGGCACAGCTTAACGTCCCCGGCTTCTCCTCCTCCTCCTGCTTAACGTCGTCGTCACCGGCTGTTTTGGTTTTCCAGATTTGCCCCTGAGCACAGCTAGCTCTAATTTGCGGATTCTGAAAATTAGAGAAAGTGTAGACTATCGTCATTGGCGGATCAGAAAATTATAAATGTGGGTGCCCAAAAAATTTCTAAACACAAATGCTAGCAGGGTGAGTAAGATGGTCGTGAGTCACATGTTGGAAATTAATTTTGAGGGTGCACATAACCGAACTTAATCTGTGAATAATCAAATTTGGTCTGCGAATAGCCAACTTTGATCTGCGAATAGCCAATATTTGTCCAAAAACAAACTAGTTACGTGACGTGAGAACGCTTCCATCTTATCGGATATATTTCTCACTCATCTGGCCACCGTTTTTGGCATATAAGTAGTCAAAATTCATTGTCTCGACGAGAAAAATCCAAATTCACTAATAATTTTGAAAAATAGTGGGTGTTCGGCCCTGACTATCGTAAAGAGGAACTAAAAATAAAATCGAAAGAAAAACAAAACGAAAATGCAACTGGGGTAACCAAGTAATGCGCCAAAATCTAGGAGAAATAAAAAATTAGAGGAGAGCTGGGAGAAATCTGGGGCAAATCAAAAGCGAAAGCGAAATCAAACAACCAATTTTAATTCTCAGATGATTCCTTCTGATAACTTCTTCCTAATTACAAAATTGAGCCATCAAAGAACATTTGCTCGTTGACATCACCGCTCCGCCGGCCTTGCAGCCCGCGTCCACGAAGTTGTGCAAGACGTTGGAATCTACCAGAGAGCATATTCTCTGACGGCAGTAACTGGGGATCATCGGGCCCAGTGGCAGCGGCAAGTCGACGCTCGTCCACACGCTTAAACGCCTCTAGGAGCCCTCCACGTCGTTATCTCTCTTCGACGGAACCTCCAATATTCGCTGCCTCAACGCTATCTTGCTCCGCCGCCGCGTTGGCATGCTGCTCCATCTTCAGCGGGAGGAAGGAGGAATCGAAGGGAATACACGAATGGGCGTGACTGAAGACGGGATACGCGAGGGGTTAGAGTTTTAAGTTTAGGGTTACGATTAAACACACAAAAATTATTTGTTCATTGATTTGCTAGATTGACATTTTAGCAAGTATAAAAACATTCCTTAATGATGATCCTTCCAAATTAGTAAAGAAAAACATTTTTTTGCTAAATTTGTGTAGGCAAAATTTAGCTGAGAATTGATTTTATTCGTCAATTCCCTGATAATATAAATTAAAAATGAATTTTATTATTTGACAAATAAATCTTATCATTGCTATTTGATATTTTTGTTGTAGTGATGCGAGATCTAAGAGATTTTTTTTTTTTTGCATAAATGTACTTATACAATTATATGAGATATATTAAGCATCAATAACTACAGAGAACATTATATTAAATAACCAATCAATAAATTATTACATAAATAAACATCTCACAAAATGATGAGAATCAAACTCATGCCATGATGATGACATTTGTTTAATGAACGAAAATTCTATTTAATTTGTTGATTTATGCAAAAAAATCCAAGAAAAACCAGTTATTGGAAAATCCACGAAAAATCAAACATTTTGTATAATGAACGATGTATAAATATATATGTATATATATATATATGTTATACATCCATAAAGGCCTTGAAGTGCGTCTAGAGAAAACTCCACTAAATGGAGGTGGGGGCAACAGTCAACGCATGATCGCACGAGTTAAAGAAATCGAACCCACCATTTCCGTCGCCAATCGCCAGTGCGGGGGAACGCACAGAGCACGCAGCCATAGCCGAACCCCACTACTGGGGTGCGATTAGCCCGCACCCCACTAGTGGGGTGCGAATAGCAGCACCCCCCCCCCCCCATAGTGGGGGGTACGGCCAAACCGCACCCGTGTGGGGTGCGGTCAAGCCGCACCCCCTTGGGGTGCGTCCCAGCCGCACCCATGAGGGGTGCGTCCCAGCCGCACCCCATACGCACCCCCTTGGGGTGCGGCCAAGCCAAGCCGCACCCCCTCGGGTGCGGCCGCACTGCTCTCGTATTCGTTGCGCGCTCAAAGCGATCTCGCGCTCGTTGCGCGCTCAGAACGTTTCTCCGTTCACTCAGAACGCTCTCGTGTTCGTTGCGCGCTCAGAGCTCCCGCGCTCGTTGCGCGCTCAGAACGCCTCTCTGTTCGCTCAGAACGCTCTTGTGTTCGTTGCACGCTCAGAGCGCTCCCGCGCTCGTTGCGCGCTCAGAACGCCTCTCCGTTCGCTCAAAACGCTCTTGTATTCGTTGCGCGCTCAGAGCGCTCCCGCGCTCGTTGCGCGCTCAGAACGCCTCTTCGTTCGCTCAGAACGCTCTCGTGTTCGTTGCGCGCTCATAGCGCTCTCATGCTCGTTACGCGCTCAGAACGCCTCTCCATTCGCTCAGAACGCTCTCGTGTTCGTTGCGCGCTCAGAGCGCTCCCGCGCTCGTTGCGCGCTCAGAACGCCTCTCCGTTCCCTCAGAGCGCTCTCGTGTTCGTTGCGCGCTCAGAGCTCCCGCGCTCTTTGCGCGCTCTGAACGCCTTTCCGTTCGCTCAGAACGCTCTCGTATTCGTTGCGCGCTCAGAGCGCTCCCGCGCTCAGAACGCCTCTCTGTTCGCTCAGAACGCTCTCGTGTTCATCGCGCGCTCAGAGCTCTCGCGCTCGTTGCGCGCTCAGAACGCCTCTCCATTCGCTCAGAACACTTCCGCGCTCATGCGCGCTCAGAATGCTTCTGAGCATTCTCAGAACGCCTCCCCAGTCGCTCAGGTTGCTTCTCCATTCGTTGAGCGCTCAGAACGCTTATGAGCGCGCTCAGAGCACTTTCGCAGTTCTGACATGCTCACATTTTGTTTTTCTGATACGCTCACATTTTGTCTTTCTAGCGTGCTCACATTTTGTCTTTCTAGCTTCTCAGATTTCAGGAACAACCCGTCGCCTTTTTCGCCTCCAGCAAAACTGCCCAAACTGCCCGAACTGCCCGAGGGGCGAGATGGTCATTTACGAAAAATGGCGATCCGTGTGCTCCGAACCGGAAAATATGATTCGTCCGCCAGGTGGTTACAACGGTGAAATTACCGGGCTACTCCGGCCAAAGATATAAAAGGAGCTCCAGGCCTTCATTTCAAGGGACCTGGCCTTCTGCACCCGGGAGAGCTCCTTGAAGACTTTCACGGAATTCTCCTTCGGCGCTTGAAGATCTCCTTCGTGGACTTGGAGATTTCCCTCATCCCGAAAGGCGACTTAGCATTCTCACTTTCGTTCCCCGGAGCATTCTCACTTTTGTTCCCCACAGTTCTCAGAAGGAAAATACTTAGTTTTCCGAGAGGTGGCCTGTCACCCTCGGAACTCTCTCTCTCTCTCTATTATTGTAACGAGCGACGGCCTGTCGCGCTCGACTTCTAAGTACCTAATTGTAAGCTCTGAGAAGATAGTGGAGTTTGGTCGGCACAGCTCCGGCCACGTGGTTTTTTACCCTTTCTGGGTTTTCCACGTTAAAAAGTCTCTGTGTACTCAACTAATCTTTAATTGACTGTTTGCGCGCTCGGTTCGCTTCCGAGCTAAGGTGGTTCAATTCAACCGGTCTACCAAAGCACTCGAGCGACCCGCAATAGTTTGGCGTCGTCTGTGGGAATGGACTCCCAAACACCGAGCAAAGGATTTCCTAACGCAGCGCCCGTTTCGCCTGAGCTCACGGAACCAGCAAGAGTGGACACAACCCCTGAACTATCCGACGCATGCAGTTCCTCGATCCCTGAAGGCCCGGCAAAAAGAGCGCTCATCGTTGCACCCATCCAGCCCCAGTGGATTGGATCAACTAGCAAGCCGGCCCCTCTCGTAGCAGGGCAGGATTCGAACGATATCACGCATCAGCAAAGGCGATCCCCCCTGTCAAAGTCAATTTTGGCATACCCAGTTACGTCGTGGCTAAAGCTCTCGCACTTCAAGGAGTTCCACGGAGCAGAGGACCTGTACGGACACGTTAATCACTTCTTGATAATGATGCGGACGTTCGGACTTCCCGACCAAATCAGCTGCAAAATCTTCACCAAGACACTACGCGGAGACACCCTCCGTTGGTATCAATCCCTGCCAAACGAAGCGATTCACAACTTCACCGAGTTGTACCAACTGTTTGTTGAATGGCACGAAATGCGCGCGCGAAGGATCCAAGAAGAAGAGCGAGAAGAGCCCGAGACGGACGCGTCGCCCCGCCTAAGGGAAGCGGAGCTGAGAAAGCAGCACGAGAAGATCTACACAAGCTTTCCCCAAGAGCGTCCCCGTGAATGGTCAGACTTCGCCTTAGACGCAAGCATAGGCAATCCAGCCTGCGAGCTAAGAATGGGCGTTGATAACCCATCGCATCTCGTTCAACATCCTATTCGTGGCAGCCGTGGTGCGGCTCAAACTCCTAAGCGGGAACCTCAAGCTTAAGGCCAGCGACGCAGAGCTCCCAGACGGAACTATGGTACCCACCATAGGAGTCGTCACCCTCCCCGTCCAAGTAGGGATGCACTCGGAACCAGTCCAGTATGACGTTCAGTTCGTCATCGCAGAGGCAGACTCCCCCTACGACGCAATATTTGGGAGCCTCCTACTCGACGCCCTGGACCACGACGTTTCCATGTCTGGATGCATGGCCAACAAAGGGAGAATCCTCAGGGATGCAATTCGTGGCTTCGACACGGTCACAGCCGAGCTCCCTTGGATCAACTACGACCCGTCGCCAAAACCAAATTCTGAGAAGAAGGCGTGCGAGAGTGCTGCGCAACCCCCACATTGGCAGAAAAAGCTGATCTTCCGACACCGGCAAACCAACTGCAACTTGGGGATACGTGTCGCAAGAGAAAGGGACAGTAACATCAACTCGAGAAAGCCGTACCGCCCCTTCAGAGTCAAGCAGACCGCTCCCAAGGGCTAGCAAATCAAAGCTCCCCGATTTACACCCCGTTAAATGCCCCCCGCGAGCATATACTGTCCGTCATCTACAACAACAAAATCATCAACTGGCCCAGAGCGCTCTCCCAGCACAGGGGAGATCAATCCCAGTTTTGCAATTTCCACAAAAGCCGAGGACACGGCACGGAGCACTGTGCCAGGTTGAAAGAAGAAATTGAACGCCTTGTCCAGTTAGGACACCTTGAGGCTTTCCACGAAGAAGCACAGAAGGATGCCACCGAGGGTCGGTCGCCGGGTCGCCGGGTCGCCGGGTCGCCGGGTCACCGCCGCCCACCATGCTGAGCGACCGAAAGAGCTCGAGCAAGCACAGCGCAAAAGGAGCTTGATGTTACCTTCTCTCTCGTCAAACGTGTATCAGAAACATTCGGCACAGAAGCCGCAAGATTACACTTACGCATGTATCAACGTCCATTTTCTAATTATGTTTTACCTGTCCTAAACTATTCTACTGCAGGAACCCATTCGGGGCCCTGCCCCGGGGACTTTGCACCGCTGTCGATTGAAGGTTCGCCCTTCTCCTCCGCCGTCGAGTCCCGGCGTCGTAGGGGCCTGCCCCCCTTACGTTCGCCCCGGTTTGAATACACACGTTATTCACCGGCCAAATCTATATTAAAAAAGTCGCGAGCTCAGACTCGCGCAAACTAATTATCTATATTAAAAAAGCCGCGAGCTCAGACTCGCGTAAACTAATTTTCTATATTATAAAAGCCGCGAGCTCAGACTCGCACAAACTAATCTTTTATTATGAAAAAAAGCCGCGAGCTCCGACTCGCGCAAACTTGTCTTTTATTATGTAAAAAGTCGCGAGCTCAGACTCACGCAAACTTATCTTTCATTATGTAAAAAGCCGCGATCTCAGACTCACGCAAACTTATCTTTTATTATGTAAAAAACTGCGAGCTCAGACTCGCGCAAACTAATATTCTACTAAGACTCGCGCAGGCTCA
The DNA here is from genome assembly GCA_033032865.1 of Dactylorhiza incarnata. Lineage (NCBI taxonomy): Eukaryota > Viridiplantae > Streptophyta > Magnoliopsida > Asparagales > Orchidaceae > Dactylorhiza > Dactylorhiza incarnata. The sequence goes on from JAWHQI010000434.1 coordinate 876,883, forward strand.
TCAAGTATTTTGTAAAAGGCCATCAAGCTGTTCAGGTATCAACGCTAAATATCAAGCCAGCAACAATCTCAAAGTACGAACATCCTTCGCCGGCCATCTTGAAGCACCTTTCCTGAATCGACACTTCGAAAACAAACAGGGCAGCGGGGCCACGAGAGTGCTATCGCAACGCAGCGCAGAGCGAGAAACGTCTAAACAGAACAAGAAAGCAAAAGCAACCACACACTCATCCTCCGACAGCAATTCCTACCCAAGACACCATGAAGAGAGCAATGATCAAAGTCGCCACAGAAAAATCGAAACCTCCGAACTCCTCCGCGCAGAAATTCTGACTCCGAAGGTTTGGGGGGCTTATGTTATACATCCATAAAGGCCTTGAAGTGCGTCTAGAGAAAACTCCACTAAAGGGAGGTGGGGTCAACGGTCAACGCATGATCGCACGAGTTGAAGAAACCGAACCCACCATTTCCGTCGCCAATCGCCAGTGCGGGAGAACACACGGAGCACGCCGCCATAGCCGAACCCCACTACTTGGGTGCGATTAGCCCGCACCCCACTAGTGGGGTGCGAATAGCCTCACCCCCCATAGTGGGGGGTACGGCCAAACCGCACCCGTGTGGGGTGAGGCCAAGCCGCACCCCCTTGGGGTGCGGCCAAGCAAAGCCGCACCCCCTCGGGTACGGCCACACCGTGCCCCCTTAGGGTGCGGCCGGGCCACTCTCCCCCGTAGCTAGGTTAGGGTGGATCCCCCCTCTTCTGACTCGCCGCCCGCTCTTCGGGTTCCGAATTTCACCAAGAACGCTTCCCGGCGGGCTCAGAACGCCTCTCCGTTCGCTCAGAACGCCCTCGTGTTCGTTGCGCACTCAGAGCGCTCCCGCGCTCGTTGCGCGCTCAGAACGCCTCTCCGTTCACTCAGAACGCTCTAGTGTTCGTTGCGCGCTCAGAGCTCCCGCACTCGTTGCGCGCTCAGAACGCATCTCCGTTCGCTCAGACGCTCTTGTGTTCGTTACGCGCTCAGAGCGCTCCCGCGCTCGTTGCGCGCTCAGAACGTCTCTTCGTTCGCTCAGAACGCTCTTGTATTCGTTGCGTGCTCAGAGCGCTTCCACGCTCGTTGCGCGCTCAGAACGCCTCTCCGTTCGCTCAGAACGCTCTCGTGTTCGTTGCGCGCTCATAGCGCTCCCACGCTCGTTGCGCGCTCAGAACGCCTCTCCGTTCGCTCAGAACGCTCTCGTGTTCGTTGCGCGCTCAGAACGCTCCCGCGCTCGTTGCGCGCTCAGAACGCCTCTCCGTTCCCTCATAACGCTCTCGTGTTCGTTGCGCGCTCAGAGCTCCCGCGCTCTTTGCGCGCTCAGAACGTCTTTCCGTTCGCTAAGAACGCTCTCGTATTCGTTGTGCGCTCAGAGCGCTCCCGCGCTCGTTGTGCGCTCAGAACGCCTCTCCGTTCGCTCAGAACGCTCTCGTGTTCATCGCGCGCTCAAAGCTCCCGCGCTCGTTGCGCGCTTAGAACGCCTCTCCGTTCGCTCAGAACACTTCCGCGCTCAGAATGCTTCTGAGCATTCTCAGAACGCCCCCCCCCCCCCCAGTCGCTCAGATTGCTTCTCTGTTCGTTGCGCGCTCAGAACGCTTATGAGCGCGCTCAAAGCACTTTCGCAGTTCTGACATGCTCACATTTTGTCTTTCTGACATGCTCACATTTTGTTTTTCTGATACGCTCACATTTTGTCTTTCTAGCGTGCTCACATTTTGTCTTTCTAGCTTCTCATATTTCAGGAACAACCCGTCGTCTTTTTCGCCTCCAGCAAAACTGCCCGAACTGCCCGAGGGGCGAGATGGTCATTTACGAAAAATGACGATCCGTGTGCTCCGATCTGGGCCTCACGGTCAGGGCTGCCGCCGCCGGTGGCCCTGCCGGAGCGCCGCCGGACCAAACCCGGCAGGTTTGCCGGGGTCCGGCGACCTCGCAGGTGGGCTCCGGTCAGGCCGACGGTGGCTCCGGCGGCGGCGGTGGACGGCAAAGGGGAGGCGGAGGACGGAAGGGACGGTTGCTAAAAAATGTAAATATGTAAATATTTACATATAAAGATTAAATCTTAAATATATATTTGTAAATATAAATTTTGATGCTCTTTGTACGAGTACAGGATTTGTTGATGACAGCTAATATCTTTAATTGTCTTAAAACTTAAATAAGTAGGCTCAGCTGTGAAATATACTGCTGCATATATATTTGTCATAGTGGGACATCAAAATTATAGTTAGTTAATTATGATTACTATGTAAAATATTTAACCAAATTTTATTCATAGGTTGAATCGGTACTGTCAAAAAACCCATCTAAGGTATCGATGGTGTATATCAAGTGTTATACTATTATTCATAGGGCGGGCGCAGCTCACAGCATCTTGGCGTAGCTCGTCGGGGTGGGCGAAGCCCGCCGTCGTCAAGCGGATACTGTCGCGTTTGGCAATAGGGGTGGAGCCACGTGCCTGTCACTCGTGTGTATATGTATATATATATATATATATATATATATATATATGTATATATGTATATATGTACATAGAGTAATTTTAGGGAGAGAACTAGTTCTCTGAGATTAGGGAGAGAACCAGGGATCGGACGGCCAGGAATTTTCGTATTTTAAAAATCACGATATAGAAGTGTTCCGCTTTCCTCGTGTTCCGCCGTCGACGCCCGCTTTCCTTCTCCCTCCAGAAGTCGCCGCCCACATCTCTCCCGCTCCTCCGTCGTCGACGTCGTTGCCGCCGTCGACGCCGGTGCCGCCGTCCACAACGCTGCCGCCGTCCAGATCTATCCTGATCCTTCGCCGTCGACGCTTCCGCCGCCGTCCACTTCTATCCCACTCATCCGCCGTCGACGCCGCTACCGTCCAGTTCTCTCCCGCAAGTTGAGAAAGGAAGCATTAATGTGGCTTACAGCCCCACGGAGTCGCAACCTGTGTGACTTAAGTGGGGGATGATGACCTAAGCGCACATTTGGAAGACAATAAACAGCAGCAACCTTTCTCTGGTCAACAAAATTGCATTCACCATTGTGATACATATTCGAATGACAAAATTGTCGCCATCCAGAAAAAAATTGCATAAGATTTTTAACAAAATGTTCATCCTAAACCAACTTTGAAATAACATTAAAGCAGAGGGCAGTTTCTTTTATCAAAAATTGTCGCCGTGCACAAAATGATGAGTTTTTTTAAGGAACTGAAATTGTTCACTCTGATGGCTAGAGCAGAGGGCAGTTTCTTTTATCGTGGTTGACTCCACGTTGCTTGCATGAATTACAAATCCTAGCTTTTGCGACTTGCTTCTCCAACATTGACTTCAAACGCTTCCCACTCCCCTTGGGTCTTGCTACATCAGGTTCCTTGATACACAGCTCAGTAGAGGCCACCCTTTTTCCCACATTTGAGGAAACTTGTGAAATTCCATCAATTTCTGTAGTTGTTTCTTCATCCATGACTTTATCCTTACCTTTTACTGCTTTCATCTTTTGCATTACCTCCAAAGCATCACGTAAAGTGCTCAAGGTGAATGAGAATTTCTCATTTCCACCAAGTGCTTCATCAATTAATTGGTTGGCTACATAACTTAACTCAGACCTTTTTGTGCTTCCAACACAACCATCATCCACATTTTTCACCCTGACTGTGGCACTCCTTGTCCAACGGTGCAAAATATACTCGGCTGGTAGAATCGTGTGATTGAGAACCTTGAGCATAGCTAACAAATGCCTGCATGGGATGCCAAGGAACTCCAAAAGCCTACACGGGCACTTCACCATATTTGTTTCATTGCAAATGACAACCTTTTTTTTGCTTTCTTTTCCTAATTCTTGGATGAGATATATCTTCTCATCCTCGTCTTCACCACCAACGAAGACATTATGCATCAAGCTTGATACAACTTCATCTTGAAACTTATAAAATAGCTTTTTGGTGTAAATTTGAGACATTTGTTTCTCCAAGGACCATGCAGTTTTGAGCTTAGGTTGATTATTAATGGTTCGATGCTCGTCCTCCAATGCATCCTGTCGCTGCTCTTCAAGTCCATTAGTGAACCTTGCATAAAAGTCCATCAAAGTATTTTTTTCAGTGGAGTATTTTTTTAAAAAACTGTTCAAGCTTTCACTCCTTTGGCTACTATGCATCCCAGCAAAGAAACAAGTCTTTAAATAAAGAGGGATCCAATCATTTCTCATTTCATACATGCTGCCCAACCAACCATTGTCGTTGAGGTGATGTTCTGTTATAATGCTTGCCCAAGTTGTGCAAAACTCCTCATCAGTCTCAGTATTCCAAATGCAACTTGTTATTTTCTCAATGACTTCAATTTTATTTTCTATCCCTCCCAACTTCTCAGTCAACTTTTTGGTTATGTGCCAAATACAAAACCTATGGTGAGCAAAGGGGAAAACTTGTTTGATAGCAACTCTCATTGCAGGATCTTGATCTGTTATAATTGTACTGGGAACTCTACCACTTCCTTTGACCCAAGTCTCAAACAACCATATAAATGAGTCGATGGTTTCATCCTTTATAAAGCCACCTCCGAGAATCACTGTGTTTAAATGGTTGTCTATTCCAGAAAATGGTGCAAAAACCAGAGAATACTTGTTAGTGTTATAAGTTGTATCAAATGCTAACACATCCCCAAAGTTTTTGCACTGTAATCTGGACTGCACATCCATCCAAAAATAATGTGTCAACTTGCCATCGGCATCACATAGAATCCTGTAAAAAAAATCTGGACTCTTCTTTTGATTTCCTTTCCAAATTTCTAACAACAACTTTACATCGTGCCCTCTAACCTCCTCCCTCATTTTACTCTTCAAATTCCAAGCATCTCTCTTTATGAAACCAATATTGTTATGTCCTCCACTCTCATTCCGCAGGATTCCCATTGTTTGTGAAATACGAATGTTCACTGACTGCTGATCCTTAAAGAGACTTTGCCTGGCTTCACATATATTCCGGCGATTTCTAAGAAAATGTCTCCTGCTTGGGGTGCACATCTCATGGTTATGTTCTTCCACAAATGTTCCCACAATATACTGTCTTGCAGCCATATCCAACTTAAATCGCACCATAGCCTTGCAATTAGTCTTTGTCGTGCCACATTTTCTAGATGTCGATCTATCTTCCCACTTGCCGAACTTGTAGCATACCAAGATCCTTTGGGTCACCACTCTTTCATCAGTGCCCTTCACATTTTGAGATTTTTTCGTCTTTCTCGCAAAATCAAATCCAGCAGCACATGCATATTTTCCATAGAAGCTTTCACACTCATCCAATGACTTAAAGGTCATACCAATGGTGGGTATTAATTTTGAATCAACCTTTGGCACACCCTTATAAATAGCATCAGGATGAGACATGGGATAGTTCTCAGTACTTTGGCTGCTATCACCAACAAAGGCAGCATGTTAAATTCATGAAAAGATCTTTTATTTTCATTTAAGATGGGCTTCTAGCAATGGTAAAACAGCCTCCCCTGTGAACTAGAGTTCATAGGATTCATGGGTTTTAATTAGAAACCATGAATTAGGGGTGTGGCGCATGTGCCCAAACATTATTTGCATTTTTAACACCAATAAAAAATCAATGAAAAAATTTCTGCAATGACAAGTATGGCTATACTTTTTCAATGCAAGAAACATTGTTTGTCAGGAGAGATGTGGACGGTGGCGGAGCAGAGCTGGACGACGAGATCTGGACGGCGGCGGAGCAGCAGGAAGGCGAGATCTGGACGGCGGCGGAGCAGGAAGGCGAGATCTGGACGGCGGCGGAGCAGGAGAGATGTGGACGGCGACGGAGCAGGAGAGATGTGGACGGCGACGGAGCAAGAGAGATGTGGACGGCGGCAGTGTCGACGGCGGAACAGGAGGAAAGTGGAACAGGGGGAGAGATCTGGACGGCTGCAGCGGAGGAGGAAAACTGAACAGTACGATAGCGGGCCTTGGAAAGCGGAACAGAGCTTATATCAGATTACGAAAATTCCTGGCCGTCCGATCCCTGGTTCTCTCCCTAATCTCAGAGAACTAGTTCTCTGCCTAAAATTACTCTATATATGAATATATATATATATATGCTATAATAAAAAAGAAAAGTTATCTTTGGTGAAACATTCAAAATTGTCAAATATAGCTTTATTGTTTTTATCTAATGACTTAACATATATTATAATTGTTGCAGGTCACTCGACGCTCTTCCAAACTAGGCGAACTGAACCGTCTTAGCCCGAGAGTGGGACGAGTGCGCAAACAGTCACAGAGAGACCAGACAGGTGGCAAGAGAACGTTTTTAGCGTGGAAAACCCGGAAAGGGTGAAAAACCACGTGGCCAGATCTGCGTCTGCCAAATTTCACTAAGTGTTCGAGTGTTACAAGTAATGTTGCGAGAACTGAGAGCGACAGGCTGCTTCTAGTTACAGTTGCAGTTGAGGGAAAGTCTCTGAGGGTGACAAGTCACCTCTCAGAAAAACTAAGTATTTTGCTGTCGTAGGAGGTCTTTAAGATCCGAAGAAGATCTTCAAGTGACGAAGGAGATCTTCAAACTCTGAAGGAAATCTTCGAACCGCGAAGGAGATCTCTGAAGGAATTCTTCAAGAAGCTCTGTCGGATGCAAAGTGTCTGATCCTTTCAAATGAGGGTTCAGAGTCCCTTTTATAGATTTGGTCGGGGGCGATCCGGTAATTTTACCGTTGTAACGTAACCACCGTAACCACCTGACGGGCCGATCTTGATCGTTGATCGAGAACACACGGATCGCCACTTTTTGAATATGATGATTTCTCCCCCCCCCCCCCCCCCCGAACAGTTCGGGCACTTCAGGCAACTTCTTTGACAATTTCTGATTGCCACGTGCGAATCATGCAGTCTCAAGAGGAAAAGTGGAGTTAGCAACTGCGCGCACTATGAACTTTTCAACGTTCAAGTGCGCGCTGTACAACCCTCATATTTTCTGAGCCAGTGTGACCCGACGTGAGTAGGTGACCGACACAAGCAGGTCGGCCTCACGGAAGCGACTAAAACCGGGTAAGGCTAAGGAATGACCCGAGGAAGTAAGTAGTGGAGCAAGTGGGGGAGGTTCCCCCCATTTTCCCCTTGTGGTTGGCGAGTGGGGGAGGCTCCCCCCACTCGCCCCCTTGTAGCTGGCGGGTGGGGGAGGCTGCCCCCACCCGCCCCTTGAAGTTGGCGAGTGGGGGAAGCTCCCCCCACTCGCCCCTTGTTGTTGGCGGGTGGGGGAGGCTGCCCCCACCCGCCCCTTGATGTTGGCGAGTGGGGGAAGCTCCCCCCACTCGCCCCTTGTTGTTGGCGGGTAGGGGAGGCTGCCCCCACCCGCCCCTCGAAGTTGGCGAGTGGGGGAAGCTCCCCCCACTCGCCCCTTGAAGTTGGTCCCCCCACTCGCCCCTTGAAGTTGGCGAGTGGGGGAAGCTCCCCCCACTCGCCCCTCATTGTTGGCGAGTGGGGGAAGCTCCCCCCACTCGCCCCTCGTTGTTGGCGAGTGGGGGAAGCTCCCCCAACTCGCCTAAGGGGCGAGTGGGGGGCCGCCCCACTCGCCTGTCCCTTGGGCCCGCCGCCCCACTCGCCTGTCCCTTGGGCGAGTGGGGGGCCGCCCCACTCGCCCGTCCAAGGGGCGAGTGGGGGATCCCCCCACTCGCCCGCCCCTAGGGCGAGTGGGGGATCCCCCCCACTCGCCTGTCCCCTTGGGCGAGTGGAGTACCCTCCACTCGCTGCCAAGCTCGTGAGTGGATCGGCGTCCACTCGCGCAGGCGGGGTGGCCTTGGTTTAGGTCGATTGGCGGGCTGCGGATAGTGGATTTTTGGCTATCCGCAGACCAGTTCTTGGGAAGTCTATAAATTGACCCTCATGGGCACCTTAGGAAGGGTTATTTTCTACCCCCTCCCTCGCGTGTGAGCAAGCACTACCCCTCCCCTCCCCCTGTCATTGAAGGTTGACGGTGAGGTGATCCTTAGTGCCCTCCAAGGTGCCCAGGCTCAGCATTGGCTTGGGAGGGAAGTTCCTTGTGAGCTTCCGGGTATGTGGTGGGACCTCCACGCTGCAGCTTAAGGGGTCCGTTTGTGGACTTAGGTGTTCTCCAAGGGCAAAGTTCTTCGGCTCTTAGTGATTGGTCAAGGGTCTCGCTCAGGTCAAGTAAGGGTTAGCTGCATCCCCCTTGCGAACGTCGAAACTCGGTTACTGGTTTCAACATTATGGTGCGGTGAGCATGGAAGCAGCTAGTTCGGAAAGCTCTGAGCAAGTCTCATGGCTGGAAGCGATGAGCTGGGGGACTCACCCCCTACCGGCGAGTGCGTGAAGAAAGGTGACGTCGAGGAGTTCAGGAAGTCAATCCAAGAACTCTTGCGGGTAGCACTCCCCCCTCACATCGAGTGCTCGACACCACCCGCACCCGTCTTTACCTCGCCATCCCCAGCGGAGACAGAACACGCACGTCGACAAGAGAAGGGGAGGAAGAGGGCGGGGTCCCTGTTCTCGATTCAACAGAAGCATGCAGAGATGTTGGGAAGCTACGCGGATCGATTTCAGGAACAAGTCCCCCGCCTCCAGGTTGACCAGGGAAGCAGGAGGGACCAGGAGAAAGAGAAGGAATAAGAAGATAAAGAAGATGGAGGAAGTAATGAAGGAGATGGTCATGGTGCATGTGACCAAGTAGGCCCAGAGAGGCGCGTTGTAATAAAATGTAACTCCTCGATGATGAATGAAAAAGGTTCCAGGTAACACCAATGATAAGATCTCCGACTAGAGACCATTCTCTGGGCTCAGTCATGCCGGCAGATGGGAGACTCATCGGGTCGACTTGCTACTTGGTAGCTGTTAGGAGGGCGCTGAGTTCCTCTGTCTCCAGGCAAGCCGAGCCCTAGGACGCGGGTGGACACTTCCGCCTCCCATTAGATTGGGAGGGCATTGAGTTCCCCTGTCTCCAGGTAAGCAAAGCACCTAGGACGCGGATGGGTACTCCCGCCTCCAGCTGATTTGGAAGGGCGCTGAGTTCCTCTGTCTCCAGGCAAGCCGAGCCCTAGGACGCGGGTGGATACTTCCGCCTCTCATTAGATTGGGAGAGCGCTGAGTTCCCCTGTCTCCAGGTAAGCAAAGCACCTAGGACGCGGATGGGTACTCCCGCCTCCAGCTGATTTGGAAGCGCGCTGAGTTTCTCTGTCTCCAGGCAAGCCAAGCCCTAGGACGCGGGTGGATACTTCCGCCTCTCATTAGATTGGGAGAGTGCTGAGTTCCCCTGTCTCCAGGTAAGCAAAGCACCTAGGACGTGGATGGGTACTCCCGCCTCCAGCTGATTTGGAAGGGTGTTGAGTTCCTCTGTCTCCAGGCAAGCAAAGCACCTAGGACGCGGATGGGTACTCCCGCCTCCAGCTGATTTGGAAGGGTGTTGAGTTCCTCTGTCTCCAGGTAAGCAAAGCACCTAGGACGCGGATGGGTACTCCCGCCTCCAGCTGATTTGGAAGGGCGCTGAGTTCCTCTGTCTCCAGGCAAGCAAAGCGCCTAGGACGCGGATGGGTGCTCCGCCCCCAGCCGGTAAGATCCCCGACTAGAGACCACTCTCCGGGCTCAGTCATGCCGGCGGATGGAAGGCTCATCGGGTCGACTCGCTGCAGGTAAGACTTCAGAAGGGGCAATTGGTTTGGTAAGTTGGTTAAGTTCCTCCGCCTCCAGGTGAGGTAAGCACCTAGGATGTGGACTAGTTCTCCCCCCCAGTTGGTTTGGGAAGATGTGGAGTTCCCCCCATCTCAGGTCGAGTTCGACTCGCCGAGAGATGTTGAGGTCCCTCCATCTCAGGTCGAGTTCTGCTCGACTAGAGATGTTGAGGTCCCTCCATCTCAGGTTGAGTTCGACTCGACTGGGGATGTGGAGGTCCCTCCATCTCAGGTTGAGTTTGACTCGACTGGGGATGTCGAGTTCCCTCCATCTCAGGTCGAGCTCGGCTCGACTAGAGATGTTGAGTTCCCTCCATCTCAGGTCGAGTTCGGCTCGACTAGAGATGTTGAGGTCCCTCCATCTCAGGTTGAGTTCGACTCAACTGGGGATGTTGAGTTTCCTCCATCTCTGGCCGAGTTCGACTCGACTAGAGATGTTGAGTTTCCTCCATCTCAGGTCGAGTTCGGCTCGACTAGAGATGTTGAGGTCCCTCCATCTCAGGTTGAGTTCGACTCGACTGGGGATGTTGAGTTCCCTCCATCTCAGGTTGAGTTTGACTCGACTGGGGATGTTGAGTTCCCTCCATATCAGGTCGAGTTCGGCTCGACTAGAGATGTTGAGTTCCCTCCATCTCAGGCCGAGTTCGACTCGACTAGAGATGTTGAGTTTCCTCCATCTCAGGCCGAGTTCGACTCGACTAGAGATGTTGAGTTTCCTCCATCTCAGGTCGAGTTCGACTCGACTGGAGATGTTGAGTTTCCTCCATCTCAGGTCGAGTTCGGCTCGACTAGAGGTGTTGGGTGTCCCTCCATCTTCGGTCGAGTTTAGTCCGGCCAAGGTGTTGAGCTTTCTTCACCTCCAGTTGAGCTCGGCTCACATGAAGGGTATTTAATGGAGAAGGGTTTGCCCTTCGCCTCAAGGTAGCTTCGGCGGAAAAGCTCGGCAGGGGTATCCCGTTGGCAGGTCCCGTCTTGGTCTCCCCTCAGGTCCCACCTGCTCGTCAAATAGGTGGGTTGGACTTTCTTTCCGAGCTTGAGGCAAGCTCGAAAAGAGCGGGGATTGTGTACAACCCTCATATTTTCTGAGCCGGTGTGACCCGACATGAGTAGGTGACCGAGACAAGCAGGTCGGCCTCACGGAAGCGACTAAAACTGGGCAAGGCTAAGGAATGACCCGAGAAAGGAAGTAGTGGAGCAAGTGGGGGAGGTTCCCCCCCATTTTCCCTGAAAGTATCTAGTTGCGGCCTAAATCACCTAGAGGGGGGTGAATAGGTGGATTCGGCTACTTCACCAATAAAGCACAGCACAGACACAAGGATTTTATAGAGGTTCCCCGATGTGGGTAGTCCTCTTTCCCGCCTCGCCTATCTAGCACTACGAGGCTAGACTCGGCTACTTCACCAATCTCAGATTATAAATAATCTTACACCTCGGAGTCAAAACTCCTACAACTCGGAGTATACCACTCCTACAACTCGGAGTAAAATAACTCCTACAACTCGGAGCAAACCGCTCCTACAAATAACTCGGAGTAAAAACTCCTACAGAAATCAAATAGAGATAGAAATAAAAAATACTTCTTCTAAACCTCAACAGAGATTAACTTCAGATCTTGGAAAAACTGAATCTTCTTCTTCCTTGAGAGAGAAAGCTTGGATCTTGAAAGATTTTGAAGAAGATAGACTTGGCTAACTTGATCTGAATAGGCCCTTTGATCTACTCGAAAGAATCGTCAATATGGAGTGCAGCACAAGGATCAAAGACCTTCTTATCTGAGAAAACTCTAACAACAAAGAAGAATAACTCTTGAGCAGCAGATGTTAGGTCTCAGAAAACTTGTTCAGCAAAGGAAGAGGAGAACAGCTTTTTGTTTCTGAACAAAACGTGTGAGGAAGAAAGATGTGTGATGCCCTAAAAATAAAGGATTATTTATAGGGAGGACTTTAATGGCTCGTGCGACAAAGAAGGAAGGAGCGACACGTGTACTGTACGTGGCGGCCAACCCTAATTTTCGAAATCGAAACAAAGATTTGAAATCCGTCTGTCCGTCATTCGTCGAGACTTCACGTGAACATCCGACGAAAAGACTTGGCCACAGAAAAACACTGAACCCGTGAAAAACACCTTCTGTTTTCATTCGTCGGGATTCGTCGGGAGTTCACGAGAACATCCGACGAATGGACTTAGCTGCAGAAATTTCTTCTTTAAACAAGACAAATGGCTTTTGTCTTGATTCGTCGACATTCGTCGGGAGTTCACGAGAACATCCGACGAATGGACTTAACTGCAGAATTTTTTTCTTTAAACAAGACAAATGGCTTCTGTCTTGATTCGTCGGGATTCGTCGGAATGACCCGAGACATCTCGACGAATTGACTTAGAAAAACTTTCTTCTCTACTGAAAACCTGCTCCACTCCTCAACCTTGAAAACCTTCAGTTATGAGTATATGAAGTACACCCTAAAAGAGAGATTACACATGGACCAACACTTTGTTCTACACAATGAGGGATTACATTGTCCAGAACTGTGTTTGGTGATCCATTGCAACCTGACCTTGGTGTGCACTTAGCATTAAGACCTGTCATAACACATCTAAACAGAAATCATCAAATACATACTCAATTCATTTTAGTTCACTAGGGGACATCTTCAAATCTAGGTGATTGTGGACACAATACCCAACATTCCCCTTGTGGTTGGCGAGTGGGGGAGGCTCCCCCCACTCGCCCCCTTGTAGCTGGCGGGTGGGGGAGGCTGCCCCCACCCGCCCCTTGAAGTTGGCGTGGGGGAAGCTCCCCCTACTCGCCCCTTGTTGTTGGCGGGTGGGGGAGGCTGCCCCCACCCGCCCCTTGAAGTTGGCGAGTGGGGGAAGCTCCCCCCACTCGCCCCTTGAAGTTGGCGAGTGGGGGAAGCTCCCCCCACTCGCCCCTTGTTGTTGGCGGGTGGGGGAGGCTGCCCCCACCCGCCCCTTGAAGTTGGCGAGTGGGGGAAGCTCCCCCCACTCGCCCCTTGAAGTTGGTGAGTGGGGGAAGCTCCCCCCACTCGCCCCTCGTTGCTGGCGAGTGGGGGGAAGCTCCCCCCACTCGCCTAAGGGGCGAGTGGGGGGGGGGGGGCCGCCCCACTCGCCTGTCCCTTGGGCGAGTGGGGGGCTGCCCCACTCGCCCGTCCAAGGGGCGAGTGGGGGATCCCCCCACTCGCCCGCCCCTGGGGCGAGTGGGGGATTGTAACACCCCAGTTTTGTGGAGCTGAGAGTTAACGTCGAGAGGGCGGATTTTTCTTGACGCACGATCGTGCGTTTTCTTAACGCACGATCGATCCGACCGTGCGTGCTCTCCGACGGGCCAAAATGGTGTCTCTGTCGTTAGTCGTGCGTTTTAACGCACGGTCGTGCGTTCGACTGTGCGTTCGGTAACAGGTCCGTAAAACAGCGATTTTTGGGCATCCGATTGGATTAGATCTTGATCGGACGACCCAAATGTTTCGATGGGGGGGACTTAGGGCGTGGATGAAGGGTTATTCCCTCATTCTTTCAAGTCCTTTCTCTCTCTTAGGTTGGAGAAAGGAGAAGGGGGCAAGGAGGAAGAAGAAGTAGAATTCGCCAGTGTTGGAGCTTCGGAGCTCCGTTCTTTGATCCGAGACCGGCAGCGCGTAGAGGACGTCGAGATGCTTCTTCTTCTCCGTTTCTTTTCAAGCTTCCATGGCTAGGAGGAGATCTCAAAAGGTAACGACATTTCTCCTCCCGGTCTTTAGGATGTGTGCATGGCATCCCTTATTTTCTGCATTTTTGGCACCGGATCCGTCGAGTGAGAGGGATCCGGGTCGCCTTGGTTCAAAAGGAACCATCGGGTTGATTGAGTCCGTCCCCGACATGATTTGCACTAGTGATCCGCTCCGTTAGCGGATTAGGCATGGTGGGTGAAGCCGGATTTGCGACCGTTGGTCCGATTCGGTGATGTTGATTGACGCGCATATTAGGGGTTTTGTTAGAAATCCGATTACGGCGAACTCGTCGTTGTGGTGCCCTTCTAGTTTCGTGTGGTAACGAATGTTGGGTTTGTTGAAATTGTTGAAGTGGAAGTTTGGAGGATTTTGGACCTGGGCGGTCTGGGAGGAGGTCGGGCGGTCTGGCGAGTTCGCGCGACTTGGCAGTCTGCATCTGCGGTCTGGCTGGTCTAAGCCTAGCTGCGGTCTCCCGGGTTGACCGCTGGTCTTGTCCAAAGTCTGCTGAAGGTGTAGCCGCGCGGTCTGTGCGTGACCGCGTGGCGTGCTGTCCTCTTCAAGGCTGTGGCGGTCTAGTGTGACCGCACAGTTTGATCCAGGTTCTCTCCGGAATACGGTCTGGTAGCTGACCGGGCTTTCTGGGGGTATTCGCGGACTAAGGGTCTTAGTCGCGCGGTCTCAGTTCGCGGTCTCAGGAGGAGACTGGTATGCGAGCTGGTTGTTGTTCGCGGTCTCAGGGGGAGATCGGCATGCAGACAGGAGTTCGCGATCTGATGGCGAACTGACTGTGTTCGCGGTCTCGTGCGAACACAGGTGGTGAATAGCTTCGGGCGGTCTGGCGATCTTCTTTGAAGTCGCGAGCTGCTGTGAGAGTAGCGGTCTCTCATGGTCGATGTTGAAGCTGGCGAGTTCACCAAAATGAAGCAGGAGTACTGTTGCTGATCGCGCGGGTTGACCGGTCTGGTCGCGCGGTCTGGGGGGGTGGTGATCCTATCTCATAGGGTGGTGACTGGATCAGGTCCCACGCCTATAAATAGGAGGCCACTGTAGCAGCAATTAGACACACCAAGTGTAAGCTGAGTTCGCTCTTGTTCTTGCGGTCTGTTTATTTCTGACCGGGCGGTCTCTGATTGAACTCTTCTTGTGCAGCTTCTGCGGATAGTGTGGGCAGCAGCGATCACCTCTTCCTCTGAAAGTGTTCGGGCGGTCTGCGGCTTGGAGTTGTGGTGCTGGAGTTTGGGAGAATCAGGAGGTCGGAAGAAGGGAGCGGTCTGTGCAGCGGTCTGGTGGTGTTCTGTGGTCGGCAGAGAGTTGCGGTCTAGCAACTATCAGAGATCGCAGGGGAGGTCGCGCGGGTTGGGCGGTCTCCAGTTATCAGTTTTTTCTGTACTTCTCTTTGGAGTTTTGTGCTGACGAAATCATGTCTCGTCAAGCATGTCTTGCCCTGTAATTGAAGTTTGCTATCAATAAAGATCGTTTGTTTGCCTAAGATTGTTTCTGGTTGCTTTGGCTTGTATCTCTAGTTGTTATTCATGCTTGCTCTCACAAGGTCCGAGAAATTTTCACATGGTATCAGAGCCAGGTTGGAGTGGATAGAGCAGCGAATAACTTAGAGTAGTCATCGCCTTTGCGAAGAAGGAACCAGAGGAAAAACAATGGAAGGTGGATTTGCAAGAGGTCTTGGGATTGAGATGCTTACATCGACTAACTTTAAGAAGTGGAAGTCGTGTATGCAGAGCTATCTTCTAGGGGAGGACCTCTGGGAGGTTGTTGGAGGAGATGCGACTGAAGAGGTGAAGGCAACAGAAGCGGGTGACAATGGTCCTGCCGTGAGGGCGTGGAGAAAGACCAATGCTAAGGCCGAGTTCACTTTGAAGCGTGTCATTTCACCTGATCTATTTGATCACATCTTAGGGTGTGGATCTGCTGCCGAGATCTGGAGAGCCCTGGATGGGTTGTTTAACAAGAAGAATGTAGCTAGGCTACAGTTCTTAGAGAATGAGCTGGCAAGGTCGGCTCAGGGTGATCTTTCTATCTCAAATTTCTTTCTGAAGATGAAGAACCTTTGCGCTGAGATATCAGCACTGGATCCTGATGAGCCAATTTCTGAGGCGAAGCTGAAGAGGCACATCATCCGCGGCCTGCGGAAGGAATATGTGGCCTTTGTGACGTCGGTGCAGGGTTGGGCTAATCAGCCGTCTTTGATAGAGCTGGAGAATCTGCTAGCGTCGCAGGAAAGTCTGGCAAGGCAGATGGCGGGGGTGTCCGTGTCTGGGGGAGATGGCGAGGTTCTCTTCTCAGGAAAGAAGAAGAAGTGGGATAAGAAGAAGATGACCGCTGGAGGCTATGAGCCTTCAACTTCTAGATAGCAGGAGAGGGGCTATCCTCCTAAGGCCGAGGAGAAGAAGAAGAAGGAAGGTCTCAAATGCTACAAATGCGGGAAGGTTGGGCACTTCAAGAAGGACTGCAGGCTGAATACTCAGCCAGGGCATGCTGCTGAGAAGGAGGAAGCACCGGCCAGTCATATTGATGGAGGATGGGGAGGAGCCTTCTCGGCTTCTATTGGAGTCTCGGTTCCGATCAACTATCAGGAGGACTGGATCGTGGACTCGGGGTGTGGTCATCACCTCACCGGGGATGGGTCGAAGCTTTCTTCAGCGGAGCCCTACACAGGTAATAATGCTATTATTACTGCAGATAATACTGTGCATGCAGTCGAGAAGGTCGGGGTTGTTTCCTTGGGCAGTGATAGAGGGCCATTAACCTTGAAGAGTGTCTATCATGTGCCCGGTATGAGGAAAAACCTCTTCTCCGTGACCAACGCTGTTGACGCTGGGTATCACGTTCTGTTCGGCCCAACAGAAGTGAAATTTCTACGTAATGTAGAGGCCGTGAAGGCCGAGGTCGTCCATGTCGGGAGGAGAGCGAAAGACTTGTTCGTTTTATCGACAAGTTCTTATGTCGACAAGATGAAGACGAATGATGGTGCCGTGATATGGCATGAGAGGTTGGGGCACGTAGGGATGGATAAGCTGAAAGCTATGGCGGTGAGAGGTCTGGTCAAGGGCCTGCCAAATCTATCTTCCTACGGTGAAGGTCATGTTTGCGAAGGATGTCAGTTCGGCAAGTCTCATCGACTGCCGTTTGATAAGTCGCAGACGAGGAGTAGTGTGCCGTTGGAGTGCATCCACGGTGACTTGATGGGACCAACTGCTACCCCAAGCCTCGGAGGCAGCAGGTATATGCTGGTGTTGATCGATGATTACACCAGATATGTCTGGGTTCATTTTCTGAAGGAGAAGGCGGAAGCGTTTGCCAAGTTTGTGGAGTTCAAGGAGCTCGTGGAGGGTCGGCTGAATCTACGGATCAAGAAGCTGAGGACAGACAACGGAGGGGAGTTCACCTCTGCTGAGTTCTCCAGTTTTTGCAGGAAGGCAGGCATCCGGAGGGAGCTCACTTGTGCTCATACTCCACAACAGAACGGAGTTGCAGAGCGGAAGATCCGTCATCTGACGGAGACCTGCAAGTGTTGGCTGCATGCCAAGAGTATCCCAAAGTCCTTCTGGGCGGAGGGAATGTCTTGTGCTGCCTATGTCATCAACCGGATGCCTTTGAGTCCCATCAATATGTTGACTCCTCATGAGATGATGTTCAAGGAGAAGCCAAGCGTGGCTCACCTTCGGGTATTTGGTTCCACCTGCTACGTGCATGTTCCAGATGCTCTTCGGACGAAGCTAGATGCGAAAGCAAGGAAGCTAGTCTTCGTGGGATACGATGAGAGGAAGAAAGGCTGGAAGTGCATGGACCCGGAGACGCGGAGATTTGTTGTTTCTCGCGACGTCGTGTTCGATGAGGTGACATCTTACAAGGGGTCTTCTGATGTGGAGCTACCAGAGAGCAGGGTGGAGGTGCCGGAGAAAGCTGTGGAGAATCTTCAGGTGGAGCTACCTGTGTCACCAGGTGGTCCATCTCCTTCTAGTTCCGAGACGGGGGCTTCTGGTTCAGGGAGCAGGGGGAGCGATGCTCCTAGCACGTCTGGAAGAGGAGCTAGGGAAGAAGCAGCTGGAGATAATGTTGTTCAGGGGAAGGAGCTGAGGAGGTCGAAGCGAGCAATCGTTGCCCCTGATCGCTATACAGGAGGAAACGCAGTGAGTTTTGTCTCATGTTTGTTCGCTGGTCCCTTGGATGAGAGGGAGCCGTCGAGCTTTGAGAAGGCCCAAGGCGTGAAGGAGTGAGATGTTGCAATGCAAGAAGAGATGACAGCTCTTGAGAAGAATGAGACCTGGTCTCTTGTGCCCAAGCCCAAGGGAACTACTCCTGTAACATGCAAATGAGTCTACAAATTGAAGAAGAAAGCTGACGGCAGTATCGAGCGGTACAAGGCTCGTCTTGTAGCTCGGGGGTTCTCGCAGCAATACGGTGAAGACTACGAGGAGACTTTCAGTCCGGTGGCAAAAATGACTTCAGTTCGGTTCATCATTGCCTTGGCGGCGTTCAGTGGATGGGAGATTTGGCAGCTCGACGTCAAGAACGCCTTCTTGTACGGCGAGATTGACAAGGACATCTTCATGGTCCAGCCACCAGGCTTTGTGTCTGAAGATTTTCCGGAGCATGTCTGCAAGCTGAAGAAGGCCCTGTATGGGTTGAAGCAAGCGCCGAGGGCGTGGTACGGGAAGATCGCAGAATATCTCCTATTCTGTGGGTTTTGTGCTTCAGACTCAGACTCAAGCTTGTTCATCAAGAAGAGCGGGGAGCTTCAAGTCATCGTGCTGCTATACGTCGACGACATGATCGTGACGGGGAACTCGACGGAGGAAGTAGCACAGCTAAGGGCCGAGCTAGCTATCAGGTTCGAGATGAAGGACTTAGGTGAGCTTCACCATTTCCTTGGACTCGAGGTGCAGAGGAAGGAAAGTGGAGTGCTGGTGTCCCAGGCTGGATATGCGGAGCGGATTGTGGAGCGATTCGGCATGAAGGAAGGGAAGTGCACTTCCACACCTCTGGAGAAGGCTATGAAGCTTCGGAAAGATGAGGGGAGGATTATGCAAGATCCGTTGGTGTTCCGAGCTCTGGTTGGGAGCTTGATCTATCTGACGATCACAAGGCCGGATATTGCATATGCAGTTGGCAGAGTGAGTCGATTTATGGCGGAGCCACGGGTACCTCATCTGCTAGTGGCCAAGAACATTCTGAAGTATGTCAAGGCGACCTCGGATATGGGTCTCCTATACAGGAGGGATGCGGGCTTCGAGGTGCATGGATACATGGATGCTGACTACGGGGGAGATTCGGATGATCGAAAGTCGACATCTGGATTCGTCTTCATGGCGGGCCCTATGGCTATATCATGGTGCAGCAAGAAGCAGGATTCCGTATCGGTCTCTACCACGGAAGCGGAATACAAGGCTTCGTCCTTGGCAGCTCAGGAAGCCATCTGGCTTAGGAGGTTGGTAGGAGACGTCCACAAGGAGGTTCGGGAGCCGACTCTGCTACGCGGTGACAACGAGAGTGCTCTCAAACTGGTAACCAATCCAGTTTGTCACGCGAGGACCAAGCATATCGAGATCGAGCATCACTTCATACGGGAGAAGGTGCTGGAGGGGTCTCTTTCGGTCGAGCATGTGCGGAGTGCGGACAATGTCGCAGACATCTTCACAAAGGCGCTGGCAAAGGGGCCGTTCACACGGCTAAGGAGCTTACTGGGGCTGGTTTCAACTTCCCACTTCAAGGGGGAGTGTTGAAATTGTTGAAGTGGAAGTTTGGAGGATTTTGGACCTGGGCGGTCTGGGAGGAGGTCGGGCGGTCTGGCGAGTTCGCGCGACTTGGCAGTCTGCATCTGCGGTCTGGCTGGTCTAAGCCTAGCTGCGGTCTCCCGGGTTGACCGCTGGTCTTGTCCAAAGTCTGCTGAAGGTGGAGCCGCGCGGTCTGTGCGTGACCGCGGGCGTGCTGTCCTCTTCAAGGCTGTGGCGGTCTGGTGTGACCGCACAATTTGATCCAGTTCTCTCCGGAATACGGTCTGGTAGCTGACCGGGCTTTCTGGGGGTATTCGCGAACTAAGGGTCTTAGTCGCGCGGTCTCAGTTCGCGGTCTCAGGAGGAGACTGGTATGCGAGCTGGTTGCTGTTCGCGGTCTCAGGAGGAGATCGGCATGCAGACAGGAGTTCGCGATCTGATGGCGAACTGACTGTGTTCGCGGTCTCGTGCGAACACAGGTGGTGAATAGCTTCGGGCGGTCTGGCGATCTTCTTTGAAGTCGCGATCTGCTGTGAGAGTAGCGGTCTCTCATGGTCGATGTTGAAGCTGGCGAGTTCACCAAAATGAAGCAGGAGTACTGTTGCTGATCGCGCGGGTTGACCGGTCTGGTCGCGCGGTCTGGGGGGGTGGTGATCCTATCTCATAGGGTGGTGACTGGATCAGGTCCCACGCCTATAAATAGGAGGCCACTGTAGCAGCAATTAGACACACCAAGTGTAAGCTGAGTTCGCTCTTGTTCTTGCGGTCTGTTTATTTCTGACCGGGCGGTCTCTGATTGAACTCTTCTTGTGCAGCTTCTGCGGATAGTGTGGGCAGCAGCGATCACCTCTTCCTCTGAAAGTGTTCGGGCGGTCTGCGGCTTGGAGTTGTGGTTCTGGAGTTCGGGAGAATCAGGAGGTCGGAAGAAGGGAGCGGTCTGTGCAGCGGTCTGGTGGTGTTCTGTGGTCGGCAGAGAGTTGCGGTCTAGCAACTATCAGAGATCGCAGGGGAGGTCGCGCGGGTTGGGCGGTCTCCAGTTATCAGTTTTTTCTGTACTTCTCTTTGGAGTTTTGTGCTGACGAAATCATGTCTCGTCAAGCATGTCTTGCCCTGTAATTGAAGTTTGCTATCAATAAATATCGTTTGTTTGCCTAAGATTGTTTCTGGTTGCTTTGGCTTGTATCTCTAGTCGTTATTCCTGCTTGCTCTCACAAGGTCCGAGAAATTTTCACAGGGTTTTGGGCGGGAAATAATGTGCGGATTTTGGGGCTTGTGATGCCTAGGGTTGTGCGAAGGCGCGATTGGTCTTTGTGGTCGGCTGGCTATCCCGCGAAGACTGAGATTCACGCGTGGAGAGTGCCCCGGCAAGATTAGTCCGTTCGTTGTTGACTGACGAGAATGTCTGTGCTACGGATGAGTCCGGTAACGGTCGCCAGGCGAGGCAGTCGGTGGACGTTGTCTCGAGTGTAAGTCCAGGGCCTTGGGGCGTTTTGCTTAAGCCAGAATTCTTAGCATCGGTTTGGTGTGCGGTTGGCGGCCCGTGCAGCGGGAGAAGACAGTGGATGAATATCTGCAAGAGTTCACTCGGTTGGGTCGTTATGCGGGAACGACTATGGCAGATGATGAAGAGAGGGATAATCTCTTCTATCAAGGGTTGAGGGAAAATTTAAGGCAGCCACTCATATCCTTGAAGAATGCGGGATTTAATGAGTTGGTCGAAGCCGCTCGCACACTGGAGAGCGACATGGAGCGAACCCAACGACGAAAGGGTTTTGCGGCAAAGCAGGGAGAAGGAAAGCCTTCTCAGTCTCAATCTCAGTGGAAGTCTGAGGGCAACCGATGGAAGAAGAAGCTCCGTCCTAGTAGGCATGGGGAGAGAAGTGGCGCAGCTTCGGGAGATTTTTGCTCCAGAGGTCCGTTGACTTGTTACAAGTGTGGCAAGGTGGGTCACATAAGTCGGTTTTGTACCGAGGGCGGAGCTGAGCCAGAGCCGAGGCAGGAACAATCGGTGCGTTCCGGCCCTAGTGTTGGAGAGAAAGGGAAAGCGGCGGAGTCAAGTGCTTCGCGGTTCCCTCCAGTGCAGCCTAGAGCCTATAATCTTGGGCAGCAGGAAGCGATACGTCAACCCGACATGGTGACAGGTACTAAAAGTTTAAGTTTTCGTTTGTTACAATAATGTAGGTTGCGGCCTTTCATATTTGTTTTGCACGTGGTTAGGTTTCGTGCTAGTTTCGGGCTACCCCTCTCGAGTGTTGTTCGACACGGGAGCGTCACACTCTTTTCTTGCGGAAAGTTTTGTCCGGAAGATTGGTGCTGAGTCCGTAAAGGAAGAGGTGGAGCTGAGCGTGCGTATGCCGAATGGGTCTTTCATGACTACCATGAGGAAAGGACGCATTGTGTTGCAATTTGGTAATTGTGATTTCGAGTTGGTAGCAGCGATTCTGCCACTAGCCGAATATGACGTTATCTTGGGGATGGACTGGCTTGCAGCGCAGCGAGATAGTATCGACTGCCAGTTGAAGGTGGTAACCCTAAGAGGTGAAGGTAGAGCATTGGTCAAGTTCGAAGGCCTAAGCGGAGTGGCTTGCTCCCCGATTTCCGCTATGCAAATGAGGCGTGCGGTAAACCAAGGAGGCGAGGCATTTATAGCCTTGTTGGAGACTCACTCCACAAGGTTGGCTATTGGGGATGTTCCGGTGGTGGAAGAATTTGAGGATGTATTCCCCGAGGAGCTTCCGGGAGCACCTCCTCAGTGTGAGATCGATTTTTCGATCGAATTGGTACCGGGTGCGAGGCCGGTGTCGCGTCCTCCGTTTAGGATGGCACCGAAGGAACTGGCCGAGCTAAGGGTTCAGTTGCAAGAGTTGTTAGAGCAAGGGTACATTAGGCCCAGCTCTTCGCCGTGGAGCGCACCGGTATTGTTTGTGAAGAAAAAGGACGGAAGTATGCGGTTGTGCATTGACTACCGTGAGCTAAATAAGTTGACCGTCAAGAATAAATATCTGATTCCCCGAATCGATGATTTGTTCGACCAGTTAGTGGGGTCGGTGGTGTACTCCAAGTTGGATTTAAAATCGGGGTACTACCAGTTGAAGATTCGAGAAGAGGACGTTGCCAAGACAGCGTTTGGGACTCGGTATGGCAACTACGAGTTTTCGGTGATGCCGTTCGGACTGACGAACACGCCATCTGTGTTCATGGATTTGATGAACAGGGTTTTTCGCCCGTTCTTGGATTCGTTCGTGGTGGTGTTCATAGACGATATTTTGGTGTATTCAAAATCGGAGGCTGAGCATGAGTCTCACTTGAGGCAAGTATTGCAGACTCTAAGGGAGAATCAGCTTTATGCTAAGTTCTCAAAATGCGAGTTTTGGATCGAGAAGGTGGCTTTCTTGGGTCACGTAATTAGTGGAGATGGGGTGGCGGTAGATCCAGCGAAGATTGAAGCCATTAGAGATTGGCCTGTATTGAGAACCGTGGCGGAAGTCCGGAGCTTCCTTGGACTAGCCGGTTATTACAAAAGGTTCGTGGATAACTTTTCGCGGATGGCGTTGCCCCTCACCACTCTCACTCGCAAGGACCAAAGGTTCTTATGGACACCAGAGTGTGCCCGTGCATTTGAGAATTTGAAGGAAAGGTTGATGTCTGCTCCAATCCTTAGTCTTCCTAGTGGGACGGAAGGATTTCAGATTTTCAGCGACGCGTCAGGTTGCGGGTTGGGTTGCGTGCTGGTGCAGCACGACAAGGTGATCGCTTATGGGTCAAGGCAGTTAAAGACTCATGAGAGGAATTATCCCGTCCATGATCTGGAGTTGGCGGCGGTAATCTTTGCGCTAAAATTGTGGCGGCACTACGTTTATGGTGCGAGGGTGGAGATCTTCACGGATCACAAAAGCCTGAGGTATCTCCTAGATCAAAAGGATCTGAATATGCGGCAGCGTAGGTGGGTCGAGTTCCTTGGGGACTACGACGTGGAGATTCAGTATACGCCGGGTAAAGCCAACGTGGTGGCGGATGGCTTGAGTAGGAAGTACTCCGGGCAAGGTAATTGGATGGAGGCGCATGACGAGCGTTTGATACGAGACTTGGAGTCTCTTGACATTGCTTGTGTGGCTAGGGGTGAGTCTAGCGTGGCTCGTTTGAACTGGATTGAAACGCAGTGTGATATAACGGATCGAATCCGAGAGGCGACAGTGCGGACGAGGAATGCCAACAGTTGGTGTTGGAGGCTCAGCAAAGCGAAGGCACCGCTTTGGAGATGGTTGGTGGGATTTTGAAAAGAGACGGAAGGGTTTGTGTTCCGCGCTTTGGCAAGCTTCGCGAGTAGTTAATGTTTGAGGCTCATTTTACGAAGTACTCTGTTCATCCAGGAAGTACAAAGATGTACGCGGATATGAAGAAATCCTTTTGGTGGCCTGGGATGAAGCGGGATGTAGCTGAGTACGTAAGCCGATGTCAGACATGTGCCTTGGTGAAGGCAGAGTGCCAAAGGCCCGGTGGGTTCTTGAAGCCTCTTCTCATCCCCGAATGGAAGTTCGATGACATCTCTATGGATTTTGTGCATCGTTTGCCTCGATCACGGCAGGGTAACGATGCGATTTGGGTGATAGTGGATCGCCTGACCAAGGTGGCTCACTTCATTCCGAATCAGAAGGGCGATGGCGTGGAGAAGCTCGTGGAGCTTTATGTTCGAAACATTGTGCGGTTGCACGGGATTCCGAAGAGCATCGTTAGTGATCGCGATGGGCGTTTCACTTCGAAGGACTGGAGGTTAGTACACATAAAAGTTTAGGCACAAAGCTCAAGTTTAGTACCGCGTTCCATCCGCAGACCGATGGTTAGACGGAGCGAACGAACCGTACGATGGAGGACATGTTGAGGATGTGTGCTCTCGACTTTGACAAAGGTTGGGAAGACCACCTTTTCATGGTGGAGTTCGCCTATAATAATATCTTCCAGGCGAGCATCAAGATGGCGCCATACGAAGCTTTGTATGGAAGGAAGTGTCGAACGCCGATGTCTTGGGCAGAGGTTGGAGACACTAAGCTTTTGGGAAAGCAAGTGGTGGAAGATGCTTGCGAGATTGTGCGGACGATTCAGGAGCGCATGAAGGTTGCTCAGGATCGACAAGCGAAGTATTTTAATGCGCGCCACAGAAATGTGGAGTTTGCAGTGGGCGACATGGTCTACTTGAAGATCAAGCCGTTCAAGGGTGTTTCGCGGGTGCGGCGACTCAAGAAGTTGAGTCCGAGGTATTTGGGCCCGTTCGAGGTTACAGAACGTATAGGCGAAGCAGCCTATCATTTGGCGTTGTCCGCAGAGCTGAGTGGATTACATGATGTTTTCCATGTCTCTGTGCTGAGGAAAGCTTTGGTGGAGCTGAGCGTCGTGGTCAAAGCGGCGGCGGTGCCGGTGATGGAGGATTTGGGGGCGAGGGTTCGCCCGGTTTGCGTGGAGGATTCGGAAGTTCGGCAGTTGCGTAACAAGGAAGTCAAGCTTGTAAAGGTGCGATGGGACAACTGCGGGCGAGACGAATTCTCTTGGGAGCGTGAGCAAGCGATGCGGGAGGATTTCCCGAAACTTTTTGCATCAGGTATGCATCGCAGTTTTTCTGTTTCAGTTTTGAAATTTCGAGGACGAAATTCTTTTAAGGAGGGTGAAGTTGTAACACCCCAGTTTTGCGGAGCTTAGAGTTAACGTCGAGAGGGCGGATTTTTCTTGACGCACGATCGTGCGTTTTCTTAACGCACGATCGATCCGACCGTGAGTGCTCTCCGACGGGCAAAAATGGTGTCTCTGTCGTTAGTCGTGCGTTTTAACGCACGGTCGTGCGTTCGACCGTGCGTTCGGTAACAGGTCCGTAAAACAACGATTTTTGGGCGTCCGATTGGATTAGATCTTGATCGGACGACCCAAATGTTTCGCTGGGGGGGGGGGGGACTTAGGGCGTGGATGAGGGGTTATTCCCTCATTCTTTCAAGTCCTTTCTCTCTCTTAGGTTGGAGAAAGGAGAAGGGGGCAAGGAGGAAGAAGAAGTAGAATCCGCCATTGTTGGAGCTTCGGAGCTCCGTTCGCCGATCCGAGACCGGCAGCGCGTAGAGGACGTCGAGACGCTTCTTCTTCTCCGTTTCTTTTCAAGCTTCCGTGGCTAGGAGGAGATCTCAAAAGGTAACGACATTTCTCCTCCCGGTCTTTAGGATGCGTGCATGACATCCCTTATTTTCTGCATTTTTGGCACCGGATCCGTCGAGTGAGAGGGATCCGGGTCGCCTTGGTTCAAAAGGAACCATCGGGTTGATTGAGTCCGTCCCCGACATGATTTGCACTAGTGATCCGCTCCGTTAGCGGATTAGGCATGGTGGGTGAAGCCGGATTTGCGACCGTTGGTCCGATTCGGTGATGTTGATTGACGTGCATATTAGGGGTTTTGTTAGAAATCCGATTACGGCGAACTCGTCGTTGTGGTGCCCTTCTAGTTTCGTGTGGTAACGAATGTTGGGTTTTGGGCGGGAAATAATGTGCGGATTTTGGGGCTTGTGATGCATAGGGTTGTGCGAAGGCGCGATTGGTCTTTGTGGTCGGCTGGCTATCCCGCAAAGACTGAGATTCACGAGTGGAGAGTGTCCCGGCAAGATTAGTCCCTTCGTTGTTGACTGACGAGAATGTCTGTGCTACGGATGAGTCCGATAACGGTCGCCAGGCGAGGCAGTCGGTGGACGTTGTCCTAAGTGTAAGTCCAGGGCCTTGGGGCGTTTTGCTTAAGTCAGAATTCTTAGCATCGGTTTGGTGTGCGGTTGGCGGCCCGAGCATGTGAGCTGTTAGACAAGCCCGATGACATGGTGAGCCAGGCGAGGTGGGTCTCGGCGAGAGCTCTTGGCTTTGGGCTACGATGCCCATGTGGGGAAATAATGAGTACCCTTGTGTTTGTGATGCGATGATGATGTATGATGACGTGCTAGATTCATACGCTTTAGGGTGCCTTGGGTGAAACCCGGGTTTGCATTCATTTTGCATTGGTAGACCCCTTTTTATTATCTGCTCAACATAGAAACGTGGATGATGTTTGTGACACTCATGCCTGTATTTATGTTGTTTTTCTTTATGTACATTTTCATACGAAGTGCTGACTTGCAGGGTGAAGTAGTTCCCCGGGGTCCGCTAGGACGGCCGGGAGGAGGGATGTTGTTACACCGTTTGTGGTCAGCCATAGCTGACCCTCGTTTACTGCTCTTTGTGATTTGGTTGCAGGGTAAGAATCGCAGGCTGGACCCAGCGCGCCGGCCAAAAAGGCCTAAAGCCTCATGAAGTGCTTAGTTTGTTTTCCTACATTACTTTCTTTATATTATGTTGTAACCGGCTTGCATGCCGAGGTAGTTTAGGGAAAAACTATCTTTCCCCTTTTGTTGGTTTAGCTCGAATCAGGTCGATTGGCGGGCTGCGGATAGTGGGTTTTTGGCTATCCGCATACCAGTTCTTGCGAAGTCTATAAATAAGCCCCCATGGGCACCTTGGGAAGGGTTGTTTTCTACCCCCTCCCTCGCGAGCAAGCACTACCCCTCCCCTCCCCCTGTCATTGAAGGTGGACGGTGAGGTGATCCTTAGTGCCCTCCAAGGTGCCCAGGCTCAGCATTGGCTTGGGAGGGGAAGTTCCTTGTGAGCTTCCGGGTATGTGGTGGGACCTCCACGCTGCAGCTTAAGGGGTCCGTTTGTGGACTTAGGTGTTCTCCAAGGGCAAGGTTCTTCGGCTCATAGTGACTGGTCAAGGGTCTCGCTCAGGTCAAGTAAGGGTTAGCTGCATCCCCCTTGCGAACGTCGAAACCGGGTTACTGGTTTCAACACGCGCAAATCAAGAGCACGTTACAGACTTAGCGGTGTTAAGTGCGCATCGAGCGGAGCATTGTAAAAGGACGATCGGAGTCGTGCGAGGATGACACAAGAGAGGGCGGTGAGCGCGCCGAGCGGCGAGGGAGGCCGGTCGGCACCGTGTGATCGCGCGCGATCGCTCGAGTACCGCGCGGGCTGTGCGCAGTAGCGGTCGTGAGCGGTACTGCGCGGGCTGCGCGCGCGACCGTGCGCGGTACCGCATGGGCCGCGCAGTAACGCTCGCGTGCTGCGCGCGGGCCGCGCGCGGTACTGCGCGCGCGGTTGCACGCGATTACGCGCAGTTGTTAGGTACCATGCGCGGTTGCGCGCAATTGCGCGAGATTGCGTGCGTGCGGTTGCGCCCGACTGCGGCGCAGTCGTGTGCACGATCGCGTGCGTTCGGTCTAATCGCAGCCCGGATTTTTCTACATAACAGATGACAACCCATCAATTGCCCCCCAAATCCTCGGAGTTCTGTACTGATGTTCAAGGAAGTGCGAGGATTTTGTAATCTTTCAGTGTGATTTGGGCGTTGCGGTGGAGCTAGAGGAGTCCCGTGCTGAAGTCCGGATGGAGATGGCCCCTTGTGAAGGGTTCGGCTCATTTGTTGGAGGATTTGCGAGCTACAGTGACTCGTCTTGGGGCCGAGTTGGTGTCTTTGAAGACGGAGGTGGAGCGCCTTTCTTCGCCGGAGCGTGCTGCTGAGCTGAAGGTTGTTGGGCTTGCTGAGTACTAAGCCTCCATAAATTGTGTGAGGGACTACTCTTTGATCTCAGAGGAGGTTCGCGAGGAAATGTGAAGCGAGGAAGTAGAGCTCCAACCTGAGGATGAGCGCGATGTGGCTTTCTTGCGTGGGATGGGGAAGGCCATCCGCTTGGTTGCGAGAGCCTGTGGCTGCGATGTGTCCAGATTGGGTGTCGAAGATCTCTCCGGAGGTGGGCATTCTGCTTCTGACGCCGAGGAGTAGTTTCTCCATTATTTTGTTGGTTTTCCCTTTTGGTTGTATTTTGTATTTGATATGATATATTTGTATCTCTGCGTTCGTGGAGTATCATTTGCTGACTTTATTGCTGTTGGCGGGTTGCGTCGTTTGTGCAACTGTTCTTGCTTTTGGCTCTTATAGTAGTAGAGTTTTTGTGGCGTTTGAACCAATATTTTGCTCGGCAAACTATGTTCTTCTCTTACGGGGTTGGCGTTTAGAGGACGAGACTCATATGGCGTTGGAACCTACTACGCGGGCGAATGACGAGCGATTTAAGCCGACTAGTGGGATGTTCGCGTTACCGACCTGGGGGATGTCGTTTATAGTACCGGTAGGGGGCAAACACTTCGAAACGTTTGCGAGCGCGAGGGGGCAGGCCATGGCGACGCGGTTTAAAGGACGAGACCCAGATGGTGTTGGAACCTACTACGTGGGCGAATGACGAGCGATTCGAGCCGAGTAGTGGGAGGTTCGCGTTACCGACCTGGGGGATGTCGTTGATAGTAGCGGTGAAGGGCAAACGCTTCGAACCGTTTGCGAGAGCGAGGGGGGTAGGCCCTAGCGACGTGGTTTAGAGGACGAGACCCAGATGGTGTTGGAACCTACTATGTGGGCGAATGGAGAGCGATTAAAGCCGAGTAGTGGGAGGTTCACGTTATCGACCTGGGTGATATCGTTGATTTTATAGCAATTGGCGCTGCTTGCAGCTGATCTTAACTGTTTTTGAATAGCAGGGCTAGAAGCAAAGAAAGCATTTCAAAATTTATCACATAATAGTTCTTGCGTAAGCGCAGGCTTGCGACTTTTCTAGAATAACTATTACAAACAAAAGTTCTTAAATATGATTTAACGAGTTTGGAATATAGTAGGACATTTCTGCCCGATTCTCAGCTCCTTTTGGGGCTTTAAGTTCTGGATGCGGTGGCGCATAGGGCGACTCCTTCTCTAGGCTTCATCTGTTGTAGGGAGCACGCGCGTGCTGCTTCCTGGTTTCCGCGGACAACTCCGATTCTTCCTGGGGTGAGAAACTTCATTGTGAGGTGTAGGATGGACGTGATAGCTCTGAATAGAACATGCAGTGGTCGACCAAAAATCGCGTTGTAAGGTGATTCTGACTCGATTATCACGAACTGCACGTCGTGGGTAGCCCGCCTTGGGAAATCTCCTAAGGTAACCGGGAGAGTGATGGTTCCTTTAACCGGGATAGGACTGCCTTTGAAGCCATAGATTGGACCGGAAGCTGGTTGGAGACTTTCTGGTAGGATCTTCATGTTGAGGAGAGCGGGCATGAACATGACGTTAACTGGGCTACCATTGTCCACCAGTATCCGTTTGACGGGGAAGCTGGGGTTGCCGATCTCCGCGCTGACGACTAGTGGATCTTGGTGCTGAATGAGCAGTCCCTTTAAATCTTCATCCCCGAAGTTGATCGTCTCTGCTGGTTGGGCAATGGAATTGACGGTGGGGAACGGAATGCTTGAGATGGTTTCCACTACCCCAACTACTTGTCTGTCGCCATGCGCTCCTTGTCGAGCAGGCAGTTGTTCTCTGTTTGCAGGATGATTTTGTGTCTGGTCCTGCAAGAACCTTCTGAGGATACCTTGTCGGATGAGACGCTCTATCTCATCTTTGAGTTTGATGCATTCCTCGGTGGCGTGTACTGCACCTCGATAGAACTCGCAGTACTTTGACTGATTTCCCCTGCCCTGGGGGATTTCTCTTGGCCTTTGTATCGTCGGGTTATCCTGTATTGCGTAGAGTACGTTTGTGCGGGAAGTATTGAGCGGTGTGCACTCTTGGTAGGTTCGGGGGGGGGGGGGGGGGGGGGGTTGTTCCTAGGACGATCCTACTGACGTACATTTCCTTGGCACTCCTCTTGCTGCTTCGGGGCTGGCTCTTCTCTCTTCCTCTTTACCACTCTTTCGAATTGTCGGCGGTGAGCTTCGATCGCTTCATCGGCCGCAATTTGTGCCTCTACTTAGTGCACGAGATCTGGATAGCTCGGTACTGTCTCCTTCATTAGAGCGGAGTGGAAGCCGCTTGAACGGAGTCCCCCAAGAAAAACGTTGCGCAGAAGCTCGGGATCAACCCCTGGGATTTGTCGTGCCTCAGAAATGAAGCGACTGAAAAAGTCCTTTAGGATCTCTCCCTCGTTCTGGCGAATCCCCGAAAGATGTGAGGGATCTCGGACAATTCTTCGGTTGGCGACGAACTGATCTATAAACTGGCGGGTTAACTCGGTGAAGTTGTTGATGGACCCATCCCGCAGAGAATGAAACCACGTGTGCGCCTGCCCCTTAAGAGTGGCCGGAAACACTTGACAGAGGAGCTGATCGGCGGCGTTATAGATCCTCATAATGGTGGTGAAATGGTTGATGTGCTCCAGGGGATCATCTGTCCCACCAAATGTTTCGATGTTGGGAAGCTTGAAACCGTGAGGAATTAATGGTCCGGGATTTGCTGTATCAGGGGAGAACCGCGATGTAGGGGGCGGCAGACAAAGATGCCCCGGTGCCCGACCTGTCCGAACTCTTCGACAATCACATCGCGGATTTCCTTGCGAGTGGGCCTTCCTATGGCTTGATCGACTCATATCCCTCCTTGCTGATGGTGAAGGGGTTCCCCTCTATCGCCCCTGGAGGGGAGGACCGGATGCGCAGAGCTAGCAGCATCTGAGTATTCTTCTTCGTATGTATCGCCTTCTTGGGTTGCCTCTCCCAATGGAGCAGGATTAGGGACCAAGGGGGGCAGGATGACTGGTGCGGTAGGCGGATCAGGAGCTTGCGGGGCTCCGAGGTTTCTGAGGAGAGCCAACATTTCAGCTTGTTGTTCCTCCATCTGGCGCATGCGCCCCTCTAACGCGGCGACGGGTGCTAATGCGCCCTCTTCGGCGGGAGGTGCGTTGATGAGTGAATGAGAGGGATCGAGCGGGATCAATGCGTCCTCCCGGAATTGAACCATCGGCGATGCGAGCACTTCTTCTTGCCATCACTGTTAGTCACGAGTATTGCTATAAAATGAATACTGTCTTCGAAAAGTCTTTGCAGAGTTTGAGGAACATCTTTCCCACAGACGACGCCAAATTATTGCGGGTCACTCAGCGCTCTTCCAGACCGGGCGAACTGAACCATCTTAGCCCGAGAGTGGGTCGAGTGCGCAAATAGTCACACAGAGAACAAACATGTGGCAAGAGAACGTTTTTAGCGTGAAAACCCCGGAAAGGGTGAAAAACCACATGGCCGGATCTGCCTCAGCCAAATTTCACTAAGTGTTCGAGTGTTACAAGTAAAGTTGCGAGAACTGAGAGCGACATGCCTCTTCTCGTTATAGTTGCAGTTGAAGGAAAGTCCCTGAGGGTGACATGCCACCTCTCAGAAAAACTAAGTATTTTGCTGTCGTATGAGGTCTTCAAGGTCCGAAGAAGATCTCCAAGTGACGAAGGAGTTCTTCGAATCACGAAAGAGATCTTCGAACTCTGAAGGAGATCTCTGAAGGAATTCTTCAAGGAGCTCTCTCGGATGCAAAGTGTCTGATCCTTTCAAATGAGGGTTCAGAGTCCCTTTTATAGATTTGGCCGGGGGAGATCCGGTAATTTTGCCGTTGTAACCACCGTAACCACCTGACATGCCGATTTTGATCGTTGATCGAGAACACACGGATCGCCACTTTCTGAATATGACGATTTCGCCACCCGGTAAGTTCGGTCACTTCGGGCAGCTTCCCTGACAATTTCTGATTGCAACGTGCGAATCCTGCTATCTCAAGAGGGAAAGTGGAGTTAGCAACTGCGCGCCCTATGAACTTTACAACGTTCAAGTGCGCGCAAATCAAGAGCACGTTACAGACTTAGCGGCGCTAAGTGCGCGTCGAGCATCAAGCGGGAGCATTGTAAAAGGACGATCGGAGCCGTGCAAGGACGACACAAGAGAGGGCGGCGAGGGAGGCCGATCGGCACCGTGTACGCCGCGCGCGATCGCTCGGTTCGCGCGCGGCCGAGCGCGCGCATGGCACCGCCGCGCGCGGGATGCAGCGCGCGGGATGCAGCGCGCGGGAGTGCGCGGGCTGCGCGGTACCGCGCGGGCTGCGCGGTACCGCGCGGGCTGCACCCGGCAGCGCGCGGTACCGCGCGGCCTGCCCCGCGCGACCGCGCGTGCCGCGCTCGACCGCACGGTAACGTGTGCGTGCCGCGTGCGGTACCGCGCGCCAACGTGTGCGCGGTACCGCACGGGCCGCGCGGTAACGCGTGCGTGCCGCGCGTGCCGCGCGTGCGTGCGGGACCGCGCGCGCGTGCCGCGCGTGCGTGCGGGACCGCGCGCGGCAGCGTGCGAGCGGTTGCGCGCGACCGCGGCGCAGTCGTGTGCGCGGTCGCGCGTGCGTGGTTGGGTGTGGCGCTGCGCGCGGTTGTTTGCGGAGATAGTGGGTTTGACTCTCTTTGGTTAAACCCACTTTCTCACCCATGACCCCATTATTTTAGTGGAGTTGTGTTTTTTTCTAACCGCAGCCCGGATTTCTCTACATAATAGATGACAACCCATCAATAATTTATTTATAAAATAAAATACAATGCTCATTTAAGGCTTTATTTGGCGCGGCGGTGGCGTTTCTCCCGGCGGGTGCAAACCTGGATTTCGAACCGGAGGGCGGAGGCGGGGGATCGAAACGGTGCTTTTTGCTCTGTTTCTTATGGCGCGGCGGGTGCAAACGCCACCGCCGATCGTTTTTTTACCCGCCTTGCGGTTGCGTTTGCCGAAAACGCCGTCTGCCACCGCCGCGCCAAATGAAGCCTAAGTAATTATACAATATTCTAAAATTAAAAGTAATGATGAAAATTAATAAAATTTAAATTTTTTTTAGTAAAACTCATATCTCTACAATAGCAGGTTATCATTAGGCATGTCAATTTTATTAAAGGTGATTTGAAAAATAACTATGAAAATCAATCAATTTTATTCAGAAAATTAATGATAAAATTAATAATATATGAATTATTAATGATAAATTTTTAATAAAAATTGAAAAATATTGTATAATTATTTTTCGCAATTATTAATTAATAATGTGTTTATTTTGCCTGTCGCAGTTGAGATACTGCCGTGATCAGGATATTGCCGCGGTTGATCGTAATGGCGAAGCCCCGCGTCTTCACTGATGATCACTCGTATATATATATGTTAAAATATTTCACTGTAAAGGATTTTTTCTATATCTAGATATGAAGTGCATTATTCCTCTAACTTAGTTTTATAATATTACAAATTAGACTTCGTTTCGTGCTACATTTTTACTTCAGTTTGAATAAAAGCATCATCATCATAAAATATATGTTTGGCATAACGGTTATATCTGCCATTAAAAAGAGAAAACTAGTTTGGAACTGTCGTTCGTGAACATCCGACCTCGCCCAATGATTTCATATAGTTTTATATTCAAAACTACGTTTTTTTGTGGCGGTGACCATTGTCCGAATTCACTTAATAAAATCGCCTACTTTCATTCTCTCACGGGCCTAAGAAATTTCTTAGGCCCGGGTCCCAGACGCTTTCCGGGACCGATGAGAATACACCATACAATGAATCCCATGCACACAAAATTGTTATGCACACAAAATTGTTATACACACACCACACTGCTCAGGGCGAGACCCGCCGTATGATAAATTTCGTGAATTTTCATTAGGGAATTGTTAAAGGCAAATCAAATTTGGCTATCCGCAAACCATTGTTAACAAAATCCATATATTTTGAAAAATACTTGGTGCAAACCAAAATGTTAACAACAAACCAATATTATTGTTAACGACAAACCAATATTATTGTTAACGACAAACCAATAATATAAACTACATAAACAAATTTTCTAGACAAAAAATAACTAAATTCATAACATTTTCAGCACGTCAGTTCAACAAAATAACACGTTTATAACATAGAAACACCAAAATGTAAAACCATATACAAATTTGAAATTAAGAAATGAAATCATAGAAACATACGTTTATTTAATTTCAAATTTATATTGATATTTTATTTCAGATTTTCTTTTGATTTTCAATTTCAGATTTGTATGTGCTATTTCATTTCAGATTTGTATATACTTTTTTAATTTCATTTTTTTGATTTCATTTTTTTGTTTTCAATTTCAGATTTGATTTCAATTCTTAATTTTGTATATACTATTTCATTTCAAATTTGTATATATTATTTCAAATTTGTATATATTATTTCAAATTTGTTTATGTAGTTAATATTATTGACTTTTTGTTAACAATATTAATTTATGATTAACATTTTGAATTGCATCAAATATTTTTCAAAATGTATGATTTATTGTTAACAATGATTTACGAATAACTAAATTTAATTTGACTTTAACAATTCCCTTTTCATTAGTCCCGGATGCCAGCTCCACCGGCAGCGGCACGTAGTGAAGTTCCATTTTATAACTACTATTTGTATTTTGTGCTTATTTCTATATATATATAATATAATAATAATCACGATTATTTGGAGTGCCTATAAATACGCGCTGTTCACTCTTCCCACCTCCAACCCATCTCTAGCAACAGTTACCATTTCGGCCTTCTCCACTCTCCCGCGAGAAGAATGGAGGGGTTACGCGTCTAGGGTTCATTGATTCTCTCTTCTCCAAAGTGAGTTCTTCTTCTTCCCCATTTCCAAGTTTTCACACTGCGCTTCTTCCCGAAGATTTTTTTTTTTTTGCTTTTGTCTTCGTGATTATGAAAAAGCTGCGACTTTCATTTATTTCTGTTAGATTCTCAGTAAATGTTTAGTTTTTCCCCTTTTTCAGAGGGATGTATTTGAATGATTCTTAGCATTTGTTTGTGATGCTAAAAATTTATTGTCTTGTTATAATTACTGCTGTAATTTCACAATTTTACCCTAATTCTAGTGTATAAATGTAGAAAATGAGAATTAACCCTGCTGTAAGTTGGCCTGCAGCCTTTAATGCATATTAAAGATTTACTGGTGTTCATGAAATAGGGAGACAATTAAAGATGTCAGCCACCCCTTATTTCTTTCTGGGAGTTCTACTTGTACTATGTTGGGCTTCAATGGGAGATGCTGAATATGTGAAGTACAGAGACCCTAAGCAACCCGTCGGTGCTCGAATCAAGGATTTAATTAGGCGGATGACCCTCGCTGAAAAGATTGGTCAGATGGCACAGATTGAGCGGAAGGTTGCGTCGGCACAAGTGATGAAGGATTACTTCATAGGTGACTTAAGCATACTAAGTGTCTGTTTGGCACGGCGGTGGCGGTCTTGAACGCAGTGGTTATGAACCGTCTTTCGTGAGCGCCCGACCTCACTTAAGGAACAACATCCATAATTTTTTTTCTTGGTGGCGGTCGTAGCCATGGTCATGTCATACACATTTTATGACGGTGGCGTTTTGTACAAACTCACTGGATCAAAAATGCTGCGCCAAACAGACCCTAAGTTTCCTTTTGCAATTTTCAGTTGCGTTGTTTTGTAACATAGAATTTTGAATGTTGTGCTGGGATTTTGTATAGGTAGCGCTTTAAGCGGCGGGGGCAGTGTGCCAGCACCTCAGGCATCGGCCAGGGATTGGATCGACATGATAAATGAGTTGCAGAAGGGCGCTATGTCTACACGACTTGGGATTCCGATGTTGTATGCTATTGATGCTGTTCATGGCAATAACAATATCTACAATGCGACTATATTCCCTCACAATATCGGCCTCGGCGCTACTAGGCAAGTGCTTGTTTAATTGGAACATATGTCTACATTTCCTTTACTTCATTGCGACATATGCGAGCTTACATAACCATGGTCATGTCATCTACGTGTTAGAGACCAAAATAAATGCCATATCAGATTCCACTCCTTTGCATTGCTAAATATTTTAAAGATGTTTGTTACTTGTTTAACCTTACACCTATAGATATTGTGTACAAAATCTTCTTACAGCGCCATACTACATAGGAAGTGGGTGATTTTTGCATAACTCAAAATATTGAACATGACGAAAAATGCATGTAGGAGTGTGGAAATATACGTTAAATTACTTTGCCTGTTCTTAATGTTCGCACATTTTGTTATCTATTGCTACTGAAAATAATACATAGGAGAAAATTCTTGATGGTTATTCCTCATTATAAGCTGCTCTGAAGCTCTTTTATAATCTTTATCATGTAGTGTAGCTGAACATATCTCAGAGTGCCATTTTTTCTTGATTTTTTCCCTCTGAATTCCATCATTTGGCAGGGATCCCGATCTTGTGAAGCGAATTGGTACTGCGACTGCTCTTGAAGTCAGGGCGACGGGAATTCCATATGCTTTTGCTCCATGTATCGCAGTATGCATCAAACCACCGAAAAAACTGAAAATTAATTTTATTTTCTACATTTTGAATTTGAGATTTGCAAAACAAATAATTTCTGATTGATACACTCATCCTTTCTGGTGCAGGTTTGCAGAGATCCTAGATGGGGTAGGTGCTATGAGAGCTATAGTGAGGACCACAGAATTGTGCAAGCAATGACTGAGATAATACCTGGTTTACAAGGAGATCTACCTGTAAACCATAGCAAGGGTACCCCATATGTTGCTGGAAGGTGAATACAGATTCCTTTAGCTCCTAATAGTTTCTTAAAAAACATTTTTCTGATACATATTTACTTCTCAGTTTATTTATTTTTTCAATATTCTTATTCCAAATATTGTAGTAGTCTTAGTATATGCTTGAATTGTGCCATTCCTCTCTTTTCCTGCTATTTTGTTCATTTTGGGCGGCTAAATTATATTCTCATATTGTAAAAAGTTATATGTTATTTTCATTTTCTTACAAAGATAAATATGCGGTCGTTTCTGTCTCTATCACTCTTCACCGCCTCAAGTGAGAATTTTTCTAACACTTTAGTGGGGGAGATTCGTTCGTATCCGGTTGGGGCCACGGAATGGAACTACAGTCAGCAGTTAGTTCATTTGTCCGAATAGAGAAAGAATCAGATCGATTCCCGAAATGACTTTCTGGATCTTTCTCCATGGCCAATTTATTCATGGAACTTGAGAAGCTGATGAATTGTTCTTATTTACCATTTCAATATTAGGCTCAAAATTAGTTTTTTATGCTGTATGATTCTATATGTGAGTAGACCAAATCTTTTAGTAGAACCTGTTAGATTTAATTAAAGACGAAGACGTAATTTATGAATTAAAATTTATCTTAAGTTTAATTCAAATGAATTAAATAATGCTAATGCAGAATCGAAAATTTCATCATTAATAATCACTAATTAAAATTAAGAACACAGAAATAAACACGGATGATATGGTATGCACAATAAAATGAAGCGCGAAAAATTTACAACACCATTCTTTGATTCATTCTCACGTTGCACAGTCACCGTCATTCCTAAAAGCGATCCGCTATTTTTCCGAATGAAATTTACGGCAAAGGAGGAAGTTGATAACGTGCAATTGAATCCCTACAAAGTTTTGATTTTTCGATATAAACTCAAGTAAGAAAGTTAAATTGAATAAAATTAAAGCTTGTGTAGAACTAAATATAATGTGACTTAATGAATGGTCAAAGAATCTACTCACATACACTTTAAATCTCAAATCTAAATAGCAAATAAATAGATATATTATAAGAGATAAAAATCTAACCATATATCACCCAAAATTTAAACTGTATAAGATTTTTGAGGTGGTTACCAGCAAGAGCAATTTCAATACCCAAAGGGACAACTGTAGGAAAAGGACCGGCCGTTCGCTCTTGTTCACAATACAATGCTTGGATGGCATGAAATTATTTTTTATTTTAATAGGAAGAGACAAATAGGAGTTACTCTAATTTGATTCAATCAATTCCAATTAAAACTCCTAATTCAAATTAAATTTGAGATTCTCTTAAATAAATAAATAAATAAAGATTTCATTATCGTGCCTAACTTCGGAATCAACGACCATCAATTCATTAATGAAGTTCTTAATCCACACCTTATGGATAGAAAATCCAAAAATTGCTACAAATTTAGCATGCATAGTGATGAATGATAAGTGTCTGTTTGACACTTTTTCAAGATACGATGCCTTCAACTAATTTACAAACATAACCAGATGTAGATTCCTCACACCCACTAAAATTAGAGTCCGAATACACTACCAATTCCAGATTTTATTCTCTACGGTAGTGCAGCTTAAAATCTTTTGTTCTTTTAAGATATTTTAATACATTCTTGACAACCACCCAATGTTCAAGACCTGAGTTTGGCTGATATCTGTTTAGAAGTCTTACCGTAAAGACAATGCTTGGTCTTGTACAGACTTGAACGTACATTAAGTTGCTTACAACACTAGCATAAGGTATATCTCTCATGGACTCTCTCTCAGTATCATTCTCGTGGCATTGTGACAAACTTAACTTATCACCATTAAGCATTGGTTCGGTTCGGTTTACTTGGTTTTTTGGTCGGTTTACTTGGTTTGGTTTTCTGTTTTACTATTTAAAATTACTTTGAATATGAATGTTTGAAATCGGTTTGGTTTGGGCGATTTAGTCAATTTTTTATTTGTATGCGCACTCCTAGTTGCGTACGTTCATCGGACCGTCTTGATATAAATTAGTTCACATTAATATACTAGAATATAAAAACGGGTCCACCATTCTGCTAATAACATGCTAATTTCTGATTCTGAGCCAAGATAATCTCTCATTTTTAGCCTGTGTATGACTTTAGCTCTTTTAATTTATTAAGTCATCAAAATTATGTTCTTATGAAGACATCTGATGATAAATGATTCATCAGAAACAAGGTCGCAGCCTGTGCAAAGCATTTCGTTGGCGATGGAGGAACGAATAAGGGACTTGATGAGAACAACACCATTATTGATCACCAGGGACTGTTCAGTATCCACATGCCTGCCTACTACAACTCCATCAACAAGGGTGTCTCTACCATCATGGTATCCTACTCGAGCTGGAACGGAGTGAAAATGCATGCTAACCGAGATTTGATCACCGGTTTCCTAAAGAACACGCTTCATTTTAAGGTTACAAGTTCATGCCTTTCATCGACGGAATAATATTTGAATGCAATTTCTTTCGCTAATTGTCGAAAAATCTTCAGGGTCTTGTTATCTCAGATTGGGAGGGCATTGATAGAATAACTAGCCCTCCTGGTGCCAACTACACTTATTCTGTGCAAGCTGGAGTAAATGCTGGTATTGATATGGTCAGTAACTTTAGTATCAGTAAAACTTGCACTAAGTTTTTTGTTTTATTCTGTTTATACCTCATTCATTTTGTCCAAATCCCATTTTAAGTCTATCTAAAGCCTGTTTGAGAGGGCGCTGACTGTTGGAGATGGAGATTAAACAAAGTTTCTAAACGTGCCCCTTCCCTGCTGCTGGAGTTGGGCATTAAGACAGTTTTTTTGGGATCCGCGGTTCCAAATTGGCAAAAGAATAGCATTTGCGTTTTTTTTCAAAATTGCAACAGAGAATCAGTAGATTATGAACGTTAATATAGAAATTTACTCAAATTTTATTCAAATCAAAGTCAATTTAGTCCTATTTGAATCAAATTTCCAGTGTGTTTATAAAAACTTTGAAAATTTTGGATTCAACTAGGCAGAAGAGCAGTAATGTGCTGAGTGTGTGATCTGCATGTGATAATGTGTTTCTTTCTGTTTTCTCAGGTGATGATTCCAACGAACTACGTCGAGTTCATTAAAGACCTCACCACCCTAGTCAATGACAAAATTGTCCCTATGAGCAGAATAGACGATGCCGTGAGCAGAATTCTTCACTTGAAATTCTCGGTCGGCCTCTTCGATAGCCCTTATGCTGATCTTAGCTTGGCGGATCAGCTCGGCCGGAAGGTATGCCGTTCTCATTTTCCACCACTAATACTGCAGTCATTATCAATATTATTACAATCCATTCATTCATCTTCTCGTCATAAACTTAAGATGATGTGTTAAGTTCTTGTTCTCCGACAGGAGCACAGAGAGTTGGCAAGGGAAGCTGTGAGGAAATCACTTGTGCTGCTGAAAAATGGGAAATCTTCGGAGAAGAAAATCTTACCTCTGTCGAAGAAAGCGGGGACAATCCTTGTTGCAGGAAGCCATGCGGATAACCTGGGTTATCAGTGTGGTGGATGGACGATAGAGTGGCAAGGAGGCAGTGGAAGAATCACAGCAGGTGTGTCCTACAAATTATACCGCCTTTATTTTATGATGCAGTCTTTAAGAAATCCAAAACAAAGTTAATAAATTTGATAGTCCTCTGCATAAATTTTCCATGAGAAACTTGAAATATGAGAATCCTATATTGATTGAAAACCACTCTGCAAATATAAACTAGGCGCTGGTACGGCGGTGGAGGTTGGGGATGGAGATTAAACTTGGCTCCTTCCTTGCGGTTTGAATTAGACATAAAACAACATTTTGGGGGTCCGCGGTTCCAAACGGGGATTACCCAAATGGGTAAAAGAATAGCGATTGAGTTTTTTCAAAACCACAACAGAGAAAAAAACGTAAACCTTGTAAAGAAAATAATTTTCCATGGAAATCTTCCATTTGATCATAGAACTACAAGGAAATATTTACTGAAAAAAAATCTAGAAATCAGAATCTAATGCTTTTTATAACTTCCCATGCCTCCTTTTTATAATTAAATCTGTCCCCATTATCATAAACTTCCAAAAAAAAAAACTATACTCACTCCAAATTATAGCTTTTAGGCGGCGGCTGTGCTGGAAGTTGCTGTGAAAAATCTGGGGATGGAGAACATTGTCTAAACCAGAGTCGAATGAACTCTGGTCCGTTCGGCGCGCAGGTTTTGGCTTTCTGGAATTGGCTTTGATCAGAAAACCAGTATCTGCTGGAATTGGTTTTTTGCAGAAAACCAATTATATTGTTCGGCTGCAGGATGATATTCAGTGAACAGAATTGGAATTAATATCTAAGAGCTGTTCGGCTGTGCAAAGGAATTGGCTTTCCGGAATTAAATTTTTTTAGAATTTATAATTTTCAAAATTTAACCATATAAATGATTGTACTAATAATATTTGAAGTTCATAAACATTACAAACGATAAAATCCATATGCGACTGATGATTTTATGATGATATCTCTCCTACGTTTCTTGTTCAGCTCATTATTATCCATTGCCCCTAAAGTCGAAACAAAATAACAGGCTCATTATTATCATAATAATTGTTTGGTTTCAATTTAAATTGTGTAATTAGATATCCTAACAAATATTAGTAAATACAATTTTTGATTGTCAATTTCCTGCTCAACAAAAACTAGAAGTTTGAGTTCAAAATCAGGAATAAAATACAGCAAACAAACAAATGCACAGGATGAAGAGCTCAAAATCAGGAAAAAAAATTTTGGTGATGCAAAATCGAACAAGAAGATTTGCGAAAAAAAAAAGGAAGAAGGGCGATACCTGATCGAGGAAGATGAAGAACACTGGTAAGAATGTAAGGCTGAAGTTACACCGATCTGTGAGGAAGAAGAAGATCTGCGAAAAAAAAAAGAAGCTAAGTTGGGAGATCTGTGAGGAAGAAGAAGAGGAGCAGTCGGCCAAAAAAAAATCCTTGCGTGAAATCTGAAAACGGTCGGCGAAGCAGTCGGCAAAAAAAAACCCTGCGTCAAGAAGAAGAGGAAGAGCAGTCGGCGTCGAGCAAGGAGATCGAGCAGTCGGCGTCGAGCAAGGAGACGGAGCAGTCGACGGAGCAGTCGGCGTCGAGCAAGGAGACGGAGCAGTCGGCGTCGAGAAGTCGTTGTCGCGCCGCAAGAGGGGCGTGAAATCTGAAAACCTGCGAAAACCCAAGTGAGGAGATAAATTTTCGGGGTGCGGCTTTTTAGGTTAAAGGCAATATCCGTGATATTGGGTTTCAAAACCAATGCCATACTAATTCCTGTGCACCGAACAACGGAATTGGTATTCTGGAACCCAAAACCAATTCCAGAATGCCAATACCCGCGCGCCGAACGGACCATAGGAGATCCTCCATGAAGAAATTAATACTGAATTTCTAAAATAAAGAAATGAACTACTAAAAATAAGTTTATTCTCACCTACCAGTCCTCAATCTATCTCCTCACACTCTTTTTGCCTTCCAACGGCTATAAATTTTGAAATTTGAAGCACCATATTATAATGTTCATATATAAGGACCATGAAAAAGTTCCATGAACGGTATTATAAAGCTAATCTTTTTCTTCTCTTCTCTTCTCCTGCAGGAACAACAATCCTTGATGCCATTAAATCAACGGTTGATCCTACAACCAATGTCGTTTATTCTGAAAACCCAGACACGGGCTTTCTAAA
This sequence comes from Dactylorhiza incarnata, assembly GCA_033032865.1. Classification (NCBI taxonomy): domain Eukaryota; kingdom Viridiplantae; phylum Streptophyta; class Magnoliopsida; order Asparagales; family Orchidaceae; genus Dactylorhiza; species Dactylorhiza incarnata. The sequence continues at coordinate 919,205 of JAWHQI010000434.1, forward strand.
AAGCAACTATATCTCCTACGCCATTATCGTCGTCGGCGAGACCCCCTACACCGAAACCGCCGGCGACAGCATGAACCTCACGATCCCGGAACCCGGCCCATCCACCATCCAAACCGTCTGTGCGTCTGTTAAATGCGTCGTCGTCCTTATCTCCGGCCGGCCGGTGGTGATGGAGCCATATGTTCAGTCCATCGATGCCCTCGTGGCCGCCTGGTTGCCTGGAAGTGAAGGGCAGGGGGTGGCCGATGTCCTCTTCGGGGACTACGGTTTCACCGGAAAACTTCCACGAACCTGGTTCAAGTCCGTCGACCAATTGCCTATGAATGTCGGGGATAAGCATTACGACCCATTGTTTCCCTTTGGGTTTGGCTTGGTTACAGAGCCTGGAAGAGCTTAATATGTGGACCTGATTGTTGGTCTGTTTTCGTGTTTTATGAGCAGAAAAGTTGTGATTTTCATTCAATATCTTGTGTTCATTTGTAAATCTTCGCATTGTGAATTTGTGATGTATGTACTACTAGGAGGTTGTGGAACAAGAGTGTAATAAATCCTATCGTTTGATATTTCTACCTCAAAATTAGTTGTGCTAATATGGTCTTTTTAAGAGGGATTTTTGTAAGCGGGGAAGATGATGACCATTCAATTTTACGGGGATTATCGTCCGATAAAGTCAAGGCATCTATCCAAAATCTGCTTTACACATGGCGCGCCATAATTGGTTCCGATTTTATCTCTCCTCCAGACACAAAAATTTCCCCTCTTTAGCGGACTCGATTCTTACAAAAAAAAATTATGAGCGAAGAGGAATAACATTGCATGGTCGATTCATATTAGGAAGAAGACTACATAAATGTTGATGTGGTTAGAGATTGTTGATGACTACATAAATGAGAAAGAAGATCTGTGGGCGGACTCACATAGGGCACAGTGGGAGCAGCAACATATATTTTTTAATAATAAAAATTAAATTAAAATTATTTTTTATAATTGAACCTTTTTTTTTGTTCAAAAATATCATTAAAAATATATGTATTTATATATGTAGATATGAGCGAGAGTGCACGGTGCCTCATGTGCTTCGCGCGACAGTATTCCGGCTACGACATTGTTTATGCGCTCCCGTTGCTCGCAAACTCTCTTGCGAACGACAAATTCGAATGACGGACGTAGCTCAGTGCTCGGGGTTTTGTGAGCGGCATGGGCGTCGCGCATTGGGGCAATGTCGTGATTAGCGTACTGTCAATAATTGAAGGGGAATCTCAAATTAAATATATAGATTTTTGGTTTGAAATATCTAAGGAAATTTGCAAAATATTTAATTTTAAAAAAAATTAAATTTGGTACAATAAATCTTTCACTAAAGAGGTTTTTTCTTTTGAATAATGAATATAGTATAAATATTGCAAAAAAAAAATCATTAAAATTTTAAACATAGTATGGCACCGTACATTTGTTGAGTATTATACACAGATACGGTGGCGTACTCTAATTTAATTATAAAATTGATTTAAAAAAAAATATTTAGAACATAAATAAATATATTCATGGATGGTATATCAATTTCATCAGGATTTATCTTTCATGATTTTATATTAGAATAAATCAATAAATGAATAATTTATAAAATAATAATAATAATAATAATAAATAAATAAATAAAAGTATTTGAATATGAGAGGACCGACTTTCCCGGCCATTCCTCGCCTCCTCGGTGCCATCACCCATCCATCCGACCATCCCTCCCGCCCTTTCTCTCTCTCCATTTTACAACTATCAACATATTTGCTATTTCCTAATATAGTAATTTGATTAGAAGATTTAAAAAAAATAATAAAAAAAATAATTAGTAGGGTTTCAAACCCTCCTTCCATTTCACGGAATATCCCTGGTTCCTTCCTCACCTCTCCTCCCGCCTCCCCCCTCGTACATCGCGAGAGAGAGGCGGCAAAGGCCGGTTTGGGGGAGGGAGAGCGGGCGGCGGCGGACAGGAGCTCTTCGCCGTTTCCAACCGGTGGTTCGTGGTTGTGATCTCAGCCTGAGTATAAGAACGCTAGACGGATTCGAAGTTCGTTCGAATGCCGCTATCGCTGCCGCCACGTCGTTCATGGATGTAGGTGTCAACAGCGTTTGCGGTGGTGATGGGGGCGATGCTTCCCGCTTACAATGCAACTGCTCCTGCCCTTGCTGCGGTCCCGGATCTCGACTTACTTCAGCATTGCCCCGAGCATTGAAGCGGAAGCTAGAGAAGATGGAGGAGGGCGGTCAGCGTGGGAACACTGCGGACGTGGCGCTCGTCGAGATTGAGATCGAGGCGGCCGCTCTCAGGGAAGCCGTCGGGAGCCAGCAACAAGCAATCCAAGATCTATGCTCTGAGATCGAGGAGGAGCGCGCCGCCTCCTCAACGGCGGCGTCCGAGGCTATGTCGATGATCCTCCGCCTACAACGCGAGAAGGCGGAGACCCAGATGGATGCCCGCCAGTTCAAGCGTTTCGCGGAGGAGAAGATGTCTCACGACCAGCAGGAGATTGCCCTCCTTGAAGACCTCCTCTTCAAGCGCGACGAGGCTGTCCAATCCCTGTCCTGCGAGCTCCAAGCTTACCGCCATCGCCTCCTCTCCTACGGCATCGACCCCGTCCCCACCGAGCCCAATTCCCCCACCGACGTAAACCCTGCAACCACTCCAATCCCCGGTCGCGGTGACACATACCCTCCTCTGCGATGCGAATTAGCCGATTACCCTACCAATGCCGGGGATCCCGATCTCAAATACGCCGCCGGCGACACCCCTCGAGATCAACTTCAGCGCATGCCGAGTATTGTCACTGAAATAGGCGTGGTCGGCAATGGCTACTCCCCCCGCTGGACCCAGCGGTCTCTACGCCAGCTCTCAACAGACAGCTACGGTTCTTCTTCATTCCGTAAGGATCTTGGAAGCAATGAGCCTCCATCCATGGCGGATTGCTCCTCCGATACATTTGCAGGAGTGCTTGATGACATGAGCGACCGTGTGTATACTGTTGATGCTGTCCACGGCATGGATGGTGTGTACGAAGGTACAAATATGAGCACGTCAAGGGAATTCATGACTAGGAGGGATCGGAGATGTGGAAATGAGGAAGAAGACGAGGTTAGAAGTCTCTACATGAGACTTCAGGCTCTGGAGGCGGATAGGGAGTCCATGAAGAAGGCTATCACGACCATTGGGACCGATAAGGCACAAATTTTGCTGCTCAAGGAGATTGCTCAGCGTCTCTGCAAGGAGGCTACACCAGAGAGGAAGATTGTGCGGAAGCCTTATTTTATGAGGATTCTCTCAGTAATGTCTGCGTTTAAGGTAATTTCTGATTGACATTTCTTTGTTTTCTTCCTTGTTACGTTCTCTATCATCAAGCACTTACCTTGGCGGTGAATTAGAGATTCAAAATTGGAATTGAATATCTAATTTGAATGAAAATTATCTTCAATTCTAATTTCATAGCATCAATAGGGTCCTTTTTCTAACAATATAGATAGACTATTCAGAATCAGGAATTTGTTTTGTATACAATAGCAGCATAAAAAACAAATGGATGCAACTTAGTTTAGAACTGTAATGCAATGCTTTTTATTTTCCAATCTTTTTTAATCTCCAAACATTTTTAGCTAATGAACATGTTACCCACGAGGTAACGGACGGCCGATAACAGCGGCGATAGCGGCGAGGGGAGGCGGATAGCTGGCGCCGGGCGGTAGCGGCAAGGGAGGCTGGCGACGATCTGAGCGATAGCGAGCGGGAACGAGAGAGAGAGGGGGTCGGGAAATAGAGATAGAGGGTTAGAGAGAGAGAGAGAGGAATAGGGAGAAGACTAAGGGGAGCAGCCCCCAAATTTGATAATTGATCCAAGGATAACCTAATACAATATAGAGAGTCCCTTATATAGAGTTCAGGATTAACATAAGGCAACATATAAAATAAAGCAAATAAGATAGTGCATGGGGGCCGGTCGGCTATGCTGAACCGGGTTCCGCCCGCCCGGTTTCCTCCTCCGGTTCACGTCCCTCTTTTCCCGTGCGCGCCCTCCTCGAGTAAACTTGCCAAGCCGGTTCCTCTGCATGCGCATCGGTAACAATACCTCCGTCGGGGAAATTTGCCTTGTCCTCAAGGCAATAATCTGAAAACTGTCGGCGGAAGTCGTCGCGCAGCATCCAAGTGGCGGCGGTGAGAGGTCGGTCGCGCCAGGCGACGCGGATCTCCTCTGGGGTGGTACCTCCTGAAGTATGGTGGCAGCTATCCACAATGGATGCCGGGTACAGTGGAGTCGAGTCGGAGTGGGCCACGTCGGCTGGAATGTGGTCGGTGACTGGATGGTCGCCGATCACCCTTCGGAGCTGAGAAACATGGAACACCGGGTGGATGCGGCTAGTCTCCGGGAGTCGAAGGCGGTAGGCGACGACGCCGATGCGGCTGATAATCTCAAAAGGCCCGTAGAAACGAGGGGCCAACTTGGGGCAGGTGCGGCGTGCCACCGTGAGCTGGCGGTAAGGGTAGAGCTTGATGAATACGCGCTCGCCCACCTGAAACGAGAGGTCTCGGCACTTCCGGTTGGCGAAGGAAGTCATCTTGGCTTGAGCGCGCCGAAGATGGTGTTTCAAGCTATCCAAGATAACGTCTCTGTCGTGGAGGTGGTCGGCCAAACTGGCCACGGGGCAGTCACCCGGAAGGTGTCGTAGAATGGATGGGGGAGGCCACCCATAGACGGTCTCAAAGGGGGAGGTGTTGGCGGCATGATGGTACGCGGTGTTGTAGGAGTACTCGGCCCAGCATAGCCACTTTGCCCAGGAGCCGGGTCGCTCGCCAATGAAGCACCTCAAATACGTCTCGAGACAGCGGTTCAACACCTCTGACTGCCCGTCTGACTGGGGATGGTAAGCTGTACTCATCCGGAGGCGTGTGCCCTGGAGGCGAAACAAAGAAGTCCAGAAATTGCTAAGAAACAGCGGGTCCCGGTCACTCACAATCGAACGGGGGAACCCATGGAGACGCACAATCTCCGAGATGAAGCTGTCCGCCACGGTCGCGGCTGTATAAGGGTGTCAGAGTGGAACGAAGTGGGCGTACTTCGTCAGGCGGTCGACGACCACCAGAATACAGTCAAATCCGTTGGAGCGCGGAAGACGGGTGATGAAGTCCATGACGATGTCCTCCCAAATGCGCTCGGGGATCGGGAGAGGCTGGAGCAGGCCGCTAGGAAACATGGCCTCGTACTTCGCCTTCTGACAAGGCAGGCAGGCCGCCACATAGGCCTTCACCTGTCGTAGCATGTGCGGCCAGTAAAGGGAAGCAGCTATCCGCCTGTACGTACGGAAAGCCCCTGCGTGGCCCCCGGAAGGTGTGGCATGAAACTCCGCAAGCAGCTGTGGAATGCGGGAAGACGAGGCGGACAGGACGAGGCGGCCGCGATGAAAGAGTCGACCTCCAATGAGGGAGTATGGTGGGCGGGCTGTGGGATCAGCGAGCAAGGCAGTGCGAATGGCGAGCAAATGGGGGTCGGCCTCCGCCTCCTGTTGGAGAATGGTAGCATCCTCCCACACCGGCCGCGAGATGGCGGCTAACTCCGGGGCGTGGGGATGGCGGGAGAGAGCATCGGCCGCCCGATTGGTCTTGCCAGACCGAAACTCGATGGTGAAGTCGTATCCGAGAAGTTTGGCGACCCAAAGCTGCTGCGTGGGGGTGGCGATCTTTTGTTGCAGCAGGTAACGGAGGCTGTGGTGGTCGGTGCGGATCACGAATGGCCGACCAAGTAAATACGGTCGCCAGTGCTGGACCGCCAACACCAAGGCCATGAGCTCCGTCTCGTAGGCCGATCGACTGCGCACCGCCAGAGAAAATGCCCGGCTGAAATAGGCTACGGGCCGTCCGGCCTGCATCAAGACTGCACCCACACCGGAGCCGGATGCATCGCACTCCACGATGAATGTCTGTTGAAAGTCGGGCATGGCCAGAACTGGCCCCTGAATAAGGGCGGTCTGAAGCGCGACAAAAGCCGCCATGGCGGCCGGCGGCCAGGAGAACGGTCCATCCTCGGACGCCTTCAACAGCTGGGTGAGAGGGCGGGCCAACCCACCGTAATCTCGGATGAAGCGTCGGTAGTATCCTGTCAAGCCGAGGAAGGCTCGGACGTCACGGACCGAAGTCGGAGTGGGCCAGCGCGTCACTGCTTCGATCTTGTCCTGGTCCATAGCCACGCCGTGAGCGGAGATGGTGTGCCCCAAATAGCTCACAGTGGTCGCACCAAACGTGCACTTCTTCCGGTTGGCGGTGAGGTGGTGGCGCCGGAGAGTAGCACACGTGTCCCGCACGTGACAGAGGTGTTCCTACCAAGAGGGACTAAAGACAAGAATGTCATCAAAGAAAACAAGCACATGCTTACGGAGGACTGGGCGGAAGATATCGTTCATTGTCGCCTGAAAGGTGGCCGGGGCGTTGGTGAGCCCAAACGGCATCACCAGGAACTCAAAGTGGCCGTCATGCGTGCGGAAAGCTGTTTTCGGCACATCCTCCGGCCGTACCCGGATCTGGTGGTACCCGGCCCGAAGGTCGATTTTCGCAAAGAAAGCAGCTCCATGCAACTCATCCAACAGCTCCTGAATGACCGGAATGGGGTATTTGTCGGGAACCGTTACCTTGTTCAGCTCCCGGTAATCCACGCAAAACTGCCAACTGCCGTCCTTCTTACGCACCAAAAGGACCGGACTGGAAAAGGGGCTAGCGCTCGGCCGAATCAGGCCGCCCAAAAGCATCTCGCGCACGAGCTTCTCGATCTCGTCCTTCTGAGTATGGCCATAACGGTAGGGTCGTACGGAAACTGCTGCTGAGCCCGGCTGTAGAAGGATAGCGTGGTCGGTCGGCCGCGGCGGTGGAAGGCCGGGAGGGGTGGTGAAGAGCTCTGGAAAATCGGCAAGCACTGCGTGCATATCGGCCTGTAGCGGGGATACCGGCGAAGTGTGGGTGGACTGGAGTGTCCACAACCAGGCGGAGAAGTCGATGTCGGTGATGCGGGTCATCGCCCGGAAGGAGACCGGCGAGCGGAGGAGCGCTGAATCCCCCACTAAACGGCAAGGGTGGCCCTCATGCATGAAGGACATGGTCATGGAGGCCCAGTTAACTCGAATGTCGCCCAGCGTCTGCAGCCAAGCGACCCCCAAAATGGCGTCGAGACCGCCCAACTCGAACAGATAGAAGTCGGCCGTCACCTTGCAAGGCCCTAAGGACAAGGTGACGCCGGCGCACTGCCCCAGAGTTGGCCGGCGGCGGCCATCCCCCAAGCAGACGGAGAAGTCAGGGGAGGGATCGGAAGACAGGTCGAGGTCCCGCGCCAGGTGGGCCGACATGAAGTTGTGGCTGGCACCACTGTCAATCATCACCACCACGGATCGGCCCTGTAGTGTGCCGGCCAACTTCATTGTGCGGGGGCCCGTAAGGCCGCCCACCGAATAGAAGGGTAACTCCAAGAGATTGAGTGGAGCAGGCTCCGCGTCCGCAAGCGGAGAATCGGATGGGGGGGTCGGGCAGAGATGGATCCTCGGGCGTGTCGTCGCCATCACTATCCACGAAAATGGCATGAAATTCCTTCACCGCGCAAATGTGTTGGGGCGAGTAGGGTTGGCGGCAACGGAAGCATAAGCCGCGGCGGCGGAGTTCGTTGTAGTCGACGCGTGGCGGAGCATCCGTGCGGGGCGGCCGGCCGTGTCCCGGAGGGGCCCCCCTAGGGCCTGTGGTATGCGTCGGAAATGGTCGATAGGCGGGGGCGGGGGTCGGCCCCCGGCCCAAATCCGCCTCAACGGCCCTCGCAAGCTCGAGAGCCTCGGATACCGTGTGGGGGTGGTGCGTGCGGAGGCGAGAACGGATGTTTGGGCGGAGACCTTGCAGAAAGAAACCCAAATAATGGCCGGGTGGGAGGCCCGGCACCTGCGTGACGAGCGCGACGAAGTCGTCGATGTACGCATCCACGGTCGTCGACTGACGGGCAGAGCAGAGCCGCTCGATGGCGGAGCCGGTGTAGCGGGATCATAGCGAGTAATCATTTCTTGCTTGAACTCGTTCCACGGGATGAGAGGTTGGATCTGCCGGAGCCACCGTGCCCAATGGAGGGCCGAGCCCTCCAAGCCGACCATGGCGGTGCCGACCCGATCCGCCGGGAGAGTACTGTTGAGGTCGAAGTATTGTTCCGCGCGGGCAATCCACCCCATCAGATCTGTCCCGGAGAAGGAGGGAACGTCTTGCGCGAGCGGTTGTCGGACTGCGGCGGCCTGCGGCAGCGCTGGAGGTTGCGGGTATGGGGCTGGCGCAGGGAAGAGCGGCGCCAGCGGGGATGGGGGCAGCCCGAGCACCGAAGAGGTGTCCGGCGGGGACGCAGCCGTGAGCGGTGGCGGCGGCGTGCTTGGCGAGGGCAGAAGCTTGTCCAGGCGAAGGACCAGCGCGTCGAAGGAGGACTGGAGGGACGCGATTTGGCCGGTTTGGGTGGCCAACTGGTTGCTGTGCTGGGCGGGGATGTCGGCGACAGGAGCGACGTCCTCGGAGGGATCGTTCGGATGCAGGCGAGTATTCGGCGCCATTGCGGATGCAGGCGAGAGTTCGGCGGCTTGACCTAAGCGGGCGAACGGGCAGGTCGGACCAGTTGTTACCCACGAGGTAACGGACGGCCGATAACAGCGGCGATAGCGGCGAGGGGAGGCGGATAGCTGACGCCGGGCGGTAGCGGCAAGGGAGGCGGGCGACGATCTGAGCGATAGCGAGCGGGAACGAGAGAGAGGGGGTCGGGAAATAGAGAGAGAGGGTTAGAGAGAGAGGAATAGGGAGAAGACTAAGGGGAGCAGACCCCAAATTTGATAATTGATCCAAGGATAACCTAATACAATGTAGAGAGTCCTTATATAGAGTTCGGGATTAACCTAAGGCAACATATAAAATAAAGCAAATAAGATAGTGCATGGGGGCCGGTCGGCTATGCTGAACCGGGTTCCGCCCGCCCGGTTTCCTCCTCCGGTTCACGTCCCTCTTTTCCCGTGCGCGCCCTCCTCGAGTAAACTTGCCAAGCCGGTTCCTCTGCATGCGCATCGGTAACAGAACATCAATTTTATCAAAAAGAAATTCGGGTCAGCAGAGGTTGGTAAAGTACTATGAGTTTATCTATTTACATTAGTAAGTAAAATAGCCATTTGTGATCCCATGATATGTTTAACTTCATAAATGAGACAGGGAAGCTAGATGCTTATATCTATCTTTAAAAATGGGCTTGTTTGTTGATGGTTGACTGTGTTTTTCTGAAGCTGATGTTACAGGTTTTACATGGAATTGCAATTTCTTTATTACTAAGGCTCCGTTTGGCACGGTGGTTCGTGAGAACTTCATCCACTTTTATGTTCAAAATTAGTTTTCTTTTCTTGTTGGCGGTCGTAACCGTTGTCATGCCAAACATATATTATATGTTGGTGAAGTTTTTGTCCAAGCTCACCGGAGCAAAAACGCCGCGCCAAATGGAATCTAAGTCATCAATTCCCCTGATCTATCCTTCAAAATTTTTTTTACTTTTGCCGTTGTCTTTTATTTCCCTTGGAAAGCTAGGAAACATAATGTGCTCAAATTTATACATTCTCGAGCCTTTTGTTCTTGCTTTGGGCTCATCCTAAATTCCACCCTATGTCAACGTCTTATTATGCACCACCTTCTATCATCTTGAGAGGGTGAAAATTGAGCTCTGTTCATTGCTGATTTTGCATAATTATATGTAATGATAAAGCTGGTTTTGGTACAAGGCAGTGTTCCGTGAGAAAAATTTTCTGGAGGACTGTAGTTTTGGGGGGGTCATTTTATTCCCTGTGTCCACTATTCACAATTTGCATATAGCCGAATGCTTCCCATTTATAATTTTTTGAAATTTTCCTTTGAACACCCCTTTTTGGTATTAAATTGTCCTTATTAAGGTAATACAATGGTTTATTTGTTGAAGAGCAGAAATACCAGTACTTAGATTATAATTTCCTTTTGTAGAGTTAAAGTGTGAATTTTAAATTTTGTTTTCTAATTAGTTTGTGCCATGCGAGAATAACAATTTATTGTATTTCAAAATTCATCACCTAAACTTAAAGACATTATCTCTTTTGTTTGTTTTCTTTACACTTTAGTTATGCATTCATAACTCCACTATGTCCTTATCAATATTGAACACTATCTTTATTGTGTGTGTGTGTGTGTGTGTGTGAGTGAGTGAGTGTGAGAGAGCAGAGGTGAAGTAGGGACGCAAGGCCCGAGTTTGGAAAGTTTGCCTGGTGAAAAGCCTAATTAGGCTTGGGCCCGGGCTAGACCGATCCAAACCCGGGTTAGGCCTTGGGGCCTAAACATGCCCACATATAGGATAGCTGCCCGGCTTGGTGCTCGGCCAGGCCCAGTGCGGGGCATGGCTATACAATTATTAAATAATAGCTGGGCACGCTGCCCTACTATTATTTCATAGCTGGGCAGCTGGGCCCAACTATAAAATAGTTGGGCGCCTGCCCAACTATAAAATAGTTGTGCGGGATGCTCAACAAAGGGTCGTCTGGACAGGCCTGGGCCATGCCTGACCTAGCCTGGACAAACATGCTCAAGCAAGCCCCTTTTATTGGGGGGACCTGGGTTTGGCTTAGGCGTGGTAAAAGCCAGGCCCATGCCTGGGCCTGGTTACTAGAAAATCTGAGCATGACAGGCCTAGGCCTGGCCCGGGCCTATCAGGATTTTTGTGCACATCTGAGGTGAAATGGATGAGCGGTGTGTGAGTTTGCAACTTTGCATTTGTGTCTATGTACATGTATATGTGTGTGCGGCCATGCGTTGGTGTGCTTGTTTAGTTGTTTGTGTGTGCATGTGTGGATGAGACGCCGATAGATAGAACTCATAGTTAGTGTGGACACACGTATAGGGTGTGTGCTCGCGCGTATGTATATGTGCTTGTCTATGTGAGGGAAGTCAGAGGTTGCATGATACACACACACACACACACTAGTAGTCGTGCACAGACTTTACCCATGCCTGAACTGGCTCAGCAACACTTTCTTGAATCTTGCAAATATTTTTTTCTAAATGGGGTAAAATTGATATATGATTAATGCACCAAAGACTCATCTTCCCTTATAGCATGTGTGTGCATGCATGCAGCCATGCAGGCGAGCGACGTGCTCACACGTTGTCTGCTATGGGTGCAACCTGAGGACTTTCCAAAAGGTCACCCATCCCAGTACTACTCTCGCCCAAGCATGCTTAAATACAGAGTTCTGTTGGGATTCAATGCTCTAGTGTTGACATGGTCGCACTTGTTAGAATTCTCCTCCACATTATGCTTAAGCCACGAGCCCGAAGGCGCGATCTTCCGGCATGCGGGCTCCGTTGGCAATTGGATTGCACAATTTTCGTGATGTGAATGACGCCGATCAGCAACGGCCTGGTCTCCACCCTGCCAGCTTCTCCGCGGGTGGCGGTGATTCCAGCGTGTGAGTGCGAAGTTATGTTTGTTTTTGTGACCCAGGGCATCATGACACCCGTGCGGCCCCTCGGTAGCCGTCAGGCCCGCCGTGCCTCGGGATCCGCACCTGCACGCGGCTCCTCGGGCTCTGCGGTCGAAGAGAGCACATGACACACGTTCGCGGATGGTAAAAAGACGACATTTCTGCTTCGGAGCGGAGAGTGATGATCTTTATACCATCACTGAGAGTCTTGACGACTCTGATACCAGTTGGATGTTGGATTCGGGTGCATTACACCACATTTACTCTGATGCTTCGATGTTCAATTTTCTGGAGACGGTGATTGAGTCAGTCCATTTGGGTGATAACTCAGGTTGTGACGTCACAGACACATGGATGGTGGACATACGTGTGTATGATGGGGTGGTGTACAAAATTGAGAGGTTACATTTGGCGTCTAAGTTGCGCAAGAGTTTGATATCGTTGGACATATTGGACTCAGGTAGCTGCAGCTTTGCTGTAAGAGGATTCCTAACGGTGACACGCTGGTGTCGTGCGCATGATTGATGTGCAGTTTGGTAACCTGTACCGACTGTTGGGGACCACAGTGCGAGGTGGTATGTCATGATTTATTTTGATGACATGATGAATAGTCGAGGTGGTTCCACAAATCACCCTTCTGTGGCTCGGGTTTGGCGAGACAACTTTTTCCGATCCGGATGTGTCGACATCCCATACGCCTGTTGATTTCAGTGCGGGAACAAGGGTGGTCAGTGCATCGACGACCTCAAACCCATTGGAGGGAGTGCGATCTGCAATAGAAGATAGACTGTTGCGCAGGCTAGAAGAAGCCGCAAGTGTTCACATGACTGGTTGGCAACTGGAACCGGCGACAAGGGAGCATAGTCAAGCAGCACAGGACCGGGCGGCTGCAGCGAGCTCAACAAGCAGGAGATCAGCAAGCGGGAGCTCGGCAGATGGAGCACGACAGATGGAGCTCGGCAGATGGAGCTCGGGAAAGCGGAGCACGGAACACAATGGCAGGAGGAGCTCGACAAACAACGACAAAGAGGAGCTCGACACAGTGGCAACGATGAACAAAACACAATATGTGAGCACGAAAGGCCGCAGGAGGCGGAGATGCAACTGGCGCGGAGTGCACGCACATGGAAGCTTGCACAAGGGAGCCCGCAATCGTCGAACACGGCCAATTGCGGTCTACGCCTGGGGTTGTTACCGAATATTGCAAAGCACACGACCGCAAGCGGAAGGCAAAGAAACGGACAACGCATGGAAAAAACTGGCGGAAAGAAACGCGGATCTGACCGTACGAGGAGATGCCAGAGCAGGGCTCAATCTCAAAAATAAAACACGATTCGCAGGAACGCGTGGCTCTGATATCATGTGCAAATAGAGAATAAAAAAGGTCAATATTATATTATTCTCATAATAATGTCACTTAAATACACTGTACAATAGGTCTCCTTTTATATAGAGAGGGAGAGAGTTAAATACAACTCAAGATGTGAGACTAAAGGGGGAGCTTCAAAGGAGAGAGGCCTTATGAGCCTAAATACATGGGCTTTATTTATTTAAAACTTTTAACACTTTCTATAGACAACACCAAATTGTGGCATGTTGAAAGAAGATTAAATCAGTAAAGAGCATATTAATTTTAATTGTCTTTAGAGGTTGATAACGAATGCATAAACAGTCAATAATATGCAAGGTTATTTGACTGAATTTTTGTGGAAATCTCGAGAGTAGAAAAAATCATGCGGTTTAGCCTTTTGTTTAATAACTTCCCCTATGCAGAACTACATGGCATTGCCATTTGTCAAAAATGGATGAGTCTTGATTAAACTATAATTAAGAAAAACAACGATTGAGGTGTGGCGTGGCCCACAATATGCAATGATCATCGAGGATCTACGACGTGACCCAAACTTCTGCCCTCCATTCCATCTGGTGGGAGAGCTTCTACATTAGCACAACCGCTTGTTTGTCGTTGATTCCTCCCTGTGGATCCTCAGACTGCTTCATGAGTTCTAGGCCATCACCATAGGCGGTCGCTAGGGCACAAACCATATTTACCACCGCCTGACGATGACTCTCTACTGGGGTGGAATGATGAGGGTCGTCTAGCAATTTGTTGTCGGATGCCTGATCTGTCAGAAGATAAAGTAGCAGATTCTAGCACCAACGGGTCTCCTGCAGCCACTACCCATCTCGAATCTTGTATGGGGGGGGGGGGGGGGGGGGGACATTGCCATGAATTTTATTATCCGATTTTCGCGCTTGCATGTCTTTGACTGTCTCTTTGTAGTCGTCGACCACCTGTCGAAGTATGGGCATTTAATTCCAATCAAACTTATGTACATTGCTAGCTCCATCACACATGTCTTCATATGGGAGATTGTCTTGATTGCTTGGACTCGCACACTCGATTGTTAGCGATTGCGACCCAGTGTGTTAGGGTTTCAAAAATTTAGAGAGAGGAGGGAAAACGAGAGAGAGAGAGAGAGAGAGGAATTCAGGAGGGGTAGAGAGAGTACCACTTCACCATAATAATCAAGCATTCCAAAATACACAAGTCTCCCGACTTATATACGTGTCGGGCAAATACGGACATAACAAGGGCAATTAAGGAAATAACAAAAGTAATGCAGAAAAGAAACGCCTCCTTGGTACGGCGTCGGCTACGTCGGAACGGCACGCCCGCCGCGCTCCCGACGTTGGTAAACTCGCCACACCGGAGGTTGCCCCTCACCCTTGTCTCCCTCGTCGATCGCTGTAACAATTCCGTCGTCTGGATAATTTGTCTTGTCCTCAAAGCAAAAGTCCGGGAACTGGTGATGCAAGTCGGTGCGATCTACCCACGTCGCCTCCGAGGGTGGATGTCCCTGCCATAACACCAAGACCTGCTCCGCTGGCTGTGATGCACGTTGTATCGTGCGCGTCTCCGCGATGTGCTGTGGCTGGAATGCCGGAGGAGGGCCTCCAGGGTCCGGCGGTGGAAGCATCTCCTCGACAGGATGATCGCCAATCACCCGCTTGAGCTGTGATACATGGAACACGGGATGAATGCGGCTCTCCGGGGGTAGGTGGAGGCGGTACGCCTGAGTGCCCACCCGAGCGACGATCTCAAAAGGCCCGTAGAATTTGGCCACTAACTTGGAGTGAACTTACGGGGCCACCTTCACCTGGCGGTGTGGACGGAGTTTGGTGAAAACAGAGTCCCCCTCCCTGAACCGGACGTCGCGACGATGGCGGTTGGCCGCGGCCACCATCCGATCTTGTGCCCGCTGGAGGTGCTGGCACAGCTGCCGAAGCATGGTATCACGGTCTCAGAGTAAGCTGTCCACCGCGGCGACCGCACACTCGTCGGAGATGGTGCGGCTCAGAACTGGAGGAGGTCGACCGTAGACTGCCTCGAAGGGTGTAGTGCCGGTGCTGGAGTGGAATGAGGTGTTGAAGGAATATTCGGCCCAGGATAACCACTCGGCCCAAACCCGCGGGTGGTCGCACACGAAACAACGCAGATACGTCGCAAGGCAGCGGTTCATGACCTCAGACTGGTCATCCGTCTGCGGGTGGTATGCTGTGCTCATGAGGAGTTGTGTCTTGCATCCGGAAGAGCGCCTGCCAGAAGGCACTGAGAAAAAGCGGGTCGCGGTCGCTGACATTGGAGCGAGGGAACCCATGTAAGCGGACTACTCCGTCGACGAAGGCGGCGGACACCCCGGGGGCCGTGAATGGGTGCGGGAGCGGGATGAAGTGAGTATACTTGGACAGACGGTCCACCACCACCAGGATGCAGTCCCAGGTCTTGGAGCGGGGTAGACGAGTAATAAAGTCCATTGAAATATTTTCCCATACCTGCGTCGGAATGGGGAGGGGCTGGAGAAGCCCCCCCCCCCCCCGGAAAAGTCGCCTTGTATTTGGCCCGCTGACATGGTAGCCAGGCGGCGACGAAGGCCTTGACCTTCTGGAACATTCCGGGCCAATACAAGGAGGCGGCGAGGCGGCGGTATGTCCTGAAAGCACCCGCGTGACCGCCTTCCGGAGTAGCATGTAACTCGATGAGCAGACGTGGTATCAGTTGTGAAGAGGCGGGCAGTACGAGACGGTCCTGGTAGTAGAGGCGGTCTCCCACGAGGTGGTACGGTGGGCGGGCCGTGGGGTCTGCCCGGAGAGCTCCCACGATCGTCTGGCACGCGGGGTCGGCGGCCACTTCCTGCTGAAGAATGGTGGCGTCCCCCCAATAGGGCCGTCAGGCGTGCCGTCGGCGGGTGGCAAGAGAGCGCATCAGCCGCTCGGTTGGACGCCCCGACTCGAAACTCAATGTCGAAGCCGCACCCGAGGAGTTTGGCTATCCAGATTTGCTGTGTCGGGGTGGCGATCTTCTGGTGGAGGATATATCGCAGGCTATGGTGGTTCGTCCGGACGGTGAAGTGGCGGCCCAGCAGGTACGACCCCCAATGCTGAATGGCGAGGACCAGGGCCATCAACTCGGACTCATAGGCGGAGCGGGGTCGAACGGTGGTCGCGAATGTCCGACTGAAATAGGCGATGAGATGACCGACTTGCATCAACACGGCACCAACTCCTGAGCCGGAAGCGTTGCACTCCACCACGAATGGCTGCGAGAAATCTGGCATGGCCAGGACCGGGGCGGTGCTCAAGGCCCGCTGAAGGGCCCGAAAACCTTCCACCGCGGAAGGTGTCCACTGGAAGGTGCCTGTCTCGGATTTCTTCAGCAAACTGGAGAGTGGCTTGGCGATGTTTCCGTAGTCCCGGATGAAACGACGATAGTATCCTGTGAGGCCCAAGAACCCTCTAATGTCGCGGAGGGAGCGAGGTTTGGGCTACTGAAACACGACCTGCACCTTTTCCTGGTCCATTGCCACACCATTGGCGGAGATAGTGTGGCCCAAGTGGCTAACCTCCGTTTGACCGAAGACACACTTCTTGGGATTCACACAGGAGTTCTCTTAGAGTGTGGTGAGGGTGGCTCGAATGTGGTCCAAATGATCCTGCCATGATGAGCTGTAAACGAGAATATCATCGAAGAACACCAAGATATACCTGAGCAAGACCGGTCGAAACAGGTCGGTCATGGTAGCCTGAAAGGTGGCGGGGGCGTTAGTCAGTCCAAATGGCATGACTAGGAACTCATAATGGCTATCATGTGTGCGGAATGCTGTATTGGGAATGTCTTCCTCCCGCACCCGTATCTGGTGGTAACCGGCCCGCAGATCCAGCTTCGAGAGGAACACCGCTCCCCGCAGCTCATCCAAGAGCTACTGAATGACTGGAATTGGATACTTATCTGGTACGGTAGCCTTGTTGAGTTACCGATAGTCGACACAGAAGCGCCAACTGCTGTCATTTTTGCGAACCAGGAGGACGGGACGCGAGAAGGGGCTGGCGCTGGGACGGATGATGCCTGCTGAGAACATGTCTCTGACCAAAGTCTCTATCTCGCCCTTTTGGGCATATCCGTAACGGTATGGCCAAACTGAAATGGCAGACACCCCCTCGCGCAGTGGAATGTGGTGATCCGTAGGTCGAGCCCGGGGAAAACGAGTCCCGTCGGCGAAGAGGTCTGGAAAGCTGTCCAAAATGGCCTGAAGGGCCGGGGCGGGGGAGGGGACCGTCTTGGGCCGTCCCGCCACGTGCCATAAGGTGGCCGCCCACTCAACATCGGTGGATTTCTGAAGGGAGCGAAGAGAGACGAGTCGGCGGAGTAAGGAGGCCTCGCCCTCCAGTAAACACGGTGTCCCCCCGCAGAGAAAGCACATCGTCATGCTGTCCCAATTGATGCTGACGTCCCCGAGAGTCCGAAGCCAAGCTACGTCGAGAATAAGATCCACCCTGCCCAGAGGGAAGGCGTAGAAGTTAGCCCGAAAGGGGCTTTGGCCGAGCGTAAGAGTGAGCGTCGCGCATAAGCCTCCGGTCGCGCGTCGGCGACCGTCCCCCAAGCACACCGTGAAGCAGTCGACGGTCCGCATTGGAAGAGATAAGCGATCCACCAGGCACTAGGAAATAAAATTATGTTGGCGCCACTATCAATCATCACCACGACGGATGTCCCGTGAAGCGATCCCCGAAGCATCATCGTCTGAGGGCCCGAAAACTTGCCGACGACAAAGAGCGGATGGTCCATGCGGTGGAATGTGGTTGCCGGGGAATCCTCAGTGGTGGGCTCGAGCTCCAGAGCCTCAAAGTCTGCAAGAGTCACCTCGGGTTCCTCCTCGCCGATGAGGACCCGAAGGGTTTTCAGTGGGCAATCATGCGTGGGGGTATAGGGTTGCTTGCAGCGGAAGCACATGCCCTTAGCACGTAAATCGTTGTATTCCTGGTTGGAAAGCCAGGGGTGGGTCGGAGGCCGAGGGGGCCGAGGCGGAGGTGCAGCCCGTCCGGGTCCCGGAGGGAGTTCGGGCTGTGGCGGACGATAGGGAGGAAGAGGCCGGGGTGCCTGTCGCGGCGCCGGTGCCGGAGGTGGTCGGCCTGTGTCCGGGGGGCGGGTCTGAAACTCCGCTTCAACCAAGCAGGCGAGATCCGTGGCCTCCGTCATAGGTGCTATCAGAAACTAGGAATCCTCTCCCCTCTACCCTACTTCACGACGATATTAGGTGCTATCAGAAACTAGGAATCTTGCAAGGCTAACAAGGGTTTTAAATTGCTGTTCTACCATATTAAGATAATTGTATTTGTTTTAAGGCCTCACCTTGAGAATCATGAAGTCGAAATTCAAATGGAATAATCAAATTCAGTTGGTATGTTAAAAGAACTTGCCACGAAACTTACAAGATTGTGGATGTAATGGAGACCAAAACCTAAAATTTTAATATTATCATTAGGTTGTGGATGTTGTGTGAATCCGATTGTTGACCATCAAAAATCGATTGACAGCAACATATAAAAATCGATCGAAATGAGAATGTTATGATGGAATGATAGTTTTCTTTTGGGGCCGATAGACGCCTTTTTGCGCTCTCTTCGTGTTAGATATATTCTTTGAATCAATAGCGTGTTTAAAATAAATAAAATCCAGTCATATTTTCTTAAAGATAATCTCCGATTTCGTGTTTTTCAGTGGATGGCATCTCTATTCTTTTGGTGGAAGAAACCGTCGAGGATAAAGTGAGTATGAACATTTCGATCGAGTTTTTTTTTCTTAATCTTACCGGGCGCATGTCCCCGTTAATGATATTGTAGTGCCATCTTGCTGTCCAGATATCCATTTGGTTCCCCTAATCCGAAAACCGGTTTATTTGTTCTTCTTGACAAAACCCCGCGAAAGAGGCTGAAGAGATGTGTCACCAGAGCGCCCAGGTGATGCCAATCATAACCGCTTCTCCGGATCATTAGCATATAACCACATACTAATCTCTTTATATATATATAAACCAGAGCCGGCTTGTTGTAATAGACTATATATATGTTGTATATTTTCTCCTCCTCTGTTTTGTTTTTCTTGGTTGGAAATTTGTATTTGGAATACTATCAGGATTAATTTCTTACCCTGGAGATGTCAAATGTAACTGTCTCTGCTTCTAATGAGCCTGCACTAGTTCAATTAGAGTTCTCAGGCGGGGCAGCCTTTGGCGATATTTTTTTCGCTCGGGCTCTCGTCAACGGTGAAGCCGACCTTTTTGGTGTAAATTGAATGAATTATTCTGAGGAACAGGTTCGGAAAAGATACGAAATCTCGTTAACATTATCATGTAGTGAAATGAATGACTGGTTGTTGAGATTGCTATGTAAGCATGAAAGGGTTATTGTTGTTTGTAAAAAAGTTGTGAGATTTATATGATTGATTGACATAAATATTATTGTATGTTCTATAGTTGGTGAATCTTGATTAAACTAATTAGTTAAATATTTGCAAGTAAACAGAAGTAATTTTTTCAGAAGAAATCATCTAACCTACTTATCTTAACAAAGTTGTTTTCTCTGATTGGGAATGTCTTAAAGATAGTGTGTTGACAAGGCATTGCTTTGGCGGTTATTGGGCGGATGACCTCCAAGGTTGTCAGGATCGAGATCCTAGGTGGGATTGTTTCGGGGGTTGAATCGGATCGGATTGTAGGATCGGATCGAGGATCGTAAGATCCTACTACATTCATAAAGCAAGACTTAAAAATAAAATTGATTTGGTATCATCCAAATACTTGATGACCGCAATCCTACATGGGCGAGCGATACTTTCGATCCCGATTAAGATCCGGATCGAAATGTGTAATCCGGATCGTAGGATCGTGCGATCCTACGATCCGGATCGCGATCCTGACAAGCTCGATGACCGCAATCGGGTTTGTTCGGAGCAGATCCTGCATTCGTGGAGGGCGTTCTAGTCCAAAATGTTGGGAAAATGACTGTTTTTGCTATGCTCGACATTCCTTGCCTCGGCATGTTCTCAAAAGATCCGCATTCGTATTTTCAAGATTTGACATTGTTTTTGAAAGCTGCGCCAAACAGAACCCGAGCAATTGTTGCTAGATGCTGAAAAGTAGGTTTTGTAGAATGAAGATTTTATTGTTCACTAATTTTGACCGAAAATCATTGAAATGAACTTTAAAATCAGTAGGATATGTAGATAGAGGAATCCAATATTTAGGGTTTCCTAACACTACGCTTTGCTTGTTTTGTTTCCATATCAAAATTTAGACATTTGGCTCAAATTATGTTTTCTAACTTAAAGAAACTATTTATATTTATTTTGTCAATACAGAGAATAAATTCATGTTAGCATCCTATTATAAATATAAATACAATGCTGGCAGCATGCATCTTCAGACCATCTGTAAGAAATTACAATATCTGCCCAGCATTGAAGAAAGTGCTTGAGAAATCGATCAAAAAACACGAAACTTTGATCGCACGGAACATTGTCGAAAAAATTGAGATATATCCTCTTTAGGGTCTGTTTGGGTGAGTGGTGGCAATTGGAGATAGAGCGGTTTGAGATGAGGATAAAACAATGTTCTTGAATGGAGCTTCCACCTTGCAGTTGGAATCAAATGAGCAAAAAATAGCGTGTAGGATTGCTAATAACATCGCCCAAAAAATATTGCATTGGAAATTCCAAACATAGATAACATGCCGCCGCTCAATTTACTATCACAGTTTCACACGATCATCGCTCAAACGCTAAAAAAATCCCAAATAAAGCCTTGAAAGCTCTTTCATTTTTTTAAAGAGCATTAGAAACTTTATAAAAACTCCTTCCATACTTCTTTGGAAGCACATGAGCTACACTCTTTGGGATACAACAAACTGATCATCAATTCATCTGAAATCTCATTAACTTGGTTCATATCATACAACTTCACCTCATAATTCATCAGCACAGGCCTTCACTTCCACTGCACCATCAGTACCCATCCCTCCATCATCCACACAAGCCGCCAACAAATCGCACAACTCCCCGTCCGGTTTCAAGCCCACTCCCCTCATTCTCTCCGCCCACTTCGCCGCCTCCACCGCATTCCTCGACAGGCAGTATCCACGAAGAACGATATTATAACCACGAGAATCGAATTCCGGTCCATTCACATCAATCTTGGCCAACAATTTCTCAACCAAGTCCATTCTACCACTCAAGCACAATCCGTCCATCAATCCGTTATGGATGTCGGCCTCCGACAAACATCCCTTCCTCAAGGTTAGATCTTTCACCTCAAATGCTTCGTTGACTCGACCGCCCGCGCACAATCTTCGCACCAGATTATCGTACGAATCTCGTTTCGGATGATGCCCTCTTCGAACCATTTTAATGAAGATCTTAAATGCTTTCAACCACCAGCCATAATCACAAAGAGAATCGACGAGTTGAGAGTAAACAAATTTTCTATCAATCCAACCCACCCTCCTCATGTGGTTGAAAAGTTGATTTCCATATTCAGGTTTCCCTTCTCTGCACAGCTCCTTGATGAGCAAATTCACAGTATAACTATCTGGCTTCACATTATCATCAAGCATGATCTTGAAAACCTCACACAGAATCCTCACTTCTCCCTTCTCACAACAGCCTTTGATCAGTACATTGAAGCTCTCTAAATTAGGCTTGTGATTCTCGGCCTTCACCTTCGTAAAAAGCTCTAAAGCTCCAAGGAGATCTCCCTTCACGCACAGGTTCTTCATCGCAAGATTAACGATTTCGAAGCGTGGGGCGCCGATCTTCCCATCGAGTATTCGGGCGAAGAACTCCCAGCCCAAATCCTCCCGTTTAGAGCGAAAAAGCTCGGAAAGCAGGGCTCTGCACGAAATCACCGAAGGATTGAATCCACGGGCAACCATCTTATCGAGCAATGGCAGTGCGGCGTCGGATCGTCGAACGGCGGCCAGCTGACGCAGCACGAGATCGTAGTCGGCTCGAATCACATGCAACCCGAGATCAATTTTCGTATGAAGCAAAGAGTCGGCGGTAGATGCATTCAAGGGGTTGCGATCCTTCGATAAAACCTTTATGATCGCGGAGTAACACAGACTGTCATGGCTGAAACCTTCATGAACATCCAGCCATTGGAAGAACTTGAGGGCTGCCTCGGGTTTTTTTATGCGCTTGATGACTTGAACGGCGACCGACGGTGTGATCTCAGACGAAGAAGCAAGGCAGAGTTCCTTGAGCAAGGAATCCCATCTGTCTGTTTTCTGAACAATGTAAGCTATGCTCCTCACCACAACATTCGTGGGCAAGATCTCTTCTTTCCGGTTTAAATGCAGTGTGGAATGGAAACTAGATCTCTGGAGAAGATCAAAGCTGCTAATACTAGTTCCAGTGTTCTGAAATCTTGCTATAATCTTTCCATGTTCGAGCCCTTTAAACACGCTGATCCTCATTTGAATGAGGAAAACATTCTCTTGCTTTCAAAATATGGAGAATCGGAGGTCTGTAACACTAAAAATCGGCACTTGCAGTGAAGGAAAGGCTACAGTTCCTCATGCCGGAGCCGGAGGGAAGTACAAATGAATAAGGATGCTGAAATTCTTACATTATTCCCTAAAATTTCAGCTCAAATCAATGCGGGATGTGAAAAATAGAAGAGTGGGATTCCGTGGGATAATGACGAACCCTAGGGTTTCAGATCATGGAAAGAGATGCACCAAGAAAAAAACAGATAGCAAAATCATCGATTCAGTTTTTCTGACCGATTGAGTACTGCGAATGCAATCTTACCTCCTCCTGGCTTAGGAAGATCAGAATCCGATCGACATCTATTGGCGGAAGCGAAAAAGATTAAAATTGTAAACCCTAGACTAAAATTCCTGTAGTAGTTGTGAGCTTCGGGGGGTGTATTCTTGTGGAAGATAGATTGATTTTGGGTGCTGTTATAAGCAGACCCTTTTTGATTACTAGCAAATCAATTTCTATGAGTTATTACGCGTCTTCTGAAAATACGTTTTGTACATGCATTTTTAGGAAAAACGTTCAACACGAAAATTGTAGATCTCGACGAGATCTACAGCTTTCGTGTTGAACACTTTTCCTAAAAATGCATGTACAAGACGTATTTTCTTGTTATTTTCAAAAATTCACTATAGTTACGATCAGGGCGATTTTAGGGCCTTGTGCGTGCATTTTTAGGAAAAGTGTTCAACACAAAAGTTGTATATCTCGACGAGATCTACAATTTTTGTGTTGAACACTTTTCCTAAAAATGCATGTACAAAGTGTATTTTCAAAAGACGCGTAATAACTCATAGAAATTGGTTTGCTAGCAACCAAAAAAGGTTTGCTTATAACAGCACCCTTGATTTTAATTGCATGAAAAAACAATTAAATAATATTTTATGGGAGCTGATATTTGTATATCACAAATGATTATTTGTAATTTATTGATATTTGTAGAATCTGTAATTATATTCGTAACCAAACATATTATTCGTAGACCAATATATTAAATTTTGTAAACAAACAAACATATTATTCGTAGACCAATATATTAAATTTTGTAAACAAACATAGAATGAGCTCTGCGGAACATTCACATTACACTAAGGCTTCGTTTGGTTGGGCGTTTCGCCTCCTCCGTTTGGAGCAAACGCCACCGGACGGCGGGTAAACAAACGGGCGCCGGCGGCGTTTGCACCCGCCGGATAGAGGAAAAGGAGTCTAAATGGAGCGTTTCCAACCCCGTCTCCCCCCCTCCGGTTCCAATGCTCCGTTTGGACCCGCCGGTTGCATCCGCCACCGCCGAATTAAATGAAGCCTAAATGTGAGATTTCCTCTTAGCATTAGATAATATATATAGCACATAAATAAGTAAGTAAATAAAGGGCGGAATATCAACAATCACAAACTAATAACACGATAAAACTAATGGCACTCGATGGCCTTCTGAAAGAGCTTGGCTTGCGTCGCCACCGTCTTCTCCGACCGCATGGCACCGTAGAACCCCTCCCTCACCTATTGCGTGCTGAAGTAAAACCTCCATCCAAGGCTTTCTCTCTATTAGGGGTGAACTCGGATCGGTTCGGTTCCACCCAAAACCAAGAACCGAACCATATATGGAACCGGAACCGACCCATGTTCCTAAAGTATAGAACCAGATACGAACCGTTTGCTTCGGTTCGGTTCCGATTTGATTCTCGGTTCTACCTGTCTCAAAATAATTAAAAAAAATGGCTCTTCTAACTTATGATTCTTTGTAATACATTATCAATTTCTCAAAATAATTGAATAAAGACTCTTTATAATATTGAAGTCATAGAACTACACAAGTACAACAACTATTTTCTTTAGCAATATGACTATATTCTCAATTATTTTCGTGTATTAAGCAGTATGACTATAATCGTTGTCTCAAAATATTTTCTTTAGCATTGATAGTCGGTTCTCGAGTCGGTTCTGGGTACCCGACCCTTGGAACCAAGAACCGAACCGAATTGTCGGTTCTGGTATTATGAGAACCGGACCCGAACCAAACCTATTTGGAACCGACCAAAACCATTCGGTTCGGTTCTGGTCCGGTTCTCGATTCTTCGGTTATTTTTGCACACCCCTACTCTCTATCTCTGTTACAGAACGGGAAAAGTCAGGTTCTTTATTCAAGGTATTCCTTCTCTTCGCAGAGGAAAATTTTTTGGTGCGCCTAACGCACGGTGCTCATCGTGCGCTAATAAATACTCAAGTGGACCCACCTCTTTCGCATTTCAAAATTCGACCCCCCCCCCCTCCCCTCTTACGCTCGAGAAAGGTGACGACCTCTCCTCCCAAATATGCAAAATTTTTGGCTTCGTGTCCCATTTAAACATCCGTTTCTGGGAGAATTGTCGTGCTGACAGGTGGCAAAATCAGAGGGGAAATACAAAAATGACCGCGCAACATCAGATTTGATTTCCGCGGAGATCAATTGATCTCCACAGATGTTGAAGCCTGGAAAATCTCAGCTCCAAAATTCGGATCAATGCAGCCCGAGGTTACTGATCCTGCGGTCCAACTCCACGGCTCTGATAGCTAAAATAGGAGAGAGAAAATGACTATAAGCACACCCCAGGTGCTCCAGCAGGGAGGTCCCACCACATACCCGAAAGTTTGGGAGAAACTTTCCCTCCGCAACCAAAAGCTGGGCGAGGTACTAGACGGGCATGGACTTGGCGAGTATCCAGCTTGGGGGGACCTCGACCACTTCCCAAAAGTGCCATTTCTAGTACCCCTGGGGGGGCTATTTATAGAGAAATCCGGGGGGGGTCCAGGCGAGGATACTGCCTCTGCTCGCGAGTTACAAGGGCTACTCGCCCTTACTCGCGAGATACTCGCCCAAGCTCGCCTCTTGCTCGCCAAGGTCGCCCCTTGCTCGCCCATGCTCGCCCATGCTCGCCTCTTGCTCGCCAAGGTCGCCCCTTGCTCGCCCATGCTCGCCTCTTGCTCGCCAAGGTCGCCCCTTGCTCCTGCTGGCTTAGTTGTCTTGTGTCTTGGACTGTCGGCTTCTGTGCTGACCTTTTGACCTTGACTTCTGCCTACGTGGCTTTGAATGGGCCCACCCTCGGAGAATGAGGGTTGTACAACAGAGATCAATTGATCTCCACATAGATCAATTGATCTCAGAGACTAAGGCTTCATTTGGTTGAGCGGTTGCGGTTGTAAAAGGAGCTGTTGTAAATGCAGGTTTGTAAATGAAGTTGTTGGAAACTTGTTGCTGGAAATGGAGTTCTGTTTGATTATTCTGTGTTTGCAGAGTTGTTCAAAACAGAGAATCGTTTGGCAAAACTGTGGTGGCATTTCGTAAATTTTTTTTATTATAAATTTTTTTATTAGATACTTTTTTAAATTATTTTTGAAGACTATATGTAGATTTATTTTGGAAATAATTATTTGAAAAGAAATACTTGTAAACCTCAAACATACAGGAACTATGCAAACACATACAGGAACTCATAAACACATATAGGAACTCAAAAAACGTTCAAGCTCGGTGTAGTTGATCTGCAAGGGAGTCACGCAATGCCACCATCTCATCCACCCATACTCGAATCCCTCTAACATGGTCTCCACTTGAGCTTTCATTACTCTGTCTTGTTCTTCTCTGAAGGCCCGCCGGGTAAATGAAATGCTCGTCTTCATCAAAAGCACGAAAATGATTGTCTGAGTGGGATAGGTGTCTGCGAATATAATTATGCAAAGTCATTGTTACAAGATCTCCTGTAGCCACGACCTGGCTGAACATCATAAATAGCTTTTTTTCTAAATCAGGGGATATGTCAGCGAACTGAATCTTTTTTGCCGTCGGAACAACCTGGGATAGACAAAATAAATATGTTATAACATGCTGATAAAAATATTTGCATGGATATTAAAAAAAAAATACATACTAGGAGGCGTTCTTTCCACCAATCTTCTGAAGCGACAATAGTTTTGCGAATTGGATCCCAGCCCAAACCCGTCCCACGACCTTTTAGCTCCCTCCATAACTTCCAATCTTTCTTTAGTTGATCCCACTTGTTCTTCATCTGATTTCGATCATACATCTTTCCCGTGCGAGCAAAGAAATTTGTTGTTATGTTTGCCCACCCATCCCTGTTAAAGTGTGTGGTTGGGCGATTACCCAACTCTATTTCCTTCAAGCACAAGTCACAGAAAATCATAACATCGTTGGCCTCCCAATTTGCGCTAACACCACCTTCTTTATGTTTACCCATAATGACTGATTGTATGTATGGAAAAATAAACAATCACATAAGAAATCACACAACACACACACAACACACTAAACACATAAACAATCACATACACTTAACACACACACAATCACATAAACAATCGCATACACACACGCACACACACAAAAATACTTAACACACACACACACACAATCACATAAGCACTACACTACACATTCACACACAATCATTCACACATACATATATATACACATAAGTCCACACAAAATAAATCAACACATTCACACAACATACTTAACACACAAAACACACATTCACAACACACACATACACAACACACACACACACACACACACACTTAACACACACAAAAATACTTAACAAACACACACACAACACACACACTTAACACACAAAACACACATTCACAACACACACATACACAACACACACACACACACACACACACACACACACACACACACACTTAACACACACACACACAACACACACACACACTTTAACATAACCAGTAATGTGCATTGCAGGAAATTTGACAAAAAAAATCAACAAATCAATCTGCACAACCAGTAATATGCATTACTTGCGAATGAAAACATTCAGTAAACTGATAAGAAATTGCACAGAAATTACACATATATGCATTGCAGGAAATTTGCGAAGAAGAAATTACTACCTGCGAAGAGGATGAGGCGTAGACGAGCCCGGGCGCAGTCGGAGAAGATGCGGCGTAGAAGAAGAAACTGATGGCAGTCGAGAGGATTAGAAGATGAGAAGCCCTGCGATCGGAGAAGATGAGAAGCCCTGTGATCGGAGATGATGAGAAGCCCTGCGATCGGAGAAGATGAGAAGCCCTGCGATGATGCCAGCAGTCGGAACGCCGAATCACCCTGCGGAGTGGTGTCGGAGAAGACGGCGGAGAAGATGAGGCGGCTGGATCTCCTCGCGGCGACGAGAGAGACGGCGGAGGTAGCGTACCTGGTGCCCTAGGCTGGATTCCTCCTCCAAACGCGCATAACCGGAGGTAGCGATAAAATGCCGAGCGGTTCAGGAGGAGAGCAGAAAAACAAATCGAAAACGTCTGAGCGGTGCGTTTTAACAAAACGAAATGCCTAAAAACGCTAAAAAAAATAAGCCCTTAGGCTTCATTTTGGAGAGCGGCTGCGGTTGTAAAAGGAGCTGTTGTAAATGCAGGTTTGTAAATGGAGCTGTTGGAAACTGGTTGCTGGAAATGGAGATCTGTTTGGGTAGTCTGTGAATGTAGAGCTGTACAGAACGGAGAACCATTTGGCAAAAAAGCGGTGACGTTTATTAAACATTTTTTATTATAAAATATTTTCTATTATATATCTTTCTCGTGCAAGCAAAGAAATTTGTTGTTATGTTTGCCCACCCATCCCTGCTAAAGTGTGTGGTTGGGCGATTACCCAACTCTATTTCCTTCAAGCACAAGTCACAGAAAATCATAACATCGTTGGCCTCCCAATTTACGCTAACACCATCTTCTTTATGTTTACCCATAATGACTGACTGTATGTATGGAAAAATAAACAATCACATAAAAATCACACAACACACACACAACACACTAAACACATAAACAATCACATACACTTAACACACACACAATCACATAAACAATCACATACACACACGCACACACACAAAAATACTTAACACACACACACACACACAATCACATAAGCACTACACTACACATTCACACACAATCATTCACACATACATATATATACACATAAGTTCACACAAAATAAATCAACACATTCACACAACATACTTAACACACAAAACACACAAAACACACATTCACAACACACACATACACAACACACACACACACACACACACACACACACACACACAAACACATAACACACAAAAATACTAAACACACACACACACACACACACACACTTAACACACACAAAAATACTTAACACACACACACAACATACACACACACACACACACACTTTAACATAACCAGTAATGTGCATTGCAGGAAATTTGACAAAAAAATCAACAAATCAATCTGCACAACCAGTAATATGCATTACTTGCGAATGAAAACATTCAGTAAACTGATAAGAAATTGCACAGAAACTACACATGCATTGCAGGAAATTTGCGAAGAAGAAATTACTACCTGCGAAGAGGATGAGGCGTAGACGAGCCCGGGCGCAGTCGGAGAAGATGCGGCGTAGAAGAAGAAACTGATGGCAGTCGAGAGGATTAGAAGATGAGAAGCCTTGCGATCGGAGAAGATGAGAAGCCTTGCAATCGGAGAAGATGAGAAGCCCTGCGATCGGAGAAGATGAGAAGCCCTGTGATGATGCCAGCAGTCGGAACGCCGAATCACCCTGCGGAGTGGTGTCGGAGAAGACGGCGAAGAAGATGAGGCGGTTGGATCTCCTCGCGGCGACGAGAGAGACGGCGGAGGTAGCGTACCTGGTGCCCTAGGCTGGATTCCTCCTCCAAACGCGCATAACCGGAGGTAGCGATAAAATGCCGAGCGGTTCAGGAGGAGAGCGGAAAAACAAATGTAAAATGTCTAAGCGGTGCGTTTTAACAAAACGAAACGCCTAAAAACGCTAAAACAAATAAGCCCTTAAGCTTCATTTTGGAGAGCGGCTGCGGTTGTAAAAGGAGCTGTTGTAAATGCAGGTTTGTAAATGGAGCTGTTGGAAACTGGTTGCTGGAAATGGAGATCTGTTTGGGTAGTCTGTGTATGCAGAGCTGTACAGAACGGAGAATCATTTGGCAAAAAAGCGGTGACGTTTATTAAACATTTTTTATTATAAAATATTTTCTATTATATAAATTTTTAATTATTTTTTCTAATATATATATAAATTAGTGATAATAATATATATATATATATTTATTTTTATTAAAATATAAAAATTTTACTGTTTAATAAACTATATACCTTGTATTAATAAATTTTACTGTTTATCTTTCTCTTCCGCGTTCTTCCGCCTGCCTCCGCCGCTCATCTAACCTGCCTCCGCGCGGATCCGCCCGGAGCCCATCGGAGGTGGCCCTACAGGAGCGTCGCTGCTTGGTGGAGGTGGAGGAGGAGGCGGAGCCGGTCTCAACTCCTCCACCTCCGGTGGCGGTGACCTCCAGATGGAGTAGCGGAGTCAGTCTCAACTCCTCCACCTCTGGTGGCGGTGACCTCCAGTGGCCGTGACCTCCAGGCGGAGGAGGAGGCGAAGCCGGCCTGATCAAATCCTCGCGTGAAAGCAGGAGCCGCCCAAATAAACGGATAAACGGATCAAATCCTCGCGTGAAAGCAGGACGCGCACCTTCTCCTCCTTCAAACGCGATAAACGGAGCTCTAGCTGCGGGTTTCCTCCCGCAATATTTTGAGCTGCTCACAAACGCCGGTGGTTCGAAATTACAGCGGAAAAACAAACGGGGAAATGCCGGGCTTCAGCGTTTTGACAAAACGTAACTCTGTAAAACGCTTTACCAAATAAAGCCTAAATTATAGATTAAAGATAACTTTATTAAATTAAAGTATGATAAACATTAAATTATAGATTAAATTCACTTATGAATATTTTTTAATATATTATTGAATTAAGTTTTATAAATTTGGGCTTTAATGAGTATTAAAATAAATTTTAAAGCTTAAATAACTTAAAATTAATAAATTATTATATTTTATTTAAGATAACTTTATTCTGAGTTTAGAAAAAAAAGTCACCATTATAAAATATATTTTTAGCATGATAACGTATATGATCACCGCCAAGAAAAAAAATTTAATTTTAAACCAGACGTTCTAATTAACCATTTATTACAGTTCTTAACCATTTAAAATATGACGTTGTTAATAGCAAACCTAGATTGGCTATTAGCAAACCAAAAAAAATCAGGTTCAAGCCTTTTTAGTCTTTTTTTTTTCATTCTAAAAACAATCTATTAGCAAACCATTTTTAAGTTCCCAACAGCCGCACCGCCTTCCTCATTCGCGAAAACCCTGCTCCCATCTATCGTGCGAGGGTTTAGGGTTTCCTCGCCGCCTCTTCCTCGTGTCCGACGACCCCCTTCGACGACCACTTGTTACGACACTGCTCCCGTCGACGACGCCCTTGTCCGCCGCCGCTCCCGTCGACGACGACGCTGCCTCCGACGACCCCCTTCGACGACCACTTGTTACGACGCCGCTCCCGTCGACGACGCCCTAGTCCGCCGACACTCCCGTCGACGACGACGCTGCCTCCCACAGATCCGCATTTAGTTCACAGGTAAACCATTTTAACCCTTCTTTTTCATGTATTGCCTCCCACAGATCTGTATTGCCGCCTCTTCCTCGTACTTGATTTCAAACAGATCTGATTTTTAACCCTTCTTCTTCGTGTGATTTTTAACTTGTTTGGGTATTCACACAGATCTGAATGCACGAGGATTTGGTATTCAAACAGTGTTGAATGCTGGGTACTCAAACAGGGTGCATGAGGAATATTCCCACAGATCTGAATGTTGTGGTATTCAAACTTGTTTCCTGTGATTTTTAACTTTAGATTTGGTTTGATTTATGCTGGATATTCAAACTCGTTGTTTCCTATTTCAGTGTGATTTGTTGATCAAGCTAGCATCATGGAGGATGAGGCAGAATGCGCAAATTCTACCGTATTAATATTTTGAATGATTTTTATGCAGGATATTCAACACTTTTTTGGAATGAATAAGGGCTTTGATGTTTGCATTATGAAGTGTATTTTTTGGACAATGAAAAGCAAGAAATGTTCGCTATTTTTGTTAAAGAAATGTTTTTTTGACATTTTTTTTTTGGAATGGACAAGGGTTATGATATTGGCTATTTTTTTTTAAATTTTTTGATGATTTGCTAATAACAAAAATGTTTGCTAATAACCATTTTCAAAATATATGTGATAGGGTTTCCTTGAAGGCGCTAACCGCACCCCATTCATGGGTGTGCGGTTATCCAAAGAAACCCCACTAGCCCCGTAACCACCCAACATGTGGGTGCAAATAGTAAAATCCTTCAACATGGGGTGCAAATAGTAAAATTCTGCATCATGGGGTGCAAATAGTAAAATCCTCCAACATGGGGGTGCAAATAGTAAATTCCTCCATCATGGAGTGCAAATAGTAAAATCCTCCAACATAGGGGTGCAAAAAGTAAAATCTCACATCATGGGATGCAAATTGTAAAATCCCCCCATCATGGAGTGCAAATAGTAAAATCCTCCAACATGTGGGTGCAAATAGTAAAATCCCACATCATGGGGGTGCAAATAGTAAAATCCCCCATTATGGGGTGCAAATAGTAAAATCCTTCAACATGTGGGTGTAAATAGTAAAATCCTCTAACATGGGGGTGCAAATAGTAAAATCCTTCAACACGGTCTGCGTATAGCAAATAATATTGTTATGGTGTGCGCATAACCATATCCGTCATATGAATACATATCACCGCAAAACTATACAAACTGGTGTGTGCATAGCTATATTCATGATAAGTGTGCGTATAACACATAAATTGGTTATGGTGCGCGGTTAGCCGCATAACCACCATAACTACCATAACCACTCATTTAATTAAGAAAGTGCTCCGCTTTCAAGACCGCTCCAAGCGCGCCACCGTGCGCTCTGCTCTCAAGACCGCTCCAAGCGCACCTCCGTGCGCTCCGCTCTCAAGACCGCTCCAAGCGCGCCATCGTGCGCTCCGCTCTCAAGACCGCTCCAAGCGCGCCACCGTGCGCTCCGCTCTCAAGACCGCTCCAAGCGCGCCTCCGTGCGCTCCGCTCTCAAGACCGCTCCAAGCGCGCCACCGTGCGCTCCGCTCTCAAGACCGCTCCAAGCGCGCCACCGTGCGCTCCGCTCTCAAGACCGCTCCAAGCGCGCCTCCGTGCGCTCCGCTCTCAAGACCGCTCCAAGCGCGCCACCGTGCGCTCCGCTCTCAAGACCGCTCCAAGCGCGCCACCGTGCGCTCCGCTCTCAAGACCGCTCCAAGCGCGCCACCGTGCGCTCCGCTCTCAAGACCGCTCCAAGCGCGCCACCGTGCGCTCCGCTCTCAAGACCGCTCCAAGCGCGCCACCGTGCGCTCCGCTCTCAAGACCGCTCCAAGCGCGCCACCGTGCGCTCCGCTCTCAAGACCGCTCCAAGCGCGCCACCGTGCGCTCCGCTCTCAAGACCGCTCCAAGCGCGCCACCGTGCGCTCCGCTCTCAAGACCGCTCCAAGCGCGCCACCGTGCGCTCCGCTCTCAAGACCGCTCCAAGCGCGCCACCGTGCGCTCCGCTCTCAAGACCGCTCCAAGCGCGCCACCGTGCGCTCCGCTCTCAAGACCGCTCCAAGCACTCCTCCGTGCGCTCCGCTCTCAAGACCGCTCCAAGCGCGCCTCCGTGCGCTCCGCTCTCAAGACCCCTCCAAGCGCTCCTCCGAGCGCTCCGCTCTCAAGACCGCTCCAAGTGCGCCTCCAGGCACTCCGCTCTCCAGACCGCTCCAAGCGCGCCTCCGCGCGCTCCGCTCTTAAGACCGCTCCAAGCGCGCCTCCGCGCGCTCCGCTCTTAAGACCGCTCCAAGCGCGCCTCCGTGCGCTCCGCTCTGAAGACTGCTCCAAGCGCGCCACCGTGCGCTCCGCTCTCAAGACCACTCCAACCACGCCTCCGCGCGCTCCGCTCTCAAGACCGCTCCAAGCGTGCCTCTGTGCGCTCCGCTCTGAAGACCGCTCCAAGCACGCCTCCGTGCGCTCCGCTCTGAAGACTGCTCCAAGAGCGCCTCTGCGCTCTCCGCTCTGAAGACTGCTCCAAGAGCGCCTCTGCGCTCTCCGCTCTCAAAACCGTCCAAGCATAACCTCGCGTACTCAGCAACAAGCACTCCGCGCACTCAAGAACAAACGCTCCAGCCTCCAGCAAGAACAACACTCCAAACTCCTCTCGCGCAGCAGGAGACAACCGACAGAGACAAAGACGCACTGTAACATCCCCAATCCTACTAGACCCCTAGTGTGAGAATGGGGAGCTCAAAGGGTGGGATGAGGAGCCTTAAGGACCCTTAGGATGAGATTTTGCTATGTGCACACCTAAAGTTCCAATCAAATGGGACCTAAGCTGCTGTAGAGGGCCAATTGGACACCAAGTTCCCCAAAATGAGACCACCCTTAGTCCCCTAAATCCTAAGGAAGGAGTGATGGGGTGATCATTCCCCTTAGTGAGGCTCAATTTCATAGGATTAGCCCAAGATCACCTTAAGTGAGCATGAACCAAACCAACCAACTAAGGGGCAATTGACCCCCAAGTGGCCAAATTGACTTCCCCATTATACACCTAGCACCAAAAGAGACCTATTAGACCCAGAGGCCCCATCATGAGGTGACCCATCCTCCTCAATTGGGCCAAAGGGTGACAAGGGGCAAAATGGTCAAATCCACCATTTTGTAACCAATTGGCCACCCAATGACCAAACTGATCTCACACCTATATTCTAAATATAATTTTGAACTTAAAGGTCCCAAAAGCCCCATCATGTGGTACCCAATTGCCCTTAGTTGGGCCAATGCCCCAATTAGGGCACTTTAAGGCCAAAAACTCAAATCAATCAATGGAGGACCAATTAACCTTCCAATGCTCAAATTGACCCTCCCCTACTTTATAAACATGATTAGGGACCCCTTGGACCCAAAATCCCCATCATAGGGTGGTCAACCCTCTTCAATTTGGTCAAAATCCAAATTAGGGCAAAAAGGTCAACTCAACCCAAATGTGGTCAATTTGCTTTCAAACCTTAAAATTGACTCCACATCTAGTCTTTAAACATCATTAGGGATCTAAGAGACCCAAAAGCCCCATCATGGAAGGGACAATTTCCCCCAATTTGGCCAAAGTCCCAAGGAAGGGCATTTTGGGTAATTTCACACCTTTGGATCAAATTGGGCCAAATAGGGCCCCACCATGGGCCAAGCTTCATTGGGTGATGACATGGGACCCATGACCTACATGGGGGACCAGTCAACCCAATTGGTCAAAGTCAAAGTCAACCCAATTGGGCTTAATCCCAAATTGAGTGCCCAAACCTTTTTCCCCCTTTTAATTAGAACCTAAGTCTAAGGTGAAGAATTAAATAGGCTCCTAGGTTCTGGTGGGATGTGGATAAGGGGTTTGGGCTAACCCAAGCTAACCCAAGTGAGGGGTTGGGTTAAAGGAGGGGACAAAAAGTGGCTTGATAAAGCAAAAAGCAAAAAAGGACCCAATCTCCCCTCTCTCTCCTCCCAATCAGCCTTGGGCTCACCCCTGAAGGGAGTTGATTGTTGTGGTGGAGCTGGAAAGCAGGGCTGCAGCAGGTGGTGGTCGGCCAAGCCAAGCCCGTGAGCCACCCATTCAAATCCCCCAAGGCAGCCCTCCTCCGCCTATATAAACATCACCAGCAGCTTCGGAAGGGCCTTTACAGTCGGGTTAGAGCCTTGGATCATTCAATTCGGTGGAGGAACGAGTGTTGTAGCAAGCTCGCCGGATACGGAGAAGAAGATGGCAAACCGCCGGAATGCTCGCCGCCCAGCCCGTTTCCAGGTTCGCTTCCCCCCCCCCCCCCCCCCCCCCCCCCCTCTGACTGTGCTAGCATCTAGGATCGTTAGGAGTCGAGTTCGAGCTCAATTGAGCCGAGTTCAATTCGGATTTTCCATGGTTTTCGCCGTTTGGGTTTCTTAGTAGAACCGCCGGAAACCGCCTCCTCCGGCGACCAATCCACCGCCAATCGATCGGCACCACCTCAACGGAGGTGGTGGTGGCGGTGGCTGGCCAGGGAGAAGGAAGGATGGCCGGGATTTCTGGTTCCAAGCGGCTCCAGGACGGGACGATCTGGGCCGTTGGCTCGAGGAAGACGATGAAGGAGCACCGCCCGATCTGCTTTAAGATCTGTGCACGATCAGCGCCATATGCCTTAGATAGGTGGTGTGTTGTTAGTCAGATTCTATGTTCTTTTTTGTAGCTTGAAATTAAGGCCCTTAGAGGCCATAAATCAAAAAGTTGCCTGAGACAACTATTGTAGATCTAGAAGTCTACTTTCATTTGGGACTTAGATCAAACCATTTTGTGTTGATTTGACTCCTGTAGAGCCATTCTTCTGAGACTGGTCCAAATAAATTCCTAGCACTAAAATGGTTATAACTCCCATTTGGCTTGGAGTTTAGGGCTGAGATTTTAAACCCTAGTGTAACTATACTAGACCTATCTTAAGCCCAAAAATCAGGATTTTTGGGGTACCTTTTTCTATAGTTTTTGTCTAAACATTGAATAGTAAATTTCTGATAATTAGGTGGCCAAAACCCCTTGTGGGGCCCCCATGTTAGGGTAGGGTGAATCTTAGGCTATTTCCACATACTGTTAAAAATATTGGGTCCATTGGACCACTCCTTGTGGGTGAACCCTCTTTGGAGTGAGGATGGCTTAAGGGTTGGTGTATGTTGGGACAGGAATTTCACTTAGCTTAAGGAGCCAAATTGAGGCCCTTAATGGCCAAATCATGAAAATGGTGTGAGACACACTATTGTAGCCTTGGATGTCTAGTTTCATTAGAAACTAAGATCTTGGCATTTGGAGGACATTAGACTCCAGAGGAGCCTTTTCCCTAGGGCTGGTCCTAGGTGTGGTTAGCCCACCAAGACCTTAATAACTTTTGATTGGGTGGGCCTATGGGGCTGAGATTTTGGCCACATGAGTGTCCACCCTAGGCCCACCGTGTGCCAAAAATTGGTGTAGATTGGGCATTTTATGTTATACTTTTAATCCATCTTAGGATTTTGGATCTAAGAGGAATTAGTGGGTGAAATCACCCCTAATGACCCTCAAATTTTGGTGGCATGTGGGTCTGTATATGTGTAACCTCTGTTCCAAATTTGAGCCCAATTGGAGTTCATCTTAATGGTGAACCCCCAAAGGGCACATTTTTGCCCTAGGTTTGGAAGTCTCTTAACCTTGGTGGCTTGTGGATTTTGGAGCTTAGCCTTAAGGGCTTATCAAAATTCAGTGGTGATGGGGCCTAGGGATGGTGTAGGGTCTTGCTCATCACCAAGGGGTAATTGGAGCAATGAAGACCAAAAACCCTAGCCCAAACCTCAAAATTACTTAATTGCCCTTTTGGGCCTTAATGAAGCAATTAGAACCTAAACACATTTTTAGACAACCAATCTTCAACCTTAGGCTGAGA
This sequence comes from Dactylorhiza incarnata, assembly GCA_033032865.1. Taxonomy (NCBI): domain Eukaryota; kingdom Viridiplantae; phylum Streptophyta; class Magnoliopsida; order Asparagales; family Orchidaceae; genus Dactylorhiza; species Dactylorhiza incarnata. Next base: position 956,034 of record JAWHQI010000434.1, read on the forward strand.
ATGGTGTTTTAGGACTAGAATAATTATTTTTGGATTTTTTACTATTTAATTAGTATTTATTTTAATTTATGGAAAAAATAGCTTAATAGAGGGTTTATGCCAAATTAAGAACTTAGGTTTATCTTTTCCTTACCAAACTGAACAAGGAGGTCAATTGATATGTTAATGACCACTGGATTTAATCTTTTGACCCTTGAAGATCTTTTCATGCTTACTTGGTTGAATTTACACATATGCCCTTTTTTTTAAAGATAAATTAATAAATAATGGCATTTGTCCTTGCAAAATTCTGAGATTTTGGCCAGACATTGATATTCATACTCTAAAGCATTGGAATCATTTGGGGTGTCCTTTACTTGAGAATTTATCCACTTTGTGATTTTTGTGAAAAACCTAGGTTTTGGGGATTTAATTATGTTGCATAGCAAAACCATACCTAAGGTCCCTAAACTCTGTAGGATGTCTACTTATGATGATATGTGGCCTATGAAATTTTAATTGGTGCACTTATAGTGAGAAATATTGTACTCATAGGAATATTACCACTTATGCCCTTTTGATGAATTATGCAAAAACATAAGCAAATCACCTTGTAACCATATGAAACTTTCAGATGATGATTACACCAATGTCTATATCTTATGAGAATTTTTCTGGAATTTTAAATGCAGTTTTTGGTATTTATTTAATTAATTTGATGATTTTGTACTTAACTTCAATTATTTAATTCAAGGGCAAAACAGTAATTATGATCCTTCATCCTTTGGGGTTATGCATTTGAATTCAGTATACACTCATGATAATTGTTTGGAAGTATGTTGAATTATATTTCCTGTACTTCATGAAGAAATTGGATTATTCAACCCTTGTGTATTTAATCCTTTAAAAATATCAAATCATGGGGCAATGAGATGATACTTGGTTATCTGTAGTCTTAGGTTAAGATATGCCCATGATAATTGTTTGGAAGCATGTTGAATTATATTTCTTGTACTTCATGAAGAAATTGGATTATTCAACCCTTGTGTATTTAATCCTTTAAAAATATCAAATCATGGGGCAATGAGATGATACTTGGTTATCTGTAGTCTTAGGTTAATATGAGCCATGATAATTGTTTGGAAGCATGTTGATTGTATTTCTTGTACTTCAGGTAGAAATTGATGATTGCCACCTTTGAATGTTTAACCAGTTTAGAATATCAAATCACATGGTAATGACTCAATAATTTGGCAGGAGACTATAGGTCCCCATATGGACACTTGGTAATTTTTGTAGAATTTTCAGAAGGGAATTACTATTTTTCCTAATTATAGTGGCGTTTTGGTAATTATACAATTATGATGATTCAGTAGGTCAAATGACACCCTAGGGCCATGATATTCAGTGCACCATCATGATATGGAATATTATCTTACTGATAATTCTCATGAAGCATGTAGAATCATTTTGAGGGTGGTTCATGTGCAATGTGACTTAGGGCCTTAACTACTTAAAATTATATTAAATATCAATTTAATATGGAAAATTATGGAAATTGGAATATACCTACTAGGGTCAGTGGGAGCCTAGGATAATTACTGGAGACCTTGGTGATGAGTTTTTAGAAGGGTTCACTTATGGGGTTGATGGTTAGTTCAAATTGGTGGTCTGCGTATAGTAAAAACAGAATTGTGAGTTTTAGATAATTCAGACCACTAAGTAGTGTTTAAAAGTTGTATACAATCAGTAATTGAGTTATAGCACACAAGGATTCAGGGAGGGTCAATCCTAGGGTTAGTTGTGCGGTTGTGCTAGAGTCAACGTAGGAGGAATGGAGGTACGTCCAACCCATTTGGGTGGGACGGGAGATGAGCTAAGTCGTTTTAACTATAGGAAACGAGGAAGGGTGAACCAATTGTTAACCACCAACTAAAGTAAATGCCTTGAGGAGGATGGTGGGGGTTGAGCCCATTGCGTCCCCTAGTACCGCCGGGAACCCTTCACCGGGTGGACCGCGGGAAGTCCAGGACTTACCTTAAATCACCAAAGAAGTAACCTAAGAAATAATTAAGGAAACACGACCAATAATGCTAAGTGTCTTGAGAAAGGGAACTTTGGGGTGTCATCCCACTGTAGTTCCTAGTACCGTAGCGAGCCCCTTGCAGGGTAACCCTCGGGAAGTCCAAGATTAACCCTAAACTGCAATAACATTTAAAGTAGGCAAGAGTAGCCATAGTAAGGTAAGATTGGATTTATGTATCTCCTCCAGTTGCGGGAGTGGCATGATTGTGGTGCTCGGTTAGACGAGCGGGAACCTCGAGGGGATGATTATCCCGGTAACTTTCTCAGAAATATGGCAGGTCTTCGGTACTAGGCAGGTCGTCACTCCGACCGCGGTACGTTGACTTAGCGGGTGTGTAGGGGTCTAAGGGGCCAGCTTGGCTGCGTGTCGGGACGACAGTTCCCCGATGACACCTCTCACTTGGCTCACAGTCTGGTGGACTCCAGCAAAGAGTACGCAGAGCTCCGCGGTTGTTTAGCGTCGAGGCGTACGTGCGGTCTAGGCCTGGTAGAGTGTATACCCGCCTAGGAGTGGACAGCCCGGTCCGCTACCACCGTGTGTCACAGCGGTTGGTACCCGAGAGGTTGGCTTCCTTCCATACAGAGGGAACTACAAAGGTCTGTGTGCACAGAGTCGTGTGTGTGAGTTCAATGCATAGTCATTCATAGCATAAGCATAACATACGCACTTGCAGATCCTCATCATATAGATTAGTATGGGCTCTTTTATATGATGAGTTATAATTCCTGGAAATCCTAACTTATAAGTTTGTATGGGCATTCATATAAGTTAGGGTACGAGATTGATTACTTGTCGTTACTGTTCTTACTGCTTTGCTTTTCCTGCTTTACTTACAGTTTATTTACTGCTGTACAACTTTATTATACTCCTGCTTATACTCTTGCTTATACTCCCGTTTATACATGCTTAGATTAGCCCCTTTTTCACTTATGTATATACTAGTTTACTTTCCCTGTCACCTGCTTGATCCTTGCTCGTCCCCCGCTTCTTCCTCCCGCGCGGTGCCTAGGAGTCGCAGGAGGAGGAGGGGACCTAGCGAGCTCGGTCATTTTTGACTGACGGTTTGCATTGGGGCCGAAAAACAATCTAGGATTCCGAGGAGACGGAGCTGTCACACGCACCGCAGGAGACGAGGGCAAAACCTGAGCAGCCAGCGATGCAACGGGTAGCGGCTACGAGACATCAGGTGGATTATATTTTGAGTGTTAGTGATGTGTGATGATGAGATATCTTCCGCATGTAGAGAGGATGTGAGATGTGAGAGATTTGTTTCATGATGTACCGGGCTTAAGCCCTTTCATTTATGTACTCTATATTTTTCATGCTCAGACTTATATATGTATCGCCTTGATTAGCTTTTGATATATTTTGGGAATGTGATTTGTGGACTCCTTTTGATTAGTTTGTACTCTCTCTTGTACTCACTTTTACTATTGCTCGCACTATGATCGTAGCCGGCAGGGTCGACGTTGCGTGGTGTAGCCCAACCCGTGTGTTGGAAGTCACCGCAACGCGTCGGTTCTGGGCATAAGGTCCGCTTGGCCCCGGGAGCGGGAAAGGGATCTTACACGCACAGAGCACATCGATCCAACCTTCAAGCTGCAGTCAAAACCTCTAGAGCGCTTAGAGCGCAGCATCCCCCTCTGCATCAGACAAAAGTCTTAGCTCCAGGAGCGGTGGCTTGTCACCCTCCGAGTATCTCTCTCTCAACAATTGTAACGAGAGGCGGCCTGTCTCCCTCGAGTTCTTTAAAGTAGCTTTGTACAACAACCAACAAATAGTGGAGGTTTCGGCCGGCACAGACCCGGCCGCGTGGTTTTTCACAAAGTTGACGGGTTTTCCACGTTAAAAAAATTGTCTTGTTAGCTTTCTCTTTTTCTGTGACTGTTTGCGCGCTCAAACGCTCTCGGGCTAAGACGATCCAATCTAGTCCGATCTACCGGAGCCTTGAGTGATCCGCAACAATATGATTTGCTAATAATCATGATTTGCTAATAGAAGAAAAGTTAAAGTTATAAAAAGTACTTCCACCCTTCAAACTTATTTTTATTAGTTTTTTAATATGTAGTGAAATAAATTATTAATTGGAGCCTTGGAGGCAACGTGGAGGAAATTTTTTTGTTTAATGTATTTTAAAGAAAAAGTCTAGTAAATATATAATTATTTATTATAACAAAAGTACGTTTGGACTAATTAATTTCCTCCACGTCAGTGGGCCCACAAGCCATCGCCATCTAAAAAAATATCTGTCTTTTTCTGATTGTCCACTAGTGGCCAGTGGGTATGTACAGACAGGTGCAAGATAATCAGTCTAAAGTAATATATATTAATTATAAATATTATTCGATATAATATATTTAAATTATATTTAACGTATAAATAATATCTACATATTTTCATAATTGTTATAGTATTTGTATAATTTGTAGGTTACGTCTATTTTAGGGTGTTGTTATTAGCAAATTCTCATGGATATTGGATGCTAGCAAATAAAAAAAATTTGACTTCATCATTTTTTCTTTTTTTTTTCTCTCTCTTAAAAAATAGCTACTAGCAAACCAGCCCCCTCACCTCTCCACCACTGAAATAAGTCTCTTTTTGACATCTCCCTCGTCCGGCCTCCGCTTCAACTCGCTCATTGTCCAGGTTTCCCTCATCGGCCACAAACAACACTAACACTGCCCTCTACACCACCTTCGCCGTCTTCGGCATCTTGGTGTGTGGAGCCTTGATGTTTGAAGTCTTCATGCACGAAGAAACTTTCATGAAAGTAGTCATTTTTTTGCAATCAAAGTCATTTTTGCAATCTAAGTCATTTTTGCAATCTAAGTCATTTTTTTAAGTTGAGCTGATGTTTACATGTTGCTGAGCTGGTCTCCGAGAGGTTGCCGAGCTGATTTTTACAGGTTGTCGAGGTGGTCTCAGAGAGGCCGCCGAGCTGATTTCTGCAGGCTGCTGAGCTGATTTCTGCAGGCTGCCGAGCTGGTCTCTGAGAGGCTCCCGAGCTGATTTTTTCAGGCCGTCGAATGATGATGAGTTGAATGATGAGGAGTTGCATAGTGACGTGTTGAATTCCACCGAGCTGAATATATGAGGCTGCTGAGCTGGGCTTCTGAGGTACTTATGATCTCAATTATACAGGATTTGCATTCATGATTGGGCTCTGGCAAGGTGCCACAATCCGGAACACTCTCATCGTCTTGTATGGAATCAACTTACTCAACATATACACATTCATATAAGAAAACTAAACTTGCTCTATACTGCTCTATTCATTGCAAACAAAGCCATTTGAATATAAGCTGCAATAACGGTAAACTTTCTAAAGTTGCCGAGTCGGTTGAATACTAAACTTCATGAAAAAATATTAGTGAGACTAAAATCGTTGAAAAAGTGGTTGATGTAATGAAGAGTCTGAAGATCATGCGTGCATAAACGTACCTGAGTGTAGAGCATACGATGGATACGAAGGTATGAAAGTTTTAGAAGAGGAAAAATAAAGCTAGAAAAGAATATCATAAGAGATCATTGTTAGGGACTAATCCCCACAGTTGTCTGGCAATTACAGAAAGGAAAGACACCGGCCTGCCTGCAAGCTGCATCAGAGAGGTAAGAGAAGGCAAGATGAGACCTGCAGCAAAAAAAGAAATATGATCAGGATCTTATCTTGGGATATGGCTCGGGGCTCTAGGTTTTGCCGTTTTTGTTTTTTTTTTGTCTTGTAGTATGTGTGCTGCCCTCTTTTTATATTTTCCAGGTCCCTGCTGTGTAAAGGTCTAAAACTGAAGTACTTATGTTTATGCTTTCTTCTTGCTAATGGGTGTGGTGTTTTGGTATGTGCTGTAAGCTGAAGAAACATCAAGTAAGATCTGTGCTTTTTGTGTGTTCTATCTTTTGATCTTTCATTTGTTTTGGTGGAGGTGAATCAAGTTGTTGCATGTTTAATCAAAAGCCTAACATGGTATCAAAGCCATGTTGTGTTTGTAGAGTGATTGCCATCAGTTTTTCCTTGTGATCACTGCACGACATCGGGTGGCTGTTGCCTTGCGGCTCACCATCTGTTCTTTATCTGTTCTTGGTGTGTGCTCTCACAGTGCTTCCTCATATGGCTTATAGTTCTACCCCTACCCAGAACTTATTGTATTCACCCAATGGTGTGCCTATTTTCGAAGGGGATGCTTATGATTTCTGGCACGTTCAGATGCGCACTCTATTTGTATCCCAAGGGCTATGGGACTTAATCAAGGATGGTTATGATCAGCCTACAGATCTTAATCCTGCTACAGAGTGGGATGCCGACAAGCTCAAAGAGTACTCAGAAAACCAAAAAAGGGATGCAAAAGCTCTCCTATATATCCAACAAGGAATAGGAAGGAGCATGTTCCCTAGGATTATGGGAGCTCAGACAGCTAAGGAGGCCTGGAACATCCTCAAAACAGACTTTCAAGGATCAACCAAGGTAGTATCTTTCAAACTCCAAAATCTGTGGCAGGAGTTTGACACTTTATGCATGAGGGAGGATGACAATGCTATGTCTTATTGCTCACGGATCACATCCCTTGCAAATCAAATAAAGAGCTATGGTGATGCTGTGGAAGAAAAGAAAATGGTGTTAAAAATCTTAAAAACTGTAACGCAGAAGTATGCTTATGTTATCACGGCCATAGAAGAGGCCAAAGATATAAGTACGTTAACTATGATAGATCTCATGGGCTCATTACAGGCACATGAAGAGAGAATGAAGAGATTTGAGCAACAAACCTTTGAGCAAGCTTTTCAAAGTAAATTAATAGTATCCCCTCAACAAAAATCATTCCCACATACCAAAGAAGCACCTCCTGGAAAAGTCGTGCGCAGGAATGGCCGGTTTTGCAACCTATGTAAGAGGAACAACCATGATACTGTTGACTGTTTTTATAAGTGTAGAAAATGCCCAAAACCAACCCATTTCAACAAAGATTGCCCTTTCCAAGTACCTGTGCAGCCACAAGTTGAAGAGGCTAATTATGGTGAACAAGAAGAAGAGGAAGGTTATGTGTTTTACACATGTGATGAAAATGGAAAGAAGAGTGAGGAGGTTTGGTATCTTGATAGTGGATGCTCAAATCATATGACCAACAACAAAGAAGTCTTTATTTTCTTAGATGAACTGATCACCTCCCAAGTAATTTTGGGTGATGGAACATCCAAAAAAATAAAAGGTAAAGGCACCATTGCAGTTCTAGCTAAAAATGGTAAAGTAAAAAAATTACTGATGTTCAATTTGTGCCAGAGCTTGCACATAACCTTTTGAGTGTGGGCCAACTCATGGAAAAAGGATATGTTCTCACGTTTGATGGAACCAGTTGCATCATTACAGAGAAACACACATCACAAATCATAGCCAAAGTGAAGATGTCTCAAAATAAAATGTTTCCTTCGAACCTTCATCTGGGAGAAAAAAGCTTGATAACAACCATTGAAACTGAATCCTCTAAGTGGCACCATAGGTATGGGCACTTGAATTATAAAGACTTAAAGAAATTACAAGGGAAACAAATGGTGTATGGCTTACCAAAGATTCAAGAAAATTGCAAAGTATGTCCTGAATGTGCCATGAACAAGATACACAAGTTGCCCCATCCACAAAAATCCTCAAGGAAGACTGCATGGCCCTTGGAGCTAATTCATGCTGACATTTGGGGTCCCTCAAGGACTGCCACTCTTGCAGGTAAGCATTATTTTTTACTCTTTGTAGATGATAACACTAGAATGATGTGGATTTATTTACTTGATAACAAATCTGAAGCCTTAATCAAGTTCAAGCACTTTAAGGCTTAGGTTGAAACTCAAACTAATCTGAAACTAAAGGCTCTAAGGACAGACAGAGGAGGTGAATTCACCAGCAAGGAGTTTACCACCTTCTGTCTAGAGCAGGAATTACACAGGAGTTAACTATGGCTGGGACACCCCAACAGAATGGGGTGTCTGAAAGAAGAAATAGAACAATAATCGAAATGGCAAAGTGTATGATGAATAACAAACAAGTCCCAAAACAATACTGGGGAGAGGCTGTCAATACCGCTATTTATATTTTAAATAGATCTCCCTGTCATGCCTTAAACAATGTCACACCTATTGAAGCATGGACTGGTACCAAGCTAGACATATCTCAGCTCAAAATTTTTGGAAGCTTAGCCTATAGTCTAAACCACTCCAAAAACAGAGATAAACTTGATGAAAAAGGAGTAAAAGGCATATTTGTAGGATATAGCCAAAACTCTAAAGCCTATAAAGTTTATAATCCAACACTAAAGCAAATGTTAATTACAAGAAATGTTATCATAGATGAGGCAAGCAGTTGGGATTGGGAGGTGGCTCAGGATCAGGTATTTTTGCCAGTGGTTGCTGAAGATCAGGCTGAAGAGGCCATATGTCAGCCATCCTTGCCGGCAACTGAAGAAGAGGGGGATTTGTCATTGATTCATCATCTCCATCACCGCCACCAAAGCTCAGATTAATCTCAGACATTTATGATCAATGTAGTATTGCTATGTTTGTTCAGGAGCCATCATGTTATCTGGAAGCAGCCTAAGATGAAAGATGGATTAAAGCCATGGACAGTGAATTGCACATGATTGAAAAAAACCAAACCTGGAGTATCTCTGATTTGCCACCAGGAAAATCTGCAATTGTACTAAAGTGGGTATACAAAGTAAAGTATAACGAAGAAGGAAAAATTCAAAAATATAAAGCCAGGCTTGTTGCAAGAGGATTTGCCCAGAGAGAAGGGATGGATTTTTTTGAAACCTTCTCACCAGTGGTAAGATTTGAGCCAATAAGGACTCTGTTGGCCATTGCTACTCAAAACAGCTATCCTATCTATCAAATGGACGTAATGTCTGCATTTTTGAATGGAGAAATTCAGGAGGAGATATACGTAAAGCAGCCGCCAGGATATGAGATACCAGGAAAGGAGAACAAAGTGCTACAGCTAAGCAAAACCCTATATGGATTAAAGCAGTCCCCCAGAGCTTGGAATAATAAACTGGATGAACAATTGCTGCAGATTGGTTTTAACAAAACCATCAGTGATCCGGGTATATATGTAAGAAGAGATAAAGAAGGTGTATTAATCGTGTGTGTGTGTATGTGGATGATTTGCTCATCAGTGGATCTAGTACCAGTGCTATCAAGGAATTTCGTGAATATATAAAGACCAAATTTGAAATGACTGATCTCGGGCTCACTAAGTTCTTCTTGGGGCTACAGGTATCTCAATCCCCAAATAGAATTCACTTGTCTCAAAGCAGATATGCTGAGGAGATCTTGCGCAAATTCGGCATGGAGAATTCCAATCCCTCATCCACTCCCATGGTGGTAGGTGAAAAGTTGAGCAGAGAAGATGGTGAAGAGAAGGTTAATGCAGAGAGCTTCAGAAGCTTAATTGGATCTTTGATCTATCTGACCATAACTAGGCCAGACATTGAGCTTGCAGTGAGTACTGTTGCCAGATTTATGCAGTCACCAAGTACTAAGCATCTCATAGCAGCAAAGCGCATACTAAGGTATATAAATGGAACCCGTGATTTGGGGTTGAGGTATGAGAAAGAGGAGAAAAGTCAGTTAAGAGGATACTCTGACAGTGATTGGGCTGGGTGCCCGGATGATAGAAGAAGTACTACGGGATACATAATGTTCCTTGGCTCAAATCCCGTCTTCTGGGGTTCTATGAAACAAAAAACCATAGCCCTTTCATCGACAGAAGCAGAATACACAGCTTTGAGTGATGCCGCTAGAGAGGTGAAATGGTTACGAAACTTAATTTCTGAATTAAGTGGTGAAGAAGCCGAGCCGACAGAGATCCAGGTCGATAATACTTCGGTCATCGCTCTAGCAAAAAACCCCGTGTTTCACAAAAGAACTAAGCACCTAGAAATCAAACTACATCATACCAGAGAAATGGTGAACAATCGGGAAATTGAATTGAAGTACTGCTCCTCAGAAGATCAAATCGCAGATATTTTCACAAAACCCTTACCAGCACCAGCGTTTGTCGAGCTTAGAAAGAGGATTAAGATGAAGAACAGTGGGGATTATGAGGGGGTGTTAGGGACTAATCCCCACAGTTGTCTGGCAATTACAGAAAGGAAAGACACCGACCTGCCTGCAAGCTGCATCAGAGAGGAAAGAGAAGGCAAGATGAGACCTGCAGCAAAAAAAGAAATATGATCAGGATCTTATCTTGGGATATGGCTCGGGGCTCTAGGTTTTGCGGTTTTTGTTTTTTTTTGTCTTGTAGTATGTGTGCTGCCCTCTTTTTATATTTTCCAGGTCCCTGCTATGTAAAGGTCTAGAACTGAAGTACTTATGTTTATGCTTTCTTCTTGCTAATGGGTGTGGTGTTTTGGTATGTGCTGTAAGCTGAAGAAACATCAAGTAAGGTCTGTGCTTTTTGTGTGTTCTATTTTTTGATCTTTCATTTGTTTTGGTGGAGGTGAATCAAGTTGTTGCATGTTTAATCAAAAGCCTAACAATCTTCTCCTCGACCTAACACGTACACACAATCAAAGGCAAGAGAAATCGCTTGATTTAATTTCTTTAGCGCTGATTCCGAGGATCGAGAGTTCTAGATTTTGATATCATGTTTATGTCATGTTGCAATGAGTTTCTTGCATTCGAGACGTGTATGTTGCCTCGACAAAAGACATTGTATCGTTATTATGGGGTCTCCCTCATTATATAGGAATTCCGGACTGCGAATAGCCGGAATTCCATAACCCCCACTATCTTAGTGGGGAGTTAGGAGAAAACCACCGCACACCCGATCACCGAACCTGATCACCGCACACGATCCCCGCGCACGGTCATCGCCAAACCGCCCCGCTAGCGCCGTCGCCGGCCGGCCCCATGGCCGGCCGGCCCCATCCCCGGCCGGCCATCCTTCGCGACCAAGGGGCGGCAACCGGCCGTCACTCCCTCCCCTTGAGGAGCGGCGGGCAGCCACCGCTCTCCTCGAGGGGCGGCTGTCTCCCGCCCTCCTCCTCGAGGGGCGGTGGCCGGCAGGCCCTCCCCGTGAGGGGCGGAAACCGACGGCCCTCCCCGTGAGGGGCGGCGACCGGCCTCCCCTCCCTTGGAGGAGCGGCGGGCGCCGTCCGGCCGCCCTCCCTTGAAGGAGCGGCAGGCGGGCGGCCGCCCCTCTCCTCGAGGGGTGATGACCGCCCGCCCCCCTCCTCGAGGGGCGGAGGCCGGCCGGTCCCCCCCGTTAGGGGCGGCGACCGGCCGCCCTTCTCTTTGAGGGCGGCGACCGGCCGCCCCTCCCCTTGAGGGGCGACGACCGGTCGGCCACCCCTCTCCTTGAGGGGCGGCGCCCGACCGCCCGTCCCCTCGCCGGTGAGGAAGGGCTGGCTGGCCTCCCCCGCCGACTGCCCGGTCGGTCTCACCGGTTGGTTGCACGGCAGTTATATCGTAACCGCCCGTTTCCCTCCACACAATCTCCACCGTTCATGGTGCGGGTAACCACCCGAAGTGGGGGTGCGATTAACTTCTAAAACCACTTAATATTTAATATAAAAATTAATTAGATATTATCTGGTAGTTACGGGCTGCAAATTAATAATCACGTAACCACCATAACTTCCCCTGGAACCTATAAATAGGGCCCAGGGGATCTCTTATTTTTCATCTTCTTCTCTCCTCAGGATTTCTTCCTACACCTCAGAGCCCTCCGGAATCCCCTTGAAGATATCCATCTCCTTCAAAGACGCCTTCGAAGATCTTCGAGCATCGTACCTTGAAGATTCTTCGAACGCCCCCATCTCCTTCAAATACGCCTTCGAAGATCTTCGAGCACTTTGAATACTCTTCGAACGCTTCCGCCGCAAGAAGACGAGCGCGCTCCGCGCGCCTCACCAACGCATTCCGCACATACTCAGCAAGTTCACCGCAAGCAAAGCGGCCAAAAGCAAGGTCGAGTCAACTTCAAAGCGGCGGAAATATTTAAGATTCACGAGAGGTGGTCCATCACCCTCCGACGTCTCTCTCTCTCCTCAAGTTGCAACGAGGAGCGGTCTGTCGCCCTCGCCATCTCTACTAAGTCTTGTACAACAACAACAACAAATAGTGAAGTTTAGTCGACGCCGTCTCGACCACGTGGTTTTTCATCCCTTTCCGGGGTTTTCCACGTCAAAAAGCCTTCTTGTCCATTGCCTCGTTTTCTGTGACTGTGCGCGCGCTCGACCGCTCTCAGGCTAAGACGTACGGTTCATTTTCTGACCGGTTCAAGGGACCGCCGAGTAGACCGCGATAGTTATATATTTACCACTTTATCAATAAATAAATATTACTTCCATTAAAAAGGAATAAATATATGAAGAGATATTCTCATCGCCCACCTACGAAAATAATGAAAACATGGAAGACGTGACTATCATGGTGCTCAAAATCAAATGAATTCTAAACCTCCTTAAGCTCTTTTGGACATACATTGTTAATTAAGTTTGGTTTCTATTTTAGGAGTCATTTGACTCCCACATCCGTATCTTACGTTAATAGAATTCACATTTCATCGGGGTAAAAATCGTACCGTTGTTTCGGACGCGCTCATTGACATTCATATTCTACAAGTGAATTGTTTTTTTAGAGATCCCAATAATGATATTAAATTCCTCGGCGACACCCTAAATGATGTTATACCATACTTTGATATATGCTTCAATCTCATGAAACATGTGATTGTTTTATTGAAGAAATTTCACTTTGGCTATCATATTGGCGTGCCACTAACAATTGTTGTTGAAAACCATATAATCTCTTTCATTTTCTCATAAAGATGCATATAACAACAGAAATAATAATAATAATAATAATAATAATAATAATAATAATAATAATAATAATAATAATAATAATAATAATAATAATAATAATAATGGTAATCTTCCAATTACAATATAACCAAAGAGTGTGAAAGCATATCCCATCATTGACAGAAAAATATAATCATTTTTTCAAAAAAGCTAATTCTATATATTGACTTTACAGCATATGATAGCTAAGATTGAAATATGACCCTCCTAATAATTTTTTAAATAAATGTAATAATTCTACATATTATATAAGTTTTTTTATGTGATTTTTATAACTAGTCAATTTTGGTTTGATAATAATATTCATTATATTTTAACTCATTAATCTACTCCTCTTAATTACAGCATTTCCAATCCCTCAACATCATAAAAAAAATTAGGGAATTGTTACAAGCAAATCATTTTTGGCAATTAGCAAACTATTCTTTTTGCAAATGGCTATAAGCAAACCTTTTTAATATTAGCAAACCATTTTGATTTTCTTGAGAGTTCATATCAGGCCCCAAATTCCCTCTCCCCCAATTAATGACGAAAATTTTCCTCAATTATCATCTGAAGAATCAGAATTGGTATCCTCGCTCTCAGGAGTGTACTACGCAGTATCACTACCTTCATCCTCTTGGTTTATGCGGTAAGATCTTCTTTCTCGGAAGAAACATCTCCAGGTAGAGGAGACAAAATAATTTCTACAACAGGCTTCGGTTGCGTTTGGCACGGCTTATCGTGACTTATTTGCTGCGGTGAGGTTGGACAAAAATATCATTGTCATTTGGTATGACAAATGTTACTACCGCTACCAAAAAATAAACTACTTTGGGGCATAAGATTTTGATATGACAATGACATTTTTGTCCAACCTCACCGCAGCAAATAAGCGAACGATAAGCCGCGCCAAACGCAGCCTTCTAAACAATCTTCGATGATTTCAAGCGGTTCCTCAACTCCAGCAATTTGAGAGTCAACAAGGAAAGATTGAGCTCAAGTTCTTCTCCAGAGCAAGATTAACCTTTCAGCAGAAAAAAAAAATGGCGTCTCCTGGGCGGATATAGTTCTACACGCTTTCGATTAATCAGTCATTGCGGATGGATCGAGAGCCGAAATAGAAGAGGGAGAGAGGACTCACATCATTGCGGATGGAAGCGAGCGCCAAAACAGAACATGCAAGGGATAGAAGAGAGCTGTGTGGTTTGCTAATATCTTTACCATATATAAAGAAATATCAAATCCATGAATTTTAAAGCCGTTGAAATGATTACGGCCGTTGAATCTGGCATGATATTTCATCAGCCGTCGGATCAAACCGCTCCCTCTCTCTCCACTTTTTTATAGATCTCCTAAATCTATTAGGGGCTGACCTAAAACTATGAAGGTGTAGAGTACCCTACAACATGAAATTAAGATTTTACCCCTAAATTTGTTATAAAATGAGTGTCATATAAACCATTTTTTAATCTCACAAAATTTGTCAATGGTGAGAATTGAACCCAGGTCTCCGCTATGTCAACCAAAGATGACAACCATCACACCATATGATTTTTGTTGAATAAAATTAAATTAAGTTTTATATATACTATTATAAATATAGATCGCTCTCGCAGAAAGTCGTCGCCCCTGCCGAATGTCGTCGCCCCTGCCGAATGTCGCCGTCCGCACGGGAGCCCGTGCCCGGTCACTCGTAATAAATATAAGAGTAATAAAATGTTTTTTAACTGTTTTTTTTGTTGCTAATAACTATAAAAATGATTTGCTTATAAGAACCCTAAAAAATTATCTTCAATCAACTCCTCGTAATTGTTCAAAAAGCACGTTTTTTTAGAAAAAATAGATTCTACCAGCTTCTCTGAACTATAAAATTGAAGGATTTCATGATCATTGAAGCATGAAGGTCAATCAGTAATTCAGTACAGTACCCCCCAGCTCACGTGCAAGATAAAATCGTAGTTTTTTTTTCTTCTTCTTTTTGGAATTTCTAGCCTTATCATGACGACGACGGCTTATATTTACATATTAGAGGCGAAAGAGATGGACGGCAGGCGTGAGAACGACGGAGAAGATTTTGGTGCGGTTTATTTCCCCTGGAGTTGCTTCGTTTGGTAGAAATTTCTATTACGTGTTGATTTGTTGTTGGAGATTGATAATATTTAAACTCTGCGGCGGCCTTCTGTGAAAGGGGCTTTTTTCTTCTTCAGTTTTTTTATAAAAATAATCGCTGGTATCGTTTTGTTTTCTTCCGGGAAGATCACTCTCCGCAGATCCGCCATGGATTCCTGCTTCGCACGAAGCGCACAGTAAGATCCTTCTTTTCTTTCTCGCATCTTCTTACTGAGGATTTGAACTTTGAACCGTACTCTTTCCAGATAAAAGAACACTTCTTGCTGATTATTCTTCTCTTTCTCGGGTTTGTGATTTCTTTAATCAGTTCTGTGCTTTTGTGGTTTGAGTTTAAGAACTTGTGGCGCCGTCTTTTTCTGCTTTTGGATTCCGGGTTTGTTTTGCGGTGGCGTTGACTAAAGTTACTCTGAATTGGATGGGGGGAATGAAGAAAGTTGAGATCTGAATCTTTCTTCTAACCCTTGTGGTCGGTTGACTAGGTTTTTCACAGTCCAGCGTTCAATTTCCTGTCAAAGATATCTCATGGATTTATAGTTCGAAGATAGACTAATAAGTGTTTTATTTGTAATTGAAGGTCTAATACTTCAATTTATTTTGGTATCGGAAGCTGTAGATTGGAGGATTGAAGCATAATATCCAGTTTTAGGAGCCAGTGAAATAATTCAAAACTTTCTAGTCTCTCACTTTTTAAATATTGGAGCTTTAATTCAACAGTTTACTTCTATTTTCCTTCATTTTTTGTGGTTTCTTGGTAGTTTTTGAGGTGTAATTATATGATGTTTCTTCCATTTTATCTAGGATTTGCGTTTTCATTTGTTGCATACAGAGAGTGAAGTGGTTTGCAAAAGAAAATATCTACATATTTGACTGTTTCTTGGGCATTTTGGTTCATGCTATCTAAAATGTGAATCGCGTGTATTATCTGTCAAATTTTATATGTTTAACTTAGGCTACGTTTGGCAAGGCGTTGGCGGTCGTGACCGCGGTGGTTATGAACCGTCGTTAGTGAACACCCGACCTCACCCAAGGAACTCCATTCACTTTTATGTTCAAAATTAGTTCTTTTTCTTAGTAGCGGCCATAACCGCTTTCACGCCAAACACATATTTGTTGACCGTAGGGTTTTTGTCCAAACTCACTGGAGCAAATACGCCGCGCCAAACGGCTCCTTAGTGTTATCTCGCTGCCAACATTAAGATGCGACGTGTGAGTGTTATCTGTTAATTTCTCTATGTTTGGCTTAATTTTATGTAGATTTCAATGTTTAGATGCGACTTGCAAATGCCATCTGTTAAAAATTATAGTGTTATCTAGATTTCTATGTTGAGACGCTGCTTGGGAGTTTTATATGTTGAATTCCGTAAGTTTTGTTTAGCGATACCATGCTTTAGTGATTGATCTATGTATAGATTTATCTCGCTGCCAGCATTGCATAGTATTACAATTTCCTTTGATCAAACCATTCATATAAACTTCTCACTTTTAATGTAATTTCTCGTATCCGTGCAGCCAAGTTCTGCTACTCTATGTTTAGACAAGACGTACATCTTAATTATCCATTGCTCGATTCGTGAGCGTCTGGCTTTTGTGCGTTGAGGAGGACGGGCAATGACAATTTTCTACGCGAGCTCTGCGAATCAGGAGGATATCTTGCCTAACCTGTATACGAGAGAACCAGCTAGAGTATCTTATCCTGAGATCCCATTTCAAGGAAACATGATGTACTTCCACCATCCATCTTCTGCCCCATGCACCATGAATTCACACGAGTCATCTGAAGAAGAGACGGCTTTTGTGGCAAACCGCTTCAGCGAAAGCGCATATGATGTTTGGAGGGAAAGAAGGGACGAGATGCTGTCGATGCAAACTGTTGGCAGGTCTACCAATGATGATTCACAGTTGGGCATTTTAGAGGGAGAAAACTTCTCATTAAGTGGTTCGACAATGGGAGGCCAGGGGTTATCCCTCAGCCTTGGCACACAAGTTTCAGTGCCCACATTTCATTATCTGCCCGCGACCGCCGACATCTCCTTCTCCGTTCCAAATCAACCGACGCGAGGAAGCCAAGACCCGTGCAATGAAAGTTCGAGGATCAGCCACGCGCAAGCGAATTCTACTCATCATAGTTTTCCATACCTCACAAGCTCCACTCTGAACACAGAGTATCTGAAAGCGGCACAAGAATTGCTGCACGAAGTTGTGAATGTTCGGAAGGCTTTGAAGCATAAAATCGATACTCGCGGCTTTGGTGGGATCAAAGAAACTGTCGGGGGATCAAAGTGCAACGAAGTTCTACCAATCCTTAAGGATGTTACTGCCTGTTCAGCCAAGGAGCTTTCAGCCTCTGAGAGGCAGGAGTTTCAGAACAAGGTGGAAAAACTTATGGTGATGGTTGAGGAGGTTTGCATTACTTCTTCTTCACTGTTATACTACGGGCATAAAGTCAAATTAAGCTCCCTTATGAATCTATGTTCTTATATTTCTATGCATCAGAACTTTCTTCGCCAAACTAAAGTACATCTATACTAATGTTTTCTATGATTTGATGTTCTTTTCTAAGTATTAATATTACAAAAGACTATCCTGGGAATTTGCATAATTAACTTCTAACTTTTAAAATTATCAATAACTCCCCTCTAAGTTTACATTACATTGTTAGCATACATGTCAAAAATGTTAGAAAGGAGGTCTTGAAAACTTTAAGAAGTTGAGGGAAGTTCCCTTTAGTTACTCAAATTGGGGGGAGTTTCCTATAAATGACCCTATTTTGTTACTTCATATATATTTTTGATCTTCTTATGGACGCAGGTTGATCGAAGATACATGCAATATCATCATCAAATGCAGATAATCAAGTCTTCATTCGATGTGATCGCCGGCCCCGGGGCTGCTAAACCGTACGCCGCCCTCGCCCTCCAGACAATTTCCCGCCACTTCCGTTGCCTACGAGATGCTATCAGTGCTCAGATACAATTGAGTAGGAAAAAGCTCGGAGAGAGCGAAAATGGTGATGGTGTTCGACTATGCCGCCTCCGCTACATAGACCAGCAGCTACGACAGCAAAGGGCTGCGCAGCAGTTTGGGATGATGCAGCCTCATGCTTGGAGGCCACAAAGAGGCCTCCCGGAGAACTCGGTCTCGATTCTTCGAGCCTGGTTGTTCGAGCATTTCCTTCATCCGTGAGCTTCTTTCTGAATGTGGTTTGGAGGTGCAGTTCTAATTTACTGATCATTAACTATTTATCATGGCTTGTTTCGATCAGATACCCAAAGGATTCCGAGAAGCTGATGCTTGCGCGACGAACGGGTTTAACGAGAAACCAGGTATGTTCTTACGTTTGGAAAGTTGGATGAAGGACTCAAAAATTTGAAGTGAAATAAAATTTAAGAACTTATCAGATTAGCCCGAGTTGTGTAGTGTACTGTCCTTGAAGATAAATTTCTGTCTCGGAGATTATGGATCCATTTGGCACGGTGGTGGTAGTGACCTCCGCGGTCCGAACTCACCTAAGAAACTTCATCCATTTTTATGTTCAAAATTAGTTTTTTTTTGCTGGGGGTGGTCATAATAGTTGTTATATTAAACACACATTTCATGATGGTGGTGTTTTTGTCCAAACTCACCGGAGCAAAAATGTCATGCCAAACGGATGACGGTTTGTAACAGCCGCGTTCACGACCATCACCGCCGTGCCAAACGGACTCGATATCTCTGTGCACAAGTTGCAGCGGCCTATCTTTCATTATCCAACGAGCCCTTTAGGGGAATCTGCACTAATCCCCGAAATATCAGCGACAAGGATTTTGCGGAAAAGCAACCATAATTTTGGTGGATAGACAAGTGCGAAATAAGAAGAAGACGGTTTTTGTATTGAAGTTGAAGAGTAGAAGAGACGAGTATTTGCAGAAGGAAAAAATTGCTCGAAAGAATCGAAATGTCTCTTCCCATTACCGAACCGTTTCGAATGCCCAATTCGGATTTTAGGAAAAACTCGGTTTCTCTAACCATAGCGCAAGTTTTTGTTACCAAACATACCTACACTCGCAAGTACATAGATTCATATTTATAAAGAGCCGTTTACCGGGACCTACTTGTAAGCTAGCATAATTATAGCTTGCACCCCTATTAATCTTTTTAAATTACAAAAACCTTCCCACTCGGTTTAACCTGTAATTATGCAAACTCCTAGGGAAGGTTTGAATATTTATAAATGCATAGATGCATGCAAGGATTACTTCAAACATAAATACATACTTAGTGGCTTCATCCATTCCTATATATAGAGGTTGAACAGCTAATGAAATTTGCTTAACCAGGTCGCAAATTGGTTTATAAATGCGCGTGTTCGCCTTTGGAAGCCCATGATCGAGGAAATGCATAGAGAAGAGGTTCTTGACGCAGACAGGGACTCAAATTCTTCCCCAAACAAGCTTCAGAAAGTTGAAGACCAAACCATATACAGTACTGACAGGGAAGAAGATCCGCAGATCTCCGATGCTGAAAATTCTAAACCGAGCAACTCCAGCGAGCACTCAAAGTCCAATCCCACGATCGAACCCGAAACATTGGACCGCAATCCGATGACCCATCACAGCAATCCGTACGACGGAAGTGGGAGAATCATGGCGTATCAGATGGCCGGGTTGGGTCAATATGGAGCAGACATGGTGTCTCTAACGCTCGGGCTTCATCGCTGGAACTCCGCTCTCCCCGTGCCGGACGGGCACCAGAGCTTCTTGCCCGTTCGAAAATCCGATGTTTATGCGCCAAATTCTTCGCCATTGGAGGCGAATGCGTCGGTCTACGAGCTCGTGAGCATGGGAGATCGTTTGCATTTCATGCAAGGTTTTGTGCCTTGATGAAGATGCTGGCTTTTGCAGAAATTGCTGAAGGATGATACCAACCAGTTGCCGTTGGCTTATTCTTAATCCATCAAAACTAGATTGGCTTCAGAAAATAGTTTCTGGATTCATGTCCTAATCGGCCAACGACACCTCTGTAATTGCCGTGATTAGGAGTAGAGGAAGAAGAAGAAGGAGAAATGTAACTTTTGAAGCCTTTAGGCATTGTAGGATTGAATAATTCTGAGGTCTGTAAATAACTGTGGAAGCCTGGGTGTGAAGCCATTGTAACTTGAATAACGGTCATCCAGGTTGTGTATATGTGATTCATAGGCCATATCTTGGTGTTTTATCTTTTATGTAATTCTATTCTATGCATGAATTTGCTCATTATATATTTTTGTGAGTCATCTCTTTGAAATTATCTCACCTCCAATTATCTCATCTCCATCGACACCATTGTTTTGCGGCGATTGGTTTCCAGTGATGGGAAATGTGCTTCTGTCGGAAATGTGTTTTAAAGTTTTTTCTTTTGAAAGCAGAGAACCACCCCACTTTCAGAAAAGCTAAAAAGGATTTTTCGTGTTTTTTATGTTTCTCTTCTCATTGCTCTACATCTTCATTCTCCTCCTACTATTTTTCTTACCATTATTTTTTTCTGACGGCTCTAATCTCACGACTATTTTTTCTGACGCCGCGGCAATCCAAAATAGAGCCCAAGTGCTTTCTCACCAATGCACTTTTGACCCTACTCCATCTTCAAGGTCGAACATGTAAACTTAAACTTCATATTTGTAAGAAATCAAATTCTTTTTCAAATCCAGAGTAATTTGTATTTATCAGCTTTTGAGCTACAATATGCATCTTCATGTAAATGAAGCAAATAATAACCATCTTGCATTGGAAATTATTACGTCCGGGTACGAGATCATTTCGATCTCCGAAATCCTAGAAGATCATTTTGATTTCAATGTCCAAGGAGATCATTTTGATTTCGATCTCTTAGGAGATCATTTCGATTTCGATCTCCTAATTCGCTCACGCCCAAAAGAGGGGAAGTGAGCGAATTAGGAGATCGAGGAGATCAAAATGATCTCCTACCCGGACGAAAATTTAGATCCGGAGTCTGGTTTCAAAAAAATTTCCTTTTGTAGAGAGAAGAAATGACTTGAATTATTTTTTTTATTTTGGAGGACACTTCTATATGCCCCACTGCGAAATGTGAATGATCATAAGATAGAGTTTCACATCCTTCCTCCCTAAAAATTTCTAGGTTTTATGTAGTGTTTGAGAATCTTGTATAGCATGTTGCAATGAGGTAAGATTCTCATAAATTAAAATATTACAAGAATATAGAATAAATGTGAAATTCTTAGATTATTGCTCATATTTATTTAATTCACTATAATGATTATGGGATTGGGTGGTAGATGAATGTCCTCCTTGATTGGTAGTCCTCATAATGATGATTTTTCATAATTAAAGCTATCAAAGTTGTTCTACTAGAATATAGTTAAGGTTAAATTATGAATTCACTATCAAAGTTGCATGACTTCGCTTTCCTTCGTTTTCTTCGGGATGGTAGGTGATGTTGCTGAGAGCGTGTCAGAGGTGCACCTGGATCTCCGAGGTGAATACGTTGAGAAGTGAGAGGATTTGATGTGCGTCTCTCTTCTAAGAACCTTTTAGTTACCATCCAAGTATGTCTTTCCGTTAAAGATAACAGTTTCATGAGATTAACCACTAAAATCTTAAAGTCGTTAAATCTTTGGATCAAAATCCTAAAGTTTACACCTTTGAGAGAGGTCTCATACCTTAGAGGATGAATTCATGATTTTGCCTATATTTAATATATGTTATATATATAATATGATTTAGTTAAGAAGTGAAAAAGATCTATCAGGCTCCGTTCGCTTCGTAGGTTTAGATTGAAAAGAATTGGTTTTGGTCCAAAATCAATAACTCAAAGGTTTTGGTTTTGAGCAAAACTCAATTCTTATGTTCGTTTGCAGGATGGATTTCAGGCACAGGAATTGAAAAATGTCAAATTTTTTATTCAACTTTAGGATGGTTTTTGGGCACAGGCTTTTGCGAGATTTTTAATCATGGATAATCAACGTCTTTAAATCGGAAAAAAAATTTAAATTGGCTAAAATAGTAATTGTTGTATACCCGTGAAGGCCTCAGGATGCACCCAAAGGAAACCTCGCAGAAGAGAGATGGGGGGTAGCGATCGAAGCACGCACGAGCCCCAGATATGTACGTGATCGCGCGCAAAAGCGCACGGCAGCACGTGGGCTGCACCACTCGCCGCAGGGAGATAGCCCGAACACGCCCCGACCGCACCACCTTGGGGGGGTCCGGCTCATTCGCACCCCCCAAGGGGGGTGGCCGGCCAAGTCGCACCCCTCAAGGGGGGTACGGGCCGACCGCACCCCCGAGGGGGTACGGGCCGGCTACACCCCCCAAGGGGGAGCCGCACCCCCCAAGGGGGTGCGGCCCGGCCACACCCCTTGAGGGGTGCGGCCAAGCCGCACCCCCCAAGGGGGCGCGGCCAGACCGCACCCCCCAAGGGGGCGCGGCCAGGCCGCACCCCCCAAGGGGGCGCGGCCAGGCCGCACCCCCCAAGGGGGCGCGGCCCAGCCGCACCCCTTGTGGGGTGCGGCCAAGCCGCACCCCTTGTGGGGTGCGGCCAAGCCGCACCCCCCAAGGGGGTGCGGCCAAGCCGCACCCCCAAGGGGTGCGGCCGGCGCGGCCAGGCCGCACCCCCCAAGGGGGCGCGGCCAGGCCGCACCCCCCAAGGGGGCGCGGCCCAGCCGCACCCCTTGTGGGGTGCGGCCAAGCCGCACCCCTTGTGGGGTGCGGCCAAGCCGCACCCCCCAAGGGGGTGCGGCCAAGCCGCACCCCCAAGGGGTGCGGCCCAGCCGCACCCCTTGTGGGGTGCGGCCCAGCCGCACCCCTTGTGGGGTGCGGCCCAGCCGCACCCCTTGTGGGGTGCGGCCAAGCCGCACCCCCCGAGGGGGTGCGGCCAAGCCGCACCCCTTGGGGTGCGGCCAGTCCGCACCCTCCCCCTCGGGGGTGCGCGACCGTGCCCACTCCTTCTAGGGGTGCGGTCCGGCATCCGCCCCCCTCCGGAGAACTTCAACCGCTCTCTAGGGAGCGGCTCCTCGATTCGCCGTCCGCCCGAGGCATTTTCCGGGGCCCGACGCGCATTCGGGGAGTTTCAGCGCTAACCCGCGCTCAGAACATTTCTGAACGCAGTCGGGAAGTCTTCTCACTTTTTGTCTTTCCGGCTTCTCACTTTTTGTCTTTCAGGCGTCTCACTTTTTGTCTTTCCGGCTTCTCACTTTTTGTCTTTCAGGCGTCTCACTTTTTGTCTTTCAGGCTTCTCACTTTTCAGGAACAGTCGGTCGCCTTTTTCACCTCCAACAGAACTGCCCGAACTGCCCAAACTGCCCAAGCTGCCCGAAGGGCAGGGTGGTCATTTACGAAGAATGGTGATCCGAGGGCCACGAACCGGAGAATATGATTCGCCCACCGAGCATTTATGGAAACTGCCAACGGTAAAATTACCGGGCCGCCCCCGACAAAAACTATAAAAGGAGCCCCATGGCTTCATTTGAGAGGACCTGGACTTCTGGACTCGGGAGAGCTCCTTGCAGACTTTTGCGGAATTCTCCTTCGGCACTTGAAGATCTCCTTCGGGACTTGAAGATCTCCTTCGGGAGTTGAAGATCTTCATCTTCCAGGAAGACGACGAGCCTTCTCGATTCCGAAAGGCGACAAGCAGTTCTCAGAAGAGAAAGACGACGAGCCTTCTCGATTCCGAAAGGCGACAAGCAGTTCTCAGAAGAGAAAGACAACGAGCCTTCTCGATTCCGAAAGGCGACAAGCAGTTCTCAGAAGAGAAAGACGACGAGCCTTCTCGATTCCGAAAGGCGACAAGCAGTTCTCAGAAGAGAAAGACAACGAGCCTTCTCGATTCCGAAAGGCGACAAGCAGTTCTCAGAAGAGAAAGACAACGAGCCTTCTCGATTCCGAAAGGCGACAAGCAGTTCTCAGAAGAGAAAGACGACGAGCCTTCTCGATTCCGAAAGGCGACAAGCAGTTCTCAGAAGAGAAAGACAACGAGCCTTCTCGATTCCGAAAGGCGACAAGCAGTTCACAGAAGGGAAAGGCGACCAGCCTTCTCAATTCCAGAAAGGCGACTAGCAGTCTTCGAGGGGAAAAGGACTTAGTTTTTTCGTGAGGTGGCCTGTCACCCTCGAAGCTCTCTTTCTCCAAATATTGTAACGAGCAGCGGTCTGTCGCGCTCAAGTTCTAGCTTCCAAGTTGTAACTCCTCCAGAAGATAGTGAAGTTTGGTCGGCACAGCTCCGGCCGCGTGGTTTTTTACCCTTTCCGGGTTTTCCACGTTAAAAAGTCTCTGCGTATTCTACGAACCTCTAATTAACTGTTTGCGCGCTTAGCCTGCTCACGAGCTAAGGCGGTTCAAGTGAACCGGTCTACCAAGAGCCCTAAGCGTTCCGCAACAGTTTGGCGCCGTCTGTGGGAAAATTCCCAGAACTTTTTGAAGGTCAACCGCGATGGCGAGGAAAAGTGCCCGCACTGCGGAGGGATCAGCGCTGGAGGGACGCGTCGAACCAGCTCCCTCTCCCTCGCAAATCGACGCACCACCCGCAGAGCAGGCACTCCCTGCGCCAGCAGCTGGGATGGAAGTGCGCATACGGCGAATCGAAGAGCACCAAGCCGAGATGTTGGCTCTCGTAAGGGGTCTCGGAGCTCCTCAGGCTCCGGTCCAGCCACCAGCTCCAGACGCACCACCACCCCCAGTTCTAAACCTTGTCCCGAACCAAGAAGCCGTCCAGGAAGATGAGGCTTCAGAAGGATTCTCCAACGCGGCGAGCTCCGCTCACCTTGTCCTGCCGGCTGGAGGACCGGAAGCTGACCACCGTCGCCACCATCCCAGAAGAGCCCCCCCGGAGCGGGCAATGGAAAGGACTACACGCGAAGAAATCCGTGATATGATCGAAGAAGAGTATGCCCAAGCAGGACGACGCGCCGCGCTCGCTCGCCGCCCCGCGCATCAGGGCTCCCCCCTGTCACCTCAAGTCCTAGCCCATCCAATCCCGAATGGCTTCAAGCTTCCTAACATTGAGACATTCGACGGGACGGACGACCCTTTGGAGCACGTCAACCATTTCACCACCATCATGAGGATCTACAGCGCTCCTGATCAGCTCCTCTGCCAAGTGTTCCCAGCGACCTTGAAGGGCCAAGCGCGCACTTGGTTCCATTCTCTGCGGAATGGGGCCATCAACAACTTCACGGAAATGGCACAGCAGTTCGTGGATCAGTTCATCGCCAACCGCCGAATTGTCCGGGATCCCTCCCATCTCTCAGGGATCCGCCAGAACGACGGAGAGACGCTTAAGGACTTCTTCCGACGCTTCACTACCGAGGCGCGGCAGATCCCAGGGGTTGACCCCGAACTCTTGCGAGGAGTTTTCTTAGGAGGGCTCCGCCCAAGTGGATTCTATTCGGCTCTCATGAGAGAAACCGTACCCAGCTACCCCGACCTTGTTCACAGGGTCGAAGCGCAAATAGCTGCAGATGAGGCTATCGAAGCACACCGTCGGCAGTTCGAAGGAAGCCAAGGAAAGAAAAGGGGAACAGATCAAGCCCCTCGCGAACGAGAAGATCGTCGCGGCGAGGAGCGCCGCGGCGACGGACGTCGGCATGACCCCCGAAGGGATCTGGGACCGCAGCCGCCCAGGACCTACACCCCACTGAACACCACCAGAACGAACGTGCTCTACGCCATTCAGAACAACCCCGAACTTCGCATGCCCCGGATACCCCCGCCAAATCCGAGGGGTGACCAGTCCAGATACTGCGAGTTCCATCGAGGAACAGGACATACCACCGAAGAGTGCACCAGGCTCAAAGACGAGATCGAGCGCCTCATTCGCCAGGGACTCCTGGGAAGATTCTTACAAGGCCAGATCCCCAATCAGCCCCAGCAGCCTAGGGAGGCAGGAGAGCAGCCCCCTGCCCCCCGAGGCGCAGGTGGAGGAAGGCCGATGGTAGGGGAAATCGAGACAATCGCCGGACCGCCAGTCTTGGCGTCGCAGATCCTCTCGATCGCCCAGCCCGCGAGAGACCACGAAGACAAAAAACTCAAGCAGGATATTACGATAGCTTTCGGAGACGAAGACTTACGAGGGCTGCGGCTTCCACACCAGGATCCGCTCGTGATCAGCGCAGGGATCGGGGATCCCTGCTTTAAAGTGAAGAGGATACTAGTCGACAATGGAAGCTCGGTCGACGTCTTGTTCCTCTCCACCTTGCAAAGTATGAAGCTCACCAGAGACCAGCTTAGTCCGGCAGCCGGGCCCGTCTACGGCTTCGACAACAGACCCGTCCCGGTGCAAGGCATGATCATCCTCCCAGTCACGTTGGGCGAATTTCCAAGACAGTCAACGCACAACATCCAGTTCATGGTGGTAGAGTCCACCTCCGCCTACAACGCCATCTTCGGAAGACCGCTCCAGTCAATCTTCGGGGCAATCCCCTCTATTCCACACCTAGCTATGAAGTTCCCCACCGCCGCAGGAATAGGAGTCGTAAGAGGAGACCAAGAGGCAGCCAGGACTTGCTACCTGAGGCAGGCCCAGCCAGCAAGGGCGATCGCCCTCAACATCAATAACTTCGACCTGCGAGACGAGGCGACTCTGCAGCGAGGAACGCCCGTCGAAGGGCTAGTAGAAGTACCGCTCTCCCGGCGAGACCCGACTCGAACCGTTCAGGTCGGGTCACTCTTGACATCACAAGAGCAAGAGAAGCTCGCCACTTTCCTGCAGGAGAACGAGGACATTTTCGCGTGGAGCCCGGAGGACATGCCTGGGGTAGATCCCGACGTCATCTTTCACTCGCTAAACATCAACCCCGCCTGCAGACCCGTGATTCAGAAAAAGAGGAACTTCGCCCCCGAGCGCCTAAAAGCAATCGAGGAAGAGGTAGCTAAGCTCCTGGAGGCACGATTCATTCGCGAAGCAGAATATCCCACATGGCTCGCCAACGTGGTCATGGTCAAGAAGGCCTCGGGGAAATGGCGAATGTGCGTCGACTACAGCAACCTAAACCAAGCCTGCCCGAAGGATAGTTTCCCCCTGCCAAGGATTGACCAGCTCGTCGACGCTACGGCAGGCCACGAGCTACTCAGCTTTATGGATGCTTACTCAGGGTACAACCAGATAAGGATGAACCCCGCAGACGAAGAGCATACCGCCTTCCGCACCGACCGGGGAGTCTACTGCTACAAGGTGATGCCCTTCGGCCTTAAAAACGCCGGAGCCACTTACCAAAGGCTGATGAACAAGGTCTTCAAGGATCTCATCGGAGAAACGATGGAGGTTTACGTGGACGACATGCTAGTAAAGAGCGTCCACCGGCGCGACCACTTGGAAGACTTAGAAAAGTGCTTCCAGCTTCTCCGTCGCTTCCAGATGCGGCTCAACCCCAGCAAGTGTGCGTTTGGTGTGACGGCGGGGAAGTTTCTAGGTTTCATGGTAACCCATCGGGGAATCGAGGCCAACCCCGAGAAGATCAAGGCGTTGGAGGATATGTCGCCACCTCGCTCAATTAAGGAAGTACAACGCCTAAACGGGAGGATCGCAGCTCTGTCCCGTTTCTTATCACGGACAGGAGACAAGTACCTCCCCTTCTTCAAAATCCTCCGGGGAGCGCGACATTCAGGTTTCCAATGGACGGACGAGTGCCAGGTGGCCTTCGAGCTTCTCAAGCAATACCTGGCTTCTCCACCGCTTCTGTCAAAGCCCACCCCCGGGGAAACTCTGTTCTTGTACCTGGCCGTATCGCCTACGGCCCTTAGCTCAGTGCTTGTGAAGGACGAAGGAGGAGTGCAACGCCCGATCTACTACCTCAGCAAAGTCCTCACCGATACCGAAACCAGATATCCGGCAGCAGACAAGACAGCCTTGGCTCTTGTCTTCTCGGCTAGAAAACTCAGACCCTACTTCCAGGCCCACACAGTCAAAGTATTGACACAACTCCCATTGCGGGCGATCCTCCAGAAGCCGGAAGTCTCGGGGAGACTTGTAAAGTGGGCCGTAGAACTCGGCGAATTCGACATCCAATTCTTGCCTCGCCCTGACATCAAGTCGCAAGTGCTCGCCGACTTCGTAGTAGAATACACCATCCCGCCAGAAACAACCCTCATCAAAGACACCGCAAGCACCCGGTGGACCCTCTATGTCGACGGCGCCTCGGGAGCTGAAGGGGCCGGAGCGGGATTGCTCCTTATGAGCCCCGAAGGGATCACCCTGGATTACGGACTCCGGCTAAAGTTCCCCGCAACAAATAACATCGCAGAATACGAAGCACTGATCGCCGGTCTCCGGCTCGCTATCGACTGCAAAGTTGAGAACCTAACGATTTATACAGACTCCCAACTCGTGGTCTCACAGGTTGAAGGAGATTACGAGGCTAAGAGCGAGCAGATGGCGAAATACCTCGCATTCGCAAAGTCGCTTCTCCAGAAGATCTCGTCGTATCAGATCCTACACATTCCCCGAGAACAGAATACCAGGGCGGATGCTCTATCCAAGCTCGCCACCTCACCCTCCAGCTACCAGTCTCGAAGACGCCGAATCGAAGAAGTTGTGATCCCAAGCATTCAAGGGCCATGGGAAATCACAACCATCCACCAGGAGGAGTCATCCTGGATGGCCCCACTACGAGCCTACCTGGAGCAAGGGCACCTTCCTGAAGATCGCCTAGAGGCGCGAAGACTGCGAATGCGGGCTGCATCGTTCACCATTATAGACGGGGAGCTCTACAAACGGGCATTCTCAGGCCCATATCTGAAGTGCCTGCCGGCAAGCGAGGCGGACTACGTACTCAGGGAAGTACACGGAGGAGTCTGCGGAGAGCACCTAGGCGGGAAGGCATTAGCGCGGAAAATACTGCGTCAAGGCTTCTATTGGCCGACAATAAGAAAGGACGCGGCCGACTTTGTCCAGAGGTGCAAAAGCTGTCAGCTACACGCCAACATGCCTCATCAACCCCCGGTCTCACTTACCACGCTGCAGAGTGCGTGGCCATTCGCACAGTGGGGAATTGACTTCCTCGGTCCCCTACCACTAGCATCTGGACAGAGGAAGTTCATCATCCTAGCCATCGACTACTTCACCAAATGGGTGGAGGCAGAGCCCCTGGCCAAGATCACCGAAGAAAACGCCAAACAATTCGTCTGGAAAAGCATCGTTTGCCGCTTCGGCATCCCGGCTACGATCGTTGCCGACAACGGCACTCAATTCACTGGGAAGTCCTTCACCAAGATGTGTGAGGATCTGAAAATCAACCTGCGCCACACGGCCGTGGCGCATCCACAAGCCAACGGACAAGTAGAAGTCACGAACCGCACTATCCTCAAAGGGCTGAAAACACGCTTGGAAGAAGCCGGGGGACAGTGGGTAGACGCGCTCCCAAGCGTATTGTGGGCATATCGCACGACAGAAAGAACTCCTACAGGAGAGACACCTTATAACCTCTGTTACGGAACCGAAGCTGTCATCCCCGTCGACATCGGCGTTCCGAGTGCTCGAGTACTCACTTTCGATCCCAACAAGAATGATGGACTGCTCCGAGAGAACCTCGATCTAATCCCCGAAGTCCGGGACAACGCGGCTTACCGTGCTGCACTCTACCAAATGCGTGTAGCCCGGACCTACGACAGGAGGGTGAAGCCCAGACCAATCAACGTAGGAGATCTCGTCCTACGCAGCATCGAGGCCGCCGGTAAAGGTCCCCAAGGAGACAAGCTCTCAGCGGCCTGGGAAGGCCCGTACATAGTCACCGCAGTCATAAAACCCGGAACATACAGACTCAGGACGGCGGAAGGGAAGACTTTGCCACGTACCTGGAACGCTCAGAACCTGCGCCGCTTTTACCAGTGATCCCGGGACCTCTACCATGTACTAAGCCACGAGTTCAAACTCGTGCAAACTTATCTTCAACTTCTGTACCAAGCCGCGAGCCCTAACTCGTGCAAATCTATCTTATGATTTGTGTAAAAGCCGCGAGCTCAGACTCGTGCACCTATCTTATCTTACATAAAGCTGTGCACCAAATGATTTCTTATTGAAAAGCTATGTTTTGACACCTTCACGCACTTAAGAAAAACTTTGCAACGAGGCCCTGCCTCGGGGGCTTTGCACCGCCGTCGATTGAAGGTTCGCCCTTCTCCTCCGCCGTCAAGTCCCAGCGTCGTAGGGGCCAGCCTCCCTTACGAACGCCTCCGGTTTGAATACACCAGCTATTCACCGGCCACTTCGAGGCCCTGCCTCGGGGGCTTTGCACCGCCGTCGATTGAAGGTCCGCCCTTCTCCTCCGCCGTCAAGTCCCAGCGTCGTAAGGGCCTGCCCCCCTTACGAACGCCTCCGGTTTGAATACACCAGCTATTCACCGGCCACTTCGGGGCCCTGCCCCGGGGACTTTGCACCGCCGTCGATTGAAGGGTCGCCCTTCTCCTCCGCCGTCGAGTCCCGGTGACGTCGGGGCCTGCCCCCCCTGCGTTCACCCACGGTTTGAATACAAACGCTATTCACCGGCCAAGCCGCGAGCCCGACTCGTGCAAAAAGCCGCAAGCAC
The DNA here is from genome assembly GCA_033032865.1 of Dactylorhiza incarnata. Lineage (NCBI taxonomy): Eukaryota > Viridiplantae > Streptophyta > Magnoliopsida > Asparagales > Orchidaceae > Dactylorhiza > Dactylorhiza incarnata. Next base: position 986,572 of record JAWHQI010000434.1, read on the forward strand.
AGACTTGCGCAAACTGATTTTCTATTGTATAAAAGCCGCGGGCTCAGAACCGCGCAAGCTAATCTGTCATTTTGCAGAAACCCCTCAGCTCGTACGGATATCAGAGCTGAGCAGCAAGCCCACAACAACATCGGAAAACCAGCACCCTCCGACATCAGCTCTTACCAGAAAAGCGCCGCACAGTGGACAATGGGTAAAGCCGCCACGGAACAATCAAAACCTTCGAACTCCTCGCTCAGGAACTCGGACTCCGAAGGTTTGGGGGGCTTATGTTGTATACCCGTGAAGGCCTCAGGATGCACCCAAAGGAAACCTCGCAGAAGAGAGATGGGGGGTAGCGATCGAAGCACGCACGAGCCCCAGATATGTACGTGATCGCGCGCAAAAGCGCACGGCAGCACGTGGGCTGCACCACTCGCCGCAGGGAGATAGCCCGAACACGCCCCGACCGCACCACCTTGGGGGGGTCCGGCTCATTCGCACCCCCCAAGGGGGGTGGCCGGCCAAGTCGCACCCCTCAAGGGGGGTACGGGCCGACCGCACCCCCGAGGGGGTACGGGCCGGCTACACCCCCCAAGGGGGAGCCGCACCCCCCAAGGGGGTGCGGCCCGGCCACACCCCTTGAGGGATGCGGCCAAGCCGCACCCCCCAAGGGGGCGCGGCCAGGCCGCACCCCCCAAGGGGGCGCGGCCAGGCCGCACCCCCCAAGGGGGCGCGGCCAGGCCGCACCCCCCAAGGGGGCGCGGCCAGGCCGCACCCCCCAAGGGGGCGCGGCCAGGCCGCACCCCCCAAGGGGGCGCGGCCAGGCCGCACCCCCCAAGGGGGCGCGGCCCAGCCGCACCCCTTGTGGGGTGCGGCCAAGCCGCACCCCTTGTGGGGTGCGGCCAAGCCGCACCCCCCAAGGGGGTGCGGCCAAGCCGCACCCCCAAGGGGTGCGGCCCAGCCGCACCCCTTGTGGGGTGCGGCCCAGCCGCACCCCTTGTGGGGTGCGGCCCAGCCGCACCCCTTGTGGGGTGCGGCCAAGCCGCACCCCCCGAGGGGGTGCGGCCAAGCCGCACCCCTTGGGGTGCGGCCAGTCCGCACCCTCCCCCTCGGGGGTGCGCGACCGTGCCCACTCCTTCTAGGGGTGCGGTCCGGCATCCGCCCCCCTCCGGAGAACTTCAACCGCTCTCTAGGGAGCGGCTCCTCGATTCGCCGTCCGCCCGAGGCATTTTCCGGGGCCCGACGCGCATTCGGGGAGTTTCAGCGCTAACCCGCGCTCAGAACATTTCTGAACGCAGTCGGGAAGTCTTCTCACTTTTTGTCTTTCCGGCTTCTCACTTTTTGTCTTTCAGGCGTCTCACTTTTTGTCTTTCCGGCTTCTCACTTTTTGTCTTTCAGGCGTCTCACTTTTTGTCTTTCAGGCTTCTCACTTTTCAGGAACAGTCGGTCGCCTTTTTCACCTCCAACAGAACTGCCCGAACTGCCCAAACTGCCCAAGCTGCCCGAAGGGCAGGGTGGTCATTTACGAAGAATGGTGATCCGAGGGCCACGAACCGGAGAATATGATTCGCCCACCGAGCATTTATGGAAACTGCCAACGGTAAAATTACCGGGCCGCCCCCGACAAAAACTATAAAAGGAGCCCCATGGCTTCATTTGAGAGGACCTGGACTTCTGGACTCGGGAGAGCTCCTTGCAGACTTTTGCGGAATTCTCCTTCGGCACTTGAAGATCTCCTTCGGGACTTGAAGATCTCCTTCGGGAGTTGAAGATCTTCATCTTCCAGGAAGACGACGAGCCTTCTCGATTCCGAAAGGCGACAAGCAGTTCTCAGAAGAGAAAGACGACGAGCCTTCTCGATTCCGAAAGGCGACAAGCAGTTCTCAGAAGAGAAAGACGACGAGCCTTCTCGATTCCGAAAGGCGACAAGCAGTTCTCAGAAGAGAAAGACGACGAGCCTTCTCGATTCCGAAAGGCGACAAGCAGTTCTCAGAAGAGAAAGACAACGAGCCTTCTCGATTCCGAAAGGCGACAAGCAGTTCTCAGAAGAGAAAGACAACGAGCCTTCTCGATTCCGAAAGGCGACAAGCAGTTCTCAGAAGAGAAAGACGACGAGCCTTCTCGATTCCGAAAGGCGACAAGCAGTTCTCAGAAGAGAAAGACAACGAGCCTTCTCGATTCCGAAAGGCGACAAGCAGTTCACAGAAGGGAAAGGCGACCAGCCTTCTCAATTCCAGAAAGGCGACTAGCAGTCTTCGAGGGGAAAAAGACTTAGTTTTTTCGTGAGGTGGCCTGTCACCCTCGAAGCTCTCTTTCTCCAAATATTGTAACGAGCAGCGGTCTGTCGCGCTCAAGTTCTAGCTTCCAAGTTGTAACTCCTCCAGAAGATAGTGAAGTTTGGTCGGCACAGCTCCGGCCGCGTGGTTTTTTACCCTTTCCGGGTTTTCCACGTTAAAAAGTCTCTGCGTATTCTACGAACCTCTAATTAACTGTTTGCGCGCTTAGCCTGCTCACGAGCTAAGGCGGTTCAAGTGAACCGGTCTACCAAGAGCCCTAAGCGTTCCGCAACAGTAATCATTATCAAATAATGCTGATAAATAGTAATCATTACTTTAAGAGAGAAAAGAACATGATTTTCTCTCAAAACCGACCAAAATGAGAAGGTTTTTGTTGGAGTTGGGGAACACTTCCGGCTCTCTTATTTCTCACACCGGGTTAGCCCACGTGAGCTTACAGACGTCGGAGCGTGAATCTCTCCGATGATTGAAGTACTAGCAAACGCGGGGGTCTGGGGGCGGCGAGCCCCCGGCGGCGGTCTTCAGTTTGTGATATCCGGGTGTGCGGATATCCGGGTTTCGGTTTCGTGGCCTATTTAAAGGCGTGTAACCCGAATCTAGGGTTAAGGGTTTTTTCTGAGCGGTTTCGGCTGAGGAGTTTTGGAGGGCGTCTACGAGGAGATTCCGTGGAGAGGCTTTTCCGGCGGTGGTTCCTCCGTTTCTTGTCCAAAGAGAGGGGTGCGAGGTAGGATCGGTTTTGATCCATGTATCCTTGTGTGCTTTGTAATCTCTATTGGTGAATACAAGAAGGTGAAGCGGATGCGGGATAGGGGACGTAGCCCGGTTTTGGGTGACCCTCTCTAATTCGTGTGTTTTCTGTGATTTTTTCTTCCTTTTTCGTTCGAATATCTCTTCTCGGCACCCCACGTTTTTCTACAGTTTTCACCATAGGCTATTTTCTTAATGGATCCAACCCGATATGTTTTGGAGGAAAACCAATTCCCTCCAATAAAAGACCAAGCGAACGCTTGTGAATGGAATTGAATTGTCCAAAACAAATTCCTTCCTACAAAACCTACCAAATGAACGGAGCCTCAATCGATCCACTACTAATGCCATTTTCTTAATTTTCATTTTTTTTTTCCAATTTTTTCTAGAGAGCACCCAAGTCTCTCTCTCTCTCTCTCTTGAACAACTCTCTCCACAACTATCAATGCTTTATTAATAATTTATTAGCAGATGAAATTATTATATGAAATAAGTAGTTGATATCTGCTTCACTTTTTAATTATTGATGTGATGACTATGATTAGATTATATTTTATCTATACTATATATAAAGATTTTAGGCCATGAATATTTCCCCCGTCGACACGTGCGTAACTGCGTATCATGGATTTCCCACTCTGGCTCTGTTTGGTGTGGCGTTTTTGCTCCGGTGAGTTTGGATTAAAACGTCACCGTCATAGAAGATATGTTTGACAATATGAAGTTCTTTAGGCGAGGTCGCGCGCTCACGAACGATGGTTCATAACCATCGTGCGCTAATAAATACTCCCGTGGGATCCACCTCTTTTGCATTTCGAACAGCAAATAGTGAAAAGTGTTAGAATATTTTTCTTATATATTCCTATATTTATATATTTTTTCGATTTTGAAAACTCTTATAACAACAAATGATAATAAACTATCATAAACAGAGAGATGAGAAATAAAGAAGATCAGAATAATATAGTTTAGAATCGAATCTAGGTAAGACGTGTGATCACTGCCCTAAAGAAGTTGCACCACCCTCCAGCAGGGCTTCAATCGATGCTCACTCCTCCAAGGTACAACACTCAGCTAGATCCCAAAAACTCTAATGTGCGCAGACACCGAAAAAGCACAGAGCACCCGAACTCCCACTTGATGAAGCAAATGTCAAGAAAAGAGAATCACGACGAAAGTCATAAGAACGAGAGAGAGAGAGATCGTAAGCAGTTTTCCGAAAGCGTAGCAGAGATTATAAAACGATCCAGAAAATTCTCCTATATAGGAGTCTCGTAAAATAACACGTAATTAATTTTTAACGGTTATAATTGGTAAGAGATAATCGTGCAGACAAATGTGAAAGATTTCCAACGTAAATGAGTAATGGCGAGAAAAACGTGTAAGAGAACGGTTAGAAAATTCCTCGTAATAATTGCGTAGAGAAAACGCAAAATGACAGAGGTTGCGTCGAGTTCAATTCGACGCTGCGTCGAAGTCATATCGACGCAACTTGACACTACGTCGAGATCTTATTGACACAGGTCAAGACGACGGAGAACATGTCGACGCTTCGTCGAGTTCTTATTGACGCAGGTCGAGTCGACGGAGAACTTGTCGACGCAACTCCACGCTACATCGAGTTCTTATCGACGCAGTTTGGGTGCGTCGAGTTCTATTCGACGCAACTCCAATTTCAAGCGAGCTAGTCGACGTCACTTCGAGTTCTACTCGACGCAGCTCCGACTTCTGTTCGACGCAACTCCGAATAAAAGTACTGAAACTATTTTGTACAAAAAATACAATTCAATAATTTCCCAAATCCGAAATCCGGTCCGGTGCGCGCGCGCACGCGTGTGTGGTTCATAGTTCCTCTTTATGTTCCTTTGAAGAAATAAGAAAGTGTGAAGATAATTATATACTTGCTAACAAGAATGTAGAATGACAAGGTGAGACTAACAGATTCATCCTTTTCTTCATGAAATGTTACCTCCAAAAATTTGGATTCCCTCCATTTGGTTTTGGAGCTTTTCATTAAATATGAGGAGCCAAACACCAAACACCAAACAAGACTCCAATAAAAACATTATAAATTTAATAATGTTTTAAAATACAAAATTTCTAACAAAAAGCGCTCCAACAAAATTTCAACTCCCGCCGAGAAGGAAAAAGACGAACAAGCGAACCCATCTGACATCTCCTCGAGGCATTTCTCTGCTGGGATTAGAAGATCTTCCTCTACCACGCCGGACGCTGCATCACCCGCTCCTCGCGGCATTTCTCGGCTGGAAGTCGAAGATCCTCACTGCATTTCTCGGTCGGAAGCTCTCCAGCCATTCTCGTTTCATTCCTCGGCCTGAAGTAGAAGATCCCCATCTAGCCTTCGACGTTGCAATAATATTGTTGTTCCGAAGTAGAAGTCCTGTCGAAGTATCTCATGCTTAATTCAAGAAAATCTGCCGACGACATGAATGCTGTATGATGTTTACTTTCTGTTGAAGATCCCCGTCTAGCCTTCTTGTTTCTTCCATTTTGCTCAACTCCGGAAAGATCTCTGCTTTTTATTCAGTGTTCGATTGTATGAGTTGAATACCGGTCGGAATTTCCATTAAACGGACACAGTTTTTTTGAGAAATCGTTCCTGTAATTAGTAGCAACTTAAAGATTTTATTTCTCATGAGTCCAAGAAGGATACTGTATTTTTTCCTATTGTGCATTATGAGGAAGATCGGTTTATGCAATGTACTCCGATTATGCTCGTAAAACTAGTTTTAGTGTTCGAAAATAACATATTTTTTTATTGGACGCATACGAGGATTATCAAAGGGAGACAATATTGTTGTGTCAAAGCAGGTCTAAAGAGTTCAAACCTGATGACTGATGGACAGAAAAAGTATCACAAAATGGATACCCAGACTGGATGTTTGGCGTTCATACACTTCAGCGCTGATACAAAGGAGAAGAATTGAGAGGTATCAAAGTTTGTAGAGGAGCATAATTATCCACTTGCATTGGAAAAAGAAACATTTGCTGAGATCCCATCGACATATATTTGATGTTCAAGCGAGACTTGTCAAAAATATGACGAGAGTATGGATTAGAACTGTTGATGCGTATAATTTCTTAGCTGGATGATGTTGGCGGCTTCGAGAATGTTGGTTTTTGTAAGATCGATGCCTACAATTTTGTTCAGCGAGAAAGAAAAGCTGTAATAGAAAGTGGTGATTCGATAAATTTGTTACAAATATTTAAAGAAGGCCAATTGGAGGACAACATGTTTTCATATGATGTGTGAACAAATGAAATGAACAGGCTGAGCAATTTCTTTTGGATTGATGGACATAGTAAACTTGATTACGATTATTTCGGCGATGTTATTTTTTTATACAACTAATAGATTGAACAAGTATAACCTGGCTTGTGCCCCATTCATTGCGGTTAATCATCACTGACATAATATTTTTTGTAGACAGAGCTTTTATAGCAGAAGAAACAATTGAGTCATTTTGTTGGTATTCGAGATCTTTTTGAGGTTCGTTTGTAGTAAGTAACCAACCAAAATATTTACAAATCAAGATCAAGAGATGACCGTAGCTATTGAGAAAGTTTTTACTACCATTCGACATTGTTTGTGTCAATGAAACATCTTCAAAAAAGCATCATTGAAGGTTCCAACATTCAACTATGACAAGCATATAAGATCATTATCCTACTAGTGCATGAGCAAATATGACAGTGAGATTGAGTTTGAGAAACATTGGAGAGAAATGATCACAAAGGGCAAGTTGGAGGAAAACTGATGGTTGCATGATCTTTACAAAGTAAGAATGAAGTGGTTCACTGCATTCAATAAGAACACTCTAGATCTTGGCATTTTGTTCACGCGGAGCAGTGAATTGACTAATAATAGTTTACATGGTTGTTCAAAAGAAACAAGCTCACTTGTTGACTGTTTCAATGGCATGGAGAAATTAATTTCATCTTGGCGTAGATATGAACATGATGAAAACATCATAGGCAAACAAAGAAACATAAATTTAAAATATTAAAATTGCTTTTTACTAAAGCAGATGTCCAAGCTGTATACCAATTTTTTTTTCATATTTATGAACAATCATTTATGAAAGATGCAGTTGGTGTAATTGTTGCAGAAGAAACAAGGTACGGTGATGGAGGCGATGAGGATAAGCAATGGATCGTCAAAGTAGATTCTACGACTTCTGATGGGGAACACTCCTGCGGAGGATTTCAAACAAAGGGATTATTATGCAGACATATCTTAAGAGTATACAATATGAATAATACACAACAAATTGAATCCAAATACATATCAAAGGAATTTACGTTGCAGGCGAAGAAGGGTATATATCAATGCAAGACCCCATGCACGAATGACTTTGAGTCTAGTTTATTATTTATAGACCACATAATGCGGTTCACCTATGACTTATCTAATCGCATTGAGAATTGCAAGATTGTTAAGGACTATATATGTTCTAAATTCCAAGAATAATTTGAGGGAAAAATTGAAGAGATGGTAGATTATGATGAGATTAATTGATAACAACTATAAAAACAAAAAAGTGGTTAGAGATCCACGTGCAATGCGGCCAAAAGGTGTATCAAATGCACGCTTAAAAAATCATTGAGAGCTACCCACCAAGAAACCAAGTATTGTTCTCATGTGTGATGTTGGTTCAAGATTTACTTTATTTATTTGCTAATTTCACTAAATCTATGTCATAGAGAAGTGAAATGCCTGCAAAAGTAAAGAGCTCGTGCAAACTAATGTGTCATCGGAACCGAAGGAGTTCAATTTCATGGACATTTCTGTTTGCGAGAGAGACACACCTTCACTACCAACTCAAAAATTTGTTGATCTAAATGATGATTTCCCTTTAAATGTCGATTTATCCTTAAATATGTCTTTAAAATTTTCAAGTATTCCCATTGTATTTAAATGGTGATGGTGTAAATTTTAATGCATGTGTAATTGTAATTCTATGAGAACTAGTAAATTTTTATCTATGGTAGGCAGCTTTATTTAATGTCATTCTCGGTCCTTCGATTGGAATTCTGAACCTCATAAGTAATGGACTCCACTATCTTGAGCAAACTGAGTTGGATGATGAAATAGATGTAGGAAAATCAGGAGACGAACCTAATGACTTCAGCATAACCGATTCACTCGCGTTGGCACAAAATCGTTATTAAAGATCAATATCAAACTCCTCATCATTACTTGAGCTAAAGGTATAACAAAATTGTATAAAGAAACATATGCACAAGTCAAACTTTTTTTTAGCAAACTGCTCCTTGCACAACCTGGAAACCCGCAGATACATTTAAAATTGGAAACCCGAAAACTACTCCTTACACAACCGGGTAACCCGCAAAACCATCAAACTGCTCATCTTATAGATGAACATAGTCAAGTAGACCTCTTTTTTAAAACAAAACATAATGATCTCGTCTTATAGATAAAGCTCAATGACATAGAGTTTGTATGGATCACTCATTTAGTGTACAAAAAGGAAATATTACACATAACAAATAGTTTGTAAATTATTCTTCAATGTTAAAAAAAGTTCAAAACATTTTGCAGACTATTTCCGCTCTGATTCTTGGTATTTCAGATTGCCAAGCCTTAAAGTTTTTCCACGCAATCTTTTTTCTTGTCAGAATCGTCTCCATGTACTTCATAACAAATACCCCATAGTCGTATCTGTTATCTTGTGTTGGGACCCCAACCACAGTATTAATTGGCCAGCTTCTAACTTCTCCTGGCAGAGCATCAGATGCATTCTCATATAAAAAAGTATTCTGCATAAAGAACACAAAAAAATGAATCATAGAAATCTCCGCTCATACGAAATTGATAGAAATTAATAGAAATTGAGCAATACATACAAAAATTTAATATACCAGCTTAAAGAGTGTAGCCCTATGCATTGGATTTGGTAGTGAGTCATAAAATTCCCATTTTTTCTCTGTGATTTTAAACACTAGTAAAGCCCAATGGCCTCCTAGGTGGTCTGACATTAAAATAACTTCAACAATCTTCACACTTAAAGGAGTTATATGCTCCACCAAGATCTTACTATTATTCACATTATGCATTTTATAATACTGCATGGTGAAAATCATTATAAGAGAACATTAAAGATATATTAACGCTTAGCTCATACAATGAAATATTAACAATTTACAGCGTGGTCTGGAGACACATAAAAAAACCTTTGAGCGTGATGGATCCTTACATCTTTTCTCGCTTAAGACAACACCAAAAGCATTCAAATGAGTATTAATCACCCTTTCAGTCCCTAGAAGATCATTTATTGCGGCTCGTGCCATCAAAATACTACCTCTTGTAAACATTACATTGTCACTACAATAACACAAGCACAATTTGAATGATAGTGAAATGGTACATTTATTGGTAAAAGCCTCAAAACATTAAATTTTTCTTACTTTTTGGGGTGCTTCTTAAGTATGAAATCTATTAACTCCCTTTGCCTGGGTGATATCAAACTCCTTCCTGTGAAATCGTATTCTTCGGAAGGAGATGGAGAGATAAATTCGGTGGGTGGTACAAGAGTGATATGTAGTGATACTGATGGCGAAACATGGGACTTGTTCGGTGCATGATCGGATGGCGTGGTGGGTGATGGTGTGTGAGTGTGGACGCGTAAAATATTTGCTATAAGGGAAGCCAAGTGTACAACCCCATATTCGCCGAGTGTTTTTCCGAGACCCAGGGGTCCTTTAGAACATTGTGTGGTAGCATAGTCCCAGGCAGGAAGAGTAGGGGCAAAGGGGGGCGAGCGGTGGAAGCAAAGGCCTCCCGCTCACCCAGCTTGTGTAGGAGGCAAGCAAGAGGGGGGCGAGCAGGGAGGGCGGCCAGCCCCCTGGCTCGCCCCAGAGCCCTAAGGGGGCGAGCAGGGAAGGCGGCCAGCCCCCTGGCTCGCCCCAGAGCCCTTAGGGGGCGAGCAGGGAGGGCGCCCAGCCTCTGGCTCGCCCCAGATCCCTTAGGGGGCGAGCAGGGAGGGCGCCCAACCCCCTGGCTCGCCCCAGAGCCCTTAGGGGGCGAGCAGGGAGGGCGGCCAGCCCCCTAGCTCGCCCCAGATCCCTTAGGGGGCGAGCAGGGAGGGCGGCCGGCCCCCTGGCTCGCCCCAGAGCCCTTAGGGGGCGAGCAGGGAGGGCGGCCAGCCCCCTGGTTCACCCCAGATCCCTTAGGGGGCGAGCAGGGAGGGCGGCCAACCCCCTGGATCGCCCCAGATCCCTTAGGGGGCGAACAGGGAGGGAGGCCAGCCCCCTGGCTCGCCCCAGAGCCCTTAGAGGGCGAGCAGGGAGGGCGAGCAGGGAGGGCGGCCAGCCCCCTGGCTCGCCCCAGATCCCTTAGGGGGCGAACAGGGAGGGCGGCCAGCCCCTTGGCTTGCCCCAGAGCCCTTAGGAGGCGAGCAGGGAGGGCGGCCAACCCCCTGGCTCGCCCCAGAGCCCTAAGGGGGCGAGCAGGGAGGGCGGCCAACCCCCTGGCTCGCCCCAGCTCCGAAAGTAGGGGGCGGTCTGCGTTTAGCGCCTTGGAACAGCGGGACTTGGCTATCCGCAGCCATTTACGGGGGTATGTTGGTAATTTTAGGGACTAGTTTTTGGTTATTTGCAGCCCAAGTTCAGGAATCTTATAAATAGGACCAATGGGGCACCATTTTGAAGAGGGGTTCTAGGCTAGCTCTTTCTTTCTCCCTCTCTCTCCCCAAGTCTCTCTAGTGGGGTGAGGAGAGCCTCCAGTGGTGCCCAAGCCCGACATTGGCTTGGGAGGGGAAGCGCTCTAAAGATCTTCCGGGTATGTGGTGGGACCTCCCCGCCGAGCCCTTGGTCTAGTTCATAGTTCCAACACCTTCAACCTAGAGCTCTCCCTTGGGGGGAGTAAGAGTTGGCCACCCCTCAACTTGTTGGGGGCCCCGAACTCCATAGAGACCGAGAAATCGATTTCAACATTATGGTGCGGTGAGCGTGGAGTGTGACTAACTCAAGAAACCCTCGAGATGAGCTTCATGGACGGAGGTGGAGGAAGATCCGACCCAGGTCACTCGCATCCCCCGGTGGCTGGGGTGACGTTGAAGATGTTCGAAGATTTCAGGCGAGAGGTCTTACAGACCTTCCAGGTTGCTTTCGCCATGATAGTCGGAGGCAGAAGAAGAGATGGTCCAGAGGTCCCGCCCCGGCAGATGGGCGAGGGAACTCTCGGCCAACAGTCCAGGAAAGAGGTACTGGTGGGGGGGAGTGGGGAGGTGCCATACCCCCACTCGCCCACCTTCAAGGGGGCGAGCTCAGGAGGGAGGCGCCCTCCCAGCTCGCCCCGCCCCTTCAAGGGGGCGAGCTCAGAAGGGAGGCGCCCTCCCAGCTTGCCCCGCCCCTTCTAGTCCAGCCCCAAAGGGGGGCGAACGGGGAGGCATCCGGCCCCCGCTCGCCCCACTCCAAAAGGAGTCGAGTGAATGTTGGTGGGCGAGACCACCCCGGGTGGCGACCATCCAGTAGCCCGGCAAGCGCAGAGGCCCGCAAGTCGACTCCGCGAGAGCAAGGAGGGGGGAACTTCCAAAGGAAAAGAGCCAACCGCTCGAGGTGGAGGCAGGGATCGAACACACCCTCTCTACCACCTCAGCAAACCATGGCGATCGGCCAAAGAAGAAGAAGGAACCGCCCGGGAGGAAGAAGGGGCATCCAAGTGGAGTTACCCTGCTGTGACTTCCACGAGGAGGAGGGTCACGCGACCTCCGCCTGTCCAGAGTTCTTGGAAATGAAGGATGCAAGGGGTTCTAGGCTAGCTCTCTCTTTCTCCCTCTCTCTCCCCAAGTCTCTCTAGTGGGGTGAGGAGAGCCTCCAGTGGTGCCCAAGCCCGACATTGGCTTGGGAGGGGAAGCACTCTAAAGATCTTCCGGGTATGTGGTGGGACCTCCCCGCCGAGCCCTTGGTCCAGTTCATAGTTCCAACACCTTCAACCTAGAGCTCTCCCTTGGGGGGAGTAAGAGTTGGCCACCCCTCAACTTGTTGGGGGCCCCGAACTCCACAGAGATCGAGAAATCGGTTTCAACACCAAGTATTTAAGCCTGTCCTCACAATAACTTTTAAATGTGCCCATTTCAGCAGAAACAAATGTGATATGTGGTGATGTTGATGGTGAGGATGTATGAGAGACATGAGACTTGTTTGGCGAAATATTTGCTATTACGGCAGTCAGGGCATCGATCCTGTCCTCACACTAACTTTATAACGTGCCCACTTCAGCAGATATAAATGCCATCGGGCCTTTAGTCCACCATCTCTTACAAAAGACCTTTTTACCTATACAACACATAACAACTTATATTAGAAAGATAGTAACAAATTCTACACTACTTAATGAACGAAACTTATGTTAGAGTGATATATGATAATACTGACTTGGCCATAATTCAATAACTTTGTATGCAAACATGAACAAAAATTAGCACTGTAACTGAGATTAGTAGACCAACGACAAAGTCGTGGTGTGGCTAAGTCATGTGCAACCCCTTGGATATTGGTATGCCCAAACAATCATACCTACAACAAATAAATATGTGTCAGTGTGTTAAGTGGAATGCTAAACTAAAGCATTGATGTGTATTGTTTACTACTAATAAAATAGAACATCCTCTAGATATCCTAAGCTTTCCTCTTCTTTTTTGGAAGAAGAAAAACTACTTAAGTAGCGTTTGGGAGAGTTGATGGGTTCCGGTGCAGCAGGTCCAAAACGGAGTTTCAACCAAAAATGGTGTTTGGTTATGCGCAGGAATAAAACTATGTTTCTTAAATAAGTCGTCTATAGGCTATTTTTCAACCACAGAGTTTTCCTCCAGTCCAACCACACGGAACGACGTTTCATCTGGTGCGAGGTTCTTCCGCTCGACTTCCCGATAACGCCATCCATCTCCCCCTTTGATCCCTCCATTCGGATCTTCCGCGAGCTCGTTGCTCCTCGGAATCGATCCAGAAAATTCCCCTCTCGGCAAAATCGATCTCCTTCCTCGTTATGAACCTTCGTATGCTTTCTGCTTCATTTCAAGTTCAGGCGACGTTGGTGGTTTTGCCGAAGAAGAAGAATATCCTTCATGGCATAGACGCCGAAGTTGATCGGTTGGTGAAGGTTCGGCCATTGGAGGAGGTTGCCAAAGATCGTTGGAGTTCCTCCAAGTTATTATTGGTTGAAACTTCTCTTCCTAATTGTTTGAGTGAGAGGAGATCAGCTAGGTTGAAGTGAGTGAGAAATAAGGGCTAAGGGGAGGACTCTTATGAGGGGGAATAAGGGCTTTGGGCAGAGGGGAGATGCTCCCCTTTGCTGAAAATGGAAAGTTTCAGCTGCTCCATGGGTTCTAGCAAGTCCTACACATCACAAATGCAACACAAGGGCCGGCCATTAGAGGAATAAGGGTTTGCTCATCCAATTGACCTTCATGTGATGTCCTCTTTTGGTCTAGATGATGAGACAATCATGTGGATGAGGGGAAGAGTGGGTCAGCCCACTAATGGGTCCAATATGACTTAGGTTAGGTTAATTATGGCACATGAGACTCACAAGGTCATCTCATGGGTTCATTCCTGTGTATAGCTAAAACAACCAGCATATCCCTGTTGATAGTTAAAAAAATTAATATGGCATGAAAATAATTAATATGACATGAACAAACACAAAAACTCCGTTTTTACCAAATACCGCATTCTGAACAACACTGAAAACATAATTTCACCCAAACAATTAAACACTGCAAACTATGTTCTCCAGAAACAGCTCCTTCTTGAAATTAGTTGAAAAATAGGGTTTTCTTGATTCATCTTAATATCACATACATCTATTTATACCCCCTCTATACAATAACACACTCACTTTACTATCTACACACCAATACACCTAATTTACTAAATGCACATCAACACTCCTCCTCAAGGTGGGTGAAATATATCTATTAAACCCAGCTTGTCCAAGTTCCTACTCATGTCCTTCGAGCTCAGCCCCTTTGTCAAACAATCCGCGCCTGATCATTGCTTGCAACATAACTAAGCTCCAGTAGTCCACTGTCCAATTTCTCCTTTATGAAGAACTTGTCAATTTCAATGTGCTTAGTTCTCTCATGTTGAACTGGATTATTAGCAATACTGATCGCTGCCTAGCTGTCACACAACAACTTCTTCTTGTCCCCTTGATCTAGACTCAGTTCCGTCAGCATCCTCTTCAGCCACAAAAGTTCAGCCACTCCCGACGCCATAGCTCTGTATTCTGCTTCCGCTGTCGATCGTGCCACCACAGATTGTTTTTTGCTCCTCCAGGAGACCAAGTTTCCTCCTACAAAAATGCAATAGCCTGACGTGGATCTCCTGTCATCTATGCAGCTTGCCCAATCAGAATCACAGTAGCCTTCGATCTTCATGTGCCCATTTCTTCGGAAGAGCAATCCCTTCCCAGGGGAATCCTTCAAATACCGTAGGATCCGATACACGGCATCCATATGCCCCTTTCTAGGATCGTGCATATAGCGACTCACTACACTAACTGCATAGGAGATGTCTAGGCGTGTGTGACTCAGGTAAATCAACTTCCCAACTAATTTCTGGTACCTCTCTCGATCAACTGTGTCACCTGCCTCAGCACCCAGCTTACACTTCTGATCGATCGGTGTTGCGGTCGGTCTGCAACCCAACATCCCTGTCTCTGTGAGGATATCCAAGACATACCTCCTCTGTGATAGGACAATACCCTTCTTCCATAGGCGATCTCAATTCCAAGAAAGTACCGTAGCATCCCCAAATCTTTTACTTCGAACTCCTTTCCCAACGCTGTCTTGAGCCGAATACATGTCATCCACATACACCGCAAGGATGGTAATGTGATGACCTTCACTTTCCCTGAATAACAACGTGTGATCAGCGTTGGTCTGCCGGTATCTCATCCCAATCATGGTCTTCCTGAATCGATCAAACCACAAGCGGGGTGACTGCTTCAAGCCATAGAGTGACTTCTTTAGTTTACATACTTTACCTTTGGTCTCAGCGGTCTCGAACCCCGGTGGTATTTTCATGTACACTTCCTCGGTTAGCTCTCCATGAAGGAAGGCATTCTTCACATCCAGTTGATGCATTCTCCACCCACCATTTGCTGCCAAGCTAATCAAAGTTCTGACTGTGCTCATCTTGGCCACGGGTGCAAATGTCTCGTCGTAATCTATGTCATAGGTCTGACAGTATCCCTTTGCAACTAGTCGAGCCTTGTAGCGCTCGATAAGTCCATTCGGGTTCTGTTTTAAGGAGAAGACCCACCTGCATCCGACGACCCTCTTGTTGTCAGGTAGATATGCGAGCTCCCAAGTTTTGTTCTTCTCAAGGGCTCTCATCTCCTCCTTCATCGCTGCTTTCCATTTCGGATCAGTCTTGGCAACCTGCCAATTGTTAGGTACAGTAACACTATCTAACGAGGCGATGAATGCTCCATGAGAAGGAGAAATATTATTATAAGAGACAAATGACGCAAGGTCCCAGCCGTATCTGTCCGGAGGATTGCCCGCATTGCTGTGTATACTCCGCCGGACAGTGACGGTAGGGGAAGAGGGTGGAAGGGAAACGATCTCACTGGAACACGGCTGTGGAGCTGGAGGTGCTCCAGAAGGAGAGACTGGCGTAGACAAGGGATTGAGCACTGGCATTCTGGGCATCGGTACTGGTTCAACAGTTTGTTTCTCCCTCCTATGGTAGGTAAGCAGTTCCCCTTGAGCCGTAGGACGCACGTTTCTCACTTCCTCCTCCTGCATCCCATCCAGTTCCCCTTGAGCCGTAGGACGCACGTTTCTCACTTCCTCCTCCTGCATCCCACCGCTCCCAGACTCCTCCACCGATTCCTCATCACATACCTCTAATTCGGTCACCAGACTTTCTCTCTCTCTCCTAATCCATTCGGAGTTCATCGGTTCTGGTGTGCGTGAAGTTTCTTCATGACGGTAGTACTGTTCCAGTTCATCGGTTCTGGTCCCGCCTGGAGTTTGAATCGTGTCTCTTCCTGAATCATGGCCGAGATGGCCTCTGACAAGGTGGGAATCTTCGTGCCTGACGACGACACTCCCAGGAGCCCACTTCAATCAGGAAGAACACAAGACTCCTTCCAACCCTTGCTGGATCGAGGAAGCGGCTGATTCGGCGAAGGTTATCGACGAGTGCTCCTTCCGTCCAAAGCCCTTCCAGCAGGTTCGTCGAATGCCCAGCAGGTTTGTCGAATGCCCAGCAGGTTCGTCGAAATCTCCTTCCGCTACTTTCGTCGAATTCTCCTTCGATTCGTCGAACGCTCCTCCGATCGACGCCTGCTTCGTCGAACGCTCCTCCTTCGTCGAACGCTCCTCCGATCGAAGCCTGCTTCGTCGAACGCTCCTCCTTCGATGCCTTCGTCGAACGCTCCTCCTTCCAGCAGGTTCGTCGAACGCTCTTGCAGGTTTCGTCACTTACATCACCGACGAATGCTCCTCCAGCAGGTGAGACCCCCTCTGATAGATGACAAATGCTCCTCCGACGAATGCTCCTTCGATCGATGCCGGACGCGGAGCCTTCCCCTCCTCCGATAGACGTCGGATGCGGAGCCTTCCCCTCCTCCGATCGGTGCTGCTGTTCCCCGCTGTCGAACGGACGCAGCTTCGGCGCACGACGCCGTAACCTCTCTCGCTTTGATACCAAGTTGAACCCAACAAAATTTCATATCTATCAGCTACTTTTCCATTAGCATCAGTCGAACCAAACACACCCTTAAAGCTCAAAATTGTGAGTCCAGGAATTTGTGAATAGCCTTCAGCCAGTTTTATTTTCTGAACTCTTTCAAACCTTGAAATGTATGCAGACATCTTGAGATTTTTAATCCTTTCAAAGAAAAAAAAATGCACAACAAATACTTAGCAAGTTCATCCACTCTTTTGGACTTAAGCTCCGGAGACCATTCTTCATTTGCCAGCCGAAGTAGCTCGGCGATGATGTCCTTTTGCTTAAAGTTAGCACGCAGTCATCTCGGAAAATTGAACTCAATTCTCCTATTAGGAAGGCCAAGCATAAGTGCGACTTGATTAACAGTGAACTTCACATAGGATTGGCCTAGCGGGAATGCTTTCTTCTGAATGGAATAACACCTCAGTAAGTATTGCAAGAGTGGAATGCTTTGATTGAGGTTGGGGATTGACAAGAGAGGAAGGACTCCTGCATCGAGCAGCGCAGTGCGCTGTGGACTCTTCCATAACAACGTTTAGCAACGACTGTGTGTGTTGCTTGAAACTCGAAACAACACATCTGCAGTTAAGGTAGAGAGCCTCAGGCATCTGAATAATTTAAAATCCCCTGGAACATGTGAAATACCGACTGAAACAAACTAAAATCCGCTGGGAAAAAGTAAAACAACGCCTAGATGTAGTTAAAATCCGCCAGGAATAAATTAACATCCAACCACAAAGATGCGAGATAGATATAAATTTTTTCCGAACAACATCAAAATAGATAATCTAACTACAAAGAGGAGCAAATAATCAAACAAAATGTACAACAAACAAACACAAAAACTGCAGCAAACAGACAAAAAATGAGAGAGTAACCTTAAACACGAATGTGGAAATCAAACTACTAAAGTTACTTCAACAAACTACTAAAACACCTAAATAGTAAAATCAACCGGCATATTGATCAGTGAACTTACTTGCACATCAACTTCTTGTGTAAAATCAAAAGGTAGCATCAGTTCTGGCTTGTCGTTACAGAAAAACTAAAGGCACAAACAAATCCACTCTAACACACGCATTTTTGGTCCGTCGGTCCAGTCGATCTTCTCCCTCCGTCACTCCATCAGCAATTTTTTGGGGGAAATTTTTGGATTCGTGTCCCGGAGAGAGATTTCGGTCCAGGAATGATAAGATTGTGACATGTGACATATTAAAAAGGAAATGTGGAACCTGAACTATAAAAGTTAGGCGAAAAAATATTTAATTTCTTATTTTCCCTATGGAGATCCATAATTCGATTTTCATGGCGCTTGAAATTGATCTCCATGAAGATCAAAATCAATTACCATAGATATTAAAATTTATCATTGTTATTTAAGAAATGAACAAACAAAGTGGTAAATAAGAGCAAACATCAAATAAACTACCTCATGGGAGCGAAGATTAAAGAAAAAATATATATCAAACACTGCACTGGAGAATATACAAGAAAGATGAACCAGAACTCACTTTGGGCAGCCTGATTCATTACACCTTTCCCTTCATGGATGAAAACTCAGGAGAAAATGATCCAGAACAAGGCAAATCAAAACTAACATTAGAAAATAACACCTTCAACATGTGGCAAACTTTGACGCTTTCTACTGCCTCGTGGGAGCGAAGATTGGAGACGAAAATCACTCAATGATGTGTTCCTTGGATGCGGCTACGTCGTGAAAGCAACAATCGTTGAAAACTGTGACGGTAATGGGGCCGAGATAAAGAGAGAAGTTAGAAATAGAAAGTCTGTTTTTTCTTCTTGTAGCAAACTTTAACGCCTTCTACGGCCTCGTGGGAGTGAAGACCAGAGACAAAAATTACACAACGATGTACTCCATGAATGCGACTACAACGTGGAAGCAATAATCATAGGAAACGAAAATGACAACGATGCCGAAACTAAGAGAGAATTTAGAGAGATAAAATCTTTTTTTCTTGCTAGAATTTAATTATACTACTCATTTTGCGGTGATTTATGGTTAAATAAAATTTGAAAAAATGAATTTAAGTAAGTTTTATAAATTCACAATATTTAATGTGGATGCAAACAGAAATTTAAAATTGAAATTTTGCAGGTCATTTAGGCTTCATTTGGTTGAGCGGTTGCGGTTGTAAAAGGAGCTGTTGTAAATGCAGGTTTGTAAATGGAGCTGTTGGAAACTTGTTGCTGGAAATGGAGTTCTGTTTTGTTATTCTGTGTTTGCAGAGCTGTTCAAAACAGAGAATCGTTTGGCAAAACTGCGGTGGCGCTTCGTAAAATTTTTTTATTATATACTTTTTTAAATTATTTTTGAAGACTATATGTAGATTTATTTTGAAAATAATTATTTGAAAAGAAATACTTATAAACCTCAAACATACAAGAACTATGCAAACACATACATGAACTCATAAACACATATAAGAACTCAAAAAACGTTCAAGCTCGGTGTAGTTGATCTGCAATGGAGTCACGCAATGCCACCATCTCATCCACCCCTACTCGAATCCCTTTAACATGGTCTCCACTTGAGCTTTCATTACTCTGTCATGTTCTTCTCTGAAGGCCCGCCGGGTAAATGAAATGCTCGTCTTCATCACAAGCACAAAAATGATTGTCTGAGCGGGATGAGTGTCTGCGAATATAATTATGCAAAGTCATTGTTGCAAGATCTCCTGTAGCCACGACCTGGCTGAACATCATAAATTGTTTTTCTTCTAAATCAGGGGATATGCCAGCGAACTGAAACTTTTTTGCCGTCGGAACAACCTGGGATAGACAAAATAAATATGTTATAACAGGCTGATAAAAATATTTGCATGAATATTTAAAAAAAATACATACTAGGAGGCGTTCTTTCCACCAATCTTCTGAAGCGGCAATAGTTTTGCGAATTGGATCCCAGCCCAAACCCGTCTCACGGCCCTTTAACTCCCTCCATAACTTACAATCTTTCTTTAGTTGATCCCACTTGTTCTTCATCTGATTTCAATCATACATCTTTCCCGTGCGAGCAAAGAAATTTGTTGTTATGTTTGCCCACCATCCCTGCTAAAGTGTGTGGTTGGGCGATTACCCAACTCTATTTCCTTCAAGCACAAGTCACAGAAAATCATAACATCGTTGGCCTCCCAATTTGCGCTAACACCACCTTCTTTATGTTTACCCATAATGACTGACTGTATGTATGGAAAAATAAACAAGCACATAAAAAATCACACAACACACACACACACACAACACACTAATCACATAAACAATCACATACACTTAACACACACACACAATCACATAAACAATCACATACACACACACACACACAAAAATACTTAACACACACACACACACAATCACATAAGCACTACACTACACATTCACACACAATCATTCACACATACATATATATACACATAAGTCCACACAAAATAAATCAACACATTCACACAACATACTTAACACACAAAACACACATTCACAACACACACATACACAACACACACACACACAAAAATACTTAACACACACACACAATCACTTAACACACAAAATACACATTCACAACACACACACACACACACACACACACACTTAACACACACAAAAATACTTAACACACACACACACACAACACACACACACACACACACACACACACACTTTAACATAACCAGTAATATGCATTGCAGGAAATTTGACAAAAAATCAACAAATCAATCTGCATAACCAGTAATATGCATTACTTGCGAATGAAAACATCCAGTAAATTGATAAGAAATTGCACAGAAATTACACATATATGCATTGCAGGAAATTTGCGAAGAAGAAATTACTACCTGCGAAGAGGATGAGGCGTAGACGAGCCCGGGCGCAGTCGGAGAAGATGCGGCGTAGAAGAAGAAACTGATGGCAGTCGGAGAAGATTAGAAGATGAGAAGCCCTGCGATCGGAGAAGATGAGAAGCCCTGAGATCGGAGAAGATGAGAAGCCCTGCGATCGGAGAAGATGAGAAGCCCTGCGATCGGAGAAGATGAGAAGCCCTGCGATGATGCCAGCAGTCGGAACGCCGAATCACCCTGCGGAGTGGTGTCGGAGAAGACGGCGGAGAAGATGAGGCGGCTGGATCTCCTCGCGGCGACGAGAGAGACGGCGGAGGTAGCGTACCTGGTGCCCTAGGCTGGATTCCTCCTCCAAACGCGCATAACCGGAGGTCTGTCTCAAGATTTCGGCCCGTTGTTGTTTGAGCAATGATAAAACGTCGAGCGGTTCAGGCGTTGAGCGGAAAAACAAATGGAAAACGTCAGAGCGGTGTGTTTTAACAAAACGAAACGCCTAAAAACGGTAAACAAATAAGCCCTTAAAGCGCTCTTAGACCGGTCAAAGCGAACCGTCCTAGCTTGGAAGCGGGTCGAGCGCGCAAACAGTCACAGGAAAATTAAACGGCTGACAAATGAGCTTTTACGTTGAAAAACCCCAGAAATGGGAAAAAAATCACGGGGTCGAGTCTGTGCCGGAGGTGATCTTCGAACGTCGAAAGAGATCTTCAAAGGAATCTTCAAGCGCTTAAAAAGAACTTATGGAGAACTTCGAAGGAAAACTCTTGATCTCTCTTAAGCGTCGAAGATTAGGTCCCTTCAAATGAGAAATTTGGGTCACTTTTATAGATTTTGAGGAGGGCACTCTAGTAATTAAGTTGCTAGGGAATCCGGTTATCCGCACACTCGTAACGATATATTCTACTACGCGCACTCCCATGATGGGGTATTTTACTATGCATACACCCATAACCATATATTTGGCTACCTACACCCCCATTGATGTGTATTTTACTATGCGCACACCCATAACCATATGTTTCACTATGCGCACACCCTGGTGGATATTTTACTATGCACACACCCATAACCATATGTTTGGCCATGTGCACACCCATAACCATATGTTTAGCTATGCACACCCCCTTGATGGGCTATTTTACAATGTGGACACCCATAATCATATATTTGGCTATGCGCACCCCATTGTTAGAGTATTTTACTATACGCACACTTATAACCATATGTTTGGCTATGCGCACCCCAATGATGAAGTATTTTACTATACGAACACCCATGATGGGTGGTTTAGCGGATGGCGCGCCATGACGGTGACGACATGGAGGCGATCGCGGGGAGGCATGACGGTGGTCATGCGGGGTTGCCCGGACGGGGCACCCGTGCGGCCAGCGCCGGGCGGCGCGACCAGGTAGCCGCATGATCGGCACGGGTCCAGGAATCTTGGAGGTAGCGGAGCTTGTTAGAGATCACTGTTGGAAGCTCGCCGGAAAAACTAGATCTAGACGGTGGATGGTGGTGTTATCGCTGGGAACTTTAAGAGAAGGGATTTGGATATACAGTTCGCCAGATCTGATGTTTCGGCCAACAATGGAGATGAGCTCATCGAGGAACAATCATGTGGAGGAGCTCAGTTGTTTTCGGCCTTGGATCTACGGCTTCGGAGAGAAATGGAGTTGCCATGGACGTGGGGGAGGCCTTGGATCTGAAGTTTCGGCCAGGGGAAATGGAGGGAGGACGAAAAGCTCGGCCTCCTGGAGGTGACTGCTCGGACATGGAGCCATGTAGAGAGAGAGAGAGATGTAAAGGGAGATGAATCTGGGAGATAAACAGATCTGAGAGTTCGGCGGAGGAGATGCCGTAGAGGAGAGAGCTCGGAGGAGGAGATGCGCCGGAGTCGGACTCACCGAAGGAGGAGGTCGGGCTGGAGGTGGTCGGCCATGGAAGCATGGAGGTAGGCTGTTTGGAGCTCGCCGAAAATGGAGAGGAGAGGGCACTCGCCGGAGAAGGAGAAGATCGCCGGAGGGAGGAGAGCTCGCCGGAGATGTGGATCGGCAAGGGGGAAGGTGTTGACGGCGCAGCTGCTGGGAGGGGGATCGGGCAAATGGGGAAGATAAAACTTAACCTAATTAAAAGTATATATATACGAGCATCTTCGCACGGGCTACGCCCGTGCTCGATGCTCTCGGGCGGCCTTCGGCCGCATCAATGCGGGCTTCGCCCGCAATCAAGGGGGCTTCGCCCGCTTGACATGCAAGGCGGGCTTCGCCCGCTCCCTCGGCGTCGGCGGGCTTCGCCCGCCCCTCGCCGGTATTCGCCCGCCCCTCGCCGGTATTCGCCCGCCCCTCGCCGGTCAATTCTAACCCCCTAAAATCCCGCGGCAGTACCCCGCCCACAGTTTTTTTTGATTAAAAAAACATTTAAAAAAAACCTACACAAAAAGTTTAAAAAAAGTTATGTTTTTTATTTAAAAAAAAAGAGAAAAAAACTTTCGGGCGGCCTTCGGCCGCATCAATGCGGGCTTCGCTCGCAACCAAGCGGGCAAGGCGGGCTTCGCCCGCTCCCTCGGCGTCGGCGGGCTTCGCCCGCCCCTCGCCGGTATTCGCCATGTCCAAAGCAGTGATAAAAAATCAATCTGGGCCAAAAAATGCCATATGAGCAAGAATAAATTAATTTGCTTCCATTGCTTGAGGGGTCCCTATTAATTTAAACTCTATTCGCAACAAATTTGGGGTGTCATTATGAAATTGTGTTATCGAAAGAAAAACACAAATTGATATATTCTTGCTCATATGGTATTTTTTGGCCCAGATTGATTTTATATCACTGCTTTGGGGGCGTGCGAAGCCCGCCGCAAGCAGCTAGGTACGGTTTTTATTACCCGCACTTCATTAAATTTAAACAATCTCTTCGCACTGATTTTAATCGCGTGTTTTTGCTTAATTGATTGAATATTTAGAGAAATATAAGTTTGCATGTTGCTCCAATAGAGATTGACAGATTTTTAGTAACACGATTTTGCATTCGTCGTCATCACATTCAGTGTTTGTGTAATAGAGTTTAAATTAATAAGGTTTAAATGTTTGTGTAATAAAAATCGTACCTAGCTGCTTGCGGCGGGCTTCGCACGCCCCCCCCCCCCCGACGGCTTCAAAAAAACATTTAAAAAAACACCTAAAAGAAAAGTCCAAAAAACAATTGTTTTTTTACAGTTAAAAAAAAACGTGAAAAAAACTTTAAATAAAACCGTAAAAAACGTTACAAAAATCAAGTATTTAAAAAAACAGTTGCGGATGATTTAAAAAAACTTTAAATGGTTAGCTTTAATTTTAAAAAAATCGCAGGCGGGGTCCACAGGAGGGCCCCGCCCGCTTAAACGTCATGGCGATGTGGGACTTTTAGTCCCACATCGCCAATAACAACGGGTTTCCGCTTTTTATATAGCGGAAACCCGCTGTATTCTGAAACATGATAGATGGCTCGCCCCTCCTTCCTCGCGCGAGCCCGCACCGCGTGAGCCCGTCCGCGACTGCGCGTAGGCGCACCCTACCCTTCCCGCGCGCAGCTGACCCACGGCGGACCCAGCCCTGTCCCGCGCCCTGACCCCGCCCGCGCGCACCCGACCCATCATCCCGCGTGCACCTGACAATGTTTTCGGCCGTGTAGGGGTAAAACGGTAATTTCAGAGGCAGTAGGTTTAGGAGCCCTATGAAAAATTGGAGAGAGGGCTCGTTTGATCGGACGGTGGTGGCACAACCGAAGGAAGATGGACGGCCCAGATTCTCCCAATGAGCTCCAGAATGCATAAACTCCATAGATTCTTATATGTAGTATATATTGCTCTAAAATATAACATTTAAAAGGTCGTATATTGCTCTAAAATGCTCGGAATTTGTCCCGGACAGGCTCGTTTCGACCGTCTCGCCGGCACGCATCCAACGAAATGATCAGAGGTCAATTCCGAGTCTGTTTGCTCATTTTACGCTCTCCGGAGCGTTTGCGGCCAAATTTGACTCAAACGTGAAAACTGTCCAAATGACGTCAGAATCGCGAACGGATAGATTCGTTGAACTCATACTATTGTGACGAGTCTAACAAGACTGACTGTGGTCAATTGCGGGGTCGTTTCGCATATTTCACCATTTTGGATAAATACACTATTCGCAGACCACATTACAATTTCGTCGATTCTCATCAGAATCGAGTGCGGACAGTTTTGTTGAACTCGTATAGGCTTCACGAATCTAACAAACCTGATTGGGGTCAATTGCGAGGTTGTTTGCTCGATAATCATATTTGAGGCGTCGCGCAGCTCAAGGCGACTGTTTTGGTCGACTTCATATATATGCTATTTGAACACCATGACATTTGAGCTAACGTACGCACTATAATTCCTTCAAGGCGGTACGCCTCCTTCGAGTTTTATCGCTCAAGTCATGCTCTCCGGACGGCTCGGATCCCGATACAGCAACCATCGAGACAAGGAATAGAAATGGTACTCGCCGCGTTCGTCGAGTGCACTTCCCCGGCTCAGGTGCAAGCCTTGCCCTCAGCACACCCCGAGCCCGAGTCAACTCGCGTGACTCAAAAACGCGCACAAGGGGTCTAGCTCGAATCGGGATGTTACAAATCCAATAAACGAAGAAATAATTTCGTCCCCGAAATTTTAGGTTGAGGCTGGGGGGTCTTCCGATTGGGATCGAAACATACTCACCGTATGCAGTTATGGATGATTCACCCTTAACAATATCAAGGTCATTTATACATTCCCAAGCGTTATGTTTTATACATAGGGTTTAGATTGTGCGAGCGCTCTTGTCTTGTCCAGTCATACGAATTAATCGTGGCTCACACTATTTCAACCATAGCTAATAGAAACTACACATAGCCGTCCTAAACAAAAAAATAATTCAAACTGGAACGATATATCGCAGTCCCAAATTAAAATATAACGAAACTGAAGATGTAAATCAGCCTCAAACCGAAACACATTAAATATAATTTATATATATAGCAGCTCTTAGGATTTAATTGCATACAACAGCTCAAATCTCCTAACATTTAATTCCAGACATTTCACGAACCAGGAGATTTACTTTAGCATAAAACTAGGGAAATTCCGTAAAACTCCCAACACATAATCTCTAGCATAGACCAAGCAGCTACCAACATATTTCCCAAAAACTCTAGCATAAAGATGAAACCAGGAAAACCTGGAAGAAACCTGTAAGCAATGCAAATCATATAATCTAGAAGGAATTTCTAGCACGACCAAGAGAATTCACCAAAACTCCCATCATCATCAAACAGTTGCTATTCATGAAACCAAGAAAACACAAAGCAACTACTAACAATCGACTTTCCTGCCTACCATGAGTCTTCAGCACACTTCCTCGGTACTCTTACTTTGCTTACTATATCCATAAATCATATATGTCGTCCAGTGCATCGACACAACTCCTCTGAATTCCTGAGAATCAGAGGTCAAGTTGAGGGTAATCACATTTTTCTCACCGGCAACACGTCGGGCGAGGTCGATAAGCCAACAAGGCTTCTACAAGGGTTTAGTGTACGTCTCGTGATTTCACATGGTCCGAAAATTACTACACGCATTTAAAACGCAATTGTATGAATTTGTCAACTTAACAAATCACGCAACAATGCCTTAGCACCATGGGTGCTACAATTCCGTATTCTCTATCTCATAACGGACGCTTGCAAACACACCTCTCCGATCAAAAATCGATACAGTTCCCACTTGACAAACTTTTAAGGCGTCCCCCAAAATTTGTCATGCGGTCGTCAGATCGACCTTTGATCCTTGAGAGACACTATAACGCTACATTACAGTTTACTTCTCCGCATAGCCTTCGGTTACAGTGAAGACCTGCTCATCCTTAAGGTACTCACCTCCAACACTCTGGGAGTGAACTTACCCCAAACCGAATCTTGGTGTTCAATCAATCCCCCTCGCCTAAGATGAACACATTCATCAAGGAGTGCCAAACTCCAAATACTAAAACAGGCAGGCAATTCTTTATACAACACACTACCTCTTAGTCAGGTGTTACTTTTATCTTGAGATTTACATCATTTCATTTAAGGACTCCTAGACCGTGAACATAAACCTTATCCAATGGTTGGGTTTCGGTACAGAGCCTTTAGAGGACTGCCTTGTCGAGGCAATACAATCACGCGCACACCTACCTGTACGTAAAGAGACATATTCATATCTTACTAAATAAGTAAATGCACTTATCGTCAATATTCCATTCACGTGTTCAATTCACGGCGTGTCTCAACACCCTTGACGCTCTCACCCGTATTGAGAGGTTATCACGAATCCAATCCTCATCGTTCACGTATTATTTAAATAAGCATGATCTAAGGGAAAATGAAGTCGGCACGAAAATAGGCCAATAAACGAAGGGACAAGCCCCCGTACGTTTTTGGACTAAATTTCTTCCGCCGTCCATATAGTACATTCATCACACGTATGGGCACAAACCTTAGGGGTATACCTTCCTCGACTTAGAGTTCTTACCCTATAGATCCCCGCAACGACGCACTCATATACCAACCGGGATGATTTTCCCTTCGACACGAGTTATGCAGACTACCAAAAGTAGGGCATACTTTACGTATGATAAACAAAATAAAATCCACTACAAGCGCCCTACCAACCCTGCCCATAATCATCCATGGCATGTATGTTTATTTTATAAAAACTTTTATGATTTTAGATCATCAAACAAGTCATATTAATCTTATCGACTCCATCGCCGAACACTTATTAATTTCCCAATGCCAAGTAATTACAACACTAAGGGAATGTTCACCACGAATTTCCAAACTCAGGGGTAGTTTATCATCATACCCGCAATGCATGCACAAAACTTCATTAACTGCCCAGTTATAATGTTATCACAACATAGCTGCATATCCCCCAAAGTGTTAAATTACTACCCTTCTCGTTACTTATCCACATAAGCTTAGAACCGTATAGAGATAATTATCATCCTTAAAATGCTTTCCTCTCTTATAACGCTAACAAAATTCCTATCAACCCAAACATGGCCTTAGCAGTCTGCTTTGCTTAAGGTGAATTAACTTCTCGAGGATCAAAACTTCCAATGTCAAAATTACAAAGATTCTAACTCCTCAAGGGATCCAAGACGGTACATAACTAGCCCAATAAACGAAGAGATTAGCCTCCATATCTCTTCGACTGAGTTTCTTCCGCCACCAATATAACACATTCGTCCCAACATGAGCCTTCTTTGGATCCGAATTCTTATCGTAACTTCTCCATATGAGACCTTCTACATAAATCGAAGTGTGAGGTATCAACATACAGTATAAAAGGCATGCTTGGTGGTCTCTTACTAAGCTGATAATGGACTACAGGCACCAATCTCATTGAGATTGCCCTAAATTTTTTGGGTAAGGAGATAATATTACTCCATTTCTAGGGTAGAAATCTCAGGGTGTGAGTCTCCAGCATTTACACTTACGTTAAACTCTTCCCTTAGTCACTCAAGGTCACTTATTGCTTGGTCCAATCATCCCCAAGATCAGTATAAGGCTAGGATACGTCATGACCTATCCTGCTAAGTCGACCAAAAAGGTGTCTTATGCCAAACCAACTCTGACTGTTGGAATGGGAAAACAAATTACTGTCTCGGGATGAGCCAGCATCTATATGTAAGGGTATGAGTTTGGCTTAGGTTGGCACTATCTATAGGAAAAAGCGGACATACTTATTGTGAATTACACATGGGCACACCACCGCTTCCGCTGCATCAGTTTGTCCTCAAACTGATCTAGCTAGCAGGGGTGACCTAGTGTTCTAATGGACTTCTTTATCTCAGGATCGTTGCAAGCTGATACCATTTGTAAAATCCCCCTCCCGGAACACACAACACGGCCGAGGGGAATCTTATGCCCAGGACAGCCGCCTTGCGGAAGCGCCAGCACACGAGCTAGCCTCCCCCACAAGACGCCTATCCTGCCGGTCAAACCAACTACACAGCGCCAACCCATCAATGAAAGAAGGTATTAAAAACCAAAGATTCACAATAAGTACTAATGTCCACTTCAGAGTATAAGAAAGACAGAAAGCTACACAAGCTCCTGCAAATCATCAGAGTAATCAGCTAATTGCCCCAAGGGCTACATTTCAAAACACTCACCCGCCTCTGTCACTAACGGCAGCTAAGGTACCATAAACCTCAGCCCTGCACACCTGACCCGGCTGGCCTCCGATGCTGAACGCTGCTACACATCTGAATGTGCTCCTAAAAGAGGGAGGTAGCAACCGTTAGTCATAAAGACTAAGTGGCTTCCCATCCGCTCCCCCGACGACTCCAAGGCACCGGGCGGAAGGAAAGGAAGAAAAGCTGCAATATAACAGTAATATATACAATGCAGGTGACGGGGAAAGTAAACTAGTATATACACAAATTCTAAGCTACACAAGTGTAAAAGGGGCTAATCTAATCATGTATAAGCAGGAGTATAACAAAGGTGTGCATCAGTAAATAAACAGTAAGTAAAGCAGGTAAAGTAAGGCAGTAAGAACAGTAGCGACAAGTAATCAATCTCGTACCTTAACTTATATGAATGCCCATACAACTTATAAGTTAGGATTTCCAGGAATTATAACTCATCATATAAAAGAGCCCATACTAATTTATATGATGAGGATCTGCAAGTGCGTATGCTATGCTTATGCTATGAATGATTTATGCAATGAAACTCACACACACGACTCTATGCGCATAGACCTTTGTAGTTCCCTTT
The DNA here is from genome assembly GCA_033032865.1 of Dactylorhiza incarnata. Classification (NCBI taxonomy): domain Eukaryota; kingdom Viridiplantae; phylum Streptophyta; class Magnoliopsida; order Asparagales; family Orchidaceae; genus Dactylorhiza; species Dactylorhiza incarnata. The sequence continues at coordinate 1,015,979 of JAWHQI010000434.1, forward strand.
GTTTGAAAGGAAGCCAACCTCTCGGGTACCAACCGCTGTGACACACGGTGGTAGCGGACCGGGCCGTCCACTCCTAGGCGGGTATGCACACTACCAGGCCTAGACCGCACGTACGCCTCGACGCTAAACAACCGCGGAGCTCTGCGTACTCTTTGCTGGAGTCCACCAGGCTTTGAGCTAAGTGGAAGGTGTCTTCGAGGAATTGTCGTCCCGACACGCAGACAAGCTGGCCCCTCAGACCCCAACACACCCGCTAAGTCCACGTACCGCGGTCGGTGTGACGACCTGCCTAGTACCGAAGACCTGCCACAATCATCCAAGAACTAACGGGGCTATCCTCCCCTCGAGCCTCCAGCTCGTCCAACCCAGTATACCACACACCTGTCACTCCCACACTGGGAGGAGATACATAAATCCAATCTTACCCAACTATGGCTACTCTTGCCTACTTTAAATGTTATTGCAATTTAGGGTTAATCTTGGACTTCTCGAGGGTTACCCTGGAAGGGGCTCGCCACGGTACTAGGAACCACAATGGGATGACACCCCAAAGTTCCCTTTCTCAAGACACTTAGTATTATTGGTATCTACCCATAAAATTATCCTCTTATCATTTCGCTTGAATTAAACCTCAGTGCTTTATGTCCCTCTAAGGGGAAAGACGATCTTCCGTCAATCCCGAGCACAGCCTTACCCATAGCTCACCAAGCACTCTCATCACCCAAACTCCTTTTTGGTGACCTCAACCTCATCATCCAAATCAGGTACACCAACTATCTCTCATTCCCACCTAATGGTCTACAAGTTATCTTCATTCTACCGTTTTACTATTCGCAGACCAAATGAGTTATATGAACCACATAAGGGAAGACACTACAAATATTCATTCAATAGACTCAAGATTATTACCAGAAGATTACCATGATGTTATAAGGCTAAGCTCGGTTTTTACTCAAGGGTTGTTTCTCATCCAACCCTGTTAGATTCAACATATATATTTAAATGTTAATACATACTACGCCATCATGTGTGAAAACATGCACATTCATACTGTCACGTCCTGCCCGTAGGCCCATTCACAACCGGTGCTCACAAGCACTCATCATATTAACACGTTCTGCCCGTAGGCTCCGTTCGCCACAAGTTCAACCTAGTTGAACTAAACACATTCTTGAGAGTTTACTACCAATACGTATCATCCCGTTGTTTATCTAGCGAGGCGATCATTCATAGAAGCACGTCTTCCAAACATGCGCCAAGAGTCCCCTAATATAACGTTCGTGGTTTCCAAGCATATCTCACATGTCATCGACATTCACTTCTCGTACTCAATTTACAGCTCACTCTATCACGATGAGATCCTTATCGCATTTGAGAGGTTGTCACCAAACCACACTCTTCGCTGGATGATCGATCGATGTGCGCATTATTATAAACATGTCGTCAAAGTCTTTATTCGATTATTCATCGCAATGCCTCATTCTAGCATCATGCCATTCTCCCATGCTCCGCCCAATTGACACATAAATCTGGGCACTCATTCCTCATTAAATTAGAGAATATAGATTTCTCTGTTGCTTCTGTAGTTCCGCTAGCTTGTTATGGTCATTCTCTCCAAACAATAGCCACGTCGGCATTCCTAATTATTATTCCCAGAGCGAAGCGAGAACGAACTACGGTTGACGAAATCACAACAAGTACCCTCCCACAACTCATGAAATTCAACCAAGGTCAGCACAATATCATCAATTCAATTTCAACCAATTATTAAGAGCGTCAGACAAGTATTATAAAAGATATCCCCAAAGATTACCGCAATTCAAACTACAACGACGCCGATTAACAAAACTGAGATTCTGGGAGTTCTACTCCACCCCAAATTATGTGCCACCCCATTTTGGAAAGCTCTCTCCAAGGGCTACAACTTCCTTGTTGAGCCCGAAGTCTAATTCCAGCGGGGTCAAGCCTAAAAACTGGCTCGAACCCAGCTGCGCACAATTTCCTTAATAACCAAGTGCAAGTTATGAATACATTTATCACATATAATTATCAATCCTAATAATCAGAGGATTATTCATCACATTTATGCAAGTTATAATTAACAAATCCTATAACAGGAAACTATCTCTTCAAATCTCAAGCATTAAATAATCATATATATATGTTGAATTCCCCTAACAGGGAACAAAATTAAAAACCCCATATGGATTTAGGCAGCCATCTTCTCTCCTCCGCATAATTAACAATCCTAATAATCAAGCATTAATTGAATTAATTGATCAAGCATTAATTTAGGCAGCCACCTTCTCTTCTCCATGCACCCTCACGAGGCCACCACGTCTCACGAAACCAACGTCCCATGTTCGTATTGAAGCGGGGAGTTGAATGAGGGTATTTTCGCGGCGATCGACGCCCTACGGCGAAAAATCCTAACGCGACCTCAACCTACGGAACTTCATTTCGCTCCCAAATCGACACAATTGAGTCGATGCCTCGCCTAATGGATCTAAGAAAACTAGCACCAAGGGAGAGGGGAGGAAGTCACCTGATTTCCGTGCATGCTACCCCATAGCCGCGCATGCGGCGTTTGCGCGTCGCTCCCGGCCGTGGTTGGATCTCGTCGATCCGGATCTCGTCGGACGTTGCTGAAGGCCTTGTTGAGCGGCCTGTTTTGGCTTTCGGACGTGAAGCTCGCCGGTTTGCCAGATCTGGAATCTTGGAGGTAGCGGAGCTTGTTAGAGATCACTGTTGGAAGCTCGCCGGAAAAACTAGATCTAGACGGTGGATGGTGGTGTTATCGCTGGGAACTTTAATAGAAGGGATTTGGATATACAGTTCGCCAGATCTGATGTTTCGGCCAACAATGGAGATGAGCTCATCGAGGAACAATCATGTGGAGGAGCTCAGTTGTTTTCGGCCTTGGATCTACGGCTTCGGAGAGAAATGGAGTTGCCATGGACGTGGGGGAGGCCTTGGATCTGAAGTTTCGGCCAGGGGAAATGGAGGGAGGACGAAAAGCTCGGCCTCCTGGAGGTGACTGCTCGGACATGGAGCCATGTAGAGAGAGAGAGATCTAAAGGGAGATGAATCTGGGAGATAAACAGATCTGAGAGTTCGACGGAGGAGATGCCGTAGAGGAGAGAGCTCGGAGGAGGAGATGCGCCGGAGTCGGACTCACCGAAGGAGGAGGTCGGGCTGGAGGTGGTCGGCCATGGAAGCATGGAGGTAGGCTGTTTGGAGCTCGCCGAAAATGGAGAGGAGAGGGCACTCGCCGGAGAAGGAGAAGATCGCCGGAGGGAGGAGAGCTCGCCGGAGATGTGGATCGGCAAGGGGGAAGGTGTTGACGGCGCAGCTGCAGGGAGGGGGATCGGGCAAATGGGGATCCCGCGTGCACCTGACAATGTTTTCGACCGTGTAGGGGTAAAACGGTAATTTCAGAGGCAGTAGGTTTAGGAGCCCTACGAAAAATTGGAGAGAGGGCTCGTTTGATCGGACGGTGGTGGCACAACCGAAGGAAGATGGACGGCCCAGATTCTCCCAATGAGCTCCAGAATGCATAAACTCCATAGATTCTTATATGTAGTATATATTGCTCTAAAATATAACATTTAAAATATAACATTTAAAAGGTCGTATATTGCTCTAAAATGCTCGGAATTTGTCCCGGACAGGCTCGTTTCGACCGTCTCGCCGGCACGCATCCAACGAAATGATCAGAGGTCAATTCCGAGTCTGTTTGCTCATTTTACGCTCTCCGGAGCGTTTGCGGCCAAATTTGACTCAAACGTGAAAACTGTCCAAATGACGTCAGAATCGCGAACGGATAGATTCGTTGAACTCATACTATTGTGACGAGTCTAACAAGACTGACTGTGGTCAATTGCGGGGTCGTTTCGCATATTTCACCATTTTGGATAAATACGCTATTCGCAGACCACATTACAATTTCGTCGATTCTCATCAGAATCGAGTGCGGACAGTTTTGTTGAACTCGTATAGGCCTCACGAATCTAACAAACCTGATTGAGGTCAATTGCGAGGTTGTTTGCTCGATAATCATATTTGAGGCGTCGCGCAGCTCAAGGCGACTGTTTTGGTCGACTTCATATATATGCTATTTGAACACCATGACATTTGAGCTAACGTACGCACTATAATTCCTTCAAGGCGGTACGCCTCCTTCGAGTTTTATCGCTCAAGTCATGCTCTCCGGACGGCTCGGATCCCGATACAGCAACCATCGAGACAAGGAATAAAAATGGTACTCGCCGCGTTCGTCGAGTGCACTTCCCCGGCTCAGGTGCAAGCCTGGCCCTAAGCACACCCCGAGCCCGAGTCAACTCGCGTGACTCAAAAACGCGCACAAGGGGTCTAGCTCGAATCGGGATGTTACATTGGGCTTGATTCAAAGTCAAAGCATCTAATCGCTTATTCATAGAGTTGAACTGTGCAGTGATTTGTGCGGCGAAAGAAGTGAGTTGATCAACTTGGTGAAGACCTGTCGTAAAGGATGAACCTTGTCGCTCAGATGAATGATAATTATTAGACGATAAGTCGTCTAAGATCGCATAGGCATCCTCAGGATATTTATTCATTAAAGATCCTCCCGCAGCTCCATCCACTTGAATCATAGTAGATGTCTGGAGGCCGTTGTAGAAGGTCCACACCTGCTGGTGAATGGCTAGGCCGTGGTGTGGACACTTCCGCAATAGTTCTTTGAAACGTTCCCATGCGTCATAAAGTGTTTCCCCATTCCCTTGCGTAAACGTAGATATGTCACGCATTAGTTTGGCAGTTTTAGAAGGGGGAAAATACTTAGCTAAGAATTTTTCTATTAACAATGCCCAAGTAGTAATGGAAGCATTAGGCATAGAATTTAACCAATCTTTGGCTTTTCCCTCCAACGAGAAAGGAAACAAACGAAGTCTAATGACTTCATCAGATGCACCATTGATTTTGAATGTATCACAGATTTCTATAAACGTCCTTAAATGAGAGTTGGGGTCTTCATGATTTAGTCCGCCGAATTTATTATTTTGAACTAACTGCATTGCAGTAGAATCAATTTTAAAATTGTTAGCTTCAATCGCAGGTCTAGCAATACTAAATTGTACCCCTCCCCTTAAAGGCATATTATAGTCACGACAGGTTCTCCTAATTTTAGTAGGTTGACCATTCTGATCGACTCGACCTTCTTGTCCAACATCCTCCTGATGATTTTCATTGTTAGCATTTTGCTGATTAAGATTCATGGTTAAGGAGTTAAATTGTTCTACTCGAGTTGCTTTCCTATTTTGTCTACACGTCCGCTCAATCTCTAGATTTAAAGGCAATAGTTCAGATAATCAATATCGGGACATGCACTAACAAAACAAACATAATAAAGATAAACAAAGCAGAAGAAAACAGAACAGAAATAAAAACTTGAGCTGTAAATACTCCAGATTTACTAATATTGCAAAAAAGGACACTAAATTATTTGCACCTCCCCGGCAACGGCGCCAAAAACTTGATACGCCCGAAACCGGTGTGTATTTAAAACGCAAGAGCACGTGCCGTGTCAAGTAATAAAGTGAGAATCGAGATCGTTTCCACGGAGAGGTGGGTGATTCAGTGCTTGCAATTACTAGTGCTGCCTTTTCTTTAAATTCAAGCGGAATAATATGATGGTTCAAAGTAACAAAAATCTTGAAATAAAACTTCTAATTACGGGATTTAAACTAGAGAAACGGGAGGAAAATATTTTGTTATCAGTGATCAAAGATAATCTTGTATCGTGATTTTTTAAGTCTAGTGTGACAAGCCCTTGAAGATAGTTTTGCGATGATGAGTGGTGACACGTCTTGCAACGATTTTAGAATAGAAATCTGTACCTCTCGATATCGGAAGTCCCTAGTTCTCTATTACTCCGGAGATGAAATAAGAACCGCATAAATGATGAAAACCAAAGTTGCTAGTATCAAGAGGAAATCTCTTTCTCCCTTCAAATACTATACCGAATCCACGATAAACTTACGCGACTCCTCTCTCGATTTATGAAGCGCAGTAAAAAGATAAAATCTTGGCCAAAGATTTCAAATTAAAGATCATGAATTAAGCACAAACATTCACCAATCAATCACAAATCCAGAAATTTAAGAAGTTGTCATCACACTTGACAAAGTACTCACACAATACAAGATTAAAACAAATTAGTTCATCACGATGGGGGAAGAACACCACAAAATCAGAAAGATCTTACAGTGCATGGTGTAAAAAAACTGAAATAGCGTAGGAATTCCGTCACCGAAGAGTGTCGAACCGCTCCTTCAAGATCCGGCCGGCCCTAGCCTTCTTCCTCCTTCTTTCGAATTCCCCTCTCTCTCTCCTTTAAAACTCCCCAATATCTTTTCTCCCCCTTATACTGCTAAATAAGCCTCACGCGTTTCCCCAAGGGACGCCACCTTCCAATTTTGTGAATGGCGGTTGTTTTAAAATTTCGGAATTTTGAATTCGCCAAAAAGGTTGCAACCTTTTTTTCTGGGTGTTGCAACACTCGCGCTGTGCCTGCATTACCAAACCACGAATTGAATCGTTGCAACTATTTATTTTCCGTGCGTTGCAACCTTTTTCCAGGATATGTGAATTTTGGTTGTTTTCCTTTTTCCAATCCGATTCCTTTGGCACACCTGTCAAAAATACAATGGAAAAAGACCAACTTAGCCTTGAATTTAATAACAAAACATTTACTTACATTTTCATCATATTTATACTTATTCATGCCAGATTAGCCGAGTATTTCGTCAGAACTAATGGCCTAGATAACTTCTTTTTAGAAGTTATCAGCCACCACCCTGCCAAACGAAGCCTTAATCATGTCTCAAAGTTATAGATGTAAGATCTACTATAGCGCAGCGGAAAAGGAGATCTTGGTATAGGGATTTTATACCTCCGGCCATTATGGCAACTCTTGGACGATCAGCTTCAATCCGGAGAGGAAGCAGAAGAGTGCTCTGAAGCCCTGAAGCCCAGAAGATGGAGATCGGCACTGTTGGAGATCGACGAAATGGATCGGGGCCGACGAAACATAGAGGTCGGCGGATTCCCGTTGATCGACGAAACCGCTTAAGCAGAGCAGTGACGCCAGAGGGAGGAGACGCGGGCTGGAGCGTCGCCGGAGAGGGAGGTCACCGGAGGGAGAGGTCCCCACGCGAAGCTTCGCGCGAGAGAGACAGCGGAACAGTGGTTTTCGCAAATCGCAAAAAGGAAAACCCTAACGCTCTGGCTCTCGGCTTCCAAATGGTGGGGAGAAAGTGAACCGGATGGCTTGGGTTTAGATGGCTTCACAAGCCAATATAAACCCCCATTCAGGGCCTTGAGCAAAACCCTAAACGATCGTGTCCGTCGATCCTCCCATCTAGAGGATTTTGACTAAACGCAGATCTGGTTACACCGCTCGTCACGCTTGAGCCTAGCAAGTCACCACTTTATACTAATCACCCTAATGGACCCCCACGGGTTGAATCAATTAGATAATCTAACATTCTCCCACTTGATTCAACACGTGAAAATCCCCTTATTATTTGAAAATAATTATTTTGTTCTATAATAGTAAAAGAACACTAGACTCATAGGGTGATAGTGAACAAAAGAAAACTTTACGTATGGTCATACTTAATAATTATAACTACAGTGACCCTTGACCCAAAACTTTATGTGACGGCTTTATACCTGCATAGGACATTACTACCACATGAACTGCAGCGGTTGTACCTTCATAGTAGGTACTTCCCTTCCGCAATCACAATGTAGTTGTTAAACCCTATCAAGTGCTTTAAGCGGCATTAATTCTTTATGAGTGAACGCTCCCACTCTTTAATGCAATATTGAATCTCTAATAATACTTTAGTATGCGCATAAGAGATAATAAACTGAAATACTGCATTAATCAACAACAATAGGAGAATAACATAAAATGTCATGACAACTTTAAACATCAAACGAATCCACAAGTCCCATTCTGTCTACATGACTTTTGTATAATTTAGGTGGGAGCCCTTTAGTCATGGGATCTGCTACCATAAGCAGTGTGCTTATATGCTCGATGACGATTTTACCCTCATGCACGTTCTCTCTAACCACCAAAAACTTTATATTAATGTGCTTGTTGCGGCAGCATTATCACATAGAAGCTTCATTGGCTTAGGAACTGTATCCATCATCCTAAGCCCTGAAGAGAAATTCCTCAACCACAATGCTTGTTTTGTTGCTTCATAACATGCAATGAACTCTGCCTCCATAGTCGAGGATGTAACATCCCCAATCCTACTAGACCCCTAGTGTGAGAATGGGGAGCTCAAAGGGTGGGATGAAGGGCCTTGAGGACCCCTTAGGATGAGAATTTTGCTAAGGCACACCTAAAGTCCCAATCAGATAGGACCCAAGCTACTAAGGAGGGCCAATTGAATACCAATTTCCCCAAAATTAGACCACCCTTAGTCCCCTAAACCTTAAGGAAGGGTGATGGTGTGATCATCACCCCTTAGTGGGGCTCAATTCCATAGGTTTAGCCCAAAATCACCTTAGGTGAACATGGACCAAACCAATCAACTAAGGGGCAATTGACCCCCAAGTGGCCAAATTGACTTCCCCCTTATACACCTAGCACCAAAAGAGACCTATTAGACCCAGAGGCCCCATCATGAGGTGACCCATCCTCCTCAATTGGGCCAAAGGGTGACAAGGGGCAAAATGTTCAAATCCACCATCTTGTAACCAATTGACCACCCAATGACCAAATTGATCTCACACCTATATTCTAAATATAATTTTTAACTTAAAGGTCCCAAAAGCCCCATCATGGGGTACACAATTGCCCTTAATTGGGCCAATGCCCTAATTAGGGCACTTTAAGGCCAAAAACCCAAATCAATCAATGGAGGACCAATTAACCTTCCAATGCTCAAATTGACCCTCCCCCTACTTTCTAAACATGATTAGGGACCCCTTGGACCCAAAAGCCCCATCATAGGATGGTCAACCCTCTCCAATGTGGTCAAAATCTAAATTAGGGCAAAAAGGTCAACTCAACCCAAATGTGGTCAATTTGCTTTCAAACCTTAAAATTGACTCCACATCTAGTCTTTAAACATCATTAGGGATCTAAGAGACCCAAAAGCCCCATCATGGAAGGGACAATTTCCCCCAATTTGGCCAAAGTCCCAAGGAAGGGCATTTTGGGTAATTTCACACCTTTGGATCAAATTGGGCCAAATAGGGCGCCACCATGGGCCAAGCCCTATTGGGAGATGACATGGGACCCATGACCTACATGGGGGACCAGTTAACCCAAATAGTCAAAGTCAAAGTCAACCCAAATGGGCTTAAGCCCAATTTGAGTGACCAAATCAATATCTCCATTAAATAGAGCCTAAGTCTAAAGTTTGTAAAAATTAAATAGGCTCATGAGAGACCTTGTGAGCTGTGGCTAAGAGATTGGGCTAACCCAAGCTAACCCAAATGGGGGATTGGGCTAAAGGAGGGGACAAAAAGTGAATTGATAAAGCAAAAGCCTTCCCCTCTCCCTCTCTCTCCTCCCAATCAGCCTTGGGTCACTCCCTGAAGGGAGATGAGTGCTGAGGAGGAGCTGGAAAGCTGGTGAAAGCAGCCTTGTCGGCTAAGGTGGCGACCCCGTGACCCCCAGCTTCAAAACTTCCAAGGCCGGCCTCCTCTCCCCATTTAAACCACTCCACGAGCTCCAGAAGCCCCTTTGCAGTCGGGTTAGAGCTTTGGATCAGAGAATTCGGTGGAGGATCGAGTGTTGTAGCAATCTCGCCGGAGACGGAGACGGAGATGGCAAACCACCGGAACACTCGCCGCCCAGCTCGTTTCCAGGTTCGCTTCTCCCCTCCTCTGACTGTGCTAGCATCTAGGATTGTTAGGAGTCGGGTTCGAGCTCAATTGAGCCGAGCCCATTTCGGATTTTTCCTCCTTTTAGCCGTTTGGGCTTCTTGGTAGAACCGCCGGAAACCGCCCCGGCCGGAAACCGCCCCCGCCGGCGACCAATCCACCGCCAATCGATCGGCACCACCTCAACGGAGGTGGTGGTGGCGGTGGCTGGACAGGGAGATGGACGGGAGGCCGAGAATTCCAGTTTCAGGCGGCTTCAGGTCGGGCAAATCTGGGCCGTCGGCTTGAGGAAGACTATAACGGAGCGCCGCCCGATCTGCTTCAAGATCTGTGCACGATCAGCGTCATATGCCTTAGTTAGGTGGTGTGCTGTTAGCCAGATTCTTTAGCCTTTTGTAGCTTAATTTTAAGGCCCTTAGAAGCCATAAATCGAAAAATTTCCTGAGACGACTTTTGTAGAATAATGAGTCTACTTTCATTTGAGCCTTAGATCAAGCCATTTGGAGTTGATTTGACTCCTGTAGAGCCATTCTTCTGTGACTGATACAAAATAATTTCTACCTCTAAAACAACCATAACTCTCATTTGGCTTGGAGTTTAGGGCTGAAATTTTAAACACTAGTGTAACTATACTAGACCTACTTTGTGCCCAAAAATCAGAATTTTTGGGGCACATTTTTCTATAGTTTTTATCCAAACATTGAAAATTAAATGTATGGTAATTAGGTGGCCAACCCCCTTGTGGGGCCCCCATATTAGGGTGGGGTGAAGTTTAGGCTATGTCCACACACTGTTAAAAATATTGGGTCCATTGGACCACTCCTTGTGGGTGAACCCTCTTTGGAGTGAGGATGGCTTAAGGGTTTGTGTATGTTGGGCCAGGAATTTCACTTAGCTTAAGGAGCCAAATTGAGGCCCTTAATGGCCAAATCATGAAAATGGTGTGAGACACACTATTGTAGCCCTATCTGTCTAGTTTCATTAGAAACTAAGATTTTGGCATTTGGATGTCAGTAGTCCCCAGAGGAGCCTTTTTCCTAGGACTGGTCCTACACTAGGTCAGTCCATTAGAAAATTTACCTAGGTCAAACCCTTCAAGATTTGGAGCTGTGCTTTTAACCATGGGTTAGTATACCCTAGGGGCAACCCGTTCTAAAGGGGCAGCCCTTAGTGGTCACTTTTACCTAGGGTTTTTGTGGAAGTTAGGATATTTAAATTAAGTTGATTTTTGGAGCATATGATGTCCAAATGGCACCAAACTTTGGTGGCATACCATTTTGTACATGAGTAGTGCCTACCTAAAATTTCACTCCATTTGGAGTTGATTTAGTATGGAAAATTGGAAACCCTAATGAGGGCCTTTAAGGGTCAAATTAGGGTTTAAGTCATTTTGAGGAGTTGAGTGTGTTAGCCTCCTCCCATCATGTTGGAAGTCACCGCAATGCGTCGGTTCTGGGCATAAGGTCCGCTTGGCCCCGGGAGCGGGGAAGGGATCTTACAGAGGATGCAGTGAGAGTCTGTTTGACACTCTTCCATGCCACTACACCACCGACCAACATGAAGATGTAGCCTGATGTGGATTTCCTCGAGTCTTGGCAGCCTGCAAAGTCTGCATCCGTGTATCCGACCAGGTCCAGATTGTCGGATTCTCTATATGTAAGCATGTAATCTTTCGTCCCCTGGAGATAGCGCAATACTTTCTTGTCTGCTGTCCAGTGCTCTATCCCAGGATTACTTTGATATCTACCCAACATCCCTACCACGAATGCAATGTCCGGTCTAGTGCAAACATCTAAATAGACCAAACTGCCAACCGCAGATGCATATGGAATATTTTTCATGGACTCCAACTCCAGAGAATTCTTAGGACATTGTGACAAACTAAATTTGTCACCCTTTACTATGGGAGCTATGGAACTAGAATAATTTCTCATATTAAATCTTTCCAAAATTTTGTTGACATATGCCTTCTGAGACAACCCCAAGATCTTTCTAGATCTATCTGTATGTATCTCAATTCCTATCACATAGGAAGCCTCCCCTAAGTCTTTCATGTCAAAAATTTTAGAGAGAAATTGTTTAGTTTCTTTTACCATTCCCAAGTTGTTACTTGCAAGCAAAATATCATTAACGTACGGGACTAGTAGCATGAATCGGCTCCCACAAACCTTGATGTATATACATTGATCCACAATGTTTTCCTCGAAACCAAATGAGGTAATGACATTATGGAACTTTATATACCATTGTCGTGATGCTTGTTTTAGCCCATATATTGATTTCTTTAATTTGCATACGAGGTTGTGTTCTTTCTCTGAAATGAATCCTTCAGCCTGATTCATATATACTTCTTCTTCAATTTCCCCATTTAAGAATGTCGTTTTGACATCCATTTGATGTAGCTCCAAATTAAAATGAGCTACAAGGGCCATGATAATCCTTAATGAATCCTTCTTAGAGACCGGAGAGAAGGTGTCATGATAATCAATGCCCTCCTTTTGAAGGAAACCTTTGGCAACAAGTCTTGCCTTATATCGTTCGATATTACCAGAGGCATCCACTTTAGTCTTGTAGAGCCATTTGGAACCTACAACACGAAAACCTTTTGGTAATTCTACTAGATCCCATACTTGATTGTTTGTCATTGAGTTTAATTCATCATTCATAGCTTCATACCATTTTTCAGAATCCTTACGGCTCATGGCCTCTGAAAAGGTAATGGGGTCTTGATTGAGTCTAGACGTGTAGTCTGTCTCTTGTAAGTATACAACATAATCAGAAGGAATAGCCGACCTTTTGGCTCTTGAAGATCTCCTTAAATCTGGTTGATTAGGTGGTTGTGGCGCAGTCTCAACCACTGGTAGTGGTTCCCGAATGACTGCTTCACTAGCCACACCTTCATGAGAGTTCTGAATAGGGGGATCTTCGATCACGCCTTCGTAAGTTGGGATCTGAATAGGTAGGTGTTGGGCCACAGCAGGTATTAGCCCACCGGGTTCAACACCACTACCAGAGGGTACAGTGTCCTGCACCTCTTCTATCACAACTCTATGAGAACTACTCTCACCAGTGTGGAGTTCCTCAAGAAACCTGGCATTCCTTGCTTCTACTATTTTTAGCGTGTGAGAGGGACAATAGAATCTATAACCCTTGGATTTTTCCGCATAGCCAATAAAAAAACCACTGACTGTCCTTGGGTCTAATTTCTTTTCATGTGGGTTGTACACCCTAACCTCTACTTGACAGCCCCATATGTGTACATGATTCAAACTGGGTTTCCATCCATTCCATAACTCAAAGGGTGTTTTCGGAACTGATTTGGATGGGACCCTGTTCAAGACGTACACAGCCGTTTTTAGAGCTTCACTCCACATGTTAGGAGGGAGAGATGAGACACTTGTCATGCTCCTTACCATATCCATTAAAGTTCAATTCCTTCTTTCGGCTACACCGTTTTGTTGTGGTGTGCTAGGAGTCGTATACTGAGCTATGATTCCGTGTTCCTGAAGGAATCTTGTGAATGAACCTGGTCTTTGGCATCCATCTGTGAACCTACCATAATATTCGCCACCCCTGTCAGATCTTACAATTTTGATACTCAAACCGGATTGTTTCTCTACCTCTGCCTTATAGACTTTGAAAGCATCAAGTACTTCAGATTTGTCATTCAGAAGGTACAGATACATGCATCTTGTAAAATCGTCAATAAAAGTAATAAAATACTCTTGACTGTTTAGGCAAAGGGTGTTGAATGGTCCACAGATGTCAGTGTGAATTATCATTAATTTTGCGTCACTTCTTCTAGCTCCTTTAGTGGACTTGCTAGTATGCTTTCCCTTTATGCATGGTATGCAAGTCCCAAAATCAGTGAAGTCAAGTGTCGGGATGACACCTTCCTTCACTAATCTCTTGAGGCGCTCTATGGAGATATGACCTAATCTCCTATGCCATAAGCTAGATGAATTGATGTTTTTCACACTGTTATTATTACTGTTATCATGCACTGTTGTGAATGACTGCATATAATTTAAATCTAAATCAAGACTATATAAAACCATCAGTCAATCTACCATAACCAATAGGTACTGAATTTTTAATAATCAGAATAGAAAAGTCTTGAAAATGAAAATTAAAGCCTTTAGGCGTTAGTCTTGATACAGATACTAAATTTTTAGAAAAACTAGGAATGAAGAATGTCTTCTCTAAATCCAAAATGTATCCGGTTTGAAGGACGAGCCTGTATGTCTCAACACCTTCAACAGAAGACGGCATCTTGTTTCCTGAGTAGACGCATAGTTCTCCATCACTAGGTTTCCTTAGGCTTTGGAAGCCCTGCTGTTGAAACCAGTTTCCCGGCTTCAGCGTTCGAAAATAGGGGTAGGCAACTTGCCCTTACTTATCTCAGGTAAAGTCGAACGGCTAGTCACTTAGAGCCTAAGAACCTCTCTACTGGTGGATTCAGGTGAAAACAGACCACGCGAGCTGCAGCGAGGAGGTCCCGCCACTAACCCGAAAGACCCGAAGATCTTCCCCTCCCAAGCCAATGCTGAGCCTGGGCACCTCGGAGAGCACTCGCAACACCTGACCGTTGGCCTGAAAGACTTGGAGAACGGAAGGCAGGGTCACTAGCTAACCGAACACACTAAGGGGGGTGGGGGTAAGGAGATGCCAACCCTCCCCAAGGTGCCCATGGGGGTCAATTTATAGATTTCTTGAAAATGGGCTGCGGATAGCGTGATAGGTCTGTTAATAGTCAGGTTCCGCTGTTTGAAAATACCATCCGCACCCCACCTGGAACTTGACCGCGCACCGGATGGACGAACCAGGGCCGACTCGCCCCAAGACGTCGGACGCGAGGTCCGACCGGGCGAGGGGACCGCGCTCACCCTTCTCGGGCGAGCAGGCCCCTTGCCCCTCCTGGGCGAGTGGGCCATTCGCCCCTCGGGCGAGTGGCCGACTCGCCCCTCGGGCGAGTGGGCCAATCGCCCCTCGGGCGAGTGGCCGACTCGCCCCTCGGGCGAGTGGGCCAATCGCCCCTCGGGCGAGTGGCCGACCCGCCCCTCGGGCGAGTGGGCCACTCGCTCTTTGGGCGAGTGGACTCCACTCGCCCTTTGGGGGAGTGGGCCACTCGCCCCTTGGGCGAGTGGACTCCATTCGCCCCTTCTTGGGCGAGTGGAGCCCCATTTGTCCTCCCCTTCCCCTTGGGTGCCGGGCGGGTGGACTCGTCCATTTGGCTCGGGCATCGCTTCTCCGCTTTCGTTGGTCTCGGTCGCCTTTACTTACAATTTGGACTTGACGAAATATGGGTAATACACACCCCCCACTCGCCCGCGAAGGGCCGAGTGGGTGTTCCCCTACTGGTCCTGCCGCTCTCTTTTACTCTCGTCTGGAGTTATTTCTGCCTTGACTGATTTCGGGCGCTCCCGAGCGGGCACTTTCCTCGTTCACCTTGATCTGCCTGAGTCCGGGCTGATCAGACCAGCTCGGCGAATATGGGGGTTGTACACAATCCCCGCTCTTTTCGAGCTTGCCTCAAGCTCGGAAAGAAAGTCCAACCCACGTATTTGACGAGCATGTGAACCTTCCCGAGAGTCTCCGAGGGGCTTTACAAGAGAACTTGGAAACAAAGAACCCCCTAAAGGGGGGAGGGGAGCACCTTCTTTGAGAGCTTTTCCCCTTCTTACCTCTTGAACAAAACGACCCCTCCTTAGGGTTTCTAGATCTGCTTTAAGGCTCTCTTTGGGAGGAGTCGGGGTGACCTGGCGGAGCCCCTTGCTCTGGCCAGGAAACATCCCCCCCTTTCTCGCGTGTGTCGCATGACTATTGTAAAAGATACATTGCCTTAAGTTATACACAAGAATGAAAACTCTTTTTTCGCTCAACGTCTCTCTTGGGTCGAAGGCGGATCCCTTGGCGACACCGCGTGCGACCTTACCTTCGGCTCATACGACCGTAAGGATCCGACTTCCTTTTAAGAGGGCTGCCACGCACTATCATGCCTGCATAAGTTCGCATGCTTTGCTCCTGCGCAACCAACCTCTCACATATGGTTGCTCATCGAGGTCTTAGTCTCTCGAATACACTTGAGCGAGTCGATGTGGTGAGATAGGTTGCGGGGCCGAGGACTGCTGATCTTGCTGCGCGCTCGGGAAGTGATGCGAGTAGTCGGAGCATGGGGTGGAGGAACTCAACACTTTCCAAGGAGCCGAGCTCAACTGGATGTGGAAACAACCTAACACCTTCCAAGGAGCCGAGCTCACCAGGAAGTGGATACAAATCAACACCTTCCAGGGAGCCGAGCTCACCAGGAAGTGGATACAAATCAACACCTTCCAGGGAGCCGAGCTCAGCTGGAGGTGGAAACAAATCAACACCTTCCAGGGAGCCGAGCTCACCTGGAAGTGGAAATAACTTAACATCTTCCAGGGAGCCGAGCTCACCAGGAAGTGGAAATAACTTAACACCTTCCAGGGAGCCGAGCTCACCTGGAAGTGGAAATAACTTAACATCTTCTAGGGAGCCGAGCTCACCAGGAAGTGGAAATAACTTAACACCTTCCAGGGAGCCGAGTTCACCTGGAAGTGGAAATATCTTAACACCTTCCCGGGAGCCGAGCTCACCTGGAAGTGGATACAAATTAACACCTTTCAGGGAGCCGAGCTCAGCTGGAGGTGGATACAAATCAACACCTCCCAGGGAGCCGAGCTCAGCTGGAGGTGGATACAAATCAACACCTTCCAGGGAGCCGAGCTCAGCTGGGGGTGGATATAAATCAACACCTTCCAGGGAGCCGAGCTCAGCTGGAGGTGGATACAAATCAACACCTTCCAGGGAGCCGAGCTCAGCTGGAGGTGGATACAAATCAACACCTTCCAGGGAGTCGAGCTCAGTTGGAGGTGGATACAAATCAACACCTTCCAGGGAGTCGAGCTCAGCTGGAGGTGGATACAAATCAACACCTTCCAGGGAGCCGAGCTCAGCTGGAGGTGGATACAAATCAACACCTTCCAGGGAGCCGAGCTCAGCTGGAGGTGGATACAAATCAACACCTTCCAGGGAGCCGAGCTCAGCTGGAGGTGGATACAAATCAACACCTTCCAGGGAGCCGAGCTCAGCTGGAGGTGGATACAAATCAACACCTTCCAGGGAGTCGAGCTCAGCTGGAGGTGGATACAAATCAACACCTTCCAGGGAGCCGAGCTCAGCTGGAGGTGGATACAAATCAACACCTTCCAGGGAGCCGAGCTCAGCTGGAGGTGGAAACAAATCAACACCTCCCAGGGAGCTGAGCTCAGCTGGAGGTGGATACAAATCAACACCTTCCAGGGAGCCGAGCTCAGCTGGAGGTGGAAACAAATCAACACCTTCCAGGGAGTCGAGCTCAGCTGGAGGTGGATACAAATCAACACCTTCCAGGGATCCGAGCTCAGCTGGAGGTGGAAACAAATCAACACCTTCCAGGGAGCCGAGCTCAGCTGGAGGTGGATACAAATCAACACCTTCCAGGGAGCCGAGCTCAGCTGGAGGTGGATACAAATCAACACCTTCCAGGGAGCCGAGCTCAGCTGGAGGTGGATACAAATCAACACCTTCCAGGGAGCCGAGCTCAGCTGGAGGTGGATACAAATCAACACCTTCCAGGGAGTCGAGCTCAGCTGGAGGTGGAGGCAAATCAACACCTTCCAGGGAGCCGAGCTCAGCTGGAGGTGGAAACAAATCAACACCTTCTAGGGAGCCGAGCTCAGCTGGAGGTGGATACAAATCAACACCTTCCAGGGAGTCGAGCTCAGCTGGAGGTGGAGGCAAATCAACACCTTCCAGGGAGCCGAGCTCAGCTGGAGGTGGAAACAAATCAACACCTTCCAGGGAGCCGAGCTCAGCTGGAGGTGGATACAAATCAACACCTTCCAGGGAGCCGAGCTCAGCTGGAGGTGGATACAAATCAACACCTTCCAGGGAGCCGAGCTCAGCTGGAGGTGGAAACAAATCAACACCTTCCAGGGAGCCGAGCTCAGCTGGAGGTGGATACAAATCAACACCTTCCAGGGAGCCGAGCTCAGCTGGAGGTGGATACAAATCAACACCTTCCAGGGAGCCGAGCTCAGCTGGAGGTGGATACAAATCAACACCTTCCAGGGAGTCGAGCTCAGCTGGAGGTGGATACAAATCAACACCTTCCAGGGTGTCGAGCTCAGCTGGAGGTGGATACAAATCAACACCTTCCAGGGAGTCGAGCTCAGCTGGAGGTGGATACAAATCAACACCTTCCTGGGAGTCGAGCTCAGTTGGAGGTGGAGGCCTTAACCGTCTTTTCGACTTTTCAACTTTTCGACTTTATGCCTCTCCGAGTGAATTCTCCTGCCCTGCCGGCATCAACTAGCTCGGTCAGCGGAACCATCCCAGAGCAGAAATTACTTACCCCCTCCAAGAGGGCAACCTGCCCTGCCAGCTAGTGAGAGCCCGGTCAGCGGTCTCTTCTCGGGGCCTTAACCAAAATTCCATCTGCCTCTCCGAGTGAGTTCTCCTGTCCTGTCAGCTTCAACTAGCCTGGTCAGCGGTCTCTTCTCGGGGCCTTAACCAAATTTCCATCCGCCTCTCCGAGTGAGTTCTCCTGTCCTGCCAGCTTCAACTAGCCTGGTCAGCGGTCTCTTCTTGGGGCCTTAATCAAATTTCCATCCGCCTCTCCGAGTGAGTTCTCCTGCCCTGCCAGCTTCAACTAGCCTGGTCAGCGGTCTCTTCTCGGGGCCTTAACCAATATGAGCATCTGCCTCACCGAGTGAGTTCTCCTGCCCTGCCGGCATGAACAAGCCCGGTCAGCGGTCTCTTCTCGGGGCCTTAACCAACATGAATCACCTCGCCTCGCCGAGTGAGTTCTCCTGCCCTGCCGGCATGAACAAGCCCGATCAGCGGTCTCTTCTCGGGGCCTTAATCAATATGAACATCTGCCTCACCGAGTGAGTTCTCCTGCCCTGCCGGCATAAACAAGCCCGGTCAGCGGTCTCTTCTCGGGGCCTTAACCAACATGAATCACCTCGCCTCGCCGAGTGAGTTCTCCTGCCCTGCCGGCATGAACAAGCCCGGTCAGCGGTCTCTTCTCGGGGCCTTAACCAGCATGAATCACCTCGCCTCGCCGAGTGAGTTCTCCTGCCCTGCCGGCATGAACAAGCCCGGTCAGTGGTCTCTTCTCGGGGCCTTAATCAATATGAACATCTGCCTCACCGAGTGAGTTCTCCTGCCCTGCCGGCATGAACAAGCCCGGTCAGCGGTCTCTTCTCGGGGCCTTAACCAACATGAATCACCTCGCCTCGCCGAGTTCTCCTGCCCTGCCGGCATGAACAAGCCCGGTCAGCGGTCTCTTCTCGGGGCCTTAACCAACATGAATCACCTCGCCTCGCCGAGTGAGTTCTCCTGCCCTGCTGGCATGAACAAGCCCGGTCAGCGGTCTCTTCTCAGGGCCTTAATCAATATAAACATCTGCCTCACCGAGTGAGTTCTCCTGCCCTGCCGGCATGAACAAGCCCGGTCAGCGGTCTCTTCTCGGGGCCTTAACCAACATGAATCACCTTGCCTCGCCGAGTGAGTTCTCCTGCCCTGCCGGCATGAACAAGCCCGGTCAGCGGTCTCTTCTCGGGGCCTTAATCAATATGAACATCTCGCCTCACCGAGTGAGTTCTGCTGCCCTGCCGGCATGAACAAGCCCGGTCAGCGGTCTCTTCTCGGGGCCTTAACCAACATGAATCACCTCGCCTCGCCGAGTGAGTTCTCCTGCCCTGCCGGCATGAACAAGCCCGGTCAGCGGTCTCTTCTCGGGGCCTTAAGCAACATGAATCACCTCGCCTCGCCGAGTGAGTTCTCTTGCCCTGCCGGCATGAACAAGCCCGGTCATCGGTCTCTTCTCGAGGCCTTAATCAATATGAACATCTGCCTCACCGAGTGAGTTCTCCTGCCCCGCCGGCATGAACAAGCCCGGTCAGCGGTCTATTCTCGGGGCCTTAACCAACATGAATCACCTGGCCTCGCCGAGTGAGTTCTCCTGCCCTGCCGGCATGAACAAGCCCGGTCAACGGTCTCTTCTCGGGGCCTTAATCAATATGAACATCTCGCCTCACCGAGTGAGTTCTCCTGCCCTGCCGGCATGAACAAGCCCGGTCAGCGGTCTCTTCTCGGGGCCTTAGTCAATATGAACATCTCGCCTCACCGAGTGAGTTCTCCTGCCGGCCTCCACTTCGATCTCCCGTCCTGCCCGCTCCATCAACTCCTCGTAAGACAGAGGAGGGTCCCGGGACAAGCCCATGCGAGACAACCCCTGCCGCAACCCGAGGGTAAGCGCAAGTTGCAAAGTGTGTCCAGGGACCTCATTGACGAGAAGGACCTCTTCTTGGAACCGATCCACGTAGCTTCCTAGCGACTCTTCCGACCTCTGCTTGATCAGGAAGAGGGCCTCCGCCCCCTTCCTCCTCTTTTTGGACGTAGAGAACCTTAACAGGAAACTCCGTTTCAAGTCCTCGAAACTATAGATGGATCCGGGAGGAAGTTGATGGAACCAATCTCTAGCTTTCTCCTGAAAGGAGATGGCGAACAACCTACACTTGAAGGCGTCGGTCACCTGCCTGATGGACATGGCATCCTCAAACCACTGGAGGTGCTCCTGAGGGTCATATTTGCCTGCGTAGTGGGACATGACCGTCTCCCTAAACCCTTCCGGAACCGGGGCGGTCAGGATCAACTCGCAGAAAGGGCTTCCCCTTCCCACCTGGCGGATGGGCATCACTCGCCGTGCCTCCTCCCCTAGGTGCAGAGCACTCGCAGGGCTAGAAAACAGCACCCTCGCCTGAAGAGTTCTATCCTCCTCCACCCGCGCTTCCTTATCAAGTCGCCCTGCTGGTGCCGTCTCACCTAGAGTAGGTGAGGTGAGGATAGGTACCGGCGGAGTCAAGCACTTGCCTGTGGGGGTGAGTGCAGAGCGCAAGGTCTCCATGATCGTCTTCTTGAACTCATCGAAGTCGCTTTTCCTTACGTAGTCGCCGGGAGGGGGTGGGTTCTCTAGCTCTTCACTTCCAGCCATTCGACCTAGCTACTTGGGGTTTTTCCGAACAAGCTGCGTTCCACGCTCACCGCACCAGAATGTTGAAACCAGTTTCCCGGCTTCAGCGTTCGAAAATAGGGGTAGACAACTTGCCCTTACTTATCTCAGGTAAAGTCGAACGGCTAGTCACTTAGAGCCTAAGAACCTCTCTACTGGTGGATTCAGGTGAAAACAGACCCCGCGAGCTGCAGCGAGGAGGTCCCGCCACTAACCCGAAAGACCCAAAGATCTTCCCCTCCCAAGCCAATGCTGAGCCTGGGCACCTCGGAGAGCACTCGCAACACCTGACCGTTGGCCTGAAAGACTTGGCGAACGGAAGGCAGGGTCACTAGCTAACCGAACACACTAAGGGGGGTGGCGGTAAGGAGATGCCAACCCTCCCCAAGGTGCCCATGGGGGTCTATTTATAGATTTCCTGAAAATTGGCTGCGGATAGCGTGATAGGTCTGTTAATAGCCAGGTTCCGCTGTTTGAAAATACCATCCGCACCCCACCTGGAACTTGACCGCGCACCGGATGGACGAAACAGGGCCGACTCGCCCCAAGACGTCGGACGCGAGGTCCGACCGGGCGAGGGGACCGCGCTCACCCTTCTCTGGCGAGCAGGCCCCTTGCCCCTCCTGGGCGAGTGGGCCATTCGCCCCTCGGGCGAGTGGCCGACTCGCCCCTCGGGCGAGTGGGCCACTCGCTCTTTGGGCGAGTGAACTCCACTCGCCCTTTGGGCGAGTGGGCCACTCGCCCCTTGGGCGAGTGGACTCCATTCGCCCCTTCTTGGGCGAGTGGAGCCCCATTTGTCCTCCCCTTCCCCTTGGGTGCCGGGCGGGTGGACTCGTCCATTTGGCTCGGGCATCGCTTCTCCGCTTTCGTTGGTCTCGGTTGCCTTTACTTACAATTTGGACTTGACGAAATATGGGTAATACACACCCCCACTCGCCCGCGAAGGGCCGAGTGGGTGTTCCCCTACTGGTCCTGCCGCTCTCTTTTACTCTCGTCCGGAGTTATTTCTGCCTTGACTGATTTCGGGCGCTCCCGAGCGGGCACTTTCCTCGTTCACCTTGATCTGCCTGAGTCCGAGCTGATCAGACCAGCTCGGCGAATATGGGGGTTGTACACCTGCATAATAGTAGAAACATGGATTGTAGAGCCTGAATCAATCCACCATGTGTTATGAAAATCATGAGAATTAACAAAGTTTGATTCATAACACACTAACGACGTCATACCTCCTTGTTTCTCGAGCCAGATTTTGTACATGTTGCAATCCTTCTTCATGTGACCCTTTTTCCTGCAGAAGAAGCAAGTTGATAGTTTCATGTTATCCGGTTTCTTGATGGAAACAGCTATCGCCTTGCTTTTTCCCTTAGGGTCACTCTTGGGCTTGCTAGATTGACCTTTCTTGCTAGATTGGCCTTGCACAAAATGCACTAATTCCAGCTTTTCTTGCTTCAGCCTACCTTGCTCTTGGACACACATGTTCAAAAGCTCGTTCACTGACCATTTTTCCTTATGTATCATATAAGACACCTTGAAGACAGTGTAATCGGCAGGTAGAGAAGTCAAGATGAAGTGGACTAGAAATGACTCCGAGAAGTCGACGTCCAATGTCTTTAGCTGAGCAGCTATATCTCTCATCTCCATAATATGTCCCCGCACGCTCTTTGTCCCTTTAAGCTTCATGGAACAGAGTTTTGCCATTAGGGCGCTAGCCTGTGCTTTATCCGAGCTGACAAACTGCTCATCAATGGCCCCCATCAGTTCTTTAGCAGTTTTGCATTCAGGGATAGATCCCCTTATGCTCTGACTGACGTGGATCTTGATTACCATTATACTGAGACGATTGGATCTCTCCCATCGCTCGTATAAGGTGCGGTCAGTTGTAGAGCTTTCATCCGTATGCACAGCTGGCTCCTCCGTGCGAAGAGCCAAATCAAGGTCCATGCACCATAAGGCAAGAAGCACCTTATCTTTCCATATTTTGTAATTGTCCCCCGAGAGAGTGGGGATGAATTGTGTTGGGTCGATAACAGTATTAAAAACTGCAAAAGAAAACCATAAAACTACACGCTTACTATTAAAATTTTAAAACAACGAAAAAATTACTTTGAATAATGTACGCATTGTGGTACAAAAACTTTATTTTAACAATTAGCTCATGTTAATTGTTATTAATAAAAATCCAGTCTCCCTGTGGGCAAAGACCGCTAACGCATAGGATTTTTATTTCACTTTATTCATTTATATAGCTAGTAAGACGATGTATCACGATCAATGAAAAACTCGTACCTATGGGCATGGAGACCCATTAATCGGGGTACATTCTTACTACTATATACCAATTAAATTATTATTGTTATAAACTACTTCCCTGTGGGGCCGAGTAATTTTTAGCAACCTTATAAATTAATTGCAACGTGCAAAAATTAGATTTTTGTGATTGTAAACACACCCCATGATGTGTTCCCTGAACAATCACTTTTACCGGGCTTATCAGGATGCTTTGGCTACTCCTGGGAAAACTCGAAAAACCGTTATTCTAATTTTAAGCATTAAGAATAAAACAAATGTTGGAGCTCATATAAAAAATACAACAGGGGACCCAAATCCGAATTCCAAAACACCTCCACCAAGAAGGCCTCTAAATTGACTTTTGGCTTTACGACCATCAAGGCTTGCTGATTTGTATCCGCACCTCCGCATCGGAGAGCCCCAAGGAAAACACCGGATCTCGGGCACGCTATCTCCTCCAGAAGGTGGTCATGAAATCGGATTTGGGTCATGGAAAGTGGGGTTGTCCATTGCCGTTACATTACATTCCAGATATTAAAATAATAAATACAAGACCTTTGAAAAAATATTACAACATCGCAGAACAACCGACAATGGACAGCCACAGCGATCCCACGAACAACAATATGAGCATCCAACTAGAGAGCTACGTGCATTTGGGAAGAAATCGCCACAAATTTTTTGGAAAAAACATCACAAGTTTTGGGAAGAAATCTTCTCAGATGTTTTGATGAAAAAACTCGGATGTAAAAACCCTATATTCTCTCTAGTACCAAATGCAAGATCTACTATAGCGCAACGGAAAAGGAGATCTTGGTATAGGGATTTTATACCTCCGGCCATTATGGCAACTCTTGGACGATCGGCTTCAATCCGGAGAGGAAGGAGAAGAGTGCTCTGAAGCCCTGAAGCCCTGAAGCTGGAGATCGGCACTGTTGGAGATCGACGAAATGGATCGGGGCCGACGAAACCTAGAGGTCGGCGGATTCCCGTCGATCGACGAAACCGCTTAAGCAGAGCAGCGACGCCAGAGGGAGGAGACGCGGGCTGGAGTGTCGCCGGAGGGAGAGGTCCCCACGCGAAGCTTCGCGCGAGAGAGACGGCGTAACAGTGGTTTTCGCAAATCGCAAAAAGGAAAACCCTAACGCTCTCGCTCTCGGCTTCCGAATGGTGGGGAGAAAGTGAACCGGATGGCTTGGGTTTAGATGGCTTCACAAGCCTATATAAACCCCCATTCAGGGCCTTGAGCAAAACCCTAAACGATCGTGTCCGTCGATCCTCCCATCTAGAGGATTTTGACTAAATGCAGATCTGGTTACACCGCTCGTCACGCTTGAGCCTAGCAAGTCACAACTTTATACTAATCACCCTAACGGACCCCCACGGGTTGAATCAATTAGATAATCTAACAATAGAAGCTTGCATTTCTATCTGTACTTTTAATATTAATTTATGATGTTAATCCTTGTAGGCATGTATCAGCAATCCTCTTACATCACAAGTTTTTGAGCTGCTTTGAACATTGAAACACTTGTTGCGACCGCTGAACAAAGAGATACTCCTATAGAAGTATTCGTATATCAGTTGTCATACATGTTTTTTGTTACAACTCTACATTAAAACACTAGTTTAAAGCATATCTTTTGTTTGTTTCGTTGCGGCTTGAAGCTTGCGACCTCAATTACTTGAGGATGCCATAAAACACTTCGTTTATTTTTCGGATCCTGCCGAGTAATTCTTAGGTGAATTTTTGTTTGCAGAGCAGCATTAGGATCCGTTTGGTGTGGCGGTGGCGGTCATGAACGCGGTGGTTATGAACCATCGTTCGTGAACGCCCGACCTCACCTAATGAATTCCATCCACTTTTATTTTCAAAACTAGTAATCTTTTCTTGGTGGCGGTCATAACTATTGTTATGCCAAACATATATTCAATGATGGATCCTTATTGTCCAAACTCACCGGAGTAAATAAGTCGTGCCAAAGGGAGCCTTAGACATCAGACTTAGGCTAGATTTAATGCAGTTTGCTATGTTTTCGGACCTAGTTGTTTGGCTTTCTTTTTATATTTACATATGAATGCATAAATTTGTGGATGTAGTTTGAAAGAGCTTGGACACTCACTAATTTTGCTTTTGGGATCTCAGAGAATACCAAAGTGGTGATGGATCATGGGGTTGTTCATATATTTGTGAAGCTTTTTGGTTCCCTTAGTGATGATGTTAGAGAGCAGGTATATGTTTCTACAATATTTCTCTATGGAGCTATATGGTTTGTAGAGAGCGGGTTTATTTTTCTTTTTCTTTTTATTGGCATTGATGGAGAAGCAGAAATCAGCTCGCCCGCTACTTTCGTATCTTCCCATCTCCATTACCACCTAAGGAGAAATCAAGATTGAGCTTTTTTGTTAAAATATTCACGTGCTTATGTTTGCTCTTTCGTTGTCTTGTTCGTGCAATGCATTAATTGATTCAATTTGCAAGTGTATGTTTTTACGACTATGTTGACTCCATCGACGAGTTTGTGTGCACGGATGAGAGCACTCGACGGATAGGGAGAGGTTGATGTCCGGAGAGAATGAGTTTGAAGTAGAAGTTGAAGGAGAACCACGGGCCCCATATGCCGTCTCCGCGCTTGCCGCATTTCCGAGATGCGAATTTAGGGAGGATGACGGTGGCCACAACCTCATATATTTGGGTTCCGAGGCTGATGTCGAGCATCTTGCAGTGATCGGGGTTCCAAATCTGCTACGCAGGAAAGCGCTTGGTGGAGAGGGGAGGTTGATGTTCAGAGGGCCGAGGAGAAGGAGTTACTGGCGCTGCTGAATGATCATGTCCCCGTCCGATTCATCATGGGAAGATGGAGGCAAGGGAGAAGATTGGCCTTCGATGGGATCCATCGAGAGAATAGTGGATGGATGTTGGTTCTCCATCGACATCGAGGTGAGGAGGGATTCACCCATATGGATTTCACTCCCTTCCTCCTCAGTGATGGGTTGTTCTAGCCGAGTATTTTCGCCTCCTCTTCCCCTGAGCCTTATTCATCTGGTGGATTCCGAACTCCACCGCAATCAAGAAAAGCATCCCAAAGGAAAGCCTCACAATTCCATTCCATAAATACACAACCCAATTTTCAGTAAGAAAAAGAGACACCGCACAAAAATGACAAGTTGGCTTCGTCTTGGGTTCAACATGAGGAAGGAGGCAGGCGGCTTCATCGGAAGGAGGAAGGAGGCGTGGATTGCGGTTAACTATAAAAAAAATTGATGATTTTAAAATTTTTGAGGTGCAGATAGCCAAAGAAGGATGGCGGATAACAATTCCTATTTTTTTTAATTAAAAAACAATGTGTGTGATAAATAACACGTGAATATTTGTAATACCGCGAGAAAGGGAAACTCACCCGAAGGGCCGAAAATGCTGTTTTTATTTTTAAAATTTTAAAGTATCCGGACGAAAATTCTCACGCGAACGCGATACTCAATTTCCCCGACTTGCGAGGGTTCCTTGGCTCGTATCTTCGCTGCTCTCCGCCATTGATGCTTTTTTCTTCTCAGTTCTCACTGCTCTGTTTCCTTCTCCTATTTCGGTGAGCATCTGAATAGGAAACATCGAGGCATTGGCGAAGTGAGGGGAGCCGGGGTGAGCTTGAAGCCGTATGAGCATGGAATCGGAGGAAGGGATAGAGACGAGCTGGTGGGAGACCAAGATCTAGACAAGGAAGAAGCCGACTGAAGGAATAAGGGAACAGGAGTTTCTACGGAGCAGTTTGTCCCGGTAAACCTTCGCCGGTGAAATATTTACGGGCTCTTCAGATTCTTCTCCCTCATTGTGGTGTTTTAGTTTAGCCTAACCCTACATTTCCTCAGTGCGATAGTTTTTGATGGTTTAAGAGAATTGGCCTGTAGATCACACGAGGACATAGTTTACACCTTAATGATGATAATTAACTGGAATGAAAATGATTTTCTAATTCAGCTTCAATCACTCCTATACATTTGAATTGAAAAAAATTATGCCCTATTGTGCTTTGTGGCTGTTAGAATTAGCCTAACTCACCTGAAAAACCGGCTTAACAGGTGAGGGTTGCTGAACCATATAAACAGATCAGAGAGGAGAGGATTGGCGGTGTGGGACTATTATTAACATCCCCCCTCGCCCATAGCATGGGCTGACCGGACGGAACCGGGATTCATAGCTCATGGGCGGACCAGACAGAACCGGACGGAAACCGGACAGAACCGGACAGAACCGGACAGACAGAACCTAGCTCTGATACCATGTTAGAATTAGCCTAACTCACCTGAAAAACCGGCTTAACAGGTGAGGGTTGCTGAACCATATAAACAGATCAGAGAGGAGAGGATTGGCGGTGTGGGACTATTATTAACAGTGGCCATGAACTCCAAAATGATATTTTCCAAATTTCTATTCCCAAATTAGTATTCAAATTCATCTTTAATACTAGAGGAGAGCACGGTGTTGTGTGTTATAACCGATAGAGGTGACGGGGCGTAGAACTACTCTTTTTATGATGACACTGTTTAGGAAGTGGTGAACAAAATGGTCTTATGATATAATGATTGAACTAACATAGGTTGATCCTTTTCTTTGTCTGATGTAAAAAACCCAAACAGTTGTTTGTTCTACTCCCGAATTGTCACACTACACCAAAATGAGTTTCCTAGCATAGAAGATAATTGTACTCATGATGTAATTAGCTAATATTTTTTTCCAACTGGAAAATAATACCAGGAATTCAAGCAATTCCCCTAATTGTTACGAAATAAAGGCGAATACTTTCTCTCCCTAGAGTAGAGGAAGGGCAGCAAACCCTAAAGACAAAAAAGATGGCAATTGCAAGAACAGGGGTTTTTGTGGACGATTATTTGGAGTGTAAGGAATGCTTCTACGCTCTTTGTTTGAAATATCCTATTTAGATTTCAGCTATTCTCATTTTACTTTTTTTTTGTTCTTGAAGATTCGAGCACGTTGGCTGCGGAGCTTCAAAGGCTTCTCTCCACCATGAGAGAACTCGATGAAAGAGCTCAAGGTGATAATCAAATTCAATCTATTTGTAGGTAATTTATACCTGGTACTGTGGTGCATGAACTGTTTAGCCCATGCAAAATTTTCTGAAGTACGGGAAAAAAAGCTAAAATTAAGAATATTGGCATATTCTAGTCATTGTGGTGAATTATACAAATATTCAATCGTTATTGTTGTGAATTCCCCATTTCTTTCTTGAATATTTGCCATTCAAAAAATATGTTGTCTCTTGTCATCAAAAGAAAAAGCTTGCTCTGCTCTGTTATGCTCATCGGTCAGTGGAATTTGTTTGCTTTGAATTAGAAAATATGTTTTATAAAACAGTGAAGTTTGTTAAATCCATTATTGGTGTGATTTAGTTAGACCGTTACATTGAATTCAAACTCAACAAATCTCTTCAAATCTTCCTTCAAATTCATGATTTCAGTTGCACATATAAAATGAGTTAGAACAAAATTATTCTTTACAAGCAACCAAATGAGCCCCAGCCTAATGATGGTATCTATATACTTATTATTTTCCAAAATATATTTTCTAGTTTCTAGCACTCCAAAGGATATCTTAGATATCTAGCTGTTGGATTTTATTTAATATCTCTAGAAAAGTGTTGTTCTTACTTGTACTGCTGACATTTGGTTCTGTACTACCTACTGGATGGCTACCAGTTTCATAAGTTATGATGGTTTCATTTTATACTTTATTATATATTTATATTATGCGACCACAAATCATCTTTAATATTAGTAATTTCTTCAAATGTGCTGTGATTACCTCTTATATGGCTCTCACCATTATTGTGTTCACCTTTCTCGTCAGGTTTTATTAGCCAGGCAAGAGATCAAACTAAATACTATGTTGGAATGAATTCTCAAAGCTCAAAGAAATCAAGTTTTGAAGATGATGACGCAGAGATGGAAAAAATTAAAAGGGAAGTTGGGATTAACCAAGAAAATGCCCTGAGCCTCTGTACGGAGAAGGTGGTTCTTGCAAAACAAGCATATGACCTTGTAAGGGACTCTTTTCAATTTGGATTAAGGACGCTTTTCAAAGCAACTAGACAACCAAACCAGACATATGGTTATTTATTTGCTATTATGTGTATATATACTTTTTTTGTTTTCAGTTTAAGGAATTGGAATAGTTGACATTCTCAACGAACAATTTGGCATCAAAGCTGGTGATTAAATGTATACTATTCTATTTTTTGGTATTGTTGTTTTGTTTAAGTTGTTTTTACACTAATTGTGATTTTTTTACTGCATTATACCAGTTAAATTGAATTGACTGTCTATTTTGAATCCAAAACTGAAAGATATCTTAGTATTTATGTGTTCTATAATTCTATTCAAACAAACTATATCGTTTTTTATTTTTATATCTCAGAATTGCACATGGCTTATGTATCTAATTATGGTTTAGGGTGTATACACTAATTATAACTATTTACTACATCATACCAATTAATTTGAATTAAATGTCTATTTTGTATCCAAAACTGGAAGTTATCTTATGTGTACAATTCAAATTTATGACATTTTTATTTGTATATACAAGATTACATGGGGCTTATGTTTTCATTGCGAAAAAATATGGGGTTTGTTTCCAAGTAATTTTCTTATTTGTTGTTTACTCTTCTTGACTAGCCTGTATTATTATATTCATTTTAAAATAATCTCAGCTATTATATCTATTCATGGTTTGCCAAGTCATTTTTGTATAACTGTGAATTGCTAGGAATTGTATGTTTTAGTTACTTACTGAAGACTTGATCTTTTAATTAAAGAAGGAAAATAAATACTAAGTTGAAGTGCTTTGTGGATTTTGTTGTTGATCATGCTTTCATTTTCTCCTAACTTCTTCCTTACTTTGCTATGAAGATAGAGAGTCAGGTGAAAAGACTGGATGAAGACCTGAACCAGTTTGCAGAAGATTTAAAGCAAGGTATAATGACTCAACAGTTAAAGAAATGCAATTCCTAATTATACTCTCACTGAAGTCCTATTAAAGTTTATTTTCTGATTTGTCAAGTGAGGTCATACCAATTAATCATTAAGAAACACTGCCGTGCTGATTGAATCACTATCAGTCTTAACTGAATATTAAAACAATAAAACTATATAGTACCTAGAATAATCGTTAATCTTGCAGTATTCAGTTTTTATGCCAAATGTGCATTTTGTTGACAGCTCATTGAGATTTTATTTATATACATTTATTATACTTGAATTCTATTTTTTTCAGAGGGGAAAATACCAGAAGATGAACCAGCAATACTTCCAACATTGCCTATGTTTGGCAGGGAGGAGAAGAGAAAGGGGGGATATTTAACACCTCAATCAAAGAGGTTCAGAGAAAGAGATTGGGATCGAGAGAGGGACACTGATCTTGAGCTGATGCCCCCTCCTGGAAGTCAGAAGAAATCTTTTCTTGCAGCTATTGATGTTGATCTACCCATTGATCCTAACGAGCCAACATATTGTGTTTGTCATCAGGTTTTACCATATTTTTTTAAGCTTACAAACTGAATTCTTTCTCGTAGATATATTTATCATGTATTTTATTTTATTCTGCAGGTGTCTTTTGGTGACATGATTGCATGTGATAACGAAAATGTACTTTTCTTTCTATCATTATGTTGATTTACTTGATCTGCAATTCTTGCTTTATCTCAAAATCTGTACTCAATACTTTTTTTTTCTTTTGTCACCATATTTTTTTCTGATTTATACCGCTTAATTTCTGTAAGGAAATTCAATCTGAAACATTTGCAATCTTTATTTTGTAGATTCAGTAAACAGTATTTAACTAATCCACAAATTTGACTTTTTCTTATGATTGATTATTGTAGTCTCTGTCCGTCATGCAATTTTTAATTTACCATTGGCCAAAAGTAAGAAATTTTGTTTTGTAGTAATTCCCTACAGGGTCTAGTTTGAGACTTTGAGCATGTTTGGTTCACATATATTAATGTATCATCATCGTCACTAACATCATCCCAATTATCTAGGGGCAACCTTATGAATCCTCATTTTCTATTCGTTCGCATTGAGTGCTGTTTGAGGTGTTACACCTAGACTACACAAATAATCTTTAACAACCTTCATCTTTGCTATCATGTGCTTACCCTTTTTCCTACCTAACCCCTCTACACTTACTCTATTTACTTGTCTAACAGGTAATTTTCTAACTTCCATTTTACATTCCCAAGTCACCTCAGTATTTTCAATCATCTTATCTTTTATAGATATCATTCCTACTGTTTCTCTAATATAATCATTCATTATTCTATCTTTTTCTAGTTTTGTTCACGCATCCATCCTAATATTCTAATTTCTACCATAGTTTAGGTAGATATCAATGATTCGTATACTGCTTAACATTTATATCCTTACAACATTGTCGGCTAATAAATAATTTTTATTAAATTTACGTTTAAGTCTCTAAGGTATCCTCTTATCGCATAGTATTCCCGAGACGGTCTATTTTAACTACCTAACCTTAACTCTAGTGATTTTTTCCCTCATCTATATCCACATTTTTTTCAGTAAATGACTCAATGCACTTAAACTTATTACACATAGGTATCTGTTTATATTCTAATAAGATAGATTGATAATTTCTTTCACCCCACTAGAATTGTAAACTATAGGTAGTTGGTCTTTGTTCAACTAATTCAAAACCCCCTCTCTTTTAAATAATATCTCAATTGCTCTAACTTGTCACATAACTTAGTAGATGCTTCGCTGAGTCGCAGATTAGAACTATGTCATCAACTTAAAATATATACCAAGACACCTTGCTTTATTACATACATTAATATGATCTCGTGTTAGTTAAAGATGCCATCGGTTTAAAGACATTTTAAATAATCTCTCTAAATGATATTTATGCCTTAAAATAATGAAATCCAAATGTTAGTGGATTTAGGCGACATCCAAAGAGATATCATTGATATTTATTCATACAATCACAAATTACGTCATCATAATACTGTTAAACATAATAATAATGATCCAAACACATTGTATTTCATATATAACACCTCGACCCCTTCTCTTCGACACAGACGCTCCTGTTTGCTCCTAGCCGCATCCTCGACTCCTACTCCTTGACTCCTCCTTTTCGACACCAAAGACTCTTGCTTGCTCCTGGCCGCATCCTCAACGCCTCCCGCTCCTCGACGACTCTTGTTCGACTCCAACGACTCCTGCTTGCACCTAGGCCCTAACCGCATCCTTGACCTCTCCTGCTCCTCGACTCTTCCTCTTCGACGCCGATGACTCCTGCTTGCTCCTAGCCGCGGCTTCTGCTGTGTGAAGCTGACTCTTGCGCCGGAATCAGTATGTTTCAATTGCGCACCTCCAGAAAGCATGTGTAACATAAAAATGCATAAGATTTTATTCTTTTTGATTGTGAAATCAAATTTGCTGATGTTGCACCTCCATTAGATTTTTTTTTTCATTTCACTCCATATAATTTCACTTCATTGTCTTCACAGTCCTTATCTCCTTGACTATTTTCTACATTTCTTATAGCATTATATGAAATGTGAATGATACATAATATAAGTTTGAAGTCTTGATTTTCATATTTATCGTCTTTGTTTTAGTCTTATAAATTTTTGTTCTTTACAATTCAAGAAATATACACTTAGTTTGTTAGTTATTTTGTTTTCATATTAATTAATACTTGTATTTAAATAAATAAATAAAACGTATCCCGTATCCTTGTTTTTTTTTAAAATTCACGTTTCCCATATCCATTTCGTATTGTATCCCGTATGCCGCCCACGTTCACGTTCTCCATAGATCCAAACTACGCTATAATATCTTCTCAATGCTCAGCATATGGAACTTATATAAGAGCACATCTCATCAAATTAGTTGTGCCTTTTTCAGAGGTCAAACCAACATCGAGTTAGTGGCTAATCAGCTTGAGAATGTATTTCGCAACTCTATATATCCTCAAACTGAATCATATTCTCCATGCATGTCTTTTCCTTGTACTTTTGTCACTATAGATTGTCTGCATGATTGTGATCATTCATTGATGTTTTATCTGTGCGTTTATTGTCAGTGTGAAGGAGGCGAATGGTTCCATTATTCTTGTGTAGGCCTAACACCAGAGACACGGTTTAAAGGGAAGTGGTTTTGCCCAACATGCAGGCAGCAACAATGATCTAATTTAAGGTATGTCATTCTTGATATAGTCTTTGTCAAACTTGTCAGGTGTGATTATCTTGAGAAAATGTTCTTAAAAATGATCTAATTATCTAGTTAATCTCTGGGTATGTTGAAACTGCCTCTTACTCATGCTGGTTGCAACCATACTCTTCATCCACCCTCCTGATTTGTGTCCTGGTGGTAAGCGCATATTAGCTGGATTGTAAATGAATTTGACAATTTTGTTTAACTTATAGGATGCATGGCTGCGTACCATTTGTAATTTTTTGAGCTCCATCTATCTTCCTTGTTAAGAAGATCGACAATGGAAGAGAATCTTGTGTTAAGACAATTTGCGTAAAAATCCAGAGAGCAAAGAAAAAGTTTTTATATGATTTTATTGATCTAGAAAAATCAAGAAGTGATTTGATGCGCTTTAAGAAAGAATTATTTGTGTCAAAGGGTTGTTGGAAGTTATTGGAGTTATGTATGATGAAACATTAAATATTATTAGAATTAGTGGCAGAATGACCAAAATATTTTAAATCATAGTAGGTTTATGTAAAGGATCATCATTGAGTTCTTATTTTCTTATAATAGTAACTAGAGACCGTGCATGAGGTCCCCCATGCATTCTATGCGATGACGGCAATACCTGACCTTTATATGAGCAACAACCGAGAACTATTGTCGCCACACACTGCACAAAGATGAACCCTGTGCACAATTGTTAAGATCTATATACAACACATATATTTTTATTTTATGCTAGTATATCTTTATATTTTTATTTTATTTGACGGTACGACCATCCCAAATTTATTTTTTTAACATTGCATATATGTAGATGCTTACAAACAAATTCAAAATGAGGTGTCTTGCTGTATTATTTTTGCCGACAATATATTTCTAATCTCTGACATGTATAATAAGTTAAGTGAAAGTTAGAATAATGAAAATGCTGTTTAGAAGATATAAATGCTCAAATTAGGAGAACAAAGTCTGAGCAAATAATTGCAATATTAGTGGAATGATATTAGAAATTACCAATTTATTTTATTATAAGATAAAAAGATATTTAGATGCTATACGTTTAAGTACCTTGGCTTAAATATTTAGAATAATGAGTATATAATCTCTAGATTTAGGTAGTTAGGAGTTAGGATTCGATATAATTTATGTCGAATGATCATATATGAGAATTGTAGACATAAGGTAATATAAATGAAGGTTGTTAAAGATGATTTGTGTAGTTTCGGATTAACAATTCAGATACCACTCAACATAAACAACTGATAATAGACATTCATAAAGAGGACACCAAGATCTATGTTTTGCTTGTAAGCTTCTAAATTTTTTCTTGTAATTGCAATTTTGTATGGATCCTTGAAGATGAGAAAAGATGTTGATGTATACCTAAATATTTCCTTGTTATTTAGTTAACATTTTGAATTATTTTAGTGTTTATGTTGATTTTATCTTATTTTTTAAAAATAACTTTGATCTACATTAAGGGATTATGCTTTGGATGATATTTTGTTTGAAATTTTATCTCCATGGAAGGCTTAAATTAGTTTTGGATGAGATTTCATATATATATATATTAATATATATATGCACACATAAATATACATATACATATATATATATATATATATATATACACGAGTGCCCGACACGGGGCTCCGCCCCTACGATCAAGCGCGACCGTACCCGGCCGGCGACTGCGGGATTCGCCCGCCCCCGGCGCGATGCTGTCTGGCGGCCTTCGGCCACATCCAGGCGGGCTTCGCCCGCCTTCGCCCGCCTTCGCCCGCCTTCGCCCGTGCTCGATACGTCTGCGGGCTGCGCCCGCAACATATACATATGAGTACTCGAAATGACCGTAAAAAAATATACATCAATATTACAATATTTATTTTGTAAAAAAAAGCGTATATATACTTAAAAAATTATTTTTTCCCTCTCTTTTTCTCTCTCCGCCGCACTCTCTCCTCTCTTTCTCTCTCTCCCACTCTCTCTCTCTCTCTCTCTCCGAGAAGTTTATTTTTATTTTTTTATATTAAAGATGTTTCGGATAAAACATGTGAAAGATCCAACGGTGGAAAATGAAAGCACGGTAAGAGCGGAGAATGCTATATTCACTTATATAATAAAGATATATATATATATACATACGGTCAGTCGTGCACGGGGGACCCCGTGCGGGGGGGGGGGGGGGGGGGTGCGACATTGG
Organism: Dactylorhiza incarnata; assembly: GCA_033032865.1. Lineage (NCBI taxonomy): Eukaryota > Viridiplantae > Streptophyta > Magnoliopsida > Asparagales > Orchidaceae > Dactylorhiza > Dactylorhiza incarnata. The sequence goes on from JAWHQI010000434.1 coordinate 1,051,684, forward strand.
TCGGGGCGGCGATATTGGTCGTGGGCGGTGGCATTGGTTGTGGGGGGCGACATTGGTCGTGGGGGGCGACGACATTGGTTGAGGGCGACGACATTGGTCGGGGCGGCAACATGGGTCGTGGGCGACGACATGGGTCGTGGGCGGCGGCATTGGTCGTTGGGGCGACATTGATCATGGGGGCGACATTGATCGTGGGGGCGACATTGATCGGGGCGACGACAATGGTCGGGGCGGGGACATTGGTGGTGGATGGCTCACCTGGGTTTTGTTGTCATTTCCTTCAGATTTCAAGCTTCTGCTCTCCAAATGCCAAATTTTTATTCTGTTTGGTTTTAGAAATCTTAAAAATCTAAAGTAAACCTTCGGCGGGGGCGGCGACCTTCGGAGGGGGCAGCGACCTTTGGTGGGGGCGGCGACATTCTTTTGCGAGTTCGAACATTTGATCAAGCGGTGTTGTGTAGTGCTTCTATATTAGGTTGGTCTTCCATTGCTCAAAGAATTTTCTTGGCTAATAAGCAGTTTCAAAAAAAACTTGATCTAAAATCAAATCTATAAGAAAGAAAACCTCGTGCATCTATTAGTCAGCAGATTCAGTTGTGGAATGTCATTTATTTTTTAACAGTTTATTCATTGCTTTCGTGATGTAAACATAATGGAACAAATCTCTTGCATGGTGATTATTTGAAGTTGTAGTGTTATATTTAGCGAACTAATGCATTCTCTATTTCTTTTGTTGTACAATACTTGATGTGATGAAGACGCATTCAGACATTGGAACACAAAATTCATTCCATAATATAAGTTATACACTTTCGATCAGAAAAATTATTTGGTGGTTGATCATCAAGCTTTTGGAGAGCATGAGACTTTACCAAATAAACCTTCAGAAAATTGTAGGAAAATGATAGGAAGAAGAAGAGTGGGAAGGGAAAGAATAGGAGAGAAATTTCGTTAATTTCATTCAAGAAATCGACCTAGAAATCCAATTTCATTCCGGCAAACAACCCAGAAATTGAAATATCAACACCATTTATAGAAGAGAGGTGGAGAAGGACAAAAAAAGAAAGCTTACCTGAAAGGGTTTATGAAGTTATATTACTTTTGCTTAGAAATATCTCAAAACTCATAGTTTCTACATCCTTCTTTTTCTATAGATTTATTAGAAAAAATATAAGCAACAGATGACAGCACACACGGAGCCAACAATAAGATTCACCAAAACAAATGACACTGATGGTAATATAATCAGTCGATGAACTATAGCAGAACAAGGCAAAATATATGGGTGAGGGTTAGAGGAAAGAGACATGGAGCGAGGGGGAGAGAGATAAAGCAAACCAGAGCAAGCATAATTAAAGAACTCTTAAGAAAACTCATTAGAAAAGTGGATATAAAGGACGGGAAAACATGACAAAAGGAAATCATCAAAATAAAACTGGAAGCATCAATTGTGTCAACAAACTAAAAGTGATTTACAAATTTTACAGGTACTTGTATAATTTTGCACAGGTATTAGAATGCTTGCTTGAGTTCAGATTTGGAATAATACAAACGTAGAATATCAGGAGGAAAAAGAGAAAATTCATCAAGATACATCAAGTAGCTGTGGAGGGGAGCTACAATAATGAATACAATCCTAAAGGATATTATGGCAGGTAGGGAAATAAAACGCTGCCATTTTTCCTGCAACAGAGGTATGCTCTGGAGAAAGCGAGTCAATCACTCACTCTATCTCTCCCCCTCTCCCTCCCTCACGAGCACATATTAAAAGCTTGCAGAATAAAACTATCAAATCTTCTTCAGATCACACAACCCAGTGTAACTAACAAAACAATCAAACAAAAAAATCCTCCTAGACTGCTAAAAACTTGCAGCGCACAAATCTTGTTCAGATCAGAAGCTTTAACAGCTCGCTTGGAAGAGGTCGGCCTAGAACAAACTGGCAGAGGAGAACCCCAACGTTCGGAGTTGATGTGAACCCCACAGGGCTGGAAGAAACTGGCAGACGGGAAGGACGACCTAGGGCAGGGAAAGAAACTGGCGGATGAGAATGCAGAGAGGCGGCCTGGAGAGAAATGTAAACAATAGAGGGCATAACTCGGATTTTGCTGAGAGGAATCTCTGACTCCAGAGAAGGAACTAATAGAGGGCGCAGCTCAATCTCCGACTCCGATGTAAACAATGCCTGCCCTAGAATGATCGATTTTGCTGCCCCGGAGTCGGAGGCAGAGTAGAAGCTGAGAATGACCGACTTTGCAGCGCTGGACGCGGATGAAGTAGAAATCAATTCCGTCAGTTGGAGGCGTCGGCGAGAGCGAACGATGGAGGCTACCCTGGAGGTATCCCTCAGTCGAGGGATTAGACGGGGGCGAGAGCGAAGCGAGGGTAATTTGGGAACCGCCGGAAATTGGTTTGCGCACGAGAATGAAATTGTGGGAAATATTGGCGGGGGAACCCGTGTGGGGATCGAGCTGATGCCGACGCAGACGAAGAACAACGATGGAGGAGGAGTTTGCGAAGATCCCTTCGAGTCGAACTGCCCAGCAACTGCAAGAGTGGAGGAGTTCTTGAGGAACTGGCTGTGGAGGAGGAAACTTGCAAGGGAGCTTTCGGCGGGGTTCTTCTGGTGTCGAGGAAGTGACGGTAGAGTGCAGGGATGGAGAAAGCAGGAGGTTTGCTTGCTGGTGGAGGCGACCTTGCTGTCCTTTCCTGGCGGAGGCGACAGAGGCCTGGTTGCTTTTGGCGAGAGCGCGGGAGCAGGCCAAAATGCTGAGCCGGTGCACGGGGATCATAAATACATCAAAATTAACCCCTGAGTCGGCCGGAAGACCAAAAGGCCCTTAAGTTAAAGCCCAAAACTTGTTTTAATGAGGGCATTTTGGGATTTAAATGTTACACCATGAGACGATTAAGGGTTCCCTTATATAATAAATATATATATATATATATATACATACACGAGTGCCCGACACGGGAAAGCGCGACAGTACTCGGCGGCGACGGCGGTGGCCTTCAACCGCATCCAGGCGGGTTTCGCCCGTCTCCGCACGGGCTTCGCCCGTGCTCAATGCGTTTGCGGGCTGCGCCCGCAACATATACATATGAGTACTCGAAATGACCGTAAAAAAATATACATAAATATTACAATATTTATTTTTAAAAAAATATACGTATATACTTAAATTTTTTTTTTCTCTCTCCGCCGCACTCTCTCCCCCTCTCTATCTCTTGTCGGTTTTAGCCATGGGGGCTCGAGAATTCAGCGTGAGGAAGGGAGAGGGATTTGCTTCGAATTGCTATTTGCAGTCCAGCATCAGGATTAGATCTTGTGATCGAATGGACATAATTTGTTTGATGGTTTTAAAAAGCCTGGAATTAAAAAGTCATCTTATATACTTATATATGTCTGTGTGTGTGTACATATATATAGAAACTTGATTTGTTTGCGAATATCACTAACGCAGTATTACTAGTCACCACAACCAAATAACCAGGCAACGAGCAAAATCAATCAATGGAATGATAAACACACCAACATGGAATGAGAGGAAAATAATATCCTCTGCCAAAATTTTATAGTGATCTCGAGGAGGATGGGATCAAGAAACTTGGTTTACATGCCTCATGAGGGGATTCTGAAAATTTTCATCCTCACTCGATTTACAGATATATTAAGAGATGTGATGCTTGGGGTTCACACTATAATAAAGTAATTAGAATACAATAAATGTGTTCTCTCAAGAAAACTTTGCAGATTCGTAGTATACATTGACTTAATGAGGTAAGGAGAGAATTTTTTTAGCGAGATTTCCTATACTTTCCCAATGAATCTAGTGCGATTGGCTGAATATGTCTTTTGGGTTGAGTGATCATGGGTCTACCAAGTTGAGAAGAACACACCATTGTGAGCAGCGAATTGGGTTGACGGGTTAATGTCAGTATCAAATTGCTGCGGGTAGCGAGTGTGATGTTACTTGGTGACCAATTTGGCCACGAATAAAGAATATTTACTCCGTACTGAATTTTCAAGTTGTCAAGTACTTTGAAATTTAGATTGTTGAACTTGTTATGCCAAGTCTTATTGTCTTGTTGAGCTAGTTATCATCATATATTGCACTGAGGTGTCACTTGATACTGACGTAACCTATTGGTTCCATTTGCGGGTATTAAATATATATTGAAGTTATCTTGTAAGTTGTAACCCTATTTTTCTAAATAGAACCTATGACTTGTAATTGGGATAAATTATGATAAAGGGCAGCCCGGTGCACAAAGCATCCCCGCGTAGGGAGGGTCTGGGGAAGGGTCCCATCACAAGGGTGAAATGTAAGCAAACCTTACCCTGCATTTTTGCAAGAGTCTGCTTCCAGAACTCGAACCCATGACCTCAAGGTCACACATCAACGCCTTGGGATAAATTATGATGAATTAATAAAATTGTCATCGATTCCTCCATCTTTTATATATTTTATTATTTCATCTTATCTCTCCCTCCTATGAATCTCTCCCTTAGTTTTCAGGGTTTCTTGTAGTTCCACTGTCCTTACATCAGGGTCTAAAACGTTGATTTGCTAGATTCCTTGAGTCATTCCAAAAGTAATCATAGAAGATGATACTTTTTTTTATTTAAAATTGCTTTTTTAAAATTGAAACACACACACAGAGGCAAACTAGTATTCTATAAGAAACTATTACATAGATTTAAAGTAAATTTCATAATATTATCATTAGCCATAATTTGGGTGATAAATTATCATATCAGAGAAATGGTAGAATGAGAATCATTGAAGATAAGAGGGTAGAGAATAGTTCTAGGCTATTTAAGCATGCACAATGAATGGAAGGAGATTCACTGATAGGGTGAGTAGATAGAGTACATGGAAGAGATAGAGTAAAGGATTTACCTATGTTGTTAAAGGCGCGCCTAAGGTTCAAGGCTCACCAGACTCAGAGGTCTCCACTTTTGCTTGTCTTTTTTGGGCTTTTGGAGTATAAAATGTACGCATGTGCGAGATTTCTGTCGTGGACCTTATTTTCAAAAAGAAAGAAAGAAAGAAATATTGTTATAGATCAACATTTTTGAATGACTTAGAATTTATGAAACATAATCGAGCATTGAGACTTAAATATGATGTTAGTGATCACGTTGATCTCATTTCTTAAGAGATAAAGTAATAATGAATGATTGATGAATAGAATGGATGAGGAATCTGATCAAGAAGCTTAAATGATGTTTGATGATGATTATTTAAAAGAGATGCATTTGTGTCTTGCCCTTGTCAGGCGCACGCTTGCGCCTAAACTCCATGACTCCTTTGCACCTTCAACCTCTAATAACTATAGGGTGTACTACATATAACTTAAATTGAAGTTGTGCAAAATTATTTCTTATAAAAATAATTTCAATAATCTGATGTAACTCTGGATAGGAATGAGTTTAGAATTCCCAAAGTTGGTTTCACGTAGTTGGGATAAGGCTAATGACGAGGAGCTTTGATTGATACTGAGTTGAAACCCCATGTGGCAATCTTTGCATAAAGATCAAACTGAATTGGGAAGTATGGTCACTTAAAAACTCCCATGGGTGTCTTTTAGAATGCTTCAGTCGTCTACCATTTTTCTGAAAATTAAAAATAACAAAACTATTTTAAGATGGTGTTAATTAACATAGAAGGTAATTGAAAGATAAATTTAATGAACTCATAAAACAATGCTATATATTACAAATTAGATATTTGGATTATATAGGTACTGAGCTCCCTTCCAGATTCCTCCAGGACCAAGTAATATTGGTTTTAACAATGCACATGGTCCCACACAGACAAACGCATATTTTCCATACCAATCATGATCAGAACCAGGACTGAACATATAAAGTTCTTCAAATCCACTTCTCTGAATCACCACTGAGTTTCTTCTTCCCTGTTTCAGAATAAAAAAGAAGGATTAGTCCAGCGCTGTCACAAATTATTTTCAGTAAGGACCAAAGTCACCAAAATATAGTTTTAGCACGAACTCATTTGTTGGTACTCGATGTATATTAGTTTAACCGCATTGAGTTCTTTTAATCAATTATTCTACTAATTTTATATTCTGCATCATTATTATGTTGTTATTAGGAGTAAAATAAGATATTTCCCCTAGTCCATTTTTATATGTACTTTATAATTGAATGGATATATTGTTTTTATGAGAAGGTGATGGCCGTGTCATCTGGTGAAAATGCATTGACTCGAGTTGGTATGTTACAAACACCACTAATGAGCGGAACGCAGACAACATATTCACCCAACCGCCAATCCACATGGCTAGCAGCGAAAGCATCTAGATCCAGGAAATATCAATTAAAGGAAATGGGTAGTTAATGTGGGAATGCTGAAAGTCCTGTTGGGTTGGTTGGTGGGTGGGGTGGATGCTGTAATAGCTATTATCATGCAAGTTTGGAATAAAAAGTGGTGCCAATAATTTCCTATTCCATAATTTGAATTGCCAGTCTAGCGCAACAAGATTCCACATCTTTATGACAGATGGTCGTTGCTCACCCACTGATAGAAAATATTCCAACATTACTATTTCACTAAAATTGCGCGACATCAACTTTTACCTTTTTGTCATAGGAGGGGTTGTCTTCATTCTCGAAGTTGCATGGCTTCATACCTTAAGGAAAATCAAAATCTACCTTACAAATGAATTTCTCCTCAGGTCGAATTCAAACTGTCTTGCTATCTCTTTTGAAGATCACACATATCGTAACACAAGAATATCACATAACCGACCTCTCACTCAACGAGGAACATCAATTGCAACATGAAACAAATTAACTATGGTCCTTGGCAAGCCCAACAGCTTACCACTCACTGGCTATGTAACCATCATATCCAGCTATGAGAGTGGATTCATTCTTCCTTGATCTACCCATATACCATTACACGACATTCCAAAGAACGAGATTAGATGACTTGCCTCCGAGATGCTTATTGCCATGATTTCTCCCCAGGTTGCAGTTCCAGTTCTTCTCCATTCTGTTACGGGCTTCGCGTGTTGTCTTGTCTTTATTATTGTCCTTTATTATCATTGTCCGTTATTATTTATGCAGTGGTTGAGAGTGTCATGGTTAGAAGTTAAGAGTTAGCAATTATGAGTCTTGTGTCTTGTAAGCCAATTTACAGGCATGTGTGTTTGAATTAGGATCTAAGCATGAAGTTATCTATTCCTCGTTCCCTTAATGAGATTGTGGTAGCTATCTCCTCCCGAGCACATCCCACTTAGATAGTCGCAATTCTGGCTCCACTGTATTCTTCGCTGTCGTCATCCACACCTCTTGCCATCCTACGGCGACGCTACCGCTGTTACGGGAGAAGGCCATAACAACTTGATATAAGAGCTTTCGGTCCTCCTCTCTTCCGCCCGATACTGCAACATCCCGCCTCATCTTCATCATGGCCGGTCTTTCTTTGGGCCTCTTCAAGACTGACTTCCCATCTAAGCAGGAAGTCATGATTTCGGCCCATACAACCTCGATGAGCAGGGATCAAGTCCTTGACGATGCAACTTCTGTCCTGCGATCCTTTCCGCCACATCGACGATGCACTTGCTCCGTCTTCAGTAGTTTTCAACGAACAATCACGAGAATTCGCTAATTCCCTGATCGACCTCGTCTTCTTCCTGCTGCACAAACTTATCGAGCCGTCAGATCCTGCGTCGAACCTCTTCCTTTTTTTGTGCACACCCTCCTCTCCTGCGCCGTTCAAGCCCAGCTGTGATGATCGAATCCACACAACTTCTTCCCGCTCGAGCCCCACGATCCTCGAGCCGCCTCTGTGCTGCTAGTCCCCGCATCGACGCCTCATCTCCTGTTACGCACGCAGAACCTTTGAGCCCAGTGCCTTCCTTTTCCGCATGCTCCTCTCTGTCGTTTTCCGTTGAACGCACGAAAGCCTTGATTCTATCCTTATTTAACAACTGCCTACATAATTGATTAATCAATTATTGTAGAGCCCCGCGGTTATATTATTTTGGAGCTGGGGCCTTCCTTTTAGCTTGGCCGGTAAACAGTTCTGTTTGGTTTTAGGTTAAACCGAAACCAAACCGAATAGCCTCGGTTTTTACACACCCCAAACCGAAATTCATCGGTTCGGTTTGGTTCGGTTTTTAAACATCAGTTTAGTTTTTCGATATACTAAACTACAAATACAAGCAAAACGGAACCGTTTATAGGCCTAAAGTATATTCTATTGAGACATCCTTGTGTGTAGTCTCATATACCTAACTCACCCTTTTTCATCTTAATCATTCGATCATCATACTTAAGTTTGTGTTCTTCACTCCTGTGCTTCTCATCACTATAATCATTTAAGTTATCCATTATCAGTCATAACATAATAGTTTGAGTAACTCTTAGTATACTTGACAAAATGTTTTAATTGTATTAGATTAATTATCCAATAAAATTTCTAGTTTATTTATTCTCATTTATTTAACAATAAGTCAATCATTTTTATCACTTTAATTGTATCGAACCTATCTATTAGTATTTAGTTTATATTTTCTTTATCACAACCAGATACAATCACAAAAGCATAAAATTAATGAGACATCAACAAAACTATCAAGATAAGATATATAAGATGCTCAATTCTCATTGAATCCTACTCATCTTCTAGGTGGACTAACACACTCAACACACCCCTTTCACAGATCACGGGATCAGTCAAGGACTCACGGGAAGAAGATATTTTCCCACCTTCCCATCATTTTGGCAACATTGTAAGCGTACTAGTTATGTGTCAACCCAAAGAAATGCACTTTCAATAAAAAATAAGCGAAGCATCTTTTGCTCCAATCAGTGACTCGCAGTTCTATATTGGAGCAACAGGACACGATCCGCACAATAATTTGTCTCTACATGCCTTAATTGCCCGTGCACGTAGTATGATGTGATCTCTCTTGTCGGTACCCACCAACCATTTTGATGCAGTGGTAGATCAACTGACTCGAGGTGGATGCTCTAGATGCAGCCCTAAATGTGATGAGGTGTAATGCAAGTGCAAAAGTGGTCCGCTCAAAGATTACAACAAATAATTAATGTTTATAATATTAACAGCATGGGCACATGCAGTCACAATAATTGATTTAGAGAGAACAAAGTTTTAATTGTTGCAAACGAAAGAGGCGCGCAAATATTTTAAGCAACCGCAGAATAAGTCCTGCAAATTTTACGACGATCGAACTAATAGCATAATCAAATAACTATCTAGTACAGTACAAGTTTGCCAAAATAAACAACCAAAGGGAAATGACATTTTACCACAACTCACACATAATAGCAGGGGCAGTGGCGGGTGTTGGAGGGCTGCTGTAGATGTTGGATGGCTGTTGCGGGCGGGCAAGGAGGAGGAGGGTGGTCTGTAGCAGGGCTGGAAGAGGAAGGGGGGTTGGTTTCAGGAAGGGAAGGTTGCAGGTTCACAGAGGGGAGGGGAAGGGGGGCTGCTGTAGAGGGGAGGGGAAGCGGGCTGGACGGAGATGGCGACGGGGCGGAAGGTTGCTGGAGAAGGAGGAGGGACTGGCGTCGGGGCTGGAGATGGAGGCGGGCTGAACGGAGATGGAGATGGGGCGGAGGGCTTGCCGGAGAGGGAGGAGGTGCTGGCGTCGGGGCTGGAGATGGAGGCGGGCTGAATGGAGGTGGAGATGGGGCGGAGGGCTTGCCGGTGAGGGAGGAGGGGCTGGCGTCGGGGCTGGAGATGGAGGCGGGCTGACCGGAGATGGAGATGGGGTGGAGGGCTTGCCGGAGAGGGAGGAGGGGCTGGCGTCGGGGTTGGAGGTGGAGGCGGGCTGGCGTCGCACCAACGAGAAAGGAAGAGGAGGAAGTATCGCACCTCCTTGTGACCGACGGTTAGGCGGACTGCTAACTCACGATCCCCCTCATCAGCGCACGCCTGCAGCCCTAAATAAACCCACTAATAACCGCACAGTAACTGCACCCTAATAAAACTCCCAAATCGAACGGCTCACAATGTTCGGTTCAACCGGGGATAAAATACAACTCGAAATAAAAATATAAAACATAAAACTGACTAGAAACATGCATCCGGACGCGACCATGGACTCCGATCGCCCGTCCGGAGAGCGGATCACCGCCTCCTGTGGGTGTACACGCGCGTCGGTCGTGGCGCGCCGTCAACTCCCCCCGGCTTAAAGGCACTCAACTCCGATGAGTGTAGATGGTTGTACTCGCTGAGCAGCCGTGGGGCGAGTCTCTGAAGCTCCCCCGAGGAAATCCAAGTAACATCGTGTAAGGGTCGGCCGCTCCAACGGACAAGATAACGTAGGGTATCTCGTCCGCCCGCGGCGTAGAAGTCGTGTCCGACGATCTGGCGCACGTCGCCGGTAGAAGCAGATGGTACAAGGAGGTGCAGTGAGTGGGTCCACGTACACATGCTCCTCGTAGTAAGGGGTCAAATCCTCAATGTTGAATACCCGGCTGATGCCCATATCATGAGGGATGTCTATCTCATATGCATTCGTACCAATCCGTCGTACAACTGTATAGGGGCCAATTCTGCGTGCGCTTAATTTTTTTGCTGGTCCTTGTGGGACCCCCTCAGATCGAATGCGAATTAATACATGTTCTCCCGCCTCAAATATTTGTTCCCGCCTGTGCCGATCTGCTTGATTCTTATAATAATCATTACTAGCTGCAATCTTCTTACGGACCGACTCGTGTAGTGCATGCACGTGCTGAATGAAAGACTCGGCAGACTCACTTGGTCTGGACCCTAAGGGAACATTTACCAAGTCAACTGGTTTCCTAGGCTCATACCCTAATATGATATGAAATGGACTCAAGCCTGTGGTCCTATTGACCGAGTTATTGTATGCAAATTCAGCTACGTGGAGGACAGAATCCCAGGTCGCTGGGCTATCCCCAACTAGGCAACGAAGTAGAGTCCCAAGACTACGGTTAACCACTTCAGTTTGTCCGTCCGTCTGTGGGTGGTAGGCGGAGGAAAACCTCAGCGTACCCGTCTTCCTCCATAAAGTCTTCCAGAAATAGCTCATAAATCGCACGTCACGATCAGAGACTATGGAGGAGGGGAGACCATGATACTTAAATACTTCTCTAAAGAATAATGCTGCCACGTGGGAGGCGTCAGCGGTCTTTCAGCAAGGAATGAAATGTGTCATCTTGGAAAAACGATCCACAACAACAAATATAGAGTCGAGGTTCCTCAGAGTACGAGGGAGCCCGAGAACGAAATCCATACTAATATCAGACCAGGGTCGCTCAGGGACCGGTAGTGGAGTGTACAATCCCGTGGGCTGGTGAGACCCCTTTGCCGTCTGGCAAACCCCACAATGCCTAACTACCCTGGTGACGTCTTTCTTTAGGCCAGGCCAGAAGAAACGATCCTCAACCAATGCGATCGTCTTATCTCTACCAAAATGCCCCGCAGCTCCGCCTGCGTGTAACTCCCAGATAAGGAAATCTCGGAGGGATGACCGAGGAATGCAGAGGCGAGAACCCATAAATAAATACCCATCGGATATCGAGTAACCCTCCCGAAGATCGGGTGAGGCCTTCGAAAGCGCTGTATAAACATCCCCAAAATCAGGGCACTCTGGGTAAGCGTGAACTAGCTGCTCAAATCCCACTACTCGGGTGCTCATGATGTGAAGGATGCTAACTCGGCGACTCAAGGCGTCTGCCGGCTTGTTCTCAACACCTGCTCGGTGCTTAAGAACATAGTGAAACTTCTGCATATACTCCACCCATTTGGCATGACGGTGACCCAATTTCTTCTGGGAATCGAGATATCTCAGGGCCTGATGATCTGAATATAAAATGAACTCCTTGTGCAAGAGATAATGTCGCCAGTATCGCAGTGCCTGCACAATGACATAGAACTCCCGATCATAATTCGAATATTTCTGTCGGGCCTCGTTCAATTTCTCGCTAAAGTAGGCCACTGGGTGGCCTTCTTGGCCAAGTACTGCGCCGATACCGACCCCTGACGCATCACATGCTACCTCAAAGGGTTTGGAGAAATCTGGTAAGCGTAAGACGGGAGCGGTAGACAACCTCTCCTTGATCTCCTCGAAGGTTCGAGTCGCAGCCTCCGTCCAAACGAAGTCACCCTTACGGAGGCAGCTCGTAATGGGCGCCATGATCGAGCTGAAGGCTCGGACAAACCTCCTATAGAAGGTGGCGAGCCCATGAAAACTACGGGCCTCATGGATGCTCGTAGGGATAGGCCACCCTCGAATCGCCCTGACCTTTTCAGGGTCAACAGAAATACCAGATGCCGATACGACATATCCCAAGAAATGAACGGATGTGGACAGGAATGAGCATTTCTTCAAGTTGATGTACAGATGCTCCTTTCGGAGGAGCTCAAACACCAAGCGGATGTGACTTAAGTGCTCGGCGCGGCTCTGGCTGTAGATCAATATATCATCAAAATATACGACCAAGAATTTGCCCATGTAGGGCCGCAAGACCTGTGTCATCACTCTCATAAATGTACTGGGTGCGTTCGACAATCCAAACAACATTACCATCCACTCATACAAGCCGTCCTTCATTTTGAAGGCCGTCTTCCACTCATCCCCCTCTCTAACTCTAATCTGGTGGTACCCACTGCGAAGATCGATCTTCGAAAAGATCTGGGCACCAGTCATCGAATCCAAGAGATCATCGAGGCGGGGAATCGGAAAACGGTATTTCACCGTGATCTTATTGATGGCACGACTATCAATGCACATGCGTCAACTCCCGTCCTTCTTCGGGGTAAGAAGGGCCGGTACGGCACACGGGCTCAAACTCCCTCGTATAAAATTCTTCCGCAGAAGATCATCAACTTGCCTCTTCAACTCGGCATGCTCAGTCGGATTTAAGCGATAATGCGGAACATTGGGTAAGGATGCCCCAGGAATCAAATCAATCGCATGCTGGATGTCCCGCAGTGGGGGAAGCTCATCGGGGAGCTCCTCGGGCATAACGTCTACAAAGTCATCCATCAACTGCCGAACATCCGGATCTGTAAACTCAGCCTCGCTAGGGATCTCGGCTGCCATCGTGGCTGTAACAATAAACATGACCCCAGTCTCTAGGCTCTCCCTCAAGAAATCACCCCTTCTCAAGACATGTAGGGGTCTCATTGACCCCGCACTAGCTAACGAGTCAACTTTGCCCTTGGGAGGATCCCTGGGCTGAGTCGGGGTAAGGGTAATCTTTCGACCCTTGTCGAAGAATACGCACGTGTTGGACCGCCCATAGCACGTGACATCACGATCATAAAGCCAGGGTCTCCCAAGAAGAACGTGAGCGACGTTCATAGGAACAACATCGCACCAAACCTGGTCATCAGTGGACGCTAAACGTATCGGAACCAGGCACCGCTGCTTGACATGTATGGTGGATTTATCCACCCACAAGACTCGATAGGGATGGGGATGGGGCTCAGGTGTCAGCTGCATCCTCTCAAGTCCTTTCTTAGCAATAATGTTGACGCAACTCCCACTATCAATAGCGAGCTTGAAGGGGCCTCCTGCGCTCAGGAAATATGTAAAGAAAATAGTGGTGTGGCGCCAATCCTTCTCGGCACGAGGGGTGTGGAGGATACGTCGGAGAACTCCCACCTCTAGCGCTCTCTCTGCATCGCTCTCCCATCCATCCTCTACAACGGCAGTAACCTCTTCAATGGCGACGTCCTCAATCTCAGTGCTGGGCTCGCATGAATCTTCAATCAGCAAATTTCTAGTAGGGCATTGCGCTGCGAAATGCCCCCTGCCAGAACAACGATAACATTGGACGCCCCCAGGTTTGGGGCCTCCAGGAACCATAGCTTTCCCCGTCGCGTCTGCGGGAGCGCGAGGGGTGGCAGTGGACGTGGTAGGAGGGGGTCTCCTAGCTGTGATGGCATCAGGTCGTGTAGTGACCTGCCTCTGGCCGGCGGAGCGTAAATACTAGTGCGAGTTGAAAAACCTGCTCTACCGACTCCATCCTATGGGGAATCAACTCCCTTCGGATATCTGCTCTAAGGCCCGCACGAAAACGTGAAGCAGTGGCGATGGGCTCCTCCCAAATGTCGCTACGAACTACGAGTTCGTCAAATCGTGACATGTAATCAGCAACAGAGAGAGTCCCCTGGCGTAGCGCGTCCAACTGATCTAAGAGTTGATTTCATCTCGTCCCATCGGGTGATGTGGTAGTAACCATCCCGCTCATAAGACCTCTCTAAACTTGACCAATAAATTTTTGCTTGGCCAATTAATTTCATTTTCGCAAACCGTACGCGTCTCTCATCATTCATGTCAAACCAGTCAAAATAGTGATCCATATCCATGAGCCAATCACTAAACGCCCTCGGGTCCAGGTGACCATCGAAGGTGGGAGCATCAATACGGATCCGTCGGGTGATGTCATCCTCCTCAGGGGTCATCCCCTGACGTGGCTCACGAAAATCACCGTACTCATCATCATCGTCATAATCATATCGTGGTCGATCTCTACGACGAAGTGGGGGAGGACGAGGTTCATCCGGAGGACGATGATCCCTGCCTGGATCTTGCTGAAACCCGTAACCACGGCGATAATTTGCCCTTGGTGTGGGTGGGGGATCTCGGCGATGACCGTCTCTACCACGTCTATCGGGAGGTGGTGTGGCATCTCGAAGATCCTCTCGAGGCTCCTCGTCAGGGAGAGGAAGCGCTCGTCCTCTAGGCGTCTCTAATTGATCAACCCTGGCACTAACCCTCGCAATATCACCCCTAAGAGTTTCAAATTGGGTTCCCATCCGATCAAATCGGTCGAGAACTAAACGTTGAAACTCGGCGGGTGTCATGTCCGTTTGAGAACTAGCGGTCCTATCGTCGGTGTGATTGTGAATTGACATGAACTGACGATACTCCCTACCACTACGTAGCATGCAAATGATCCTAACTTGACGCTTTGATACCAATTTGATGCAGTGGTAGATCAACTGACTCGAGGTGGATGCTCTAGATGCAGCCCTAAATGTGATGAGGTGTAATGCAAGTGCAAAAGTGGTCCGCTCAAAGATTACAACAAATAATTAATGTTTATAATATTAACAGCAGGGGCACATGCAGTCACAATAATTGATTTAGAGAGAACAAAGTTTTAATTGTTGCAAACGAAAGAGGCGCGCAAATATTTTAAGCAACCGCAGAATAAGTCCTGCAAATTTTACGACGAACGAACTAATAGCATAATCAAATAACTATCCAGCACAGTACAAGTTTGCCAAAATAAACAACCAAAGGGAAATGACATTTTACCACAACTCACACATAATAGCAGGGGCAGTGGCGGGTGTTGGAGGGCTGCTGTAGATGTTGGATGGCTGCTGCGGGTGTTAGGAGGCTGTTGGGGGTTTGACGGGGCAAGGAGGAGGAGGGTGGTCGGTATCAGGGCTGGAAGAGGAAGGGGGGGGGGGGTTCAGGAAGGGAAGGTTGCAGGTTCACAGAGGGGAGGGGAAGGGGGGCTGCTGTAGCGGCTATCGGAGAGCGGGCTGGACGGAGATGGCGACGGGGCGGAGGGTTGCTGGAGAGGGAGGAGGGACTGGCGTCGGGGCTGGAGATGGAGGCGGGCTGAACGGAGATGGAGATGGGGCGGAGGGCTTGCCGGAGAGGGAGGAGGGGCTGGCGTCGGGGCTGGAGATGGAGGCGGCTGAACGGAGGTGGAGATGGGGCGGAGGGCTTGCCGGCGAGGGAGGAGGGGCTGGCGTCGGGGCTGGAGATGGAGGCGGGCTGACCGGAGATGGAGATGGTGTGGAGGGCTTGCCGGAGAGGGAGGAGGGGCTGGCGTCGGGGTTGGAGGTGGAGGCGGGCTGGCGTCGCACCAGCGAGAGAGGAAGAGGAGGAAGTATCGCACCTTGTGACCGACGGTTAGGCGGACTGCTAACTCACGATCCCCCTCATCAGCGCACGCCTGCAGCCCTAAATAAATCCACTAATAACCGCACAGTAACTGCACCCTAATAAAACTCCCAAATTGAACGGCTCACAATGTTCGGTTCGATCGGGGATGAAATACAACTCGAAATAAAAATATAAAACATAAAACTGACTAGAAACATGCATCCGGACGCGACCATGGACTCCGATCGCCCGTCCGGAGAGCGGATCACCGCCTCCTGCGGGTGTACACACGCGTCGGTCATGACGCGCCGTCACATTTCCTACTCCAAATGCCATTTGAGAGGATATTGCCATCAATTTCATTACTCGACTACCAGTCACAAGGGTATAATTATTTACTAGTTTAGTGGATTGTTAATCCAAGTACGACCACTTTTTACTACTAAAGTATCTGTACACGTCAAACTCGACGACACAATATTTATCATGGGGATTGTTTGACTACCGGTTTCTCAGGTCCATCCTCAACAATTGAGGCTCTGTATGTGGGAGCTGCAACTGTAATGAAAGGAGCTGTGAGAAATGAAGGTTGTAGATGGAGCTGTGAGAAACTATCTGTGGGAAAAGAAGAAAACTATTTGGAGCAAACTCCACTTTTACACTATCCATGGCTATGAAAAACCAAATTATAATAGAAATCCAACATCTTTTGCACTAAAAGACTCACGACTGGACTGAAAATTCTAGGGAAAAAATCGAAGGTCGGGACCAGGCACGAAGAAGATGTGAGATTTTTAAAGGTATGAGAAGCTCAGGACTGGGGGAGCCGCGACTTGCGGTACCAGTTTCCTTGCAAAGAACTAAAGTCAGGATTGGAAAAGCGCCGCAAGCTTCACGCTAGAAAACAGAACCAGCAAAGAACTAAGACCAAATAACTAAGGCAGGGCCAAGGAAATGAATAAGAAGACGAAGTCGAGATTACTTGTTTGGTTCTCTTCCCCTGAATTTGAGAGCTACTCTCTAGATCTTCCTTTGTCTTCTCTCCAGTCTTCTTTCGTCTTCTTTCTCACGAGCTTATGAAGTTTGTTTCCTGCCGTGGGAAGAAGATCGTCAGGCACGGGGAGAAAGATCGTGGGCTAATTGCCTGGGGATGATCTCCCGCAGCTTGGGGAAGTAGATCGACTACTGTTCGAGAAGAAGATCGAAGGAGCTTCATGCGAGAAGAACAAAAGTCAGGATGGGAAAAGCGCGGCAAGCTTCAAGATAGAACTCTGTTCTTAGCCGACTGCTCCAAAAGGCTTCGGTGAGAGTTTTGCCTAAGAATAGATTATTTAATAAATGGAGTTTTGCAGGAAAAATATTACGGAACACCTTTAGAAAAATAAATGGAGTTTTTTCCTCACCACAATGGAACAAACGAGCTTCCCAAAACAGGGCCTGAGATCGGATTTTCATGACCTCTTTATGGCGTGATCTTTTTAAATTTCATGAAACAGCTCAAAATGAGCTCAGTAGACAATTACTGCAGTGTAGAAAATTATCTGCATTGTTTCACCTTAGAATAAACAGGGTTTTGAGCGCAGTGGATGAGATGAGTGATGTTATGGTGTAGCTTCTATCAATTAGTAGAAGCACCAATCCGTTCGAGTTGATGTATGCTCAGTTGCTTATCTACGCCCAAAAATTCTTTACCCGGGGAATGTTGTGTCGAAGCCTTAGCCTACAACCTCCACGATCGGGATGAAGTCGTCCAACACTTAAAATACAAACTTTGACGAACGCAACCACATATAATTCGACAAGCGAACAAATCTCAAAGCTATGTCAACTTTGCAGCATGGAATACACATTTTTTGTCAAGTTGCATCCTCATCACCACCTATATGTAGCAACTCATATCCACTAGAAGCTTTCCTCTTACAGCATGGTCTGTTCTCTATTTTGAATACAATTATCTAGCAAAGCTAAGTTCATCTAGTTTTTCATGTTTTTCAGTTCAAGAGAGAGCCCGTGGTGCCAATTTTACACATTGATTTAGTCTTTGATATTGCCGAAATTTGTTAGCACCGATGCTCTTCTTGATTGCTGCATGATGAAGCGATGGGATACAGATGTCCAACATGTCTTCATTGCATTGGCACCGATACCCCAGATGATGCTTACATAAATAGACATGGCCTAGTTTTCATACCAATTACAGCGGTTCCATTCATTCTGTCTCGGGGATAATGCAAATCTCCCAGGAGGGAGCATTGTTATGGACAAAACACAACATTCCGGTCGTATGTGCATATTCACCCTACCACTGATCTACATGTACAAGGCGGCGGAAGCATCCAAATCCAAGAAAATTAGTTAAAGGAATGGGTAGTTAATGGAGAATGCTGAAAGTCTAGTTAGAAATAAAGCGATTTTAGGGGGAGGACATCAGTAAAGGAATAAATATCTTTAAATGATGTTAGGAAGAGAATTTGAACTTGGTGCATATCATGGTAGGGCAAGAGCTCATCAAATAAAGTTGAAATACTCATGTCAAAGCGAAATTTTTTGAGTGAGAACATACCCTGTCAATCACCGTAAACTCCACCGGGGCGGAAATATAAATCCTGCTGAACTTGTCGTTCATCTGAGCATAATCACTACTCTCTTCTCTCTCCCGCTCTTCGTCTTCTTCGTGACCATAATGTTTTTTTGTTCCCCAAGCGGAGAACAAAAGATCGAATCCATTTCGCGCCAGCGATCTTATGAACTCTGAAGACTTTTCGTCTTTTTTTGAATGCGCAGGTGGAACTATGCGGAACTCTGATGGTGCATGCTTGCTGCAGTAGTTTGAGCCTTGGAGGCCGACGGCATAGGTCGCATCGGGCGTGCTCACCGTCAAATGGCTCATTATACTTCCTCTTAAGTGGATGATTGACTTTGTTGAATTGGTGAGTATGAGCTCAGTAGATATCATGTCTTCCCTGAGTGTCACCAATAACTTTGCTTCCATCTTTCCATCTGGGGAGGTAGAGATGAGTTCCACCTTTGTCAAACAACAATATGCTGTTTAATATGAATTCAAAATGTATTTTTTTGAACTCTGATGATACTTGCCTGGAGACACTACATAAACCATGAAGAATATAAAACATAGAAGCAAAGTGAGGAGCAGACATTTATTTGTTCTACCTGTATAAACTCATCAGAACTCCCTCTGACATCATGAAGAGCCCAGGTGGCAGGCGACCATTCAATGGATCCACTGTCAGCCGCACATCTGACATCCATGGAGACCCCTCCATGAATCATGACCTCTCCATTCTCATCCTCTGATACCAAGCTGTGGATCACCTCCACTCTGCCCCCATGCCACATCTTAGGCTTGTATGATGTGATGAGGCCGCGCGGAAGCATCAGGTTGGCCGTAGCGCCTTCGACCGGCCCCATCGTGACGACGCAGTCGTCCCCAAGCGTCTCGAATGCGGCGCCGCGGCCGCCGAACTCTCTCTGCAGGTACTGCACATTGATGGATGAAGAAGGTATGGAGCTTTCAGGCCATGCCTGAGGTGAGGAACTGCTCTTCTTTGTTTGATTCTGAAGGTTGAAGAAGGCGTGGTGAAAAGTGTTTTTTCTGGGGGGGATGAAGCTGGGGAGGGCGGAGAAGCTTCTCGTTGCCATGGGGGCAGTGATTTCTCTCTGCATTTTGTTTGTTCTATAAGATCTTATCTGTGTGGGGAACATGTGGTTGCTTTTCGGCTTTGAAGATTTTCTGAGCTGGTTTTGTTTTTTTTCCCTTGGAGCTTTCATGCCGTTGTCTCTGATGATATTTTCTGATATTTTTGACTCATTTTTGCCTCGGGCCCGATATTCGCTCGCCCGTCGACTCGTGAGGATGCCTCATTTTTTTTATGTTCAGTTCAAAGTCAACTCGATAAACAATAAAATGATATTTCTCACATATTAAAATCGATCATTAGAATTTTACAAGTTTGTCAAACTGTGTTTATGAGATCATAATTATAAAAATAAACTTCAAAATGATTACTTGCTCATGCCATGATGGGTGCATCTTTACAAACTCATGCACACACATGAGTCACAGGTACAGGGCTCCGCCCCTATGATGAATTGTAACAGTACTCTGATTGCGACAGGCACAGGGCTCCATCCCTATCAATTAATTAATACTATTTAAAATAAATATGTTATTAATTAATTAATGTAAAAAATAGTTTAATTGTTGATTCATGACATGACATTTGATTGCCATGAAAAATCAATTATTAATAATAATCATTGATTTTATTTATTAATAGTTAGTTATTTTATTTACCATTTTATTCTAATCTGCCCTCACTGTACTCAATTGTTTAATACTACCTGAGTTCTTTAATTGTCCTTTTAAAGTGTATGAAATTCAAATATTTTTCTCATAGCTTTCAGTAAATCTATTATAAAATATATACTAATGTAACTACAACGACTTTGATGAAATTTTTACATAAATAGATCCATTAATAGAAGGATCGATATTTGTGTGAATCTCAAAGCCACATGCCAATAAGTTATTGTTATAATAAATAAAGGGCCTAATTATGACCAGAGGTAGCCCAATAATTTCAAAAACCCCATCTCTTTTATTTCTCTCCATTTCAAAAGATTTCATCGGCCAACCTCATGCCTGACTCACACACCGAGCTTCCCCCCATCACACCCCTCTCCACCACCGCCCATATTTCGACCGCCGGAGAGCCCACGAACATCTCGTCGACATCCATTCCACCGCCCACGACTCCGACCGTCTCCCAACTTCCGTTCGCGACTCCGCCAGTGCAAAAAGACGGCGCCAATGCCGATCCACAGGCTGCCATCAACATGGATTTCAACCTTAAACCGTCGTATGCTCACCTTTTGCCAATCCAGAGCCTTTCTGCGTCCCCCGTTCACTAATCGAGGAGGAATCAGTGCAGCCCGATCAGGGAATAGTTGATTATATACATGATGCATAATGACATGTTTTCTACTAGAAAGAATAAACAAACTATTTTATCGAATGATTTCTTGAGCATGTTTTCATTATTATAAATTTTTTTTTTTAAATTTTGGGCTGTCAAAAACAATTTGGGCTGCAAGGAGAAATTAACAGACCGATATTAACCATGGGCTAAAACTAGGCTAAAAATAAATAAACCATGAACCTCAGCAGGAATATGGAATAATAAATAGCTGTTAAAAAAAATAATCCACGTGAGAAAAATAAATAATAATATACATAAAAAGACAAATAAATAAAGATTACAAATTATCATGCTCAATGACCTGAGCCGCTCTCCATTGGTCGCCGGGTTCCAAGATCTCCGGAACCAGCATGGAGGCAGAACCAGTGCAGATGAAGTAGTTCTTCCCATAGTTTTGGGAGAGGGACCCAGGGGTACCTATGTAAATGTCTTCATATCCCATCCTTATCACCCTAAAACCAAGCTTACTGCCCTGCAATTTTTCCACCTCTGTTCAGAATTACATTAAAACATGAAAAATAAAACATTAAGAACCTTTAATTTTATCAAGAAAACAAAGAAAAATGCCTGCAAATGGCGCCGATGAGAATAATTTGGCGGCCGGGCATCATTTTCGTGCTTCGCAGGTATAATCGGATGCATCTACAGCCGTGATCGAAAATCATTAGCTAGTAATGAAATCCACCGCAAGACAATGTCGTGGGTCTCTTTTTAGAATTGAGTTCACACCAAAAGAAACTCCATGAAATAATTTCAAGGAGAATGCAAGGAAGAGGAAGAAGGGGAGCCTTGCTTAACCCTAAACCTTAGAATGGGGATGAAGAAGAAAGAACTAGAGAGAGATGAAGAGAACTAGAGAGAGGAAGAGAATATTCATAATTTGATTTCATAACTTCATGCATAACTCAAGGAATCTATTTATAGACAACAACAACAAATGCGTAAAGAATCCAATATGAAAGAAATGCGCGCAACACTAATATATTAGGACTCTAATGACTCGACTCATACAACTTGAACTCAAATACATAAAGACTCTTAGTACAATAATATGACCGGCAACAGATAGTGGGGACCCATAACAGAGTTTGCGACTGTAATTCAACATTATTGTTGATGAAGCTTTCCTTGAATAACATAACTTGTGATCGAGATTGTTGGCAAGAAGAGTTACAAGACGATCCCATCGACCGAGATGTGAGGCTGTGTTGTTTTGACAAAAAAAGCTAAGGATAACATTGATGATGAATTGATCCCGTCGATATCATTGATAGCAGTGAGGATTTTCAACTCGGATTGATTTTTTTTGATGTTGTCAGATATGGTCCTTGACCGAGAACCACTTGTAAGTTTTTTTGGTCTAGTTTGAATTTTGAAACCGTGAACAACAATAGTCAAATTGTGGCTCCTTCATTTTATTATCAGGACCAGAACCGCAATAAACAAGTTTTGAGCGAATCCAGAATTTCGGTCTGAAGTAGAACATGAGGATTTATCTAACCATCTCACACAACCAACTTAGTGCTTAAAAAAGCTGTCACCCAATACTCAACTCACCCATGAAACTTGACACCGAGTCACCGACGTCTTCATTTCCTGCTCTAGGTAATCACAGAAGGCCATATCCTTGTTACCTCCTTCCCTCCCACGATTTCAAGGTCTCGCTCTCATCAATTTCAAGGTCTAGTGATTGTTTCAATGAGAGCAATCTCTTTTCTCCAGGAATCTGACGCACCCTAACAACCTCCCCTCTACATTTTATGATTTCGATGGAGCCTGTCGGCCTCGCCCCCTGTTGCACCCTGAAGGAGTGCATCATAAAGGAGGTTTATCTGCTACTTCCGGCATTTATGAAGGTTTTGTTGCTTCAGCATTTTGATCTGCTGCCTCGTCTCTGGTTCACTTATGACTTTGTTATGTCTTTTTTCCGCACGAAGGAGGTTGATTTACTTTGTTTTACTGAAATTTTAACATGTTGACGCCTGAATTCTCTGATTCTTGCAATGGTCTAACGAGTAAATTTGCTCAGCTTATATGTTTAAACATAATGCCCCCTTTTATTGTCTCAAGGTTTCTAGGGAGATGACATTCCACCACATATATGACATTTGAAGCCACTGAATTTTCTTCAGAAATCTTATGAAAACTTGTCCGGTTAATTTTTTCTTTACTTGCACTTTTGACATAATATATGGATAATTTGTTGATATTATATATTGAGAAAAAAAAATCTTCAAAGATGTACATTTTAACTTGCAAATCATTTTATCAAATTGAAATTACATTTTTTTTGAACAATAATGAATATGTTCGTTTTTTTATTTTCCTCACGATTAATGTTTACCTTGCAATTAATGTTCAAAATGGTTAATAGTGTAGAAGACTCAAGATTGTGAATTAACCATGCATCTTGTTAAAGAATGTATTTATTTGTATTTATCTTTTTTTCATGTTTAGTCCCACATTGCCTATTGTGGTTTCTTCCCTCCTCTTCTCTCCTATATGTAAGACCCATTGGTCACCATTTTATAGTCAAGTGAATATATTGCAAATACCTGTTTTACTTATTTGTAACATGGTATTAGAGCTACATTAAAATTTTCCGCTCGCCTTCGTGCTCGCGTGTCCGCCCGAGCCTGCTCCTGCTCCTGACCGCCCCCTTACCCGTTCAAACCTCAACCCCTGTCCGTTCCCCAAACCGCTCCCCAACCCTCAGACCTCAGCTCGCCACCCTCAGATCGCTCCCCAGACCGCTCCCCTCAGACCGCTCGCCACCCTCAGATCGCTCGCCACCCTCAGACCGCTCCCCTCAGATCGCTCCCCAGACCGCCACCCTCAGCTCGCCACCCTCAGACCGCTCCCCGCCTCAGCTCAGACCGCCCCCCTCCCTTATCCGCCCCCTCAGCTCAGACCGCCACACTCCAGACCGCCACCCTCCACACTCCAGACCGCCACACTCCAGGCCGCCACACTCCTCCCCTCCTCAGGCCGCCACCCTCCACAATCAGCTCCCTCCGCTCAGCCCGCTCCCTCAGCTCAGACCGCCACACCCCAGACCGCTCAGATCGCCTCCTCAGATCGCTCCCTCAGCTCAGACCGCCACCCTCCAGACCGCCCCTCCAGACCGCCCCCCTCAGACCGCCACACCCAGACCGCCACCCTCCACCTCTCAGACCGCCAAATCCGCCAACCTGAGACCTCTCCTCCTTAGACCGCCAGCTACCAGCTACCAGCCCCCCGTTTTTTAGTCTCCTGATCGCCCCTCCCTTACCCCAGCTCCGAGCAGGCTCTTCTCTCCGACACGCTTTCATGGCGGCCCCTCTGATCTCCCCACCCCTGAAAGCAACCTCCTTTCAACTCGCCGTAGCCAGCGACTGGCCTGACTGGGCCCTGACTGTTGAAGCCGCTCTCTGCTCCCGTGATCTTTGGGACCACATCATCGGTACTCCTCCCGCCCCTGCAAGCTCTGCCGCCGCCAAGACTGTCACTCCCAGCTCAGACAAAACTCCTGAAGCCGCCAAGACTGTCACTCCCAGCTCAGACAAAACTCCTGAAGCCGTCACCTCTACCGATGACAACACTCTTTGGCGACGTCGCGATCAAGCCATCCGGGCCTACCTTTAGGAATCTGTTGCTCGTCCGCTCCTCACTTCTATCGGTCGTCTCCCTTCGGCCCGTGCCATGTGGGAATACCTCCGAGACCGCTTTGTCCCCCGTGGTGGTGCTCGGCGTCACCGTCTCATCTGCGACTCACAATCTGCCCGTCAGGAAGGACGCTCTGTTCAAGATTTCTTCACCATGATGAGTGCCTACTGGCACGAACTGGACTCACTGATGCCCCTGCCCTGCGGCTGTCCTCGCTCTCTGGACTTTCAGCGCCATCTTTCCGAGGGTCATCTCCATCAGTTCCTCGCTGCCCTACGTCCCGAGTTCTCTTTACTTGCAGCTCAGCTCCTTCACCGGGTCCCCCTTCCCACTCTGGATGACGCTCTCATTGCTCTCCTCGATGAAGAGACCCGTCTCCGCCCTCCTGTGATTGTCTCCACCGCTCCCAAGCCTGACACTGCGCTTGCGTTGCATCCTCGCAACAGTCCCGTTACTTGTCACTACTGCAAGAAGGTCGGACATATGAAATATGAGTGCCCTACTCGGCCTCCTCGCCCTGCTCAGCACAAACCTTCTGACCATCGCCGTGATGATCGTGCTCGGGGACGCGGTCGTGACCCTGGACCTCAACCTACTGATGCTGCTGCTACTGACCGTCTGCAACGACTAGAGGAGTTATTTCGCCAGTCACCATTGTTTCACTCTGCCTCCTCTGCCAGTTCCCCTGCGGAACAGAGCCTCTTAGTTGCCTCCGGTACTACTGCTGCTCGGGTTACTCCAACTGCACCTTGGTATTTCAACTCCGGGGCCTCCTGCCATCTCACCTCCAACTCCAACATCCTCACCAACTGTACTTCCACCCCCACTACCCTTCAAGTAACCACTGTTGATGGGGGCTCTGTCCCTATTTTGCGATCTGGCTCCATCACCCCAACTTCTGCCCCTACTAGTCGTCTTACCCTCTCCAACGTTCACCATGCTCCTCGGCTACACATGAACCTCATTTCTGTTAGCTCTCTTTGTGATCTCGGTTTAACTGTTTCATTCTCTTCCTCTGCTTGTGTTGTGCAGGATTCACGGACAGCTCAGAGGATTGGACAGGGCCGTAGGACTGGTGGTCTGTATCAGATGGAGCATCTCCACGTTCCCCCATCATCATCTTCGTCAGCTTCCGCCCTTTCTGTTGTATCTGATGCCGACTTGTGGCACAGACGTCTAGGGCATTTATCTACTGACCGACTTCGAAGTGTTATCCGTTCTGGAGCTTTGGGTCGTGTCTCCTTTTCCCCCCTTTCTATATGTACCGGTTGTTGTTTGTCAAAGCATCTTGCTCTACCATTTACAAGCAGTGCCTCTCGAACAACAACCCCTTTTGACTTAGTTCATTCTGATATTTGGGGCCCAGCGCCAATTGCCTCACATTCTGGATACCTTTATTATGTTAGTTTTATTGATGATTTCTCTCGCTGTGTTTGGGTTTATCTCCTTCGCAATCGCTCTGAAATACCTGATGTGTACCGCACGTTCACAACCATGCTTCACACTCAGTTTGAACGTCGCATTAAAATTTTTCGATCTGACTGTGCTCAGGAGTTTCTCTCCTCCACCATGCGCGACATCCTCCAATCCCATGGTACCCTCCATCAACAGTCTTGCCCGCACACCCATGAACAAAACGGGATCGCTGAACGAAAACATCGTCACATCATCGAAACTGCTCGGGCCCTGCTCATCTCTGCCTCCGCCCCTCATTCCTTTTGGGCTGAAGCTGTCCTCACTGCTGTTCACCTCATCAACATCACTCCCTCCTCGACCCTATCTGGAGTAACTCCTTATGAACGCCTATACTGCCGTCCACCAACCTATGCCCCTCTCCGTACGTTTAGGTGCACCTGCTTTGTTCTCCTTCCCGCCACTGAAGGCAACAAACTCTCTGCTCGCTCGTCCTGTTGTGTTCATCTCGGCCTTAGCCCTCACCACAAAGGCTATCGATGCTACGATCCGTCCACTCGTCGCATTCGCATCTCTCGACATGTCTCCTTCGTCGAACATGAGATGTTTTTCTCCTCCACACCACCAACTCTTCCCGCCCAACCATTTGTCTCTCCACCCCTTTCTCTTCCGCTACTTCCCACCATTCCAACTCGCCCCAGAACTCCCACTGCCCACCCTCTCCTGTTACCCGCCCGTCCTCCAGTCGAAGATCCCCCCTCCACCTCAACTCCTCCTCCGCTGCTCACAGTCCCTCCTCCCGCTCCTGCTCCCTCTGATACGGCTATGTCTGACGCTTCGTCCGCCTCTGCACCCGTGGATCCTGCTCCTCCTCGGCGCAACCCTGTTCGCCAGCGCAACCCACCTGCTCGCTACGACCAAAGCCCTGATAGCTCTACACCTTCGGCTCTCACCACCGCTACCTCCTATTCCCCTGCTTTTCAAGCCTTCCTCACGGCTCTCCACTCCCACCGGGAGCCCCAGTCATACCAAGAGGCAGTTGGAAAACCCGAATGGCAGCAAGCCATGGCAGTTGAACTTCAGGCCTTCCGCAGAACTCACACCTGGGACCTCGTCCCCTGCCCTCCTGGCGTCACCCCTGTCAGTTGCAAATGGATATTCAAAGTTAAGACTCGCCCGGACGACTCCATTGAGCGCCACAAAGCCCGCTTAGTTGCACGCGGGTTCTCTCAGGAACATGGGATCGACTACGATGAAACCTTTGCACCAGTTGCCCGGATGACAACCGTTCGCACCTTACTTGCAGTCGCTGCTGCTCGGAACTGGCCCCTCCATCAGATGGATGTCACCAATGCCTTTCTGCATGGCGATCTCACTGAAGTGGTGTACATGGCCCCTCCTCCGGATCTCTCCGTTCCCCCTGGCCACGTCTGCTACCTCCGTCGGGCCCTCTATGGTCTCAAACAAGCCCCTCGTGCCTGGTTTGAGCGTTTCCGCACTGCTGTTCTAAAGGCTGGTTTCATTGAACGACAAACGGATCATGCCCTGTTTACTCGCACCTCCGCTCAGGGATGCGCCATACTTCTCTTATATGTGGACGATATGATTATCACTGGCGATGACCATGTCACCATTGCTTCTCTTCAACAACATCTCCGCAGTCAGTTCGAGATGAAGGACATGGGCCCCCTTCGATACTTCCTTGGGTTAGAGATCTCCCGCTCCAAACGCGGCATCCTGGTTTCTCAGCAGAAATACATCTCTGATATTCTCTCAGTCGCCGCCCTCACTGACGACCGCACTGTTGACACCCCCATAGAGCTCAATTTGAAACTCCTCCCAACAGACGGCGAACCGCTTTCAGATGTCTCCCGCTATCGGCGCCTTGTCGGGATGCTGGTCTATCTCACTATGACTAGACCTGATATTGCCTACGCTGTTAGCTTTGTCAGTCAGTTTGTTCAAGCTCCTCGCTCAGCTCACTACGCCGCGATCCTCCGGATTCTCCGCTATCTTCGCACATCCGTCAACCGCTCGCTATTTCTCTCTGCAACTTCTCCACTCACCCTCCGAGCATTTTCGGATGTTGATTGGGCGGGGGATGTTACGACTCGTCGCTCAACTACCGGTTTTTGCATTTTCCTGGGCGACTCCCTGATCTCCTGGCGTAGTAAGAAACAAGAATCCATTGCACGCTCCAGCACGGAGGCTGAGTATCGTGTCATGGCCTCCACCACTGCTGAAATCATCTGGCTCCGCCGTCTTCTACACGATCTTGGTGTGCAGATAACAGGACCCACTCCTCTATTTTGTGACAATCGAAGTGCCATTCAAATTGCCTCCAATCCGGTGTTCCATGAACGGACAAAACACATTGAGATTGATTGTCACTTCACTCGCCAGGAATTCCTCGCCAACACTATCTCTCTACCCTTCATTGCATCTGAAGAACAAGTTTCGGACTTCCTCACCAAGTCACTCACTGTTGCAAGATTCAGATATCTCATTAGCAAACTCTCGGTTCATGATCCACCTTGAGTTTGAGAGGGTGTGTTAAAGAATGTATTTATTTGTATTTATCTTTTTTTCATGTTTAGTCCCACATTGCCTATTGTGGTTTCCTCCCTCCTCTTCTCTCCTATATGTAAGACCCATTGGTCACCATTTTATAGTCAAGTGAATATATTGCAAATACCTCTTTTACTTATTTGTAACACATCTAATAATGGCGGCACAACAAGGATAGGAACAGAACCGAAATCGAACAAGAATCATATAAAATCAGACCAAACCGCTAGTAAATAATTTAGTTATGGTTCTTAGTGAACTGGAGCCGAAACCGTAGACACGGTAGCTCCAAAAATTATGTTGAATTTGAAATTGGAACCAGGACTGATCCAAGCAAAACAAAGTCTCGGTTCTAATTTGAATAACGGTCACCTTGACGGTTCGGTTCTCGATTTTAGTAGAACCAGAATCAAACTAGAACCGTGACAACTCTAGTCCCACACCTTTCCATTTTTCGAAAACCTGTGGTTGTAGTTTTCCACGGATGAGTATGTATTTTCTCTTTTAGTTTTGGCAAACAATTATAAGTCAAATTTATGAAGAAGTGTTTTCTTTGGGAAAACAGGAAATATTACTAATATAATGGCATCATTAACTGTGGATCTTGGCATGTTGCTTTTTTACTCATAGTATCTAGCTGTAATGCATGGGATCCCCATGAATGAAAATTGATTGTGACAATTTATTTATGTAATCGGGGGGACATCGATCAACGGTCAGAGGTATTACCACGGCCACACGCTATGCACGAATATGGGCTCCCGCTAGTTTAATATAACTCAAGTTTCTTTCCAAATTCTTTTGGCTTATAGCAATAGAAAACAATTCATGGATATCACTCCAATCTTAAGCATGTTTCAGGAGATGTTGAGGTCCAAAAAAATTAATGTGCTAGGAAACCATAGATGTCTAAAATCAGCAACATTAAGATAATCTAACAATTCTTTTATTGCCATATGAAGAATATAACAACTGCGCATCACATACCTGGTCGATAGTTTGATATTTAGACGGCGAAGTATTGTAAATGCGCTTTCTTCTCTCACTCGGAGGAGCAGCATAGACTCTACTAAACTTTCTTTTAAGGACAGTATACAGATCATCCTCTACTTTCCAAGCTTCTGGCTCATCTATGTTGGGACTCAATTTTTCTTGTGAAGAAGAATCCAAAAATGAAAACCAACCAGGTGGATCAGGTTCCATTGCATCAGATGGAGATAATATGCCAAAACTTGATGCAAGTGGTGGATGCGAACAATAGGAACAGCCTTGAAGACCCTGGATTGCCGAACCTCCCCGACTTTTAAATCTGAAGTGGCTTAACATTGCACTGGTGAGCTTTGTAGGCTTAGTTCCGTTGTTCTGCACAATGACTGCGGTCGAGATGCTTATAGGAAAGAGGGAGACGACATATGTTATATCAAGAGAACCGTCTCCATTTGTGCAGCTTAATTCTACCTGAAAGTGTCATGAACTGGTGATTTTTAATCTTCTTTTCCACATAAATTGAAATTTGCATGAGTAGGAAATAAATAACAATTAGTTGAGGATGTAAGTTTGATTATATCGCACATTAATAGCACATTAATAACTGCCACGTTCACACCAAGACTTAAAATTAGGTAAGTCAAACTCAAAGGAGATGGATAAAGTTGAAGTTGAGCTGATACAACTGAAAAAAGACAAGTCAATTGGAAGATTTCAGTTTGGCCCTTACTCTCATAGCACGTTCAGATCCACGAAATTGGATTTCAGGAATTGGGATTGGGCATAAGTAAATTAAATCAGCTGTTTGGTTAGACAAAATTCAGTTGGAATTGGAATTTGGTCCAAATCCAATGGAATTCCATTAAACCTAGATTGGTTCCTCACAATTCTTACGTCCTTCCATCTGAATCGTGATTTCCGCCCGTTCCCTCTCCCTAATGCCTACGACTCGGCCTAGTCTGCGGTGGCCGTCGCTATCAGTCGTGGGGTTGTACAATAAACTTGGACAATTGACATTCAACAGAATTCCCAAAACCTAAAATCAGTTCCTCCAATTCTTACATCCTTCCATTTGAATCGTGATTTCTGGCAGTCCCCTCCGCCCAACGCCCGCTAGCCAACCTAGTCTCGCCTCTCGCGTTCCCATCGCCGCCGGTTGCAGGGTTGTACAATAAACTTAGACAACTGACATTAAGTTTTATGCTTCTTTTGTTATATGCTTTTTTAAACAACACAGTAAGTTTTAAGACCTTCAATTTAAGCAACCTTTGAAAAAAATAATTTAGGCAGCTTCACAAAAAAGTGCTTTCTAAGGATTTTAGAGTTCTTATATTATTAGTTAACTAACTCATTTTTAATTTTTTTTTACAATAATTAAGATTAGTACATTTATCATAATTGTATAAAAAACATAATAATATCAATTATGGGCCTTTAACAACTCATATCAGTAATCATGATAACAATGTTGTTCTTTTTCCGAAATAATATGACTCTTGCAACCCTTTAGACAACAACCTAAACATGAACTTCATCAAACAATTATCATTTTATTTGGTAGAACATAATACAACATGCACAACCAAACACAGAAAAAAAAACGAAACGGAGTTCAATTTATTGAATATCAAATTTTGAAGTTTGCCAAACAGAAGTAGCACTCAAGGAGGAACTACCATTTCCAAAGGAAGGTGAGGTATAAGCAATTGCAGTAAAAAGATAAATCCAGCTTCTACCAAACCTATCACTGAGTTTCCCTTCTTAGTTCTTACTTCCATCCGGTGCCGATATCTCAAGAATTCGATGTTAATTCTTCAAGTTCATTTTGAAAGTCAAATACCATTATATTTTAGGTTCATGCATTAGGATATTAGGAGTCTTGATGAGTTCAACATTCTTAAGGAGTCTTTTATGAAGTGTTAAGAGCCATTTTTAGTCCCCCAAGGTTCAGATTGCTCTACCTAGGGTTGAATCGCAGAATGCACCATCGAATTGCAGGGTTTTGGCAAAATGTGCACCCCCCCAATTATAAGAAGCCCGACACTTTGCACCCTGCTGTTCAAATTAGGAGGGCATTTTGGTCCGGCCACATTTAAAAGCATTGAAATGTATTAACCGAGCAGTGATTTTAGGTTTACTGCTCGGTATTTTCTTTTCAGTCCATCCCATTCGCGGCGACTTCCTAGATCTCCTGTGTTGGCGACTTCTTCCATCGTCGACGAGATCTAGATCCCATGCGCCGCCAATTTCTTCCTTCCCCGGCGAGAACGAGCTCGGTTGTCTCCAGCGCCGACGATCTCGGCTCTTTCCAGCGCCTTTAGAAGTTCCAGCGCAAACACGAGAAATGACCATTAAAATAATAAAAAGATGCAGAAATAAGAGTTTTATATAAAAATCGGACCAAAATACCCCTGGTTTTTAAGTCTAGGGTTGAGATTTTCCTGCGAGACCATTTCCTGCATGGCATCTAATAATTCCTGACGGTGAGATTTCCATCTTCTATTTCTAGGAGTAAATCTTGGGCCAGTGAGATTTTCCTCCCACTATTTGCTCTCACATTTGAAAAAAAACGCTAAATGGAGAGCTCTTATAATCCCTAAACCCTCACCTGCACCGCATCAATGGAGTCGGAATCCGCATCCTTGACGACCCACTCCGACGCACTCCACGGCGATCCGTCTTGCGAAACATCATTGAGGATCAAACCCAGACCGCCTTTCGCAAACGAAGCCCCGCCGCCGATCGTGTAAAACACCTCTTCAAAACCATCGTCCTTCCAGTAGACCTTGGGCCTGTAGGAAGTGATGATTCCATCGGGTATTCGAAGCCTCAGAGAGCTGCCGTTCCTGACGCTGAGCTCAACCGCCGGAACATCGTCGGAGTCGGAGAACTTGATGCCCTTCCTTCCGAACCTCTCCTCGAGGGACTGGGGAGGACACTGGACGGCGGCGGAAGAGGAGGCTCGGAGAAGCGGGAGGTGGAGAGAGAGGAGGGAATGGGCGGCCATCGGGGTTGGAATGGCGGGAGCTTCTTCGGATCGCTGGCTTCATATCTGTGTTTTTTTATTTTTATAAATTATATATTTTGGATAGACGAATAATTTTCCGTGGTCGACATTTTAGTTTATTATTTGCTCCGAATCTTTTTAAAGGAGCACGGTTTTTAATGAGCAATTTTATAAGCATATCAATATAAGCTATTAGCACACCAATATTCATTCAAAAAAACAACACAAAAAATCTAACCCCACCGTCCGATGCTTCGCGATTCCGAGCAGCACACCCCTCTTCCTCCGTCGCACCAGGTCGCCCGTCGACGCTCTTGGAGGAGATCACCGGCGAGTTTCGCAGGAAGAATGCCGCATCCCCGTGCTTCATCCACAATGTAAGCTTGCCACTAAGGCTGCGAGGAAGTCGGCGCAGACAACTGGAGGAGTCAAGAATGTATAACCCGTAATTTGTCGAGATCAGAAATACCTAAGAAGATGGTTATTTGTAGACCTCGCCGCGAGCAGAGGCGAGTATGGCGAGCATGGGGCGAGCATGGGGCAAGCAGAGGCGAGCATGGGGCGAGCATTGGGCGAGCAGAGGCGAGCTTGGGCGAGTACCTCGAGAGTATGGGCGAGAAACCCTTGTAACTCGCGAGCATAAGCAGTATACTCGCCTGAATCCCCCCGGATTTCTCTATAAATAGACTCACAGGGGTACTAGAAAGGACACTTTTGGAAGTGGTCGAGGTCCCCCCAAGTCTCGCTAAGTCCATGTGCGCCTAGTACTTCCCCCAATTTTTGGTTGCGGAAGGGAAGTTTCTCCCAAACTTCCGTGTATGTGGTGGGACCTCTCTGCTGGAGCACTTGGGGTGTGCTTATAGTCATTTTTTCTCTCCTGTTTTAGCTATCCGAGCCGTGGAGTTTGATCGCAGGATCAGTAACCTCCGACTGCATTGATCTAAATTTTGGAATCGGGATTTTCCTGGCTTCAACAAAGAAGCCCCGTCGCTACCGCGCTGGAACTGTCACTCTTCGGTGATGAATTATAAGAGGCAAGAGGATCGTTAGGTTAATTGGCAATAGTTTCATATATAAGGAGAGAGATTCAGAGTATTTTTGATGTGTCAATAACAATTTTAAAATTTGGTGTGACAATAATGTGTTGGTGGGAAAATAAAATATTTTGGTGTGTTAATATAGTTTGATTGTCATTAGCGAAAATTGGTGTGCTTTTAACATTTTTTTTATATTATAAAAAAAATAAAGTCCAAATATTATTTTAAAATTGAGTTTATAAAATTTTAGGGAGCTTATATTGTAGTCCCTATATTTGGAAATTTTTAGGTACGCTGAGCGTATATTTGATCTGTGCGGGCAAGATCTGAGCCATTCGATCAATTGATCGGACGAGCAGCTGAAAAAAAAATTTTGTTCCAGATTTCTGGCCGAAAATCTAAGCCGTTCGAACAGAGCTCCAGATTTCTAGCCGGATCCCGCACCGATCAAATATACTCTCAACTCACCAAAAAAAAATGTTCCTATAATATAATATTTTTAATATTTAATAACTGAAAAAGACTCATTTATTTGCAACCCCTTATCTAACATATTTGTTCCTATTCTCTCTCGCCAAAAGTGCAAACTACGATTCCTATCACCTGCCGCCGAACTCCGTTGCTCCCCGCCAGTAACTGCTTCGCCGACCAACCGCCGCCTACTCAGAGCGTAGCCTGTTTAGAAATTGTTAGCCGCCATTATTCCTAAGTTTTTGTTTATAATGCTAAAAAATTATTTATGTAAACATGAAAATAATAAGTATTTTTTCAAAAAAAAATTGGACAGCAAATATCAATCTGTGCTTCAATTATCCATTGAATCAATCTGTGCAAACATAATCTCCCAATTTTTATAATGCAATCAATAGAGTATTATGAGTTCGATCACTCAAATATAATCATTTCTTAATGTATATATATATATATATAGGGCGCATATGACTGAAGAGCAGCGTGAGGCACAACGAGCTTACAATCAATCCCGTCAGAGGGCCAGGCGGGCTAATATGACAGAGGCGCAGCTACAACACCAGAGAGAAATTTGGCGTGTTGCTGCTCAAAGACGCCGCCAGCAATTACGTCCTCAGAATAATCAATTGGAAATTCATAGCTCTGCATTGCAGTCCGCTACTGCAGCTGCACCCCAGACCACTTCGCTCGCAACGCCATCCAACAATGAATGCTGCCACTCAAACATGTCATCGGGTGAACATGGAATTTTTTTGCTGTCTATTGTTTTTGTTTAGCATTTCGTCGTTCAAAACTCATTTTTTTTTCTTTTTCGCTTAGGCGTTCGGAACTGTGCGCCGCAGCCCACTGCTGTGCCTGCGCACCAAACTTCTACACATGCGGCGCCGTCTGCGCCTGCGACACCGCACAACGATGAATGCCGCCGCCCGGGCATGGCGTGGGGTAAGCCTGAATTTTTTTTTCCTGTGTTTGTTGTTTGCAAATACTACTAGATAACTCGACATCGTAACCTCATTGCATGCCAAAAGTTACGTACGCCGACAACGGTATTGTGCATAGATATACATTGACGGCTGTTCAACCCTCATCGTGTCGTCGTGGTGTTCTTACCCCTCAAATTGGAGAACCGTCTACGCGACACCCACTTATTGCACCGCTGTCTCGCTGTGGTCTGCCCCCAGTGTGTTCCGACTCACGTAATCATGTTGCCAGTCCCGCTCCTACTGCCGTCTCATTACATTCAGACACCGTGCCACCTCCATCGTCGAACATGCATCGTATTGTTTTGCAGCTTCCGCAACAAACCATACCTCATCGTGCGCATCCGCAAGGTTTGTTCTTGTTAGAATACTTCGTACGGATATTTACGGGTATTGATTGAATTCTTATGTTTATTTCCGTCTACATAGAATATTCGATAAACCCTGCTCAGCATCATGAAATCACGGAGGACGAAAGCTCCACTGATGGTGTTGTTTTGCGGAACCGACGTCCCCTGAACCACAACATTGCTCGCATATCAGATATAAGACGACAAATTATTTACTTGCAGCTGCAACGGCCCCATTACTGTCGTTATTGCCGAGCTAAATTATTTGATGGCGAGACATCGACGATGTGCTGCAGCAATGGGAGGGTGGATATTCCAGCTATACCTGTTCCAGATGAACTATATAGTTTATTTGTTGGCGATTCTGCTGAAAGCAGACATTTTAAGAGATATATCCGTTCGTATAATCATGTTTTCTCTTTTACTTCTATGGGTGTTAAATTAGATGAGACGTTAGCGGCGGATCAGCATGCCGTTTATACATTTCGAGCTCATGGGGCAATATATCACCGGATCGGCACTCTATTACCTGCTGCAGGTGCAAGGCCTAGATACCTACAACTATATATATATGATACTGAACATGAGACGGATCATCACTTGCAAGAAAACCTTGAGCTTAACCGCGCGTTGCTGGAAAAAATAAGAACAATTTTGGACGTATGTAATCCGTTTGTGGCAATATTTCGTCGATTGGCTCAGCATGAGGATATCTGTTGTTGTAGTTTGGTTATTAAAGAAATGTCGGCTTCTCAGAGTCAGTATACGTTACCGACTGCATCACAGGTCGCAGCGATAGTTGTTGGTGCTAATGAGTATCTTGAATCAGATGAACGGAATATATTTGTCAAAACAGTTGATGGTGATTTGGTTACTATCTAAGAATTTGCTGGTTACTATGATCCGCTTCAGTATCCATTGCTCCTCCCATATGGCACGTATGGTTGGCTTGCTGAATATAAAGACCTGAATAATTGTCACGTTAGTTGTTGTGACTATTACTCATATATACTTCAGGTTTATGAGGGACTTTTCACTCTATACCAATTTGCTTATGCTTTTTTATCCGTATTTGACTGCGCTTTCGTTTTATTTTAGGATCGTCGTCCACCTTTGTCAATGCCGTTGCACGGATGTCGCTTGCTCCAACAGTATGTTGTTGACAATTATATTAAGATAGAGACTCAGAAACTACGTTGGATTAAAAAAAACCAAAAAAATATTCGTGCTGAATTGTACAGTGGCTTGCAGGATTGCCTCAATGCTGGAGAAAATAGCGGAGGTTCGCATCTTTTCAGTCCATGTCGTTTTAAACCCTAAAGCCTCTTTGCTGATCCAACCTCTTTCATGCCATTATTTTCCTTCAGCAAATATCGGCCATCAGGTCATATTGCCGTCTTCTTTTATCGGAAGCCCTCGCGACATGTACCAGCGCTACCAGGATGCAATGGCTGTTGTTCAGCATTATGGCAGGCCAGATATATTTTTGACAATGACATGCAACTCATCTTGGCAGGAAATCACTGAGTCCCTTTATCCAGGGCAGACGCCGCAGGATCGTCCTGATTTAGTTTCACGGATCTTTCATGCTAAATATCAGAAGTTGAAGCAGGATCTTTTTCATAAGCATGTTCTTGGCAAAACAATTAGTCATGTTCATGTGATAGAGTTCCAAAAAAGAGGCTTACCACACGTTCATATGTTGATTATTTTTTATGCTCGCGATAAGATAAGCTGTAAGACCCCATTTTTTTTTTTGCAAAAACCACCGGGTCTTAGGCCCAGAACCGCCGTTTTGCGGTGACACCCTCGCTCGGGAAGGTCGCCAATACAAAACGCCGATCCTGCCGGCCAATTCGATCACAAAGAAGAGTAAGCTTAAATGAATAAACAACCAGACTAAGTCCACATCACATATAAATAAACTATCAAAAGATGTCCACATAATATAACTGAAAGAAAGAAGACAAGATAACTAGGGCTTCTGCCCGATACAAGATATCCTCACTACATAAGTCACTCGCGGAAGCAAATCAACTAAGACGAACACTCACGGATCCTGTCATCTGAGCTCCTGAGCTAGACTGCCCCGCCTCCATTTGCACCTGCCTCTGGTGCTGCCCCGTCGCCGCGGTCTCCTAAAATGATAAGGTCCACCGACCGTCAGTCAAAATGACTCAGCCAATTCCCCACCCCTCCCCCCAAGGCTCCTAGGCACCGTATGGGGAGGAGGAAGCGGAGGACAACAAGGGGTAATACAAAAGCAGATGACAAGGTGAGTTCTACTCTACACAGGTGTTATATATATGTAAATGAAACATGAAATAGAAACAACAGGGTAAAGTGTATAAATAACGGTAACCAGTAAGAAAAGAGGCAAGTAAGCATTATAAAAGTAACCATTGATTTATAGGAGTGCACATACAAACCTATAGACCAAGGGGTCGTTTAGCAGGGCCTATCGTATAAAAAGTCTCATACCAATTTATACGATAGGTGTCAGGGTTAAATGCTATGATTATGCTATGTCATGCAAAGTATGTTGTTATGCTATGTACATACAAGTGCAACTCACACACTACGACTCTATGCGCATAGACCTTTAGTTCCCCCTTTTTGGAGCGAGCTAGACTCCCAGGATACTCCCGTAGTGGCAAACGGAAGCGGTGGGTTGGGCCTCGCCCAACTCTAGTGTTGGGTATTGTATCCACAATAGCCTTGATTTGTAGAAAGTCGACTTTGAACCAAGATTGAATTGTTTGTGTATTTGATATGCTTTTCTAGTAATGCTCTTGCAGGTTCACTCTGCTAAGTGTAGACCAATGTCAGGTCACAATGGGTCAATAAGCACAGTCTCATGCAATGTAATTCTTCATTGTGTGAGGTATGGGGTTGGCTCATGTGTGGTCTCTCAATTGGGATACACTTTATGATCAAGACTTTTAAAGGTTCAAAGCTAAGGTGTGCAGCATTGGTCTGAAGACAAAGGAGAAAATTCTTTAAGTAAACTTTTCGAGAAGTAAGGATATTTCCGAGAAGTCTTTCAGTGATTTCGAAAAGTCCTTATGGATTTTCGAGAAGAGTTGTTTTAGATATCTCTCGAGAAATTGTTGAAATTTTTCGAGTAGTTTCTTGTATTTCTCGAGATATCTTTGTTCTCTCGAAAAGTCTTCTTTGTTTTCGTGAAAAGTTCTTTTCTAGTTGTTTTCGAGAAGTCTGTCTCAGCTCAGCTCTCGAGAAGTCTTTTATCTCTCGAGAAGTACTTTTGTTTTCGAGAAGTCTTTGGTTCTTTCGAAAAGCCTTTATCTCTGAAGGTTGTTCTCGAAATTGTTCTGAAGTTTTCGAGAAGTTTCCACTACAAGATAATACAGTATTGGCGGCGTTTTTTTTTGGCCTACGGCGACGTTTTTTAAACGCCTCCAATGTTTTGG
Organism: Dactylorhiza incarnata; assembly: GCA_033032865.1. NCBI lineage: Eukaryota > Viridiplantae > Streptophyta > Magnoliopsida > Asparagales > Orchidaceae > Dactylorhiza > Dactylorhiza incarnata. Next base: position 1,090,455 of record JAWHQI010000434.1, read on the forward strand.
CGACGTTTTTATAAACGTCGCAAAGGCGTCGCGGCATAATACGTCGCGGTAACTTTCCGCGACGTTTTTCAAAAAACGTCGCGAAATACAATAGCCACGTTTTATAGAAAACGTGGCTAACATTAGCATCGTGTATTTAAAAAAACGTGGCTACCTTTAGCCACGTTTTTTGTATAAAACGTGGCCAATGTTAGCCACATTTTGTTTAAAAACGTTGCTATCTATGGCCACGTTTTGAATAATAAACGTGGCCAAAGATAATGAATTAAAAAAAAATATATAATACCTTTGGCCACGTTTTTAATAATAAACGTGGCCAAAGATAATGGATTTAAAAAAAAAATTATAATTTAACTGCAGCATCCAGATGGTAAAATAGAACAAAAATACAGTTGAGATCATATAACAAAAAATTATAATTTAACTGCAGCATCCAGTTTTTAATAACACATCCCATTTCCAATAAATAATAGAACAAAAATTACAGCATTTATGATAAAATGCAATATCCAGTTGTGATACAAGATTGCAGCATTTACAGCAGTGAAAGGAACATTTTAGTTATGTTACGATGTAGCGTATCAGTAGAGGATGCACAAATGTAACCTGGTGGAAAGGAATGATGTGCTTGGGATCATTCATGTTGATGAAAGCATAGCCCACATTGCATTTGTTCTACAAAACAGGGGAAGACACCAAAGTTGTGATGCTTCTTTAGATAATGAAAAAGATTCATTCAAGCTTTATATATATATACACACACACACACACACACACACACACACACACACACACACACACACACACGAGTGACAGTGCACGGGGGGCCCCCCGTGCCCCGCATGACAGTACTCTGTCTGCTCGCGGCAGGCGCGCGCCCCCGTCGGAGACATTGTCGGGGCGCCGCCGGGCTACCACCGGCAGGTTTGCCGGGGTACGGCGAACCTGTCGGTGTGCTCGAGACGACCTTTTGAGAAGTAAGAGTAGATTGGGATAAGATTGTTATCCTCAGCACAGACACCAATAAAAGACACGACACGATCGTGATGACTCCTGGCGATGATTTCCAGTAAGATTACATCTTGTTTTATGAATATATTAGTCTTAATAAATCTAAAATTTTGAAATTCAAAACAACTGAATTCATGTTTAACAGGTAGCAGTGAATGTGCTGATGAGTATTAAAATATTCTCAATACCGTAAGTATCAGAGATTAGGTTCTCTTGTCTGCATAGTTATCTCCATCATCAGAGACATCCATAAAAATATATTTAGTACAAAGATCTGAGCCAAAGAAGGTACTCAAAAAGAGTAGGCCACAACATAGTCGAAGGATAAGAGAACCTACCTCCTCGCCATTATTTCATGAAATTGCTTGATGTGGTGCAAAATTTATGCCCTTAGCAAACAGAGAAGGAGCATGTATTTCCAATATAATAGGATCTTTGGTTCAACGGTGATCTCCCAGACACATGTAGATCCAACTGTAGTCACAAAAATAAAGCCAATTAGAGAACAAAAGGGATAAAAGAAATTATGAGAGAACAAAACTTTGAGGAAACATATTCAAAAAATAACAATAACCTTGGATTTCATCATCGGGCAGAGTAGCAGAGTAGCAGAGAAGCGTTTGGGGAAAGAAAGACCATGCATGAACCATATTCTTCATGTACAAAAACAATAACCTGAAGATACCTCATGTGTTGGGTATTCTGGCAATTCTAAAGAACGATAAAAAAAATCGGCTTGAACATGCAAGCTCCACTCATAAATAAATAGACTAAATCAGCTTATTCTAAAATCCATGGGTAGAGCAATCCGTGCATGGTATCAAAATTTCAAATAAACTCTAGCAACTTCCAATGACATGAAGATGGTGGTGGTATGCTAACGATTATAATTTTATCTACAAACCAATGGAAATAAAAGACACACAATGAATATATTATTGTTAAAAGTTAGAGAGGATTGTTTTGGATATTCCTATATGAACAACATTTATCCTCATCTATGGAGATCAATGACATGAAGATGGTGGTGCGTGCTAACCATTACAATACCCGTCTAGTAAATGCCCTGAAGGACTGCAGTTATCGGTAATAAGAAAATTTTCAAACACAGTTTATAGCTAATCAAAGTGGTAAATGACAATCACAGAAAATTTATAGCAGACGTAGTGATCGATGAATTTTCGAACATGATTTATGGCTAATCAAAGTAGTAAATAACAATTTGCATTAAGAAAATAATTGAAATCTATCAATTTTGCCCATTTATAAAATAAAGTACATGATGTAGGAGACTCTGAAGCTTTAGTATGTATATTGGAGGGAATTTGACACTCTCCTTATGAGAGAAAGCGAGAGTGTTCAAGACTTCTTTGCATGATCAACAAATGTAATAATCCAAATCAAAAATCTGGGAGACAACATAGAAGATGGGAAAATTGTACCAAAAATATTGAGAAGTCTTCCCTCCAGTTTTAATTTGATTGTCACTGCTATAGAGGAGTCAAAAGATGTAGACACTCTATCAGAAAATAATCTTAGCAGCTACTAAAAAGAACAATCTGGGAGATAACAATCTTATCAGAAAACAATCTTATCAGAAAACAATCTTCCTGAAACCAAAAAAAAAGAACATAAAAAGCCACTGCTATAGAGGAGTCAAAGGATTATGGCCACTACTACAGCACAAGAGGCATGTGGCTTATTAAAATCTGAGTACAAGGGGCTCCAATCAGGTAGTTAATATAAAATTACAAACATATTGGAGGGAATTTGACACTCTCCTTATGAGAGAAAGTGAGAGTGTTCAAGACTTCTTTGCAAGAACAACAAATGTAATAATCCAAATCAAAAATCTGGGAGATAACATAGAAGATAGGAAAATTGTACAAAAAATATTGAGAAGTCTTCCCTCCAATTTTAATTTGATTGTCACTGCTATAGAGGAGTCTAAAGATGTAGACACTCCATCAATTCCAGCTCTCATGGGATCATTACAATCTCATGAAGATAGGATGAGAAGGCAACAGTCACCATAAGATCAAGCCTTCCAAACAAATATAAATAGCAGCAAACAATATTTCAGAAACCAGAGTTTTGTAAACATTCAAAATGCAGCCACTCAAAAGACATTTGCAGAAAATAGCAGCTAAGTGAAATTTAGGCTGTTTCTTAAACTATGCAGGGAAGAATTAGGGCCCTTGGTTGGTGTATGGTAAAGATAAAATAGAAGTTTTAATTTCTCTCCTTTTGGCTGCAACAGACAGAGAAAAAACTACAAAGAATTAAAGGGCAAACACTTGGTTCTCAACATACCCCTCAGAGAGCTGAGGAATTGTAGCCTGGGCAGCTGCGATTACAAACATATTGGAGGGAATTTGACACTCTCCTTATGAGAGAAAGTGAGAGTGTTCAAGACTTCCTTGCAAGAACAACAAATGTAATAATCCAAATAAGAAATCTGGGAGACAACATAGAAGATATGAAAATTGTACCAAAAATATTGACAAGTCTTCCCTCCAGTTTTAATTTGATTGTCACTGCTATAGAGGAGTCAAAAGATGTAGACACTCTATCAGAAAACAATCTAGCAGCAAACAATCTTTCAAAAGATGTATACACTCTATCAAGTCCTGCTCTCATGGGATCATTACAATCTCATGAAGATAGGATGAGAAGGCAACAGTCACCACAAGATAAAACCTTCCAAACAAAAATAAATAGCAGCAGTGCCTATAGCTCAAGAAAAGTGAAGATGAGAAATGGGATTGGGCCTCAGATATTGAGAACTCTACAACGACTGGAGTTCATATTGATTCCGTCCTATCAAATGAGTCATTGGAGGTTGAATCAAATGAACCAACTTCTCCATATTCAAATCAAAATGTATCTTCTACATACCCGGATTCACCAGGTTCATCCAGTTCTAATAGTACATGAATCTTCATCGCCCAAGAGAATGAGATTGCTGAGTGATATCTTTCAAACATAATTAGACATAATAGTTCAAACAGAACAAGGAGAATTAAGACATAGACAATGTTCATAATCAGACAATGTTCATGGTGGATTCCTGTGTTTTCCTAGCTTTCTCCGTGGCCTCCTGATTTTAAATAAATTCATTAAACTTAGAAGTGTGTTTATCTTATATAATTAAATATATACATTACCTTGTTCATGGTGGATTCCTGTGTTAGGTTCCGTAGGAGGCGTATCATTAGGAGTAGACTCCGTACTTTGGTTTGGTCTAGAAATAGTATTCATCATCCTCGCAAGCTAAATAAATATTAAGCAAAAAAATATTGCAGGCGGCTTGAATATAAATAAAAGTTAAGCAAAAAAGTATAAGAGGCGGCTTGAACAAATATCAATTATACCTGATCTGCAGATAGAAAGATCCCAGGCCCCGCTGATGTTCCAGAACAATCTTCTCTAGAACCTTGTTGTGACATGACATTCACTAGACAATCTATAGTTTTTTGCATATTCATCATTTGTAATTTCAATTGATCAATCTCTCGCATCTCCCTTGAATTTGTAGTGCCAGACATTTTTGAACGACGTGATAGATCAGGATAAACTTGAATGGCTGTGACACCAGATCCCATGCTCCGACAACGACCGTAGTATTCTGGTCCAAATGTAGACCGAAAAGCAGTCTCATGAATTTCAGCAATTGGTGTGTCAAGGGGACATTGTGACATTTGCTCAGCTATCGCCTTTTCTAAAGCAGCCTAAATATAAACAATTCCCTCACATTATATAATTTAGATAATGTTTGCATGCTCAAATATTTATATCCAAGAGAAAATCAGTATTACTTTTTTTGATATGGCATAATCATCCACCAAACTATTATCTTTCGCTTTGCTTGTGCGACTATTTATGTATAATTCAAGACGTGTCGGCTCCTTTCCCAATTCAATAGTCTTACAAAAAATATTAAAACATTTTAATATACAGAATATGAATAATAAATTAAAGAGAGCATACGACTCGGTTTGACATACCAATTCTTTCCTCCTATTAGCAAGACTTGTCCTACCTAGAGCATGTGCGCCAATTTGATTACTTCGGCATGTTTTATTCTTTTCACTAATGCTCTATCACATCCCGGTGGTCATAATTATCACAATTCAATATGTAAAGAACATAAAAATATAGCAAAATACAAAAATAAAAATCTAAAAATTACCTTCCCCTTTGTTGAGTACCAGTATGTCACCATGTCAACAAATTCACTTACAGGCATGCTTTTAGGACCACCTCGATCAATAACAGCCTCAGCAGTGTCTGAGGGTCGATAAAATAAACTTTTAAGCTTTGCCTTATTGTCTTTAAATCTTTCACCCAGGAGGTGCATGATATGTTTTTTATCAGACTCGTAAACATCAAATCGTTGCTGCATCAATATACGTGAATGTTACTAAATAAATTTATGAACTAAATGTAAATGATTATGCACATTTATCAAATTATGCACCTTTATCAAATTCCAAGCTGTGTTCTTACTAAAATTGGACACATGCGTCCACGAAAGGGGGGTCATTGGAAACAATGATCCCATTCTAATTAGAGTCCCCATGAATGATGACAACTGAACTTGACCATCACCCACAAATTGGCCAAAATCATTGCGCTGCATTTTGATTACTTTATCTGGTGGCATTAAATGAATGTGTCTGCAAGTAGTTTCTCCACGTCCTTTTTTAGGTATTCTCGTGTCTGAAAGAAACAATTTTGAATAAAAACATATGATTATGTAAATCACAACAATAAATATAAATGTATTATTTACCTGTTGGATCAGAAGTTCTTATTTCATCAGCACAAAGATTATCAGCTTCCTCATTGTTAATGTCATCTCCATGTGCACTTTCATCACATGAAAAGTAGGCCATATTAGCTGCCTCATATAGTGGATCCACATGGGCATGTGAAGTGCTAGCATGTGTATCGCTAGTACTAAGACCAATGTTTTGATTTTCAGATAGAGGATCAACATTTTCACCATTTGATGTTTCAATGTGATCCCTTGAAATATACAAGGTTCTTGGATCAATTCTCCTTTTAAGAGGCATAACTTACCTGCATGAAAACTACAACATAAATATAGCACATTTATAACAGAAATCATGGTAAAATTTAATAAAAATGAGCATACTTACTAGAGTATATTTATATTTCTCTTGGCACAACTAATGGTTCAACATCTGTTCGTACTATCACGGTACCTTCATCATCATCTATATATAATCTTTCAATATCTGATATTTCATTACCAACAACTTCAATTTCTCCCATTTCGTACTCATCTCGTGGCACCATCTTCACGACCACCTCCCAATTTAATTGTTTTGGATCACGGATGTAATAAACCATTTTTGCTTGAGAAGGAAATATGTAAGGGTCGTGTTCAAGCGCCACTCCAGTATGTATTAGTTGAGTGAAATTAACTAAAGTAAATCCGAATAAATCTTTTTTTACACCCACATTATTTGTTGGATTCACCCAGTCACATTTAAAGAGACATACTTTTGCAGCATCGAAGTAATCTAATTCAATGATTTCAGTTAGTCTACCAAAATAGTTGATAGCCCCCTCTGACCCACCATGATCAGACATAACCTCTACTCCACTATTTTGTGTTCTTTTATGGATCTCACTGCCTGCTGTTCGAAATGAATAACCATTTATATTATAACCTTTATAGCTACGAACAATAGGGTTAGGTCCAAGAGCCAACTGTTTTAATTGAGGATCATCAATAATCGCTCCATCACGTAAAACCTTGCAAAAAAAATAGATTTGGTTCATAAAAAATATCTTACAGCTTATTTCAAATACACTTGAGTGATTTTTACCCTTATCTTAAACCATTCCGCAAAATCTCTTTGAAGCATGTCTTCCAATAGATCATCTTCAATGGTATGATGGTTCTTCAATTCTTCTCGAAACTCACTATAAAATAATATAGCTTATTATCAAACACACACGAAAATCATAAACAGATGTCTTTATGTTAAAGTGATTAAGATTTTAAAAAATCACCTTCGAAAAGTCTCAAGTTCAGTACAATTGAATAAAATGTAACGATGAGCTTGCTGGAGGTTGATGAAGTCTAATTTCTTCAAGATAGCACCTTTTGTAGCACTACCTACTTGTGGAAGCATCGTGAAAGCCGAAATTGGAGTTGTCAAATTTGCACTATTACGACTTGGTCGATTAAATCGAGTCTCTATCCCCTCCAGGAATCGCGAACAAAATGTGAGAGTCTCTTCTGCTATATAACCCTCGGCTATTGATCCTTCAGGCTTTGATTTATTTCGCACAAATTTTTTATAGTGTCCAAGTTCCCTCTCAATGGGATACATCCATCTATATTGCACTGGTCCACCCAAAATAGCCTCTTTAGGAAGATGAACCATAAGATGGATCATTATAGTAAAGAATGAGGGGGGAAATATAACTTTAAGCTGACATAATGCCAATATTATTTGATTCTCAGCTTTTACCAAGTCAGACACTTGAAGTTTTTTTGAACACAATTGTCTGAAAAACCCGGACACTTCCATCAATGGAGTTACTACATATCTTGGTAACACTGATCGTAACCCAACAGATAAAAAATGTTGCATGATTATATGATTATCATGGCTCTTTAAGCCTTGAATCTTACCTTGCTTGAGCTTAACACAACGTGATATGTTGGATGCATATCCATCAGGAACCTGGAGTGATTTAATCATACCCAAGAAAATATCTTTCTCAATCTTGCTCATAGTGAAAGATGCTGGAGGAACAATCTCTGTGTCATCATCGTTTTCTTGGAGCCATAATTGTCTTAGAATTTTGAGATCCTTACAGTCTCTTCTAGCACGCACATTATCTTTGGATTTAATGGGGTCGCCTAATATTGTGTTTAGTATATTGTCACACACATTCTTTTCTATATGCATTGCATCAAGACAATGTCGCAATAGATTTGTTTCCCAATAAGGCAAATTAAAAAAAATGCTTTTTTTCTTCCAATACATTGTCGCTCCTCTTGACTTGTTTTCTTTGCCAAATACAACTCGAATATTTTTCATTGCCTCCAAGACGTGTCTTCCTTTAAGTGGTTTTGTGTTACCAATACTCATTTCAGGACGACCAAACTTTTTTGCCTTTCGATATGGATGATCAACTGGAAGAAATCTGCGGTGAGATTGATACGATGTTTTCTGACTATGTTTTAACCAGCATGATTTAGTGTCCAACCCGCACGATGGGCATCCAAGTTTTGAATGTGTGTTCCAGCCTGATAAATTGCCAAGCCCAGGAAAGTCACTAATAGTCCATAATAATGCAGCACGCAATTTAAATTGTTTTCCATCTGAAGCATCAAACACTTCTACTCCCTCAACCCATAATTCCATCAACTCTTTAATTAATGGTTGCAGATAAATATCAATGTTATTACCAGTCATTTTTGGACCAGGTATCAAACCTGACATGATTATAGATCTTTTCTTCATACACTCCCAAGGTGGCACATTATACACTACCAACATAATTGGCCATGTGCTATGTGTACTGCTAAGATCCCCAAATGGATTGAAACCATCGGTGGCGAGGCCGAGACGAATATTTCTAGGATCATTGGAGAACTCTTTGTGATTGCGGTCAAACTCTTTCCATGCCAAACCATCTCTAGGATGATGCATTAAATTATCTTGATTGGGCTCTTTGACATGCCATTGCATCATCTCAGCAGTATGTTTACAAAGAAATAATCTCTCTAAGCGTTCCTTCAACGGAAAATATCGAAAAACCTTTTTAGGAATCTTCTTTGTACTAGACATGTCATGTTGTTTACGTTTCCTCGGCATGTGATTAAATTGTTCTTCATTACATTCACGCCACCGAGACTTCCCGCAAACGTAACATACATTATCATTTTTGTGTTTGCCCCAAAATAATGAACAATCATTATCACAAGCATCGATCTTAATATAATTGTGACCTAACTTTGAACTGATCTTTTTGGCCTCACGATAGTTTGCAGGGATCGTTTCATATCCACCTGGCACTGCACCTTGTAGGACTTTCAACAACATACTAAAATGTGTATTACTCCAATTACCTAGAGTCTTAATATGAAGGAGCTTTAATAAAAATGATAATTTCGTGTATTCTTGACATCCTTCCCACAAAGGTTTGTTTTCCTCTAAAAGAGACTTATATAAATCATTAGCATTCATATTAACAGGAGCTTGAGGACAGTCAAATATCTCATCTTCACCATTATGATCATTCAATAATTCTTGTTCATCAATGTTCTCACCATGTGACGTGTTAGGAATAGCTGCACGCAACAATTCATCCATGGGATCAACAAAGTTGTCATTAGTGTAAATTGAGTTTATCGTAAAAGAAGATATATCATTGGGCCGGGCCCCATGACTAGATAGTCGTCCATCATGATAAATCCATTCGGTGTAGTTTTCCATAATTCCATTCCATACAAGATGTCCCTCTACCTCATCCCGATCCCACTTCTTTATATTTACACATTTTTTACAAGGACATGGACATTTTTCCCCAGTTGGTGTATATGCGTAGAATAAATCTAACAAATATTTCATGCCTTCTACATAAGCCTTTGAATGTCGTGGCTCTCTCATCCATTTTTTGTCCATTACTAAATTATTTGGATGTGTACCTATACATATAGAGACAATAATCACAATGTTGAATATGTCTTTGATTCAAAATTCTCTATGAAGTTACGACCAAAATAATACAAAAAATAATGCAATAAGCCAAAATATTAGAATACTTAAGTGATGAAGAAATAGTATTTCATCTTCTTACATGAAGTAAGCATATTTAGAAAAGATACATAAAGAAGAAATTTAATATTTGAGAACAAAAGGATATCAAATGATAGAAGGAAAAAAATATTTTGGTAAAAGAAATAGCAGAAAAGGTAAAACATTACAGAGCCAGTAAATCTCTATTTTATCAACAATTGTGTTAGTAAAAGTCAGTGAGTGTTATTTAAGTCCTCCATTAAATGTTATTCTTTTATGTCTTAGCATTTTAGTTCTGAGTCTTCTTTGGTTAAATTTAACCAACGTTAATTAATCGAGTTTAAGTTCAAGTATAACTCTAATATTAATTCACTGAAATCATTAAAAAAATATGATGTCAGGAAAAATGTTGAAGTTAACTAAGATTATAGAGATGACCACAAAGATATATATAACTACGACTTGTAGGATAATTATTGTGAATTTATACTTAAACTTTGATGTTTAATATTTCTATATACTTTTTTATAATTATGTATTAGAATAAGTGGATGCGCGAGTTGATGAATCGAGCCTCTAGAGAAGCTTAAATTTGGCTGGTTAACCACCCAAATTCAGGCCAGAGGCTGTCTGAGTCAGTTATACTGATACCACATAAATTTTGAACAGGAGATTCATGTTAGGGGTATATTTGTCATTGCATTCAAAGTATTCTCTTTATAAAGACAAAAGGAAGTTGTCCCTTTAGCACTATAACTCAAAATCAGAGCAAGAAAGAAAACTGAAGCTCAGCAGAATGCCAAAGCTGCAAAGATATATAGGAGTGAGGCAGAGGCACTGGGTTAATCAGCTGTAAGCAGGAGTAGAACAAAACCAAAATCAATACTAATTTGAAGAGCCAAAGAGATGAATCGGACAAGCTGTTAGTGAATTATAGTAAAATAAGCGCTAAATTTCTGTGAGATGAACACTATTCTTCATGATGCAAGTTAGAAACAGCAAACCGTAATACTGAAGCCGCTGGGAACAGAATACAAACAGCTAACAGACCCCTCGGTTCAAAGGAAATAAAATAGCTCTTCGACAGAACAAAGGTTCTGATCGCTCTTCCTCGGAGATGGATTTTAGCTACGGACCTGAAGGCATAAATGCTATTGATAGAATAAAGAACAAACATGGCATTATTGAAACAGCGGGAAGCACTCACTGCAATACTCGACCGAAGCCTCATGCGCGGGAGAGATATGTAAGATCAAGCCGGATGGAAGCTTGGGAGCACGGGAATGACACGATCCACGGCAAGATCGACCACGCCAAAGATCAAAGCCGACGCCGGTGAGAAGGAATTTCGATCTCCAAGATCGACCACGCCAAAGATCAAAGCCGCACGGTCGCGCGAGAAAAAAGTGGAGGAGGGCTTCGCGCGCAGTGTGAAGGCGAGGAGTCGAGGAGACAGCGGTCGAGAACCCTAGATATGATCGTAGAGACTGCGAGGGAATGGCGGAATTTTATATAATTACTCTTACTTTAGCCGCGCTTTAATCCAAAAGCGCCGCTAATACGTCTATTTCTCGCAGCACTTTCCAAACAAAACGACGCCAATATTGTTATACTGCATTAGCAACGCTTTTTTTCTAAAAAGCGCCGCAAAATACAAATATATACAGCAACGTTTTTACAAGCGCCGCAATAAAAACGTCGCCATAGGTCTAAATTGTTGTAGTGTTCCCTTGTTCTCGAGAAGTCCTGTATCTCTCGAGAAGTCCTGTCATAATTCTTTGATCTCTCTTCTAAAGCTATTTTTTCGAGAACTAGCCGGTTTCTTTCGAGGTGTCTTGGATCTCTCGAGAAGTCTTATTCTAGTATTTCTCGTGAGCTTTGTTTTCCCGTTTTGATGTCAAGTCTTTTCTGTCAAATTAACGTGACGTCTTTCCTCGTTTTAAGGATTGATCGTTAGATCTTCATCTATATAATGATTACTCCTTAAGAATGAGATGTAGGAATCATTTTTTTAAAGATCAGAGTTCATATTCTCCTAACCCTAATCTGATCCAAGATCGTCGTCAGTGCCGCGCATCGCCATCATTGGAGATTGATCGTGAGTTATCTGTATTCGTCTCCAAGTGGAAGAGAAAGGTCAATCGATCATTGCCTTACACGTTCTGATTCTATCGGATTGATCAAGACCTTAGAAGATCTGATTTGTGCCGATTCAATTCTTCGTCTTCTACATCAAGCCTAAGTCAATTCTGTCGCAAGAAGAAAGAAGATCTTCATCAAAGTTTTCAGATCTATCTGTGATTTGTTAAGTATAATTTCTATATCAATTTTATATTTGATTGTAGGAGAGATTGTTCTCCGAGTTGTAGGAGAGGTGTTCTCCGAGTTGTAGGAGAGGTGTTCTCTCTGAGTTGGTAGGAGATTGGTCTCCGAGTTGTAAGAGTTTTGACTCTGAGAATTGTAGGATCGTTCTTGATCCGAGTTTTAGTGAAGTAGTCAAGTCTAGCTGTGGAGCTAGATTGGTGAGGCCGGCAAGTGGAGTACCCAAGATCGGGGAACCACTATAAATTTCTTGTGTCGTCTGTGGTTGTGGTTTGCATTTTGTGCGTTCTTTATTTTCAAGAATTTCAATTCCGCAAAAGTTGCAGTTATCACCTATTCACCCCCCTCTAGGTGATTTTGGTTGGCAACTAGATATTTCAATTGGTATCAGAGGAGGTTGTTCTTAAAAGGTTAACACCTTGAACAAGATCTTTTCACTCTATTTGCCTTCAAATCATGGAAAAGTGCAAGGAATCGTCTTCGTTGAAATTGCCAATATGCACAAAGGCTAACTTTCCTATGTGGAAAGAAAGAGTCAGATTTTATATGGAAGCCGCAGACCCAAGAATCTTCCAAGTTGTGGAAGAAGGACCTCATGTGCCAATGACTGCCTCAACAATCAATCCTACGGTTCAAGTACCAAAGAAAATGATGGACTTAACAAAGGATGAGATCGCTCTCGTTGCCTTGGACAAAAAGGCAAAGAACATCATTGCCAGTGCAGTGGATGATTCTATGTTGCAAAATCTAATTCACTGTAATTCTGCAAAAGAAATGTGGACGTCCTTAATAGTTCTTATGGAAGGTACTGAAGAAGTAAGAGATGATAGAAGATCTCTTTTGAATCAAGAGTATGAAGCATTCAAGCAGAATAAAAAGGAGTGCATTGCTGATGCTTATGAAAGATTCTTCAAAATCGTAAACGGCCTAAGAAACTATGGTCGGGAATTCTCAAATGGTGAACTGAATGATAAATTCCTGCGTTCCCTAACGAAAGATTGGGATAGCAAGATTGTTGCAATCAGAGAATTTGGGAAGTTACCAAATCTAGACCCTCAGAATCTGTTTGGGAAACTGTTGTCCCACGAGCTACAAATGAACATTCGGAAAACAGAAGAAGATGGGAATAGAGGTTCAAGCAAGGAAAGAACCTTGGCTATGAAGGCTGAGAGTTCTAGAAAATGCAGAACTTTGTCTCCAATCAGTATACAAGAATCTACTGATGAAGAAGAATCTAAGGCCGGCTCCTCCAGCTCAGAAATGTCTGATGGGGAATTCTCTCTTATCTCCCGTCAGTTTAAAAAACTGCTAAACAAAAGAAGACACATGAAGAACAAGTTTTCCTCTGAAAATAGACAGTCTCGACGTGATGGTGATCATCACAAAAAGAGTTCTAGCAATCATGACAGGTATAAATCTAAAACTGGTAAACATATTTCTTCTGACATAGTTTGTTATTGTTGCAATAAGCCAGGGCACATGATTGCTGAATGCCCTTATAAAAAGAAGGAGGGTGGAAGAAAAGAAGAAAAGAAATCCACTCACAGAAAAAGGAAGACTGAAAAGAGTCTAGTCGCTAAAAAGAACAAAACTTTAAGTGACAGTGACTCGGAAAAATCAAGTAGTGAAGAAGAAGCCTACTTCGGGTTGATGGCTATGACTGATGATGAAGAAGAACCTCCATACACTGGGAAGGTAAATTCTCACACTATGCTATCTGATTCGGATTATGCTTCTGCTGAACAAAAAGATTATCTCTCTGATGATGAATCTAAACTCATGACCCAATACACCGAAATGCTCAAGAGCTTTGACAAGTGCCGAAGGATTGTCAAATCTCAGACCAAGGAAATTATGTCTCTTAAGGAAATGGAAACCAATTTGAGAAAGGAAGTTGAACAACTTTCTTCCTTCAAAGAGGAAGTCCAAGTCTTAAAAGACAAGATCAAAAGCTCGGATGAGCTCCTTGATCGGAGAGCGAACTCTATCAAAGTTTTGGAAGAACAGCTAGCCGCTGAACGAAAGCTAGTTGAAAAGTTTTCACAACCCAAAACAATTCTTCCGCTAATTGATAGATTCACTGCTCAAGCAAGTACTAGTGGATTAGGTCATGTGGCAGGTCCTAGTAACACTACTAAGGGCACACATGCCAATAAGAAATTCATGAATGCTAAGAAAGCATCCATTGAAGAGAAAGGGAAAGCCCATCAAAAACATGTGCCATTTCAGAAAGTTATTTTTTCCTCAAACATTTATGACATACAAAGCACTTATGGTCACTTGACCCGACCAATTAAGTTTGGACCTGTCAATGACTATAAGGGATGGACTAGTCCCCGAAACTTCAGAGATAGTGTTTTCAAAGCATCTCATGAAGAGATAAATCTAAGAGATTATGGTCCTTACGTTCACGGACATAATGAGAAGAAAGCACCAATTGTAAAAGCTGTTGCACTCAAGCCTAATGAGGTAGCACTACCTTGTGTGTGCTGTACTCACGAAGTATCCACTTCTAGAAAGAATGCTCCTGCTAAATCTTACATTCAAAAAGATCAGCAGGAGAATACAAAGAGAAGGTACAACAGATTTAAATGTTGGTGCTGCGGCAAAACGGGTCACTTTGCCGTGGACTGTTGGTTCAATTTCACATATTCCAAGAGACCACAAATTGACAATGCAAGAAAGACCACTCGCAATGTTAATGCTCCTCGTGGTACTCAACTAACAAGGGACCAAGGACCCAAATTTGTTTGGGCTCCTAAGGCAAGATAATCTGTTATTGCAGGTATGTCCAAAGGCCAACAAAAATCCTATCTGGTATTTGGACAGTGGTTGTTCTCGGCACATGACCGGGACTAGAAGTCTACTGCAAAATTTTACTCCAGTTGAGAATGGACCAAAAGTTATTTTTGGGGGATCAGACCGTGGAATTACAAAAGGCTATGGTATGATTTCTAATGGCAATGTATCTTTCTTAGATGTGGCTTATGTGGAAGGATTAGGACATAATCTGATAAGTATAAGCAAACTCTGTGATAAAGGATACATAGTTGATTTTCGTAAAGACAAGTGTTTGATAAAGTCGGCAGAAAATTCTGAAACAATTCTATCAGGCACTCGTCATAGGAATATTTTCTGTTTAAATTTTATTTGTTTATCATCTTCTACACCAGTATGTCTTTTAGCAAAAGATAGTGCATCTCTAGCTGATCATTGGCATAAGAGATTAGCACACATAAACTTCAAAACTATAAATAAGTTGTTTTCACAAAACTTAGTACGTTATGCGCCAAATGTTAAGTGCATTAAAGATAGACCTTGTCATGCCTGTGTAAAAGGCAAGCAAACAAGAGATACTTTTAAAAGCATTATAGGCAAAGATTCAACTAGGTGTTTACATCTACTTCATATGGACTTGTTTGGTCCTTTGCAAATTAGGAGTTTAGGAGGTAAGTCTTTTACATTAGTTATTGTAGATGATTACTCACGTTTCACATGGGTATTCTTTCTTAAACACAAGTCAGATACGTTTGCCATTTTCACTAAGTTTGTCAAGCAAATCCAGAACGAATTTGTATGCACCGTGGTCAAAATCAGAAGTGACCATGGAACAGAATTTGAATCTGGGGCTATGACAGATTTTTGTGAAAGTCTAGGTATCTTTCATGAGTTTTCCTCACCTCGAACTCCACAACAAAATGGGGTAGCTGAGAGAAGGAATAGAGCACTCATTGAAGCTTGCAGAACAATGTTTAGTGACACTTCTCTACCTGAATATCTTTGGGCTGAAGCCGTCAACACTGCATGCCATGTGCAAAACAGAGCACTCATAAACAAAAACCATGAAAAGACTCCTTATGAACTACTAAAAGGCAAGAGACCAACCATCTCTTATTTTAGAATCTTTGGCTGCAAATGCTTTGTACTTAATAATGGAAAGCATTACAAAACTAAGTTTAGCGAAAAGAGCTTTGAAGGTATTTTCGTAGGCTATAGCAGCCATAGTAAAGCTTATCGTATTTTTAATAAGAAAACTCTGGTTGTAGAAGAGTCTATTAATGTTGTATTTGATGAGACGAGCATGCTTCAAAGCAGCTCTTCTAGTTCTTCTATTGAAGTTGCAGGTTCAAAGTTGCAAGATACACACTTGCATAAGCCAGTTAAAGACGACGCTCAAACCTTCGTCAAAATCTCTCCTCTAACCTTAGCTGAAGAGGAAGATCACCATGATGAAGAACCAACTCCAGTGGAAGAATTTGTTCCAGTTGAAGAAGAAGTAGTTCCCGTTGTTCCAAGCGATGCGAGAAATCTTGAATTCAGACACATGAGGGATCACCCTATTGATCAAATCATAGGAGATCCTCATGATGGCATTAGAACAAGAAGAGGTACTACTAACGAAAATTTGCATTTGAGCTTTCTTTCACAGGTAGAACCAAAGAAATTTCAAGAAGCAAATGAAGACCCACACTGGATTATTGCAATGGAAGAAGAATTAAACCAATTCAAGCGTTGCAAAGTCTGGACACTTGTTCCAAAGCCTAAGGATAAGAACGTAATTGGAACAAAGTGGGTGTACAGAAACAAGTTGGATGAAGATGGAACAATCATCAAGAATAAAGCAAGACTTGTAGCTAAAGGCTACAGACAAGAAGAAGGAATCGACTTCGATCAGACATATGCACCGGTAGCAAGGCTCGAAGCGATCAGACTCTTTCTTGCTTATGCTGCTTTCAAGGGTTTCACCGTATATCAAATGGATGTCAAGTCCGCTTTCCTAAACGGAGACATTAAAGAGGAAGTATACGTTGAACAACCCCCAGGTTTTGTTAATCCTGATCATCTCAATCATGTTTATTTATTACAAAAAGCTTTATATGGTTTAAAACAAGCTCCTCGAGCTTGGTATGAGACGCTGTCTAACTTCCTTCTTGAGAACAAGTTCACAAGAGGAAAGATAGATAAGACATTATTTCTTAGGGAAGTCAAAGGCAAGATTTTGCTAGTGCAAATCTATGTTGATGATATTATTTTTGGCTCAACCGATGACAACCTTTGCAAGAAGTTTTCAAAACTTATGCAGGGGAAGTTTGAAATGAGCAGTATGGGTGAGCTGAAGTATTTCTTAGGACTTCAAGTGAAACAATCTGAAGATGGAATTTTCATCTCTCAGACGAAGTTCACCAAGGAGTTAATTAAGAAATTCGGAATGGAGAGTGCAACCTCCATGAGAACTCCAATGAGCTCAGCTATGTCTCTGAACAAGGACGAGAAAGGGAAACCTTTTGATGAAACTAAATACAGAAGCATAATTGGCTCTTTGCTCTACCTTACTGCTAGTAGACCCGACATAATGTTTTCCACATGTGTATGTGCTAGATATCAGGTGAACTCTAAGGAATCTCACTATATAGCTGCAAAGCGAATTTTGAGATATCTTAAGGGCACACCAAATCTTGGCTTATGGTACCCAAGAAGTAATGATAGCGAACTAATAGGCTATTCAGATGCAGATTTTGCAGGTAGCAGAGACGACAGGAAAAGCACTTCCGGAACATGCCAATTTCTCGGAAGACGACTTATATCCTGGAGTAGCAAGAAGCAGAATTGTGTTGCAATTTCAACCGCCGAGTCAGAATATATTTCTGCAGGAAGCTGTTGCGCACAACTTCTATGGATAAGGAATCAACTTCAAGACTACAATATGAAGATCAAGAATATTCCAATGTTTTGCGACTCTTCCAGTGCAATTGCTATCGCAAATAATCCAGTCTCTCACAGTCGGACAAAGCACATCGAGCTACGATATCACTTTATCCGGGAGCATGTGGAGAAAGGTGACATCAATCTGAGTTATGTCCCCACGGATAAGCAAATAGCAGATATATTCACGAAGCCGCTGGATGAGACCAAGTTCTCCTTCTTCAAGACAGAACTTGGAATGCTCAACATGGAATAATGATCAAACAAAGGATAAGAGAAGAAGATAAGTAAATTTTCTTGAATCTTATTTTGTTTTGTTCTAAAATGAAGCACAGGCATATCCTTTGGAGTGAAGAAAAATCAAAGAAGAAAATTTCAAGTCATCATTAAACTTCTCGAGAAATGAAGTGAACATCTCGAGAAATGACTTGCTGTTGTTTGAAGATAAAATATTTCGAAAAATTTGACATCATCTCTCGGAAAATGAACTCACACTTCTCGAAAAATGGGTAATCCCTCGAGAACCTTAATTACCTTTCGGAAAGAAATCGGCAGAGTTCTGAGACCTCTCGAGAACCTTCTCAACCTCTCGAGAAATGTCTTATACTTCTCGGAAACTTTATTCACAACTTTTCGAAAATATGAAGTGCCAGGTACGCTTAATTTTTTTTATTAATTGTCACATCAGAACCACACTATAAATAGTGTCTCGAAATGAATTAAGAGGTCACGCGAAGTACTTCCATTTCCTCTCGAAAAGCGCCGTCGGTTCATCTTCTTTTACGCAAAATCGACGTTCCAGTTCAGACGGTTCTTCACTCTTTCCAGTCCTCATCTCAAGTTCTCCTCACGATTAATGGCTCCTTCCGGAAAACCTAAGATCGGCGTGGGCAGTGAACTTGTGCGAGAAGGTCTCCAGTCTATGTCAGATGAGTTTCAAAACCTTTTTTATCTTATAGATGCAGCAGGACTCTCGTTCTTACTAGAACATCAATGTCGTATTCTATTTCATGAGGTAGAGGATCTGTTTATTAATATAAAAGTTCACAAAAACGGAAATGGAATGAAATCTAGTATTGGAGATTACAAAATCAAGATTAATCCAAAATCCCTTTCCAAGTATTTGAAAATTCCTTTGGTAGAACATGAGGACTCTTTAAATAATGAGGATTGGGCTCATGCCCTAATGTTTTGTGGATTGGATAAAGGAACAACAACTATTCGTAGACAAAAGATGAGTGATGTGGGAAAATTGATAGTTGATATAATTTCAAAGGTTTTACTTTGTCATACTGGGAGCCTGGGTCATGTCTCTTCAGATGTATTCAGCTTAGTAGCTATGGTTATTTGTGGAAAAAGGTTCAGCTGGGCAGATTTCTTATTCAATAAGATCAAAGAAAGCATATTGAGCCCCAATTTTGCAAGAATCCTGACACTCTACCTAAATCAGCTAAATCCAGTTGTGTTTGACATGACCAAGGGAGCTATTATTCATCACTTAAAAAGGTAGATGTTGCCACAATGCAAAGGTGGAACATCAGGATTAATAAGCCAGCTGCAGGTGCAGGTCCCCAGGGGGAGCCTATTACTTCAGCTCAATCAGTTCCTGAATTTGAAGCTCCTGCTCCTCCTCCTCCAGAAACATCAGCAACTCCAGCTCCACCTCCATCTCAACTCAGTTCATTTCCAGATCCAGATCCATCTCTAGCTTCACAACACACCATTCTATCAGAAGAATCAAATCTTACTCCAGCAGACACAGTTCTTTCTCCATCAGCTCAAGTTCCTTCAGAACAAGTTCCTTCCAAAACTTCATCAATCCCAGATGATCAACTTTTATCAGATACTCCTATGGAAGATACCTTTCCTTCACAAGTTCAAGGAGATCATTTCTCACCTCCTCCAGCTATAAATGAAGACAGAGTAGATTCCACCATAGCAGATGTGGTGAGTGAAATTCTAAAAGGTGCTGATGATGTGCTTAGCACTAGTGACCACATGGGTGGGTCAGGAGCAGATTATGATTTTACTCTAGAAGGAGATGATGTTTCAGTGCATGATTCATCTCCTCCCCAGTACATATTGAGGGGGAGCAAGATCCTTGCTTAGAAACAAACAAGGAAGCTCAGGAAAAGCTTGTTGTTTTATCTCCTTTGAAGCTACAGAGTTCAGTTGTTCTTGAAGATATTCCAGAAGAAGTTCTTCCTTCTCCTATTCCTCCATCTCTTTATGATGAAAGTTCAATTCTTGGTAAAGTTGAACTTATGCTTCAAAGACAAAGTGCCAAAATAGATTACTCCTTCAAAGAAGTTCATGCAAGAATATCTGATGTTGAAAAGGAAATGTCAAAGAAGTTGAAAGAATTCAAAACTAGTTCAGATCAACTAAAAGAGGTTGTTATTCAGGGAGGAAATGCTATTGATCACACCATAGAGGGTGTAGCCACAGTTCTAGCAGAAGTTATTCAAGTAAGAAAAACTCAAGAAAACATGGCTTCAAGGGCTGAAGATAATACTTTCAAAGTTATTGATGAAGTTGGCCAGTTTAAGGAGTCTATTCTCCAAACCTTCTCTGTAGAAGTCAGAAAGGGGGAGGACAGTTTAGTTGAGAAGATGACTGGGTTGATAGATCAAACTCTTTTTGATTTTCATAAGCATTTGATTAATAAGTTTGAGCAGTTGTCCCAAGGTGTCCAAAATCAGGTAAATGAGTTAAAAGATTTCACCTCTAATACTGCTGTTTGGTTACACCATGAAATCTTTCCTGACTTGGGTATTGACCCTGCTCAACCTCCTCCTCATGTTGATCAAGTTCAATCTGAAGCTCCTTTATTTTCTAAATTTTCTCCAAGCCTAGCAGGGCAGTCTGATGATGTTCCTTCAGTAGAAACTCATTCCTCTATGCACTATTCTAGAAAAAGGAAATATGGTGATGGACCTTCTGCAAGCAGATCTATTCCTGGCTCCACCTCAGCAGGTTCTGGCAAAGCAGTGATAGATGACACAAAGGTTTATCCAGAAGTTTGGAGTCCAGTTTCAAAGATCATCATTCTAGACTCTCTCAAGCTTGTAGAAGAAGGAAATGTACAAGCTACTGAAATTTACAGCTCTTCTGAATGGAAAAAGTATGAGACAAGTAGAATCAAGAGAAGAATACATTTCAAAAATTATGGGTATAACAATCCGGCAGCTCCAGAAGCTCCTCCAAAGTATCATCCCAAACCTTATGCTTACTTTTCAAGACAGGAGGAGAAAAGAAAGGGGAATGCTAATCTCTGAAGACAAGACTTTAAAGACCTTTAAAACTTTATGTCTACATGCTTGTGTGAACTTTAATTCATTAGACAATCTTAAATCTAAATATAGTTTTTGATTCTGATGTGACAATCATGTTCTTATATTTAGATATTGCTCTTAATGTTCTTTCTAGTATATTCTTTTTATATTTAATATGGCTACAATTCATCTTGGTAAGAAGGGTTCTGACTTCTACAAATAGGGGGAGATTGTTGGGTATTGTATCCACAATAGCCTTGATTTGTAGAAAGTCAACTTTGAACCAAGATTGAATTGTTTGTGTATTTGATATGCTTTTCTAGTAATGCTCTTGCAGGTTCACTCTGCTAAGTGTAGACCAATGTCAGGTCACAATGGGTCAATAAGCACAGTCTCATGCAATGTAATTCTTCATTGTGTGAGGTATGGGGTTGGCTCATGTGTGGTCTCTCAATTGGGATACACTTTATGATCAAGACTTTTAAAGGTTCAAAGCTAAGGTGTGCAGCATTGGTCTGAAGACAAAGGAGAAAATTCTTTAAGTAAACTTTTCGAGAAGTAAGGATATTTTCCGAGAAGTCTTTCAGTGATTTCGAAAAGTCCTTATGGATTTTCGAGAAGAGTTGTTTTAGATATCTCTCGAGAAATTGTTGAAATTTTTCGAGTAGTTTCTTGTATTTCTCGAGATATCTTTGTTCTCTCGAAAAGTCTTCTTTGTTTTCGTGAAAAGTTCTTTTCTAGTTGTTTTCGAGAAGTCTGTCTCAGCTCAGCTCTCGAGAAGTCTTTTATCTCTCGAGAAGTACTTTTGTTTTCGAGAAGTCTTTGGTTCTTTCGAAAAGCCTTTATCTCTGAAGGTTGTTCTCGAAATTGTTCTGAAGTTTTCGAGAAGTTTCCCTTGTTCTCGAGAAGTCCTGTATCTCTCGAGAAGTCCTGTCATAATTCTTTGATCTCTCTTCTAAAGCTATTTTTTCGAGAACTAGCCGGTTTCTTTCGAGGTGTCTTGGATCTCCCGAGAAGTCTTATTCTAGTATTTCTCGTGAGCTTTGTTTTCCCGTTTTGACGTCAAGTCTTTTCCGTCAAATTAACGTGACGTCTTTCCTCGTTTTAAGGATTGATCGTTAGATCTTCATCTATATAATGATTACTCCTTAAGAATGAGATGTAGGAATCATTTTTTTAAAGATCAGAGTTCATATTCTCCTAACCCTAATCTGATCCAAGATCGTCGTCAGTGCCGCGCATCGCCATCATTGGAGATTGATCGTGAGTTATCTGTATTCGTCTCCAAGTGGAAGAGAAAGGTCAATCGATCATTGCCTTACACGTTCTGATTCTATCGGATTGATCAAGACCTTAGAAGATCTGATTTGTGCCGATTCAATTCTTCGTCTTCTACATCAAGCCTAAGTCAATTCTGTCGCAAGAAGAAAGAAGATCTTCATCAAAGTTTTCAGATCTATCTGTGATTTGTTAAGTATAATTTCTATATCAATTTTATATTTGATTGTAGGAGAGATTGTTCTCCGAGTTGTAGGAGAGGTGTTCTCCGAGTTGTAGGAGAGGTGTTCTCTCTGAGTTGGTAGGAGATTGGTCTCCGAGTTGTAAGAGTTTTGACTCTGAGAATTGTAGGATCGTTCTTGATCCGAGTTTTAGTGAAGTAGTCAAGTCTAGCTGTGGAGCTAGATTGGCGAGGCCGGCAAGTGGAGTACCCAAGATCGGGGAACCACTATAAATTTCTTGTGTCGTCTGTGGTTGTGGTTTGCATTTTGTGCGTTCTTTATTTTCAAGAATTTCAATTCCGCAAAAGTTGCAGTTATCACCTATTCACCCCCCTCTAGGTGATTTTGGTTGGCAACTAGATATTTCATCTAGGTTGGTATTCACACTACCCAACCTAGACCTATTGTACGCCTCCACTAAACCCGCGGAGCGTCTGCGTACTCTTGCTGACTGGACCGCCAGACTTTCAAGGCTAAGTGTAAATACCACACTCGCCGAGTCAACGTATTGACGTCGGTGTGAACGACCGTCCAATACCGAAGACCCACCACCTTCAATGCACAAGCAACATGTTCTACTTCCTAACTCTGAGCCATAAGCTCCCCGGGCTAACCTGCCCGCCATCAATAACCTTCCGAGCCATAAGCTCCCCGGGCTAACCTGCCCACCATTAATAACCTTCCGAGCCATAAGCTCCCCGGGCTAACTTGCCCGCCATCAGTAACCTTCCGAGCCATAAGCTCCCCGAATCAACTAAACTCCCGAAACCACAGGGTGTGGATGAGTGTGTTATTAATTAGTCTTGTACAATGTCTTACTCTTATGAGTTAGGGTTAATCTTGGACTTCCCGGGGTTACCCTGTGAGGGGCTCGCTACGGTACTAGGAACCACTATGGGATGACACCCCAGAGTTCCCATTCCCAAGACACTTAATGTTATTAGTTACTACCCATAAGGAAACCACCTTAATACTTTTACCTGAACTAAACCTAAGTGCTTAAAGACACTAAAGGGAAAAGACGATCTTTTGTCAATCCCAGGACGACCTACCCAAGGGTGGCACCCCATCACCCTAGAACTCATCAAACCCTAAACAACTCCAGGGATCCTCACATAGTCATATGATCACCATTAAACTCTCACATCTCCAATCAATATAATCCAATTTTGCCTATAACCCCAAAATTGCCAATTTGCTAAACGCAGACCATCCTCAACGTTTTGATGCTCATGAAGGGAGGTACACTAATTAGTCAACTCCATGACCCAACAATTTTACTGGGGGTCCATACTACATATTTAAGACCAAAACCAGAGTTTCATAATTTTCCCAAATAATAGTAATATTTAAATCATTTTTCCCAAAATACCACTTCCTAAGGTTTGAACTGCAAGTATGCTTTCCTGACATCCAATGTCTGCCTAAATTTTTACATAAATCATGGGTACCTAATAATCTGTGGATATGAATTTGTAGGAATAGCCAGTAAGATTTACTATTTTTAAAAATTCCAAAACTCACTTATTACCAATAATGTCCAAAGAAGGTACCCTCATATGATCTCCAAACCTTATGCAAATTAATACAGAGGTGATTCATACTAAAATATTCAGTGCTACAAAGGTTGACCATGTTCCACAAAGGGTACATTTGTAATTTCCACAAAGGATATATTTGCAATTAATTCCACATTGAACTAGAGGTACCAAAAATATTAATCCATAAATTATGAGAAAAATACTGTGGGTTCATAATAGTGTGAAAGTTCATCCAGCAAAGTTTCATGCAATTACAGAAAACTAACACTCTAAAATTGTTCATCCCAAAAATTGTCAACAATATGAATAATTACAATTTGGACCTCCAAAAGTCTTTTCTCATGGTCTAACAGAATCTTCCAGGGATTAATAACATTAAAGCTAAGTTTGTGACAGAAGATGGTTTAACATTAAGTGTTATTTCATCCTAAAATCCAAAGCCCTAATTATTTGCAAATCTACCCAAGGGTTTATTACCTAGGCTTGGCAACTCCAAATCCCTCCAATTCCTCACAGTAGCAATCTCTGGTCACTAAGATCATCTCCCCAAAATTTCAAGTCAAACCATTAAGGTTTGAACCCTCTTCCTTCATTAGCCTCTAATTGCACCCGATTAGGGTTTAACCTAGGGTTAGGGTCTAAACTTCTCCAAATCCACCCAAACCTCTTGTGAGGGTATTATAACACTCTTAGAACTCAGAGAGGGCTATTGCACTTCTCTCTATGGGCATATACTTCTATGTCCTTCACAAACCCTAAAGGGCACCAAACACTTAACCACTAGGGTTTAAGGGCACACTAGGCCCTAACTCATCCAAAGTTGCTCCTTGGGGTGTCTCATACCTCCCAAGTCAGTGACCAAGGTCACCCCAACAATCAGTGGGAGGAAACCCCTCCACACTCCAAAATTAACTTAGGTTCACTTTTGCCCTAAACATAACCCTTAAGCAAACTATTCTCAAGAGAACTCCCTACCTTGCCCAAGTCCATACTACTCACTAAACTGACCATGGGTCAGTGAAAGACCACCCAAGATCCTACCAACATTTGGTGAGGAGTGGGGTTCCAATGGGGTACCTATTTGGGGTGCAAATAGCAATTTAGCCCCTTTTTGATTTACTAGGGAAAACCTCCTCCAATGGCCACCACATTTGGTCCAAAGGTTGGCATGGGGGAGGATGATGTGCACCCCAAATATGAAGCCATTTGGCTTTGTGGAAGTGTGGGGGCACTCACCCAAAGTTTTGCCTAAACCTAGGGAGCCTAAGGTTGTCTTGGTGAAATACCCTACCAAATCAACTCCATAAATCATGATAATTTAACCAGGGCCTATACTTGCTCCCTAGGACCACCCATCCAAGTTTGGAAGGGTTTTGAGGTGTTTAGAGCACCTAATTAGGTTACACAAGGATTAATGAACTTCCCCAAAAATCATGGGGAAAAGTTCTCCAAACAGTATGATTTTTGGACATGACCTAGGTATGTATAAGACAAGCCTACACCCCAAATATCAAGTCATTTGGAGTTCTAGATTGGTGTGGGAAACAAAAATAAGCTCTGAATAGCCTTAAAGACAGTCCCCACTAAAATGAGTGTTGTGCCCTAACCAGGACTCCAAATTGAGTGATCACAATTTTGGATTAAACTAGACCTCAGGGGCTCCAACTTTGATGTTGGGCAAAAATTCCCTAGAGGCCTCTAAGTATTTTTCCCAGAATTAATAAGGAACTGCATGTTTAATCACAGAATCAGGAATTAATACTAAGGAGGCGCACGAATCTTAAAGCACATCTAACAGCGCCTGGTTATCATCCCCAGTGAATCAGCGGCTGAGATCTACCGCGCCTGGGCCGCCTTGCTTGATGATTTCCCGGCCACCTGAGCGCCGCCCCGGCCGACCAACGCCACCACCACCTCCGTTGAGGTGGGGGCCGGCGATGAGCGGTGTTTGATCGGCCGGAGGTGGCCGGAATCGTGATCTGGGAGGAGAAGCCCAACCCGATCAACGGGAGGCTTGGCTGGCTCGATTCAAGACCGATTGGCCACGATTCGAGCCGCCGGCGATTGGGATCTATTCCTTAGGGTTCAGGGAGGAGAAAAGGACCTGCTGATGAGCTTGCCGGCGGGTTGTCCTCGAGTACACCATGGGAGCTTGGGTTGGTTGCGATGCCATGCCGATTCCCACCTACATCACACGAAATCCTCAGGGAACTTGCGGGTTTCTCTCCTCTCTGGCTTCTGAAGGTGATGGGGGGTTCGAATGAGGGTGATGGTGGCTTTAACCACCATTGCCATTAATGGCCTCTTCGAATTCCTCCAATGCCGGCCCCCATTCATCTCCCCTGCTTTAATCCTTCTTGGTAACTGCTGAAAACTCCTCCTAATCGGCTGAGGAGTTGAATGGGAGAGTTAATTTGGGAGGCCAAGGGATGGAACTCCTTAATGGCCATGAATTGCCTCCTTCTCTTACTTCAAAAATGGGGAAACCCCCATTTTCTCACTCCTAATCACCATGGCCGGTTTCTACACTCTCTCCTGAGTTTAATGATGGTCTACATGGGCTGGTTGACCATCCAATTGAGTTAGCCCAAAGGGATTGGGTTAGGTTTGAGAGATTTGACCTAAATTGGGTAATTTTGACTTTTGGTCAAATTGGCCAATTGGGTGACCCTAGGATGGGGCTTTTGGGTCCATTGGGTTCCAAATTAAGTTTATAAACTATTGGTGGGGTCAATTTGGTCATATGGGTCTTGGTTGACCCAATCTAAGCTGATTTGACCAAAACAGGCTAAATTGACTTTGGTCAAATTGAGCCCTAGGGTTGACTTGGTCAAGGGGCTTTTTGGTCCACTGGGTCCCCTATGATATGATAACCCTATGGGTAAGGTCAATTTAATATGGTGATGGTCAATTAGGGTACTTTGTGAAGAAATGCCATTTTGACCTAAAAAGGGCATTTTGGTCAATTTGCACCCCTGGGGGTCCCATGATGGGGCTTTTAGGTCTACTAGGTCCCTTATGGTATTCTAGACCTAGGTGAGTGATTAATTTATCATGGTGAAGGTTAATTGGCTCTAAATAGGTTACTTTGACCAATTTAGGGTTAGGGTTGACTTTGGTCAATTTGGCCTCTTTGGTTGACCCCAATGTGCCTTTGGTGCCCTAAGGGGGCCCTTAAAGGGTTAGGGATACTATGGTGGGGTCAATTGATCAAGTTGAGGCCCTAAAGTCCAACCCTAAGCTTGGTAACTAAAAATTGCTATTTGCAATCCAAGGCACTTTCAACCCTAATCTTGCCTAAGTTAAAGGGGTTTCTACACTACCAAGGCCTTGTCATGACCTTGTCATGACACATTCACCTGGGGGGTCTAGCTGTCCGGGGGATGTTACAAATCCCAATAAACAAAAAAAATAATTTCTTCCTCGAAATTCAGGTTAGGCTTTCGGGGTTCTCACCGAGAGTGACTGAACGTAACATCCCCTAAGAATTGAAGTTATTCCCGGCTCGGAGAGCACCGACTATCTATGCCACACCAACTCTAGTGGCTCCAAGTTGTGCTCCTCCTGACCCTAATTTTACCACATGTCTTACCTCTGGAATCTTCTTGCGCCGCAAGACTCGCACTGTCGTATCATCTATCCTGACCGGGGTGACCCAGCTAGCTTGGTCGATCTATCCTCAAACTTCCACTCTAACCTGGGCAGACCCTTATGCCTCTAAAGTTTTCTTCTCACATTCAAATTCTTACTCCTTCAGGTACGTCCGAGTAATCAAACATCTCCAATCCACAACTTTTCTAGTTCTTACTATTGATGGAACTTAATCAAATCGTCTAGCATCCCTACCATCCTTAAAATCTTAATAGGGGTGCATTTGTGAACCTTTATGAGTACATGCTAACCAACCATAATAGTAAGATGACTCCCGATCATTTTCTACGTGAAATTCTATTCATAACGACAAGATTTTGATACCCTAGGGTTTTTCACAATTCGATTCATCAAGGAAATATCATCATGTTTATTTCTCCAAAATCCTGTCACTTCCACTTATGCTAGTCTTGATCACTCTCAAATGGTCTTAAGCAAGATAAACTCAGATCATTCTTGCCATAATGAAATCAAACACTATATTCCAAATCTAACAAGTCATCGTCTAAGATCTCTGGTTATTTATCATCCAAGTTCACAAGGTATAAAGCTATTAATGTGGAC
Source organism: Dactylorhiza incarnata (assembly GCA_033032865.1). Taxonomy (NCBI): domain Eukaryota; kingdom Viridiplantae; phylum Streptophyta; class Magnoliopsida; order Asparagales; family Orchidaceae; genus Dactylorhiza; species Dactylorhiza incarnata. Next base: position 1,118,813 of record JAWHQI010000434.1, read on the forward strand.
AAAATTTTCAACCATGACGGGGCATGATTTTTATCAAAACATAAGTTGATCACTTACAAATGCCCGAAGTCACAAGAGTTTTCAAATTTAACTACAACTTGTAAGATCTAATTTCCACCCTTAACTTCTATACTAGGACATCAACATCCTTAAATGATTAATCCTAGCGACTTTACATTTCCCAAGACTCAACTAAGGGCAAGTTGTTGTCCGACCCAAATGATGTCCATCCATTGCCCTGGTACTTCTACCGGTCATCATTCCAAACATACTGTTACACCGTCTCCTCTTCTTTTAAGTAATATTGAGTAAGATCCGCTTCGAAATCATTTTGTTCACGACACCAAAATTCTCTAATTTAGGTCTAAGGGAAATCTAAGTCCGCCAATAATTTGCCCAATAAACAAAAGGTTCGCCCCAATAAACAAAAGATAAGCCACTATCTATTTTGGGCTGAGTACATTCAATATCACCAAGTTACATTCGTCCCAAGTATGCAAACAATTCTTAGGGCATACAACCTTAGACTTGGGGTTCTATCTTGGGGCTCATTGGTATACTCCACACTTTAGACTCTTCTAGGTACCTTCTATGACAACCTTATCAGGGTCACTATGTCACCCAATCCCAAACGGGTCCCTTCTGAACTTCAATTCTTATCCGACCCTTGGTGTTTGTTATGGTGGTTGTCTTAATGTAATCATGTCACCGATACGAGGGTTGAGTCTAACTCATTGACTAAGGTATTATCTAAAGAGATCTTTGTAGCCGGAGGTATTCCCTGCTGGGGGCAGGGTTCGCCGCAGGCTACAAAAGAAAACTTGACGCTCGTAGGAAAAAATAACTAAGAAGATTCAGTTAAAAGTGGACTTTTTATGTGATTTCCCCATATGGGCACACCACTGCTTCCGCTGCTTAGTTTGTCCTCAAACTAAACTCGCGCGGGGTGGCCCATGGTTGGTGGACTTCTTTTCTTCGGATCGAGGTTTGTCTCTGATACCACTTGTAAGACCCCATTTTTTTTTTGCAAAAACCACCGGGTCTTAGGCCCAGAACCGCCGTTTTGCGGTGACACCCTCGCTCGGGAAGGTCGCCACTACAAAACGCCGATCCTGCCGGCCAATTCGATCACAAAGAAGAGTAAGCTTAAATGAATAAACAACCAGACTAAGTCCACATCACATATAAATAAACTATCAAAAGATGTCCACATAATATAACTGAAAGAAAGAAGACAAGATAACTAGGGCTTCTGCCCGATACAAGATATCCTCACTACATAAGTCACTCGCGGAAGCAAATCAACTAAGACGAACACTCACGGATCCTGTCATCTGAGCTCCTGAGCTAGACTGCCCCGCCTCCATTTGCACCTGCCTCTGGTGCTGCCCCGTCGCCGCGGTCTCCTAAAATGATAAGGTCCACCGACCGTCAGTCAAAATGACTCAGCCAATTCCCCACCCCTCCCCCCAAGGCTCCTAGGCACCGTATGGGGAGGAGGAAGCGGAGGACAACAAGGGGTAATACAAAAGCAGATGACAAGGTGAGTTCAACTCTACACAGGTGTTATATATATGTAAATGAAACATGAAATAGAAACAGCAGGGTAAAGTGTATAAATAACGGTAAGCAGTAAGAAAAGAGGCAAGTAAGCATTATAAAAGTAACCATTGATTTATAGGAGTGCCCATACAAACCTATAGACCAAGGGGTCGTTTAGCAGGGCCTATCGTATAAAAAGTCTCATACCAATTTATACGATAGGTGTCAGGGTTAAATGCTATGATTATGCTATGTCATGCAAAGTATGTTGTTATGCTATGTACATACAAGTGCAACTCACACACTACGACTCTATGCGCATAGACCTTTAGTTCCCCCTTTTTGGAGCGAGCTAGACTCCCAGGATACTCCCGTAGTGGCAAACGGAAGCGGTGGGTTGGGCCTCGCCCACCTCTAGGTTGGTATTCACACTACCCAACCTAGACCTATTGTACGCCTCCATTAAACCCGCGGAGCGTCTGCGTACTCTTGCTGACTGGACCGCCAGACTTTCAAGGCTAAGTGTAAATACCACACTCGCCGAGTCAACGTATTGACGTCGGTGTGAACGACCGTCCAATACCGAAGACCCACCACCTTCAATGCACAAGCAACATGTTCTACTTCCTAACTCTGAGCCATAAGCTCCCCGGGCTAACCTGCCCGCCATCAATAACCTTCCGAGCCATAAGCTCCCCGGGCTAACCTGCCCACCATCAATAACCTTCCGAGCCATAAGCTCCCCGGGCTAACTTGCCCGCCATTAGTAACCTTCCGAGCCATAAGCTCCCCGAACCAACTAAACTCCCGAAACCACAGGGTGTGGATGAGTGTGTTATTAATTAGTCTTGTACAATGTCTTACTCTTATGAGTTAGGGTTAGTCTTGGACTTCCCGAGGGTTACCCTGTGAGGGGCTCGCTACGGTACTAGGAACCACTATGGGATGACACCCCAGAGTTCCAGTTCCCAAGACACTTAATGTTATTAGTTACTACCCATAAGGAAACCCCCTTAATACTTTTACCTGAACTAAACCTAAGTGCTTAAAGACACTAAAGGGAAAAGACGATCTTTTGTCAATCCCAGGACGACCTACCCAAGGGTGGCACCCCATCACCCTAGAACTCATCAAACCCTAAACAACTCCAGGGATCCTCACATAGTCATATGATCACCATTAAACTCTCACATCTCCAATCAATATAATCCAATTTTGCCTATAACCCCAAAATTGCCAATTTGCTAAACGCAGACCATCCTCAACGTTTTGATGCTCATGAAGGGAGGTACACTAATTAGTCAACTCCATGACCCAACAATTTTACTGGGGGTCCATACTACATATTTAAGACCAAAACCAGAGTTTCATAATTTTCCCAAATAATAGTAATATTTAAATCATTTTTCCCAAAATACCACTACCTAAGGTTTGAACTGCAAGTATGCTTTCCTGACATCCAATGTCTGCCTAAATTTTTACATAAATCATGGGTACCTAATAATCTGTGGATATGAATTTGTAGGAAAAGCCAGCAAGATTTACTATTTTTAAAAATTCCAAAACTCACTTATTACCAATAATTTCCAAAGGAGGTACCCTCATATGATCTCCAAACCTTATGCAAATTAATACAGAGGTGATTCATACTAAACTATTCAGTCCTACAAAGTTTGACCATGTTCCACAGAGGGTACATTTGTAATTTCCACAAAGGATATATTTGCAATTAATTCCATATTGAACTAGAGGTACCAAAAATATTAATCCATAAATTATGAGAAAAATACTGTGGGTTCATAATGGTGTAAAAGGTTATCCAGCAAAGTTTCATGCAATTACAGAAAACTAACGCCCTAAAATTGTTCATCCCAAAAATTGTCAACAATATGAATAATTACAATTTGGACCTCCAAAAGTCTTCTCATGGTCTAACAGAATCTTCCAGGGATTAATAACATTAAAGCTAAATTTGTGACAGAAGATGGTTAAACATTAAGTGTTATTTCATCCTAAAATCCAAAACCCTAATTATTTGCAAATCTACCCAAGGGTTTATTACCTAGGCTTGGCAACTCTAAATCCCTCCAATTCCTCACAGTAGCAATCTCTGGTCACTAAGATCATCTCCCCAAAATTTCAAGTCAAACCATTAAGGTTTGACCCCTCTTCCTTCATTAGCCTCTAATTGCACCCCATTAGGGTTTAACCTAGGGTTAGGGTCTAAACTTCTCCAAATCCACCCAAACCTCTTGTGAGGGTATTATAACACTCTTAGAACTCAGAGAGGGCTATTTCACTTCTCTCCATGGACTTATACTTCTATGTCCTTCACAAACCCTAAAGGGCACCAAACACTTAACCACTAGGGTTTAAGGGCACACTAGGCCCTAACTCATCCAAAGTTGCTCCTTGGGGTGTCTCATACCTCCCAAGTCAGTGACCAAGGTCACCCCAACAATCAGTGGGAGGAAACCCCTCCACACTCCAAAATTAACTTAGGTTCACTTTTGCCCTAAACATAACCCTTAAGCAAACTATTCTCAAGAGAACTCCCTACCTTGCCCAAGTCCATACTACTCACTAAACTGACCATGGGTCAGTGAAAGACCACCCAAGATCCTACCAACATTTGGTGAGGAGTGGGGTTCCAATGGGGTACCTATTTGGGGTGCAAATAGCAATTTAGCCCCTTTTTGATTTACTGGGGCAAACCTCCTCCAATGGCCACCAAATTTGGTCCAAAGGTTGGCATGGGGGAGGGTGATGTGCACCCCAAATATGAAGCCATTTGGCTTTGTGGAAGTGTGGGGGCACTCACCCAAAGTTTTGCCTAAACCTAGGGAGCCTAAGGTTGTCTTGGTGAAATACCCTACCAAATCAACTCCATAAATCATGATAATTTAACCAGGGCCTATACTTACTCCCTAGGACCACCCATCCAAGTTTGGAAGGGTTTTGAGGTGTTTAGAGCACCTAATTAGGTTACACAATGATTAATGAACTTCCCCAAAAATCATGGGGAAAAGTTCTTCAAACAGTATGATTTTTGGATATGACCTAGGTATGTATAAGACAAGCCTACACCCCAAATATCAAGTCATTTGGAGTTCTAGATTGGTGTGGGCAACAAAAATAAGCTCTGAATAGCCTTAAGGACAGTCCCCACTAAAATGAGTGATGTGCCCTAACCAGGACTCCAAATTGAGTGATCTCAATTTTGGATTAAACTAGACCTCAGGGGCTCCAACTTTGATGTTGGGCAAAAATTCCCTAGAGGCCTCTAAGTATTTTTCCCAGAATTAATAAGGAACTGCATGTTTAATCACAGAATCAGGAATTAATACTAAGGAGGCGCACGAATCTTAAAGCACATCTAACAGCGCCTGGTTATCGTCCCCAGTGAATCAGCGGCTGAGATCTACCGCGCCTGGGCCGCCTTGCTTGATGATTTCCCGGCCACCTGAGCGCCGCCCCGGCCGACCAACGCCACCACCACCTCCGTTGAGGTGGGGGCCGGCGATGAGCGGTGTTTGATCGGCCGGAGGTGGCCGGAATCGTGATCTGGGAGGAGAAGCCCAACCCGATCAACGGGAGGCTTGGCTGGCTCGATTCACGACCGATTAGCTACGATTCGAGCCGCCGGCGATTGGGATCTATTCCTTAGGGTTCAGGGAGGAGAAAAGGACCTGCTGATGAGCTTGCCGGCGGGTTGTCCTCGAGTACACCATGGGAGCTTGGGTTGGTTGCGATGCCATGCCGATTCCCACCTACAGCACACGAAATCCTCAGGGAACTTGGGGGTTTCTCTCCTCTCTGGCTTCTGAAGGTGATGGGGGGTTCGAATGAGGGTGATGGTGGCTTTAACCCCCATTGCCATTAATGGCCTCTTCGAATTCCTCCAATGCCGGCCCCCATTCATCTCCCCTGCTTTAATCCTTCTTGGTAACTGCTGAAAACTCCTCCTAATCGGCTGAGGAGTTGAATGGGAGAGTTAATTTGGGAGGCCAAGGGATGGAACTCCTTAATGGCCATGAATGGCCTCCTTCTCTTACTTCAAAAATGGGGAAACCCCCATTTTCTCACTCCTAATCACCATGGCCGGTTTCTACACTCTCTCCTGAGTTTAATGATGGTCTACATGGGCTGGTTGACCATCCAATTGAGTTAGCCCAAAGGGATTGGGTTAGGTTTGAGAGATTTGACCTAAATTGGGTAATTTTGACTTTTGGTCAAATTGGCCAATTGGGTGACCCTAGGATGGGGCATTTGGGTCCATTGGGTTCCAAATTAAGTTTAGAAACTATTGGTGGGGTCAATTTGGTCATATGGGTCTTGGTTGACCCAATCTAAGCTGATTTGACCAAAATATGCTAAATTGACTTTGGTCAAATTGAGCCCTAGGGTTGACTTGGTCAAGGGGCTTTTTGGTCCACTGGGTCCCCTATGATATGATAACCCTATGGGTAAGGTCAATTTAATATGGTGATGGTCAATTAGGGTACTTTGTGAAGAAATGCCATTTTGACCTAAAAAGGGCATTTTGGTCAATTTGCACCCCTGGGGGTCCCATGATGGGGCTTTTAGGTCTACTAGGTCCCTTATGGTATTCTAGACCTAGGTGAGTGATCAATTTGCCATGGTGAAGGTTAATTGGCTCTAAATAGGCTACTTTGACCAATTTAGGGTTAGGGTTGACTTTGGTCAATTTGGCCTCTTTGGTTGACCCCAATGTGCCCTTGGTGCCCTAAGGGGGCCCCTAAAGGGTTAGGGATACTATGGTGGGGTCAATTGATCAAGTTGAGGCCCTAAAGTCCAACCCTAAGCTTGGTAACTAAAAATTGCTATTTGCAATCCAAGGCACTTTCAACCCTAATCTTGCCTAAGTTAAAGGGGTTTCTACACTACCAAGGCTTTGTCATGACCTTGTCATGACACATTCACCTGGAGGGTCTAGCTGTCTGGGGGATGTTACAAATCCCAATAAACAAAAAAATAATTTCGTCCTCGAAATTCAGGTTAGGCTTTCGGGGTTCTCACCGAGAGTGACTGAACGTAACATCCCCTAAGAATTGAAGTTATTCCTGGATCGGAGAGCACCGACTATCTATGACACACCAACTCTAGTGGCTCCAAGTTGTGCTCCTCCTGACCCTAATTTTACCACATGTCTTACCTCTGGAATCTTCTTGCGCCGCAAGACTCGCACTGTCGTATCATCTATCCTGACCGGGGTGACCCAGCTAGCTTGGTCGATCTATCCTCAAACTTCCACTCTAACCTGGGCAGACCCTTATGCCTCTAAAGTTTTCTTCTCACATTCAAATTCTTACTCCTTCAGGTACGTCCGAGTAATCAAACATCTCCAATCCACAACTTTTCTAGTTCTTACTATTGATGGAACTTAATCAAATCGTCTAGCATCCCTACCATCCTTAAAATCTTAATAGGGGTGCATTTGTGAACCTTTATGAGTGCATGCTAACCAACCATAATAGTAAGATGACTCCCGATCATTTTCTACGTGAAATTCTATTCATAACGACAAGATTTTGATACCCTAGGGTTTTTCACAATTCGATTCATCAAGGAAATATCATCATGTTTATTTCTCCAAAATCCTGTCACTTCCACTTATGCTAGTCTTGATCACTCTCAAATGGTCTTAAGCAAGATAAACTCAGATCATTCTTGCCATAATGAAATCAAACACTATATTCCAAATCTAACAAGTCATCGTCTAAGATCTCTGGTTATTTATCATCCAAGTTCACAAGGTATAAAGCTATTAATGTGGACAGAATTTTCAACCATGACGGGGCATGATTTTTATCAAAACATAAGTTGATCACTTCCAAATGCCCGAAGTCAAAAGAGTTTTCAAATTTAACTACAACTTGTAAGATCTAATTTCCACCCTTAACTTCTATACTAGGACATCAACATCCTTAAATGATTAATCCTAGCGACTTTACATTTCCCAAGACTCAACTAAGGGCAAGTTGTTGTCCGACCCAAATGATGTCCATCCATTGCCCTGGTACTTCTACCGATCATCATTCCAAACATACTGTTACACAGTCTCCTCTTCTTTTAAGTAACATTGAGTAAGATCGACTTCGAAATCATTTTGTTCACGACACCAAAATTCTCTAATTTAGGTCTAAGGGAAATCTAAGTCCGCCAATAATTTGCCCAATAAACAAAAGGTTCGCCCCAATAAACAAAAGATAAGCCACTATCTATTTTGGGCTGAGTACATTCAATATCACCAAGTTACATTCGTCCCAAGTATGCAAACAATTCTTAGGGCATACAACCTTAGACTTGGGGTTCTATCTTGGGGCTCATTGGTATACTCCACACTTTAGACTCTTCTAGGTACCTTCTATGACAACCTTATCAGGGTCACTATGTCACCCAATCCCAAACGGGTCCCTTCTGAACTTCAATTCTTATCTGACCCTTGGTGTTTGTTATGGTGGTTGTCTTAATGTAATCATGTCACCGATACGAGGGTTGAGTCTAACTCATTGACTAAGGTATTATCTAAAGAGATCTTTGTAGCCGGAGGTATTCCCTGCTGGGGGCAGGGTTCGCCGCAGACTACAAAAGAAAACTTGACGCTCGTAGGAAAAAATAACTAAGAAGATTCAGTTAAAAGTGGACTTTTTATGTGATTTCCCCATATGGGCACACCCCTGCTTCCGCTGCTTAGTTTGTCCTCAAACTAAACTCGCGCAGGGTGGCCCAGGGTTGGTGGACTTCTTTTCTTCGGATCGAGGTTTGTCTCTGATACCACTTGTAAGACCCCATTTTTTTTTGCAAAAACCACCGGGTCTTAGGCCCAGAACCGCCGTTTTGCGGTGACACCCTCGCTCGGGAAGGTCGCCACTACAAAACGCCGATCCTGCCGGCCAATTCGATCACAAAGAAGAGTAAGCTTAAATGAATAAACAACCAGACTAAGTCCACATCACATATAAATAAACTATCAAAAGATGTTCACATAATATAACTGAAAGAAAGAAAACAAGATAACTAGGGCTTCTGCCCGATACAAGATATCCTCACTACATAAGTCACTCGCGGAAGCAAATCAACTAAGACGAACACTCACGGATCCTGTCATCTGAGCTCCTGAGCTAGACTGCCCCGCCTCCATTTGCACCTGCCTCTAGTGCTGCCCCGTCGCCGCGGTCTCCTAAAATAATAAGGTCCACCGACCGTCAGTCAAAATGACTCAGCCAATTCCCCACCACTCCCCCCAAGGCTCCTAGGCACCGTATGGGAAGGAGGAAGGGGAGGACAACAAGGGGTAATACAAAAGCAGATGACAAGGTGAGTTCTACTCTACACAGGTGTTATATATATGTAAATGAAACATGAAATAGAAACAACATGGTAAAGTGTATAAATAACGGTAAGCAGTAAGAAAAGAGGCAAGTAAACATTATAAAAGTAATCATTGATTTATAGGAGTGCCCATACAAACCTATAGACCAAGGGGTCGTTTAGCAGGGCCTATCGTATAAAAAGTCCCAAACTAATTTATACGATAGGTGTCAGGGTTAAATGCTATGATTATGCTATGTCATGCAAAGTATGTTGTTATGCTATGTACATACAAGTGCAACTCACACACTACGACTCTATGCGCATAGACCTTTAGTTCCCCCTTTTTGGAGCGAGCTAGACTCCCAGGATACTCCCGTAGTGGCAAACGGAAGCGGTGGGTTGGGCCTCGCCCACCTCTAGGTTGGTATTCACACTACCCAACCTAGACCTATTGTACGCCTCCACTAAACCCGCGGAGCGTCTGCGTACTCTTGCTGACTGGACCGCCAGACTTTCAAGGCTAAGTGTAAATACCACACTCGCCGAGTCAACGTATTGACGTCGGTGTGAACGACCGTCCAATACCGAAGACCCACCACCTTCAATGCACAAGCAACATGTTCTACTTCCTAACTCTGAGCCATAAGCTCCCCGGGCTAACCTGCCCGCCATCAATAACCTTCCGAGCCATAAGCTCCCCGGGCTAACCTGCCCACCATCAATAACCTTCCGAGCCATAAGCTCCCCGGGCTAACTTGCCCGCCATCAGTAACCTTCCGAGCCATAAGCTCCCCGAACCAACTAAACTCCCGAAACCACAGGGTGTGGATGAGTGTGTTATTAATTAGTCTTGTACAATGTCTTACTCTTATGAGTTAGGGTTAGTCTTGGACTTCCCGAGGGTTACCCTGTGAGGGGCTCGCTACGGTACTAGGAACCACTATGGGATGACACCCCAGAGTTCCAGTTCCCAAGACACTTAATGTTATTAGTTACTACCCATAAGGAAACCCCCTTAATACTTTTACCTGAACTAAACCTAAGTGCTTAAAGACACTAAAGGGAAAAGACGATCTTTTGTCAATCCCAGGACGACCTACCCAAGGGTGGCACCCCATCACCCTAGAACTCATCAAACCCTAAACAACTCCAGGGATCCTCACATAGTCATATGATCACCATTAAACTCTCACATCTCCAATCAATATAATCCAATTTTGCCTATAACCCCAAAATTGCCAATTTGCTAAACGCAGACCATCCTCAACGTTTTGATGCTCATGAAGGGAGGTACACTAATTAGTCAACTCCATGACCCAACAATTTTACTGGGGGTCCATACTACATATTTAAGACCAAAACCAGAGTTTCATAATTTTCCCAAATAATAGTAATATTTAAATCATTTTTCCCAAAATACCACTTCCTAAGGTTTGAACTGCAAGTATGCTTTCCTGACATCCAATGCCTGCCTAAATTTTTACATAAATCATGGGTACCTAATAATCTGTGGATATGAATTTGTAGGAAAAGCCAGCAAGATTTACTATTTTTAAAAATTCCAAAACTCACTTATTACCAATAATTTCCAAAGGAGGTACCCTCATATGATCTCCAAACCTTATGCAAATTAATACAGAGGTGATTCATACTAAAATATTCAGTCCTACAAAGTTTGACCATGTTCCACAGAGGGTACATTTGTAATTTCCAAAAAGGATATATTTGCAATTAATTCCAAATGGAACTAGAGGTACCAAAAATATTAATCCATAAATTATGAGAAACATATTGTGGGTTCATAATGGTGTGAAAGGTCATCCAGCAAAGTTTCATGCAATTACAGAAAACTAACACCCTAAAATTGTTCATCCCAAAAATTGTCAACAATATGAATAATTATAATTTGGACCTCCAAAATTCTTCTCATGGTCTAACAGAATCTTCCAGGGATTAATAACATTAAAGCTAAGTTTGTGACAGAAGATGGTTAAACATTAAGTGTAATTTCATCCTAAAATCCAAAACCCTAATTATTTGCAAATCTACCCAAGGGTTTATTACCTAGGCTTTGCAACTCCAAATCCCTCCAATTCCTCACAGTAGCAATCTCTAGTCACTAAGATCATCTCCCCAAAATTTCAAGTCAAACCATTAAGGTTTGACCCCTCTTCCTTCATTAGCCTCTAATTGCACCCCATTAGGGTTTAACCTAGGGTTAGGGTCTAAACTTCTCCAAATCCACCCAAACCTCTTATGAGGGTATTATAACACTCTTAGAACTCAGAGAGGGCTATTGCACTTCTCTCCATGGACATATACTTCTATGTCCTTCACAAACCCTAAAGGACACCAAACACTTAACCACTAGGGTTTAAGGGCACACTAGGCCCTAACTCATCCAAAGTTGCTCCTTGGGGTGTCTCATACCTCCCAAGTCAGTGACCAAGATCACCCCAACAATCAGTGGGAGGAAACCCCTCCACACTCCAAAATTAACTTAGGTTCACTTTTGCCCTAAACATAACCCTTAAGCAAACTATTCTCAAGAGAACTCCCTACCTTGCCCAAGTCCATACTACTCACTAAACTGACCATGGGTCAGTGAAAGACCACCCAAGATCCTACCAACATTTGGTGAGGAGTGGGGTTCCAATGGGGTACCTATTTGGGGTGCAAATAACAATTTAGCCCCTTTTTGATTTACTAGGGCAAACCTCCTCCAATGGCCACCAAATTTGGTCCAAAGGTTGGCATGGGGGAGAGTGATGTGCACCCCAAATATGAAGCCATTTGGCTTTGTGGAAGTGTGGGGGCACTCACCCAAAGTTTTGCCTAAACCTAGGGAGCCTAAGGTTGTCTTGGTGAAATACCCTACCAAATCAACTCCATAAATCATGATAATTTAACCAGGGCCTATAATTACTCCCTAGGACCACCCATCCAAGTTTGGAAGGGTTTTGAGGTGTTTAGAGCACCTAATTAGGTTATACAAGGATTAATGAACTTCCCCAAAAATCATTTGGAAAAGTTCTCCAAACAGTATGATTTTTGGACATGACCTAGGTATGTATAAGACAAGCCTACACCCCACCCCAAATATCAAGTCATTTGGAGTTCTAGATTGGCGTGGGCAACAAAAATAAGCTCTGAATAGCCTTAAGGACAGTCCCCACTAAAATGAGTGTTGTGCCCTAACCAGGACTCCAAATTGAGTGATCTCAATTTTGGATTAAACTAGACCTCAGAGGCTCCAACGTTGATGTTGGGCAAAAATTCCCTAGAGGCCTCTAAGTATTTTTCCCAGAATTAATAAGGAACTGCATGTTTAATCACAGAATCAGGAATTAATACTAAGGAGGCGCACGAATCTTAAAGCACATCTAACAGCGCCTGGTTATCGTCCCCAGTGAATCAGCGTCTGAGATCTACCGCGCCTGGGCCGCCTTGCTTGATGATTTCCCGGCCACCTGAGCGCCGCCCCGGCCGACCAACGCCACCACCACCTCCGTTGAGGTGGGGGCCGACGATGAGCGGTGTTTGATCGGCCGGAGGTGGCCGGAATCGTGATCTGGAGGAGAAGCCCAACCCGATCAACGGGAGGCTTGGCTGGCTCGATTCAAGACCGATTGGCCACGATTCGAGCCGCCGGCGATTGGGATCTATTCCTTAGGGTTCAGGGAGGAGAAAAGGACCTGCTGATGAGCTTGTCGGCGGGTTGTCCTCGAGTACACCATGGGAGCTTGGGTTGGTTGCGACGCCATGCCGATTCCCACCTACAGCACACGAAATCCTCAGGGAACTTGGGGGGTTTCTCTCCTCTCTGGCTTCTGAAGGTGATGGGGGGTTCGAATGAGGGTGATGGTGGCTTTAACCCCCATTGCCATTAATGGCCTCTTCGAATTCCTCCAATGTCGGCCCCCATTCATCTCCCCTGCTTTAATCCTTCTTGGTAACTGCTGAAAACTCCTCCTAATCGGCTGAGGAGTTGAATGGGAGAGTTAATTTGGGAGGCCAAGGGATGGAACTCCTTAATGGCCATGAATGGCCTCCTTCTCTTACTTCAAAAATGGGGAAACCCCCATTTTCTCACTCCTAATCACCATGGCCGATTTCTACACTCTCTCCTGAGTTTAATGATGGTCTACATGGGCTGGTTGACCATCCAATTGAGTTAGCCCAAAGGGATTGGGTTAGGTTTGAGAGATTTGACCTAAATTGGGTAATTTTGACTTTTGGTCAAATTGGCCAATTGGGTGACCCTAGGATGGGGCTTTTGGGTCCATTGGGTTCCAAATTAAGTTTAGAAACTATTGGTGGGGTCAATTTGGTCATATGGGTCTTGGTTGACCCAATCTAAGCTGATTTGACCAAAACAGGCTAAGTTGACTTTGGTCAAATTGAGCCCTAGGGTTGACTTGGTCAAGGGGCTTTTTGGTCCACTGGGTCCCCTATGATATGATAACCCTATGGGTAAGGTCAATTTAATATGGTGATGGTCAATTAGGGTACTTTGTGAAGAAATGCCATTTTGACCTAAAAAGGGCATTTTGGTCAATTTGCACCCCTGGGGTCCCATGATGGGGCTTTTAGGTCTACTAGGTCCCTTATGGTATTCTAGACCTAGGTGAGTGATCAATTTGTCATGGTGAAGGTTAATTGGCTCTAAATAGGCTACTTTGACCAATTTAGGGTTAGGGTTGACTTTGGTCAATTTGGCCTCTTTGGTTGACCCCAATGTGCCCTTGGTGCCCTAAGGGGGCCCCTAAATGGTTAGAGATACTATGGTGGGGTCAATTGATCAAGTTGAGGCCCTAAAGTCCAACCCTAAGCTTGGTAACTAAAAATTGCTATTTGCAGTCCAAGGCACTTTCAACCCTAATCTTGCCTAAGTTAAAGGGGTTTCTACACTACCAAGGCCTTGTCATGACCTTGTCATGACACATTCACCTGGGGGGTCTAGCTTTCTGGGGGATGTTACATAAGCACTCCAGATGAATATGACAAGATTGTTAGGGCCGAGCTTCCTCATATTGAGCATGAACCTGATTTATACAACGTTGTTGTTTGTCATATGATTCATGGCCCGTGCGCGCATGTTAACCGTCGTGCCCCTTGCATGAAACATGGTAGCTGCAAAAAAGGTTACCCCAAAAAATTTTCAGATCATACCTTACAGGGGACAGATTCCTACCCAATCTATCGGCGCCGCGATAATGGACGCTCATTTACACTGCGCCATGCTCAGGGTTTTGTTGTTGACAATCGATGGGTTGTTCCTTATAACCCATGGCTTTTGCTAAAATATGATTGTCATATTAATGTTGAAATATGTAGCAGCATTAAAAGTATAAAATATTTATATAAATACATTCACAAGGGCCCAGATTCCATTGCATTTCAAATCCAGCCTCTACCAGATAGAAATGAAGTGTCTCAGTACGTGGATGGCCGATGGATATGCCCACATGAAGCGTTTTGGAAGATATTCAAATTTGGTATGTACCAGACATACCCCTCAGTTATCCGTTTACAGATCCATTTGCCGAATAAGCACCAGGTCCAGTTTCGCACTACTGATCTGGTCAACAACGTTCTTGCAAATGAGCAGAATTCCAGGACAATGTTAACTGAATTTTTCTGGATTAATGACAACCAGCAGGAGAGTCGCAATTTTCTGTACACCGAATTTCCTAAGCACTATACCTAGGATTCGTCTTCCAGAACTTGGCATAGACGCAGGCGCCGGCAAAAAGTTATTGGCCGAATTTACTCGGTACATCCTTCTGAAGGTGAGCGGTTTTATTTGCGCATGCTTCTGAACCATGTTCGTGGCCCAAGATCTTACACACACTTGATGACCGTCGGCGCTGCTGTCCACTCAACATTCAAAGAAGCTGCCGAGCATTGTGGCCTGCTTGAGCAGGACAACAGCCTGCACAACTGTATGCGTGAGGCCGGGCAGTATCAAATGCCATTAGCATTACGGACTTTATTTACTACGATTTTACTGTACTGCAACCCAACGAATGTTAGACAGCTGTGAGACGACAATTACACTGCAATGATTGAAGATTATGTTTCCTCTGCTTCTATCAGTGGTTTATATGTTCTTAACAAACTTCTTCATGAAATTGATTACACTCTTCAACAACATAACAAAAGCATTACACAGTTTGATATCCCGCAGATATCTGCGCTCTTTGAAAATATGAGCGACTTCTCGAGCTTAATTGGGGATGAACTCTCGCTACCGATCTCATATACGGATCTGAACTCAGTTTCAGCTTTAAATATCAGTCAGAGTTATGCCTTTCATACTATTATTGAAGCTATTAGACAGCGTCAAAGTGTTGTTTTCTTCATAGATGGCCCTGGCGGCACTGGAAAAACATTTTTGTACAAAGCTCTGCTTGCGCATTTACGACAACATGGCCACATTGTGCTTGCGACAGCATCGTCAGGAATTGCAGCGACTCTTCTTCCTGGTGGAAGCACTGCGCATTTGAAATTCAAGATTCCAATTCCTTTGGAACCAACCTCATTTTGCAAATTTGGAAAACAATCCGAGATACAAAAACTCATACATCATAGTTCTGCTATTTTGTGGGATGAGGCGCCAATGTCTCACAAACACGTATTTGAGGCTGTTGATCGGTCTCTGCGTGACGTTCTTTCGATAAATCGACCTTTTGGCGGTAAGGTTGTAATTATGGGAGGAGATTTTCGGCAGGTTCCGCCTGTAGTCGTTAACGGAACAAGGGCACAGATTATCAGTGCCAGTATAGTTGCGTCACCTTTGTGGTCGGCTGTAAAAATACTTTCGCTGAACGAAAATATGCGCGCACTGCATGATCAGGAATTCTCAGCTTTTTTGCTTCGTGTTGGAAACGGTAATGAGCCTGCGCTCGAGGATGACATGATCCGTGTTCCTGATTCAATGGTTATTCCATGGGAAGGTGATCACTCAATCAATGTGCTTATTAACATCATTTTCTCTGACATTGCATCCGACATCCACAATTCTGATTATTGGGAAGACAGGGCATTGCTGACTCCATTAAATGAAGATGTAGCTCATTTAAATGAGAAGTGTCTCAGATCATTGCCTGAAGATGAAATTACATATTACTCATTCGATTCGGTTAATGATGATAGATATAACTTATACCCGCAAGAGTTTCTTAATATCATCTCGCCGGGCAATCTCCCACCGCACAAACTATGTTTGAAAAAAAATGCGCCTGTGATGCTTCTGCGGAATTTAAATCCTCGAATCGGCCTTTACAATGGTTCGCGCCTTATTTGCCGTCATTTCTCAGCGAACGTTATTGAAGCAGAAATTCTTACGGGGCAGCACAAAGGCAACTCAGCCTTCCTTCCCCGCATACCGCTTAAAAATGCTTAGGATTTAAAGATGCCTTTTGAGCTAACTCGCAAGCAGTTTCCCATTCGTTTAAGCTTTGCTTTGACCATAAATAAGTCTCAGGGCCAAACAATCAAGCAAGTTGGCATATACTTGTCTTCTCATGTTTTCACTCATGACCAACTTTATGTAGCTTTATCAAGAGGAGTCACTGCATCGAGTACTAAAGTTTTGGTTAAGAATGACACCCTCACTGGGCACCGTGGCACCTATACAAAAAATGTTGTCTTTAGAGATCTCCTTTCCAGGGTTAACGCGCAGGTATTCTTCATGTTTCCTTGCTCAGTTGTTTTCCAAATGTGCTTTTCCCCTGCTTTTCTCCTCATCTGTTAGCTTATTTTATTTATCTCATAGTCCCACTAAACTTATGCACAGGCAATTACTTTCATAAAAACCATCAAGCAATTATGCATTTGTTTGCCTTCTCATGGTTTTTCTCATGAATATCTTTTCGTTCCTTTACCGGGCATAGTGCTTTCATCAGTTGCAACAAAAAAATAATGATGACAAAAGTTTACTTCTCAGTTAGAAAAAACTTTTATTTACTGAGCGTTTTTCTTATTATACATTCTGACTATATTTAATCAATTTCGATTTGACAGACGGATTAAACAGTGAAATACGGATGCTTAAAACATTTAATGACACTATCAACGAGCGATATCCTGCCAGCCTCTCACCAGGCGGGCAATTGCGTAGATTTGGCCAGATTGGTATGTACACAATTTAAATTCTCATGTTATTATATTCCTTCTACTCATATTGACAATTCTCTTATTCGTATAGTTATTGAATAGTGGATGTATGTTACCGCGAAAATCTCAGATCCAAAAGGGAGCTCATCCCAAAATTGTCTGACATATCAAATTTATATGAACGGCTTCATATATACGGGCTCATGGGTGCGTAATCTAATGAACACTTTATTATCTATTTCTGAACAGCTCATACATGTTTTTTTAAGACCTTTTTTCGTTCGATTTATTACACAATGTTTACATCCTTTTTACACCCTACCTCATGGGTTACTTTTTCCCAGGTATGCCGCCCCAGTTTAAATACCCTCCTCTCGAGTTTATTATTGCTGCTCTTGACATTTTGTTGGAAATTGAATCTGTATACAAAGATCCAGCTGGTCAATTGCCGCCCGCGTCGTGGCACACAACAACTATACCAAAATATAACTACCGCGGCATCCGAATAATCATCCGCCCCGTGCCTCGAGACGTACCAGGTGTTGAGCAATGGGATTTCGCCTTTCGTGAATTTCGGAGGTCGAACACATTCCTCATACCAAAGTCGTACGATATGTCGCGCGTATATGAAACACTTGATAGGCATGGGTGTAAACGAGTCGAGCTCGAGTCGAGCTTGGCAAAAATCCCAAACTCGAGCTCGAGCTCGAGCTAAATATTTCGAGCTCGAGCTCGAGCTCGTCGAGCTCACCCTGCTTGGCTCGAGCTCGAGCTCGAGCTCGAGACCAGTATATTGAGCCCGAGCTCGAGCTTTCGAGCTCGCGAGCTCGAGTCGAGCTCATGAACAAGAGTAATCGAGCTCGAGCTCGAGCTCATGAACAAGAGTAATCGAGCTCGAGCTCGGCTCGAAATCGAGCTCGAGCTCGTCGAGCTCGAGCTCGAGCTCAACTGGTTCGAGCTCGAGTCGAGCTTTTTTCGAGCCGGCTCATCGACTTGCAGGGCTCTGGTATGTAGTTAGTTTTCTTTCTATTGCTTCTTTGCATATTTTATGCCCTGTTCGTCTTCTGAAATTTGCGTGTATTTTCTTTTTTCACAACAGCGCGTTTTATTCCTCGGAAATTTGCCCGCGCTTGATGGATCTTCTTGAAATGTTTCTTTTACATCGATGCTCTGCGTGCTCAGCTGCTCTTTTACTTCTGTGGTGAGCGTCTTTTTGAAATGCCTTGGTCATCGACCTTGATCCATCAACTTGAAGTATCTTTGTAGAAATCCATTTAAATTCAGCACCAGGAAAAATTACTTTATAGTTTGTCCGTAATATTTCTATATATTTATTTTTTCTAAGAATGAAAGTTAGGTTCACTGATAAGTGGTTGCGAAGATTAGTTAGCTCCAATGATGCTCTTTGATTTTAGAAAATCTGCTTTGAAAATTAATTTGCTAAACAAATTCTACTTGCAAAATCTGTTGATTATATATTTTATCCACACCATTGATGTTATATTTTACAGTAGGAAGGCCTCACAGGTAGGAACACATGTTGCAGCATATTGACTATCAAATAACGTACAATAGATTGTTTCCTGATGATCACAACATTACAATGCCTGAAGTGTGTACGTTCGTTTATTTGGGATGCATGATTTCACTTGAGGAGAAATTATAAAAAACATCTTTATATTTAGTGGGAAGTTCGTTTCTTTGGGATGCATGGTTTCACTTGAGGAGAAATAAAAAAAAACATCTTCATATTTAGTGGTAATATCGCTGCGATGCTTAAAATATGCAATAGTGTTAAAAGAAAATTTTTGTTGTATCTTATTGGAATCTCCTGCAAAACTACCTACTATGATGGCAAATAGTTGTGATAATCAAATGTAATCACAAACTTAAACCTACCAAAACAGTTCTTCGGTCTGCAATGCTCGAAATTGTGCGACAACTTAATTATTTCCAAGATTGTTCATTTGTGAGTTGTTTATGATAATCAATTTATTCCACCCAATACCTTGTCGAGACCCCCTATTGTTGGGTTGTTCTAAATACAATAATTAATAACATAATCTTTTTTTCCATCGTCTTCTCTCGGATACGAGCAGGTAGCCCGTGCTCGATGCTCTCCGCATCGACAGTACCCCGGCTGCGGCGGTACCTCCGCACAAACTCGCCCGCTCTAGGACGCTCGGTCAATTGACAGTGCATGGGTAGCCCCCGTGCCCTGCACGACAGTACCCCCGCCTCGACAGTGCCCCGACGCGACGACGCTCCCGCCGCTCGCGAGCCCCCGTGCAAACGGAAAAAACGGGCTGAGGGAGAGCACCGTGTACGGGGCTCGCGAGCGGCGGGAGCGTCGTCGCGTCGAGGCACTGTCGAGGCGGGGGTACTGTCGTGCGGGGCACGGGGGCTACCCATGCACTGTCAATTGACCGAGCGTCCTAGAGCGGGCGAGTTTGTGCGGAGGTACCGCCGCAGCCGGGGTACTGTCGATGCGGAGAGCATCGAGCACGGGCGGTAGCCCGTGCGAAGATGCTCGTGTGTGTGTGTGTGTGTGTGTGTATATATATATATATATATATATATTATCGGGTGCACAGAGTCAATACCTTCCAATTCCATTGTGCACTGAGGCTGTGAGAAACAGGAAATTTTTCCAAACCTTTTCCAAATTTCCATCAGCGATGCACTTTTTGCGGGTAGAGTTGAATCTGGCATGATATTTCATCAGCAGTCGGACCAAGCCTCTCCATCTCTCTCCACTTTTTCATAGGTCTCCTAAACCTACTGGACGGTGACCTAAAACTATGAATGTGTGAAGTTCCCTGCAACATAAAATTACAATTTTACCCTTAAATTTATTGAAAAAGAAAAGTTATATGACCCGTTTTTTAATCTCACAAAAATTCTCAGTGGTGAAAATTGAACCTAGATTTCCACTATGTCAGGCAAATATGACAACTATCACCGTATATAAATATAGACCACTCCCGCCGAATGTCGCTGCCCCTGCCGAATGTCGTCGTCCCCGCCGATTATCGCAGTCTCCGCAGAATGTCGCCGCCCGCACGGGGCCCCGTGCCCTGTCACTCGCGCGCGTGTATATCAATGTGTTGGGAGGAGTTCGACAAAGGCTGCGGGTTTTTTCAGCTAAGAAACAAAATTTACCAAAATATAAAGCAATATTGTGTCAAGGGCAATGAGCGACGGGCTGCATCTTGAGCAGAATGAAGATTATGTGCTCCCACTAATTAATTTATATATCAAGAGTACAATATAAATATTTAATAAGTAATGCATTAATAATGTCTCCTCACTGAAATCCCGAAGAATCTCTAAACTACACTACACAAAACTGATCTTCGATGGAGGAAATTTCCAACAATGGAAATGAAAAGATCTCCAGCTGCTTTAAAGAAGAAAAAAAATATTAATTACCTGGCCCTACTAGGACAGGTATTTGCAAAATGAGAGGGATCACCGCAGACGAAGCAAGCTCCAGATACTCGCTCTCCCGTCGCT
Source organism: Dactylorhiza incarnata (assembly GCA_033032865.1). Classification (NCBI taxonomy): domain Eukaryota; kingdom Viridiplantae; phylum Streptophyta; class Magnoliopsida; order Asparagales; family Orchidaceae; genus Dactylorhiza; species Dactylorhiza incarnata. The sequence goes on from JAWHQI010000434.1 coordinate 1,139,330, forward strand.
GACACAAATGTAAGCCCATCAGCTTGATCCCGCCTCCGCTCTCGACCCCGTCCGCCTCTTCTTGAACCAGTCGATGAAGACCTACCGCCGCTCCCGCGGGCTGCGCCACGCCCTCGTGCTGTGCCTCGCCCTTGTGCCGTGCCATTCTCCGCATCATCTTCCCACCTGCGTATCATTTCAAACGACCAATTAATTCTTTAGAAACACTGACATCAGAAAACATTTGTGGGAGCTGCGCATCCCTATCAGAAATTAGGTTTTGAAAACTAATATGGAGCTAAGTCAATAAAAGATCTAGAAAACAAATGAGGCCCAGCATAAGACAACACTTGGGGCAGTAGATTGGCTCCAAGATTCAATGTGGCAACTGAGAAAGCATTTCATAGACTGCCTAATAAAGCCATGAACTCTGTAGAAATATGCCAGAAATGGATGCTAGAGAAGAATTTGAAGCCCTTGATTTGGTCCTAGTTGTAACGTGGGCCGCACCACTCTCCGCAAGAGTTTACGGGCCAGCCCATATCACATCAAAAACCTACCACAGTCCTTGTTGTAAAGGGGTGTATGGACTGCACTCCTGATGTGGGCCGGACTGCAGTCTGTATACCCCAGCCTACTCTCCACTCTCCGCAAGAGTGGTAGGTTGTTGAGGCCGGGCCTTGAACCGCCGACCTCCTTTATAAGAGGGGACTAACACCTTCTCTAGTACCCAACTGCGCGCTGCAACAACAGTCCTTTTATATATATAATGAGTATAGGATATGACATTTTATTAGAATCTAAAATCAATTTGGTTGTAGGTTGATGGACCCATGATCTATATCTAGGGCATAAGTATACGTTAGTTTAATGTGGGAGTGAGTGAGTTGTTAGTCCTAGTATGCTCTGATACCATGTTAGAATCTAGAGTCTATCCTAAAATCAATTGGTTATAAACGGAGGTATCTAGGATCTATATTAAATGCACAAAGCTATATTAGATAATCCGGAATTTATCCAACCGCCGGAACAATTTTGAAAAGTTTAAAAAAACCAAACTGCTTGAAAGCCAATAAAGTTTTATAATATATACATCTCTCTCTCTCTCTCTCTCTCTCTCTCTCTCTCTCTCTCTCTCTCTCTCTCTCTCTCTCTCTCTCTCTCTCTCTCTCTCTCTCTCTCTCTCTCTCTCTCTCTCTGTGAGTGTGTGTGTGTATATATATATAGGGTTAATTACCGGGACATCCCAGGTTGCACCCCTCTATCTTTCGAAATTACATTTACCTAGCTCTAAATTTCCCCAGTTTACAAAAATATCTCTTCCGTTAGAAATATGAATGAAAAATGATAAAATCAGCCAAATTATTTTATAATATTCAATTTTACCCTTGTAATGATTCTACATTGAAAGGTGTGACCTTTTTCTTTAGAAATATAGATGGAAAGTGATCAAATATGCCAAATTATTTTATGATATTCCAATTTTACCCTTCGTAATAACTCTACATTGAAAATGATGCGTTACATTTTACCCTTTTAAAGAATCTAGAATTATTATAAAAGGATAAAATTGAAATATCATAAAATAATTTGGCTGATTTTATTATTTTTCATCCATATTTCTACTGGAAGGGGCATTTTTGTAAACTGAAAAAACTTAGAGGGGGAGATAAATGTAATTTTGAAAGATAGAGGGGTGCAACCTGTAATTATGCAAACTCCTAAGGGAGGTTCCGGTAATTAACCCTACACACACACACACGTATATACGTATGTGTGTAGAAAATTTTACTTGCAGATGATTAAATACAGGACTTTGGTAAAACAATATAAATAAAGGCGATGGCGACCGTACTTAAAGAAATCACAATCTCGAGATTGGCATGAATAGAACTTCCTTCCTCTATTGCTTTCTGTGTTAGCAGTCCTCAAAGCACATGGTTCACCACAATTGCACAATATATGGCCTGCAACAGCAAGAAAATTAGGAAATAAAATTAGGTAATAGCTTCTATAAAAAAGTCTGAAAAAAAATAAAATCTCCAATAAACTAATTCTCTTCAATTTTTATGATCAGCAAAATCAACATGCTACTTTCTAGATAACGGCCACACGCTATATCCCCAAATGAAGTGCAGGAGTGAAAGTAAGCGAGCCATAAATCCCTAAACTTGACTCTCTAGCTTATTCTCTGAAAATAGAAGCTAACCCTTTTTTGTTCGAACGATCAAGACAGTTTGCAATGAATTTCAGTTCCCGGTCTCCATAACAATAAGACGCATCATAGAAAACACTCCATCGCTGATACCGATGATTCTCACCCACTAGATTCGCTGGATTCGCAAAGCACACACAGACTAATGGTTTTATAATATCACCAACTATGCATTATCATGACGGCGAAAAGGTGGAAGCGAACGATTATTCAATTGATTATAAAATATGGCAACAAGAGGTCTCACCTATATATATATATATATCCATAGGTGGGTTCAAAAGTAATACTAAGAAACGGCAAATAAAAAAAGGGCAGCCTGGTGCACAAAGCATCCCCGCGCAACAAGGTCCGGGGAAGGGTCCCACCACAAGGGTGCAATGTAGGCAAACCTTACCTTGCATTTTTGCAAGAGACGGCAAATAAGAAACGGCAAATACAACATATAAAATATTTTTCTCACAATTCTATTAAGATAATCCCGTATAGTCGAGAAAAGATATTTGTCATTTTTAACCTGGAAATGTCATCCCTGATGGTATCACTACTCAACCCTTTGGTGACCGCATCCATCTGTGGCTAAATAAATGGAGCCACACACTATTTGTCATATAAAGTTGCGCTGGATTATGTGCAATACTATTGGCTACCTTATTGTTGTTATAGAAGGATAGGTAATTTTTTCATCACAAAAGCCTTGTGACATAGCCCAATATTCTGCATATGCACTGAACTTTGCCACAACATTATGCCTCCTGCTCCGTCATGCCACTAAATTACTACCAACAGATGTGCATATCGAAAAATAAACCTCTAATCATCCTAACATCTGACCCGCCAACATCATTGAAGACTTAGATGTTCAAGTGATTATAACATGAGAATAATATTCCATGGCCCAGGGCCTCTTTGAGATATCTTGGACCCCGTGAACGGCCTCGTGATGCAGGGTCTGAGGTGCATGCATGTATTTGCTTAACATTCTGTCAAACATATATGTGAAGTCATATACTCATTATGAAACTTCCCACGACTGCCAAGTTAACTTATGTTGATGTCGTCGAACATCTCCTTTGAGGCTGCACCAATCAATATGATCATGTGAGTTTGTAATTCTTTCACTATAGTAGTGATAGAAGCTCGCTATCGTTGAACCCAAAATTGCATGATTGATCATAAAATAAAGATACAAATATCAAGATAGGCTCGATCCAAACTCTTGAGGGAAGCTTCCCTATAAGATCTTCTCTCCAAAGAGAGCCTAAGACTAAAAGAAATCACAAAAATAAGATATAAAGACTCACTACCACTCTCTTATATAGGGGAGTGAGACATACAATTTATGATAGTGCCTTAGGCAACATAGGCAGAGGGGGACGTATGTCCAGGAGATCCAATTCATATCAACACTTCCCGCTCGTAAATCAACCCTGTCTTTAAGGTCGATGATCGTATGGGTCGTCCGCGAGCGTTTGGGGATCCAAGTCACCGAAGACAGGACTGTCGTCTTCAGTTCCGAGCAACACACACATGTCTTATGAGAGTAGATGTGGATGAGCGAGTATAGTTGCTGGCAGCGAAAGAAAAGACCCTTGCGGCGAAGCTCGAGTTGCTGCTGGTAAGATAAGCATCATGGTGGCCGGGGTGATGGTGGAGGCGAAACTGGCAGCGTCGGTGGTGGGCCTAGCAAGAGGGGCCCATGTAGAGTCAGGTAGTTTAAGAGGGGGAGAGGCGGCGGTGATTTCAGCGGTGGCAACGACTGGTGGGGTTGTCGGGCCGAATAGGATGGTTGGGTTGTGTAGAGTTCCTCATTGAGGCAACAAGCTTGCTCCATGGAGCGGGAGAGAGTAGTCAAGTTGTGGACCTGAAGGCGAGCCCGGAGGTGAGGTTCCATACCCCTAAGAAAGTACCCCAAGTAATGGTCTGAGGATAGGCCGTGTACGTGTGTGGCTACCTTGTGAACTCGTCAATATATGTGGCCACAGTGTCGAACTGGCACACAGAGCTGAGGCGCTCGTAGGCATTACCTGTATGGCGGGCGTCATAATGGTGGAGTTCCTCCTTCGGCGTGGGCCAGGAGAGATCAGGGACTTGATGGCGGGTCCAATGCACCCAATGGAACATCGAACCCTCCATATAGATAGTGGCTAGAGGGACCTTCTGATGGGCGGGGTGGACAGAAGTTCGATGAACTGTTTAGCACGAGCGAACCAACCGAGGTGGTCGATGCCGCTGAAGATAGGAATCTCGATCAGGCGGAGGTGGGACGGGTGGATGTCTGAAGTGGGGTGGAGAAATCCCATGCAGTCAGGGATGGGCAGAAGGGGTTGCGTCGGTGGTGTCGGAGTGTGGTTGATCGTCGTGGCCGCGAACTCACGAAGGAGGACAGTGAGATCTGCAAGCTGAGCTTCGAGCCGATCCAAATGAGTGGATTCAGTAGAGACTGAAGCGGAAGGGTCCTCATTGGCGTGGTGAATCATGGAGTGCGTCCGGGTTATGTAACGAAAGTGCGGAAAAAAGGGGAAGGAATGAACATGGCTATTGGGAGATGAGTAGGCGCAAGAAGGGTGTTGAGGTCAACTTGAACTGCAGTCGCGGTGTGGGAAGTTGTTGGGTGCGATTCTGGACATGGTAGAGGAGGTGCACTGACTGTGGGAAGGAGGCAGGGGGCTGGATGAGGCGCGGATGCGGATTTGACGCGAGGTCGTGCGGCTGGATGACAGGAGTGGAAGAAAAATGAGAGAGAAGACAAAGATAAGCTGGTATATGTGGGATACCATGAAGGTAGGGGCGGTCGTGGCAGTGCGCGAGCAATTAGGCCTGCAAGCGGTTCGGTTTGGGTCGGTTTGTACCCAAACCGAAACCGAACCAACATGCTTCGGTTTTCGAAAGGTCCGAACCAAACCGAACCAAACCCGGTCGGTTCGGTTTGTTGTCGGTTCGGTTTTTTATCGGTTTTTTGCGGTTCGGTGTCGGTTTTTGTACTTCCCTAATTAAACATTTGCACTCTTGTAAATTAAGTGAAGCAAATGTTACGATCGTTCATCATATAGTTATCAAAATATTTAAATTTGTATCAATAAACTATACAAATGATAAATAAACATGCAACAATATTTAAAAATATTATTATCATCCCGTCAACATAAACATTATAACCAGAGAAATTATAAACATGTAACAATACCATAGTTGTCCTTCACCACTTCACGGAAATGCGGCTTGCGTGAAATAATAGCTTTTTATATATATTTATTAAGTGGCTAAGTGCAAATAGAAGCTAGGTCAGCTGGCTTGTACATAATTTTAAAGTTAACTCATGTAGTCATTTTTCATTTTGGTTTGGCCACTTAAAATTATATATTTATATTAAGTCGAAATGAGACACATCTTACATTTATTAAGTGAAAATGAGACGTAAAATTATTATAATATTAGTCGGTTCGGTTCGGTTTGATCGGTTTTTACAACTTGAAAACCGACCCGAGCCGAAATGACTTTGGTTTTCACAAGCCCCAAACCGAACCGACACCGAACCGGGCGGCTCGGTTTCACAATCGGTGCGGTTCAGTCGGTCTGGTCGGTTTTGTCGGTTTTCGGTTTTTGCTCCCCACCCTTAGCGAGCGTGAAGTATCACAGTCGATCGGCGGAAGACGGCGAGCTCGATGTTTGAGCATGCAGAAATAGTAGGTGAGAGACGAGACATCATTGTAGATCGACGCGGGAACGATTCAGGTGGGAAACAATCACTGCATGGGCGAGGAGGGTGGACAGGTGCACGCGAGGTCGACAGGGATCGATGTGACAGAGTCGGCCGATGAAAACAGGGAGATTAGGGATTGAAACACGAATTGTTAGGGAAGATTTGACTAATTGATAGAAGCTTGCTATTGTCGAACCTGAAATTGCATAATTGATCACAAAATAAAGATACAAATATCGAGGCAGACTCGATTCAAACTCTTGAGGGCAGATTCCCTCTAAGAGCCTTCTCTCCAAAGATGCCTAAGACTAAACAAAATCTCAAAAGATAAGATATAAAGACTCACTACCACTCCCTTCTATAGGGAAGTGGGATATAAAATTTGCGATAGTGCCCTTAGGCTATATAGGCATAGAGGGACGTGTGTCTAGGAGGTCCTATCTGTATCATGTAGCCTTCATATCAATTCAGTCTAGAAAAATATCTACCTCCTTTTCACTCAAACTAGAAGAATCTAGTTGAGACTTTTAAGGAGGAGGTTCCTAAGATAATCTTTGAACTTCACTTGGGAGATCATGTGTATATTTGCTCGGGACGCCATTTTAGGATCTTGAATCAACTGTCTAAATGGTTCATGAGGATCTCCCACCTGCTCGAATAGTTGAACGTGAAGATTAAGATCCCTAAGAGACCCTACATAATGCACCGTCACACAGTCCTGCAACACTTTGATTTCAATCAAGACGTTGATGGTTGCCTTAACAGGCTAACAGCTGCTGGTTCTCATCATGCTTCAAGCATGACGAAGCTCTGATACCATCTAAAGTTACATAAGAAATGTTCGATCTTCGAGAACCAACAATTCTCGTCCACACAATAAGTTTTTGATCTTCGCCACCACAATCGCAAGCCACACAGGAATTTAGAATTTCAAAATATCATCAGTAATCCATTATTATGCATAATATACCTATTTGTAATTACACAATGGGATCTACAATAAACAAAAAGAATAAATGAGATGATAATGATGGAAGTTTCTAAAAGTGTAGCGCAACTCTTGAGATCTCAGGATGGTGCACAAAAAAGAATTCAACATGATAACTCAGTAAGATCTTGGAAAGAGTACTCGGCAAGAAGCCCTCAAAAGGAGTGTTTACCACATGTGAATATTTTACTTGTCGGCCGAATTCACGGGATAGCATCCCACAATTTGAATGGCTTTAACGAGGTTATCAAGTTCCTCTCCCATCTAGTAGGCACAAACACACTTGGCATGAACGCAACTAGAATGACAGAAATCTGATCGTTTCTTTCTATATGTTTTCAACAAGGTTTATTAGATTGATGCAAGAGGAAACCGGGTGCTTGATTAGTTTCAGCAGTTAGTTGCAAATAGTGAAGGTGGACTTGGATAGTTTATCATTTATGGAGAAATGCCATTACAGCAGAAGCCGGATGTTGAAGCAGACACTACAGAGATTGAAACCCACAAAAAATCATTCTTAAGAGGTTGGAAATAGGAATTTTGCAAGGAGTTGGTACAAAAAATAGGAACACTAGTGAATTCTTTATTCATAAGAAGCGATAACGACTGAGGCAAGACTCTTTCAAACGTAGAGTTGATATTCAAAGTTTGAGGTGAAGTCAACTTTTTACATTCTTTCTTACTTCGATTTTCCTCTTGAAGATAGAATTGGCTGTTAGGTTGATTTGACTTTTTAAAACCTATCTATACCCCACTCAGCAGCCCACGTGAAACATAAATGAAAAAAAAAATGACAAAAGCTTGACTACTTGGAGAGTTGGAGCCGCCCCATGCGAGATTAAAGAAAAAAAATTATAAAATAAAAATTTTATTTTATATATGATGGCAACCATCTCCAGCTTCATAACCATCCAGAGGAAAGCACCAACTGTGAAACTCCTCTTGTTATGCTCTCGACACCAGGAGCGGCCGAGGGGCCGCGGCGCCGGCGAACACTGGAGCATGTCGGCGGGAGCATGTCGACGTGGTGGCGACGGCGGATGGTGGAGAGTTTGGACCATGCATTGGCCAGCTATCTTGAACTCGTCTTTCTCTTTTCGGGCGGCATGAAGTCGTCAACGGCGATATTTGAAGACGGAGCGTTGGAAGAGCAGCTGGGCTGTTTTGGCATGGTGGTGATGCACGTTCAGGTGTGTCGAAGAGGGGGCAGGAGCGCTCTTTGGTTGGCGCGAGTTGGTGGCGGCGAAGTGGTTGCCGAGATGATGTCTTGGAGGTCGGAGACGATGGAGGGCTGCATAGGCGCGTCTCGGTGGGGTGCTTCTCTGGTGGTGATGGATCATCCAATGACGACGAAGGTTCGTTCTGTCACGAACCTTATGCGTCCGCTGTGCTAGCGGATTGCAGTTAAGATTGTTCTCTCTCCCGCTGATCGAGCGAGTCCGGCTTCTCCGCGGAGTTTATGTAACGGACGTCGGTATACTTCTTCGTATATGAATTTTGCAGTTATATATTTTATATATGCAGTGTGTGGTTCAGAATATCAGTGCGTTTCTTGTGTCACCCTGTATCAATTTGGTTGTGCCTAGGGGAGAATTTCGCGTTTATCCCCAACAAGTGGTATCAAAGGGAGGTTCTGTAGGCGACTGATTGGACATTCAGGGAAGGTTTTACTGCGGTGGGTGACGACTAGGTCCACTCCCCATCCTTCAAATTCAACCTTTGAATTAATCAGGTCTCCTAATCGTGTCAGAGGACAACCATGATAGGGAAGAACACAAATATGAACAGTTTTTTCAGTGAAGAAGTTCAACAACAATGGAGAGTTTGACCTATGGCAGGTGCATGTCAATGAGAGGGTGATGATGCATGTTGATATGTTACAGGGAGAAGACAATTTGTGGGAACACCAAAATGTGTTCAATGGTTTTTTGTGTCAGTTAAAAGCAGTTGGCGCAGATACGGAGGAAGACGTGAAGACACTATCATTTTTTACCTCGCTCACAAAGACTTACCAACCTTGGTGACAAAGCTCTTGTATGAGAAGGATACAATGGAGCTAGAGGAGGTCACGATCGCGGTGCTATCCAGACAACTATCAAAGGGCCCTACTCTTGGGGGCGGTCACATCTTGGCAGCAACGAAGGGTAAGGTGAGGCAGTTCGGTAAGGGATTGAGAGAGCACGATCTCAATCTAGGCCGAAGGAGGGTATGATATATTAACATTGCAGACAGTGCGGTCACACAGGAGAGCGAGTTCGCAGCGTGACAAAAGGCCTCGAGGCCAGGGTGCGGACTGAGTGACGCTGGGTCAGGGTGCAAAGTGATGAAGTCCTCGCCATTACTGAGAGTTAGAATGACTCTGACAGTTGGATGTTGGATCCCGGTGTGTCACAACACAATTTCTCTAATGCGTGTCGATGTTTTGTTCTCTGGAGGTGACGACTTGAGGTACGAGGTCACGGGGCCAGAGATGAGTGACATGAGGATGCATGATGGGGTGGTGCGCAAGCTTGAGAGGGTGCATATTGTGCCCAAGATGCATAGGGATTCAACATCGTTGAGCAGATTGGACTTAAGTGGCTACAGTTTGGTGGCCTAAGGTGGAGTCCTGACGGTGAAGTGAGGGCGCACCGTGCTCAAAAGAGTTGTGCAATGCGGTAGTCTATACCGGCTGATGGGGACCACGATGCGAGATGGTGTACCATGATTTCTGCGGGTGACATGATGGATGGTCGTGGTGGTGCAGTGGATCGCCCTTCTGTGACTCGGGTTCGGCGAGTCAGCTTTTGCAATCCATTTGTGTCGACATCCCGTAGGAGAACCAGAGCAGAGATGGAGTCGACTGGGAGTAAGTTGGTTGACGCCTCGGGCTTGAGGAGGTGCTTCGTGCAGACTAGTGCTTTCGTGCAGACATTGCTTCGTGCAATCAATGCTTCATGCAGGTGGTGGTGGGTTGTGAAATTCAAATAAACGTGGTGATTGTTAGGTTGATTTGATTTTTTTTAAAACCTATATCTACCCCACTTAGCAACCCACGTGATGTGTAAATTTAAAAAAAATGACAAAAGCTTGATTACTTGGAGCCTCCCCATGCGATATTAAAGAAAAAATTATAAAATATAATTTTTTATCTTATATATGATGGCAACCATCTACAACTTCATAACCATCCAGAGAAAAGCACCAACGGTGAGACTCCTCTTGTTTTGCTCTCGACACCAAGAGCGGCCGAGGGGCCGCGGTCGGCGCAGGTGGGCGCCAGCGAACGTTGGCAGGAGCATGTCGACGTAGTGGCGACGGCGGATGGTGGAGAGTCTTGGTCCATACATTGGCGAGCTATCTTGAGCTCGTCTTTCTTCTCTTTTCGGGCGGCAAGAAGTCGTCGACGCGATACAGTTGAAGACGGAGTGTTGGAAGAGTAGCCGGGCTGTTTTGGCATGGCGGTGATGCACGTTTAGTAATTGAGAGGCAGGGAGAAGAATGCACTTACAATGCTTTTGCAGAGAGGGAGAGGCAGGGAGAAGAACCAACGAGAGATTCGAGAAAGAGCAACAACGAGAGAGTCGTAAACACCAGAGAGAAGAACCAACGAGGTCGCAACAACCAGAGAGAAGAACCAGCGAGGTCGCAGCAACCAGAGAGAAGAACCAGCGGGATGGCAACAAATAGAGAGAAGAACCAGTGAGAGAGTCCAGGGAGAGCACCAACGAGAGAGTCGTAAACACCAAAGAGAAGAACCAACGATGACACATCAACCAGAAAGAAGAACCAGCCGAATGCGCGAGAGAGTCGAAGGAGAGCACCAGCAAGAGAGTTGTAAACACCAGAGAGAACCAGCGAGATCGCTGCAACCAGAGAGAAGAACAAGCCGAGAGTGCGAGAGAGAGCTAGGGCAGGAGAATGAGAAAGAAGCGAGAGCTCGGTTTATTAAACCGCGGCAATTATAGACCTAAATCTAAACGGGGGGAGTTAAACGAGATTACGGGAGTTCAAGACGCTTGATTAAAATCAAAACCAATTAATTAAAACAGGCCGTTATTTCGCCCGTTGTTTGGGCGTTATAACGGTAACGTGAGATATATCGGCCAGTTTTTTCAAAACGCCATAGACCAAATTTAAAACGGAAACGCGACGTTTTGGGTCCAAAACCTTTATGTTGTGTTGGCTGACATGTTGGCTGACATCTACAACACTTTACTTGACGTAGAGTAAGATAATGTGAAGGAAGTGCTGACGTAAGAAAACAAATGGTGTGGTGACTGGTGAGACTCGACTAAAACCCAGTAATGATGCGCATGCACATAAAGACAATCTACGACATGAAACTGCACATAATAAAGTAAATTAAAGAGCAATTGAAGTACAACCACGATCGAGATTAATAGTTATGAGATAACTTGGAGGCGAATAATTTATGCTTGGTAAGAATGCTATAATTAAGTGCCCAATGATATAAGCCCAACAAGTAATAAGATTTCAAGAAAACAAATAGCTACAAACAAGTATATCACTAAACACTATAGGTTCAATCCATACAATAAAAAAAATACAAAATATAAACTCACATGCACAGAAGGAACCCAGAGAATGAAAGTATAGTACTAGTGTCCCGATGGTGGTATGCATTGAGAGATGACGACATCAGTGCAAAGGGAATTGAAAGGAAGAGAAGTATATGGTGTTAAGGGTCAAAAGAATATACGGGTGTCGGCTATGGGGAGAGAAGGTAGAGGACAAGTGATGGAGACCAACCCAGATCAGGTCGACGTAAAAGTACCCGACGCCGCACCCGTCCGGACCTTTACGGCCCTGAGTCGTATCTATTTTATCTGTGTAATTGTGTAATTTTGCAATTTGTGTAATTGTTGCAATTTTTTTTCTTTCTTATATATATATACAAATATTAATATATATATATAAGAATCTTTGTCAAAACCCTCATTCCATGCTCCCATCCGGTCTAGCCTCTTCATTTGCAAGACCCAGGCGGTTCACGTGCTAGGGCTTACAACAACGACTTCCGGTTCATGGCGTTCACAAGACGCGCTCCCAACCCGTCAACCACCCACGCCATGCGCGATTGAAGAGCACGACGACCCCCCTCGGCGGTTTCGGCACTTACCCACGTATCTGCCATGGCTGCGTCGTTCCACGAGGAGGAGTTTGGTGAAGCTTATAAATGGTAAGAAGATGATGAACAGGAGGGGGATTTTTGTTGCGTTCTGGAAGAAAGTCTGGCGTGAGAGATGATGAACAGTTGTGAGAGTTTGATAGCTTGCGTCCATTGGTATTTCTTTTATGTTGAATGTGCTTGATGCTTCCGTGAGAAGGTTTTGGATTTGCTGTTTTTTTAGTCCTGTTGGTGAATGAGTATGGAGATGACATTCCTTGTCTCCTATTGATGGAATGTATTGATCTTGAATGTGTTGATTATTGCTGTGAGTGAGATTAGGAGTGAATTAGGTTTGCGTTAGACTTGATTCCCTGCCTGTAGATTTTAGGAGATTGCTCTTTGCTTCCAACCATTCCTGGAGTTCTGGATTGGACAAGGAGAACCGTGAAACTGGCTTTGCTTTCGTGAGCTAGGAGTTAGAAGAATCAAAATGTTGAGTATTTAGAGATTACGTGGAGCCTCTTGTGTGACTAGTGAGTAAATTTTAGTTCTTGTGTTAGAGATTTCGTTGGAACCACTTCGTGTGAGAGCAAGTAACTGTTTAGGTTGTTCAGTTTGTGGCTTCTCTAACATCGAGTGAATTAGATTTCGTGGATCCACCTTGTGAGAGAGAGTGAAATAGCTCTGTGGTGCCCGTGTGCGAAAGCGTCCGACCTCGGAGCGGGAGATCGAAGGTGACAAGGAATTCCTCGCGGGATCGCCGTCGACTTCAATCGCGGAAAGACGCATCTTTCCGTGGGTAACTTGTTTCTTCCTCCTCCTTTGTGTGCATCTAAATTTTCTCTTAGGATATTAGATTCATTGTTGGGTTTTCGCCTGGGATTTTGTCAGCGAACGCTACGTCGAAAACTCCAAACGGAAACGAATTTGGAGTTCACGATTTCCGTTTGCTACAACAAAGGGAACGAAACGAAAGTTGCGAACTTCCTTCCCCTGATCTAGAATTGAACCATATTTCAAGAAAATTCATTTTAAACAAAAATAGAAATTTTATGCTTTACAAAAAAATCTAGTTGCTTAATTTCTTAAATTTCGTGCACGCCCGCTCACATCTCAATTTTTAAATTGCATGTACTTAGGGATTCCTAGAGATAGCCGACAAGCGCAAACCCTACGCGTCGTCCTGCATCAATTTGGTATCAAAGTCAGGTTCTGAAATTTTTCTAAGTTTCGAAATCAACTCTGCGTAGAATAGGAACCCCGCATAGCATTTAATTTTTCAAAAAAAAGAAGTTTTTATTTTATTTTTTATATAACATAATCATCCATTTTAATTGTGTGTTTGCATGCATCTGCGTAGTGGTAGGTTAGTGAGCATGAGTTCACCGCATCACACTCCACCTGAACACCCTCAAGAGGTAAATTCTGAGATGCGTCGAGTTGAACGTGGCCAAGCGAGCCGTGTGAACGAAGGGACGGAACCGCCCCAGTGGTTTCTACCTTTCGCCCACCAAATGGCAGCGTTAATCGAGAGTGTCTATCAAGTGAGAGAAGGGTTCGAAAATCTTAGTGTTAGGATGAATATCTTAGAAGTTCCTCCTCGAGTTTCAATGTCACCTCCAATTCGAGATGAGCATTTTGTTCGCCCACAATACGAAGCCCCTCCACATTATGGAGAAAGGTCTACACTTAGGAGGAATCCTCTATTTGAGGAAGAGGGTCGACACCCCATAGATAGGTTCGAGTTTGCGCGCGATCAGGGTGAGAATTTTCCAAGGAATTTTCCTGAGCCCCAACGAGGGCCTATCTTAGGCATGCGAGATAATTATCAGGAGAGGTCACATTATGACGTGACAAGAGAAGAGTGTCCTCGAGACCATCATCGACCTATACCGGCCATGCATCGTGATGATCGCCCTAGAGATTGGCATCGACCGCCGCCCCCACGGCGTCGAGACTATCGTGATCCTTACGATGATGAATATGACTATCTTCCCCGGGATAGGCGACCAGATCTCACACAAGTGGCGAAACTTGATCCACCACTTTATGATGGTTCTATGGATCCCAAGATCTTTTCGGACTGGGTTATCGACATTGAGACCTACTTTGAGTGGTATCGTATGACGGAGGACCAAAAGGTTCAGTTCGCCAAAATGAGATTGACGGGGCGAGCGAAGATCTTTTGGATAGGTGAAGAGCGTAGTCTAGAGAGGAATGAACACCCTCTCATTACACTTTGGCCCCACATGAAGGCTATATTAGAGGAGCAGTACATTCCCCAGCATTACCAGTCCCGTCTACGAGACGAACTGACGCCTCTACGTCAAGGGTCCAAATCAGTTTCTGATTACTTAGCCGAGATGAAGGATCTTATGATTAGGTGCAACGTAGTAGAATACCCACGTGACACATTATCCAAATTTAAGTGTGGACTGCGATCTGAGATCCGAGATGAGTTGATTCGATATGGCCATTATTCTCTCCCTGAGATCATATCTATCGCCATCGATATCGAAGAGCACCAGAAGAGAACCTCCCGGTTCAAATCTCAACCTAAAACGAATACTTCTTACAAGAAAGAAGAACATAAAGGTAAGGAGAGTGTGTCGAAGCCTACCTTGACCTACACCCGAGATCAGAACAGGAAGTCCCCCATGGGAACTGTGACCCCTTCACAGATCCGATGCTATGAGTGCCAGCAGATGGGCCATATTTCGAGAGATTGTCCCAAGAGGAAGGGCACGTTAGTTATTCATGAGGTGACTGAGGAGGATGAACATGTAGAAGAAGCTGGAGTCGAGAGGGACTCACCCGTTTTGAACGACGAAGTGTACGGTACGCCTAGTGATGAGGAGATAGATCCCGACGTTTTAGTGGTGAGATGCATGTTATCTACGCCGCAAGGATCAGCCGACTATTGGCGGGCGAACATCTTCCAGGCCTATTTTAAGGCTAGGGAGAAAGTGTGTCGTTTAGTAGTGGATAGCGGGAGTTGTATGAATGTGATAGCTGAGACAGCTCTAGCCCGCATGGGACTCACTGCTGAGCCGCACCCATCCCCATTTCAGGTAGCTTGGGTTACCAAGACTACATTATTGGTGACTAGGAGATGTTTAGTGCCCATCACGATCGGTACGTATTCCGATAAGATCTGGTGTGACGGTATGCCTATGGATGTGTGCCACGTATTACTTGGGCGACCCTGGTTATACGACCAGGATGTCACCATACATGGCAGGTCCAACAATTGCTCCTTTCTACTGGACGGAAAGAGAATAGTGTTGACCCCGGTGCGACCCAAAGCACCGCCATTCCGTGCGAATAGTAGTGCGAAAGAATCTCTTCCTCCCACTGAAAGGAAGAAGACTCTTAGCATTATACGAGGTACTGAGTTCCATCGAGAGAGTTTTGATGGTGGATTTATGTATGCCTTAGTGGTTTTACAGGCATCTGATTTATCAGAGGTATATGAGTCTACTCCTATACCTGCTAGGAGACTCTTAGAGGAGTTCCAGGATCTACACCCTGATGAGCTTCCGGCTGAGTTACCTCCCATGAGGTGTATTCAGCATGCGATAGACCTTGTTCCTGGAGCTTCCCTCCCTCATCTACCGCATTACCGATTGAATCCTGCCGCCCACGAGGAGCTGCAGAAGCAGATTGGAGAGTTATTAGATAGAGGCTTTATTCGCCATAGCCTTAGCCCTTGTGTAGTGCCTGCCCTCCTTGCCCCGAAAAAGGATGGTACTTGGCGTATGTGCGTTGACAGTCGTGCTGTCAACAAGATCACAGTGAAATATCGATTCCCGATACCCCGACTGGATGATATGCTGGACATGTTGACTGGGGCTACGATCTTCTCTAAGATCGACCTTCGTAGTGGTTATCATAAAATCCATATACGCGAAGGAGACGAGTGGAAGACTGCCTTCAAGTCGAAAGATGGACTTTACGAGTGGCTTGTGATGCCCTTTGGGTTGTTCAATGCCCCTAGTACTTTCGCTCGGATGATGACCCATGCCTTCAGACCTTTCATTGGGAAGTTCGTAGTAGTTTATTTCGACGACATTTTGATCTATAGTCAGACCGAGAGTGAGCATTTGACTCACTTGCATACTATTTTCGAGCTCCTGCGAGCTGAGCGACTATACATCAATTTGAAGAAATGCGTTTTTATGGCTGAGTCTGTTATCTTTCTGGGATATATAGTGAGCTCCGCTGGCATCACTATGAATCCCGAGAAAGTCCGAGCGATTCGTGAGTGGCCTACACCCCAGAACATTCACGATGTTCGTAGTTTTCATGGGCTAGCCACCTTTTATCGTCGATTCATTAAGAACTTCAGTTCTATTATGACGTCAGTCACTGAGTGTACGAAGAAGGGAAATTTCCAGTGGACGTCATCGGCAGTTAGAGCCTTTGAGATCATCAAAGATAAGATGTCCACTGCACCTGTTTTGAGACTCCCTGATTTTAGTCACGTGTTCGAGGCATCCTGCGATGCCTCTGGTGTTGGGATAGGAGGTGTACTTAGTCAAGAGGGTCACCCCGTTGGATTTTTTAGTGAAAAGCTTTCAGGCCCGAAGCTGAATTATTTCAACTATGAGCGTGAATTCTATGCGATTGTGCAAACGTTGCGTCACTGGAGGTATTATCTATTGCCCAAGGAGTTTGTCCTCCACTCTGATCATCAGGCGTTGCGTTATATCAATTCGCAGCAAAAGTTGAACTCTCGACAGGCTAAGTGGGTATCATATTTACAGGAGTACACTTTCGTTCTCAAGCACTGTAAGGGAACGGAGAATCGGGTTACCGACACCCTTAGTCGAGTCACCCTCGAATTATCACAGATGCGTACTCAGGTGATAGGATTTGAGCGTATCAAAGATGATTATTCTAGTTGTCCCGATTTTAGCGGAATTTATGATGCGATACGCTCTGAACCCTTTCACGATGAGACAGATTATCTAATTCGAGACGGATATTTGTTTCGTGGGACCCATCTGTGTATTCCCCGCACCACGTTGCGAAACTTCATTGTATGGGAATTACATGGCGGAGGCTTAGGTGGACACTTTGGACGAGATAAGACAGTAGCCTTGGTAGATAAGCGATTCTATTGGCCCGGGATGAAGCGGATTATCGCACAGATAGTCAGTAGCTGCCGCACTTGTCAGGTAGCGAAGGGCAATAAACAGCCCGCTGGATAATACACACCTTTACCGGTGCCCAGTATTCCTTGGGATGATGTTAGCATGGATTTTATGCTTGGATTGCCGCGCACTTTTAGGAAGCATGATTCCATTCTTGTAGTGGTCGATCGGTTTTCTAAAATAGCGTATTTCATCCCCTGCAACAAAACAGACGACGCCTCTCATGTTGCCCGACTTTATTATAAAGAGGTTGTCGCGCACCGAGGGATACCTAAGACTATCGTTACCGATCGAGATGTCACGTTCACTAGTTATTTTTGGAAGTCCCTCTGGAGACTATTAGGTACTAAACTTCTATTTTCGACCGACTATCATCCGCAGACTGACGGTCAAACTGAGGTTGTTAATAGGAGTTTAGGAAATTTACTGCGATGTTTGGTAGGAGCTCACCAGGGGAATTGGGATCTAATTCTTCCACACGCTCAATTGGCCTATAATAATTCGAAGAATAGATCTACGGGTTTATCTCCCAATGAGGTTGTTCATGGTCACACTGCACGAGTGCCGCTAGATTTAGCCCCACTGCCACCCACTTTTAGGACTAGCCAGTTTGCACACGACTATGCATTGCATTTGCATGACTTGCATAAAGAAATTTAGCGAAAATTGCATAGTACTTACGATTTATACGCAACTCAAGCTAACAAGCATAAAAGAGCTATTAGTTTTAAAGTGGATGACTTGGTGATGGTTCGGCTAAATCCGGAACAGTTACCTTCGGGTACCGTAAAGAAGTTAGCTGACCGTAGAACTGGACCCTTTAGAGTGGTCAAGCGGATTGGGCAAAATGCGTATGAACTTGAGATGCCTTCTGATTGGGGTGAAAATCCGGTTTTTAACATAGCCGATCTGACTTTATTCCACGATTACCCGCTTGAAGCTTTAGATTTTCCATTGACTTCTCCTCCATTTGTTGCTTCTGGGTTGGGGAGTGCTAGTGAGGAGCCACATTTCGGACACACCGACACTCATTCAGCTACTGACACACCAGCAGCAGTCCTACCGTTTTCCACTGACAGTTTTCAGGCTGAGCATGAGGCACCAGGTGATTCCTTCATACCAGTTCCCAGAGTCGCTGACAGACTTCCGCGACAGATCTTGGTTCCCGAGCAGATATTGGATGATGAGACAGCGACCACTACAGACGGTGGTTTACAGAGATACTTGGTTCATTGGCTTGGCAGGCCTGAGACCGAGACCAGCTGGGTCATGGCCGAGGAGTTACAACGTATGGATGCCGAACTTCTACAACACTACCGCTCGGAGCACTCACCAGTGATGAGTGATTTCGAGAGGGGGAGAATTGATGGAGACCAGCCCAGATCAGGTCGACGCAAAAGTACCCGACGTCGCACCCGTCCGGACCTTTATCGGCCCTGAGTCGTATTTATTTTATTTGTGTAATTGTGTGTAATTTTGCAATTTGTGTGATTGTTGCAATTTTTTTCTTTCTTATATATATATACATATATTAATATATATATAAGAATCTTTGTCAAAACCCTCATTCCATGCTCCCAGCCGGTCTAGCCTCTTCATTTGCAAGACCCAGGCGGTTCACGTGCTAGGTCTTACAACAACGACTTCCGGTTCATGGCGTTCACAGGACGCGCTCCCAACCCGTCAACCACCCACGCCATGCGCGATTGAAGAGCACGACGACCCCCCTCGGCGGTTTCAGCACTAACCCACGTATCTGCCATGGCTGCGTCGTTCCACGAGGAGGAGTTTGGTGAAGCTTATAAATGGTAAGAAGATGATGAACATGAGGGGGATTTTTGTTGCGTTCTGGAAGAAAGTCTGGCGTGAGAGATGATGAACTGTTGTGAAAGTTTGATAGCTTGCGTCCATTGGTATTTCTTTTATGTTGAATGTGCTTGATGCTTCCGTGAGAAGGTTTTGGATTTGCTGTTTTTTTAGTCCTGTTGGTGAATGAGTATGGAGATGACATTCCTTGTCTCCTATTGATGGAATGTATTGATCTTGAATGTGTTGATTATTGTTGTGAGTGAGATTAGGAGTGAATTAGGTTTGCGTTAGACTTGATTCCATGCTTGTAGATTTTAGGAGATTGCTCTTTGCTTCCAACCATTCCTGGAGTTCTGGATTGGACAAAGAGAACCATGAAACTGGCTTTGCTTCCGTGAGCTAGGAGTTAGAAGAATCAAAATGTTGAGTATTTAGAGATTACGTGGAGCCTCTTGTGTGACTAATGAGTGAATTTTAGTTCTTGTGTTAGAGATTTCGTTGGAACCACTTCGTGTGAGAGCAAGTAACTGTTTAGGTTGTTCAGCTTGTGGCTTCTCTAACGATCGAGTGAATTAGATTTCGTGGATCCACCTTGTGAGAGAGAGTGAAATAGCTCTGTGGTGCCCCTGTGCGAAAGCGACCGACCTCGGAGCGGGAGATCGAAGGTGACAAGAAATTCCTCGCGGGATCGCCGTCGACTTCGATCGCGGAAAGACGCCTATTTCCGTGGAAAACTTGTTTCTTCCTCCTCCTTTGTGTGCATCTAAATTTTCTCTTAGGATATTAGATTCATTGTTGGGTTTTCGCCCGGGATTTTGTCAGCGAACGCTACGTCGAAAACTCCAAACGGAAACGAATTTGGAGTTCACGATTTCCGTTTGCTACAACAAAGGGAACATAATGAAAGTTGCGAACTTCCTTCCCCGGATCTAGAATTGAATCATATTTCAAGAAAATTCATTTTAAACAAAAATAGAAATTTTATGCTTTACAAAAAATCTAGTTTTTAATTTCTTAAAGTTCGTGCACGCCCGCTCACATCTCAATTTTTAAATTGCATGCACCTAGGGATTTCTAGAGATAGCCGACAAGCGCGCAAACCCTACGCGCCGTCCTACATCAACAAGGTTTGGTTGGGACAAGGTTTGGAGAAAGGGAGAGCTGTTGGGGAGTTGTTGGTGCAGAAAAAGGATTTTGTCGGTCATGGAGGGGGTGACAAGAGCATCAGTAGAGGATGGGGGTTGCGGGTAGGGGGTTTACAGAGGAAAAGAGCAAGAGAGGTGTTTAGTTTTGGTGTGTGGGGGGAGGGATCTGAGGAGCAATGAGGGATTAGTTGGTTGATTAACTGAGGGAGGTGGGCTCAACATTTACTGTAGGGTTGTTGTGGGTCGAGGAGGGTGGGGGTAAGTAGTTACTGTGAGAGTCAGAGAATTGGTGGTTGAGTGGGGTGGTTTAGGAAGTTATTATGAATTGAGGGGAAAGAACGCATATGGAGGGAGGGCCGCCTAGGGGACAAGAGGGAAAAGGGGGCCACGGCTTCGGCACCTAGGCTCCACGGCTTCGACACCGTGGGAGACCGAGCGATCTTGGAAATTCCGCCAAAAATCTTTAATACTTCCTAATAGACCCCTTTGCGCATATATAGAGAGAAGACATGTGAGAGCGACCATTATTGATGCAGGACGTCGGGGCCCCGCTGCACCCCGTGGCATCACACCAGCTAGCGGACCACGGCCAAGCACGCCTGCCAGAAGGACTGCAGTCCAGGCACCCCAACCCTTCTCCGCACCTGTTCTCAGCGCGGCGGGTTGTTGAGGCGGGGGCTCGATCCCCAGACCTCCTTGATAAGAACCACTCCTAACAGGCCTTATCACCAACTGATCCCAGCCTCAACAACCCATTGCGCTGAGAACAGACGCGGAGGCGGGTTGGGGTGCCTGGACTGCAGTCCTTCTGGCAGGCGTGCTTGGTCGTGGTCCGCTAGCTGGTGTGATTCCATGGGGTGCGGTCGGGGCCCCGACGTCCTGCATCAAAAGCGTGCATGTGATCAATTAATCCGGAAATATAATACAGCAATTATAATTATATAATTTAAGCAGATCTACACAATGTGAAACTATACTTTTCAAGTGCACAAATAATATCACAGACTTTCTCCGCACGAAGAATTTTCAACCACAGCTTGCACGAATAAATTTTATAAGGAAATATGAAAGTGGAATTAAATAAGCAAACGAGTCAATATCTCCATAATGCATGAAATAAACAACCAATATCCAATAATAAAAGAAGAACACAATATAAAATACTCACAAACAATAGGAATTCTGTGGCGGTGATGGAATGCAGCGGCGGCGGAGGCGGAACGCGGCAACGACGAACTATAGGTGGACTGGTGGAGGAGATGTAGGGCTAATGTAGGCTTGGCAGGTGTCTCCTCGATAGGGAAAGGAGAAGGAAATGGTTGCTGTTTGATATTGCTGGAGGCGAAGGAGGTGAAGGGGCTGCGGTGGTTTGCTGCTGTGAGGAAGTTGAACAGTAACGAGGTCGAGAATGAAGGAGGAGAACGGTGACTGTGGTGTCATTCTTACGTCGTCTGAACAGTGGAAATGGTGAGGAAGGAGATGAATAGTGCAATAGCCGAGCGGTTTGGGGCGAGAAACTGGCGAGCGGGAGGCGTCGATTTCTTCCGTCGAGGATTACGAAGAGGAACAGGAACTGGGATCGAGCCACCTGGGGAAAATATCGTCGTGGTAGGGATGATGAATATGAGGGTTGGCGGCGGTTCTCTGTAACCGATGGGAGGGTGTGCGGCTTCTGTCGAGAAAGATGAAGGAGTACAGTAACAGAGGGCGACGAACAGACGGTTTTCTCCTTCCTATGAATGGGATCGTGGGGAGAGGAATGGAAACAGTGGGTTAAACGTGTATTGAACGGAATAATAAAAAGATAACTGAATTCGCCGAGGCGTCACACCCCAGGCTCGCGGCGTCGCACCACGAATGACCGTGAATTCTGGATTCGCTCACAAAATACACAATAAAATCTGAAAATGAGAACATCCACCCCTATTTATAACGAGAGGGGGCGGTTGGGCACCCAGCGTGAACGGCTATGATTGTCGGTTACGTCCGGTGTCCTAAAACAATAAATACAACTCCAAAAAAATATTAAAAATGCATATAAAATGAAAAGTGACGCTCCGGACACGCTCGCGGTCTCGGATCGACGATCCGATCAATGCATCTCCGCCAAATCAGCAAAAACGGGTTCCGCCGAGTGGTGGCCCGATCTCCGATCACGAACATGCGGCAGATCCCCATCAATTATGGATGCTCTTAATCATCTGATCATAATAGTCGCTAAACATAAATGGATAAAATACAAATAAATAAATAAATAAATAGAAGTACACAAAAAATATCATGTAGTCAATCAGAACGTGACTGCGGGCTCCAATCGTCCAAACAACGATCCTAGCGCTATGCCCTATCAGTGTAGACCCACACAAACCCCGGAAGACGACGATTAGCGCTCGTAATGTGATCCCCATCATAACTTCTTTTAAGAAAGAATGTGAAAACAATTTCATTGAAATATTATTTTGCATTATTTGAGCCCACATTTTTGTAAAAAAAACACAAAATTGGTTTTTATCATTTTCTGTAAGGTTGAGAAAATAGAGTTGGTTTTAGATTTTTTGTTTCAAAAGGAAAAGTCATTATATATAATGCAAAAATTTTGTGTTGGTGAACAAAAATAAGATTTATGGATAATGGTATCGGAGCCTGGTACGCTCATCTTTGAAAACATGACAAAATGGTATCGGAGCCTGGTATGCTCATCTTTGAAAACATCAGCAACAATGCAAAGTAGGTGTCAAACTTAGCTCGAGTAATCGAGCTCTGATCCAATGAAGACAAGTGAAATCTAATGCAAAGTAGGTGTCATAAAATCTATAAAAACTATTGTTGGAGAGGAGAACGCACCTTTAGGTTATTTCTCGTTCATCATCGGATCCATTGATAGGGAATAGAAGAAATGCTCCTTAGCCACAGCCGGAGATATCGTCACCACCTGGAGAGCCTAAGATAGCTTGCCTTTTAACACTCCCTCTTAAGCTAACACCATAAACATCCATCATTCCAAGCATGAGAGAGTGTGTGAAGAGATTTGCTAGAAATAGCTTTGGTGAACATAGCAGCAAGTTGGTCCCCAGAAGGCACAAACACAGTAGTAATGGTTTGATCCTAAATTTCCCCCCGCATAAAATGACAATCAATCTCTATATGTTTAGTCCTCTCATGGAAGACTGGGTTGTTGGCAATGCGGATAGCAACTTGATTATCATAGTGCAAATTTATGGCCTCCTGGACAGGAAAGCCCATTTCTCCCAAAATCGATTTAACCTAAATCAACTCACATGTTGCAATGACAATAACTCAATATTCTGCTTTAGTAGAGGAGTGAGCAACAATATTTTATTTCTTACTCCTTCAGGAAACAAGATTGCCACCCACAAAGATAGAATATCCACTTATAGACCTTCTGTCAGAGGAGGAACCAACCCAACCAGCATCACAATATCCGTGAACTTTAAGGTGGCCATGATTTTAATAAATAATGCCTTTTTCGAGGTCCTTTTTTAAGTACTTAAGTATCCGAAGGACATCATGATAGTGATTAACTTTAGGACTGTGCATAAATTGGCTAACCTACCCAACAACAAATGAGATGTCAGGTCTGGTAATAGTCGGGTAAATCAACTTTCCCACAATGCATTGAAAATCCAACTTCCTTTCAAGATCCTGAGAATTATCGTTGTGAATATCATAATTAGTATCCACGGGCCTATCCACAGGTTTTACTCCCAGATATCCAACGTCGCTGAGAGATCTAAGACGTATTTGCGCTGGGAGATCATATTTTTCTGGCAGATCTAAAAATCTCAATACCAAAAAAATATCAATGAAGACTCAAATCTTTGATTTCAAAGGTAGAGGCCAACTCCCTTTTAACTAGAGTAATGTGTTGATCATTAGTTTTGGTGATAATGATATCATCCACATATACAATAAGGATAGTGGTAACTTTCTCCTTCCGGCAGATAAAGACTAAGTGATCATAAGTACAACGAGAAAAATCTAAACTCAGCGGGAGCAAACGTCTCTTAGAAGTCAATCTCATTAACTTGGGTAAAGCCTTTATCAAAAAGTCTTGCTTTATATTTATCAAGAGTGTCATCCTGAAAGTATTTGATAGTATCTATTCATTTGCATCCGACAGTATGACGCCCATGCGGAATAGGGACAATTTCCCAAGTATTTTGACGTTGGAGAGCATCCATCTCCTCCTTCATAGCCATCGTCTAGTGGGGATTAGAAATAGCTTCTGAAAAACTGTTAGGTATAGAAATAGAGGAAACTGATGCAAGATAAGTTTTCAAAAAAGGAGAGATAGAGTGATACCCAACATATTTATCAATAGGATATCTGGTACGACCACAATGAATTTGGAGAGAAGATGTCTCCCCATATGTGGTCTCAGTGTTCGGATCTAGCAGAGTGGTGGTGGGTGGTGGAACATGAGTATGACATTCTTGCTCAGTTGTTCTAACTTGCCATCTCTGGTAGATTTAAATGTTCTTTCTTCTTTTATAGACCCACAGACCATTGGTAGGAACTTCCCTTTCAGCAGGAACATCCACAAGAGCTGGTAGAGGCGGCATCATACTACTCTTATCTTCAAATTTCTCTTGATATGTAAGATTTTTTTCCTTCATCCGAGTAATATGGAGTGAGCTCAAAGAAGGTAACATCTTTAGTGAGGGCACAATATGGTGAAATGTGCGAGAGAGAAATAGATTTTCTGAGAGCGAAATGTGAGAGGGGTGGCTCTGTTTGGGGAGCTCCGGCGGCTGGAAAAGCTATTTTTCAGCCGTTATAGCTGAAAAATCGTTGTTTGTTTGCTCAACTATTGGAAAAGCACGCTTTAAACTACCGCGCTTTTAGGTCTATTCAAAAATCCATCCGGCTCTAGCTTTTGCGCTCGTGAAATCTATTTTTGGCCCGCCATCCGCGCTGCGCTCATTTCTTGATCGTCCCCTCCTCTCATCTTCCCGATCCCAGAATCGGAAAAACTCTTCGATCTCTCATTCCTGCACCTCCGCAGAGCCTTCTCGTCCAGCATCACCGCCGATCCGTCGTCCACCTCCGTCGTCGAGCCGTCGTCGATTTCAGCCCCGCTTTCAGATCTCCTCCCCATTTTAGAGCCATATTCCTTCTGCTCTCCGATCCCGAGCACTCATCCAAATCTGCTCTCCGATTCTGAGCCTTCATCCAATCCTTTTCAGATTTGCGCTAAGGTTATTTCTTCTTCATTTTTTTGATATTTTTTAAGCATTAGGATTATGGAATCACTTCTGGTTGATTTGTTATGGATTTGCTGTGGCTTTCTTCTTCATTTCTCGATTTGCTGTGGATTTTGGCATGTACGTATTTCCACATATTAAGATGTAATGAT
This sequence comes from Dactylorhiza incarnata, assembly GCA_033032865.1. Classification (NCBI taxonomy): domain Eukaryota; kingdom Viridiplantae; phylum Streptophyta; class Magnoliopsida; order Asparagales; family Orchidaceae; genus Dactylorhiza; species Dactylorhiza incarnata. The sequence continues at coordinate 1,164,815 of JAWHQI010000434.1, forward strand.
ACTAATAATCATGTACCGACAATCATGTACTGGCAATTCAGTAGACTGAGGCTCACCTGTACCTGAAACTTTTATAACAAATAATTTTATTTCTATTTATGCTTGCGTGCGGATTATGGAATCCTTCTACGCAACAAAGATGTGCAACACTTATACCCCTTTTGGTTAGCGGCATATCCAACAAAAACACATTTAATAGCGCGAGGACCTAATTTATCCATATGTGGTCCCACAATATGAACAAAAGCAACACATCCAAAAAATTTGGGTGGAAGATTAAATAACGGAAGATTTCGACATAGTAGTTTTAGAGGATACATCCCCACCCAAGTATCAGATGCCATCCGATTAATTAGGTAGACAGAAGTGAGAACACATTCATCCCACGGTCCCTTAGGGGCGTGCATCTCTTGTAATAAACAACGAGTAATTTTGATGATATGCCGATTTTTCTTTTCTGCGACGCCATTCTGTTGAGGGGTCCCTGTGCAAGAAGTTCGGAAATTGATGCCATGATCTCCCAAGAACCTCTGAAGTTCCCCACCAGTATATTCGCCTCCATTATCACTTCTAAGAATTTTAACTTGAGCATCAAATTGAGTCTGCACATAGCGATAAAATAACCAAAATATTTCATACACTTCAACTTTCTTGCTCATAAGATAGACCCAAGTAAAGCGAGCGTAATTATCAATGAAAGAAACAAAATAGCAAAATCTATTCACACAGCAGATAGGGATGTCCAAACATCAGAATGTATCAAATTAAAATATCTCACACTCCGACTACAACTAGGAGCATAGTTGATTATACAATATTTTCCAAATTCACAAAATTGACAGTCAATTCTAGTTTTAGCAACATAAAAAAAACTAGGGAAAGCAGACTTCAAGGTCTTCAAGCTAACATGCCCAAATCTTTTGTGCCACAACATCAATCGATCAATACTTGGAGATTTCTGAGCACCAAAGGAGAGACTAGTGGCCATAACATAAACACACCTGACTTATGTCTACCACCAATTGTCTTCCCACTCGCCGAATCCTGAAAAACACAATGAGGAGAAAAAATGATAGCACAATTCAGTTGTTTGGTTAAACTGCTCACAGAAAGCATGTTTGTAGGAAATGAAGAAACAACAACAATTTCAAGGAGATTGTAGGAGAGATTTGGATAATCCTTTTACCAGTCATCGAAGCAGAAGATCCAATAGCAAGCCTAACACTACCAGATGCAGAAGACACAGAAGTAATACCCTTAGAAGATCTTGTCATATGGTTGGAGGCTCCAGAGTCAATGATCCAGGGAGACGACGACTTCATAGTAGATAAAGAGGTAGTTTGAACATGAGCAGTTGTACCAGACAGATCTGCCAACACTAGCCTTCAGAGCCTTTAGTTCTCTAACTAAACTTTCATTTTCCGCCAGAAGGTAACATGTATTCTCCAAGTTGCTATACATAGCAGTTTGGGGTCTCACATACTTCTCATCAGTACCACGAATCCAATCTGGAGGAACTAAATTAGGATGCAAGTCCTAACACTTATCTTTCTCATGTCCTTTCTCCCCACAATAAGGACACTTCAACTTTTATATTCTGATTTAATGTTTCTAGAATGCCACTTCTTTTGTTTAGCAACAAGAGCAGATTTATCATGTCCAACATGTACATCAGTACGAATAGTATTTATACGACTCGCATCTCCCCGAATGTAGTGGGCAACGGTCTCCAAATCAGGAACAAAGTATCTTCCCAATATCTGAACTCTTTGGAATTCAAGCTCTGAAGGAAGACCAGAAAACATTTCAAACACCCTTTGTTGCATAAGTTCAGTCTTGTAGTCTTCGATGGTTTGAATAACAGAGTATTGAACAATTTATGTCCACTTATGAGTCAGCTTACTATAATATTCCTCAAAATCATTCATACCCATCATATGTATCTGTTCAGTTTGAAGTTGATAGATCCTTGCCAAATCTTTCTTTTTTGAATAATTTCGTTTAATTAATTCTCACATATCTTTAGCAGTCTGGCAGGAAAGAAATTGACTTGCAATCTTGGGTTCCATAGGGTTGACAAGTCAATTGATCACGATAAGATTCTCACCTTCCCATTCCTCATACAAGGGGTCAGTCTTGTTTCGAGACTGTTTGGATCTGGTGATAAACCCAAAGTCTTTGTCGGCTCCCAATGAATATCCGCATAGACTGCGCCCATAGGAGATAGTTCCTCCCATTCAGCTTGATGTGAGTCACACCATGAGCGAAATCCACGTTTGAACTTCCTCCACTATAGTATTTAGATTGATCAACAACCCCTTCAGGGACATTCACACCTTTTAATTTGTCCCCCATTAGAGCACAAAGGAAGGAGTACCTCCACCAGGAAGATGAGGGGAGGACGGCAGAAGCAGGATGACTGGATTCAAGGGAGTAGGATGAAATCAAAAGGTTGACGACTGGACGGACAAAGCAGAGAAATAGCCGCAAAAACCCCAGGATGCTGGGAGACGCCCAGAAGCCCACCGCAAGCCAGCGCACACAACAAACGAACGAAATAGGTGATACACTGCAGCGAGAGAAAGACTCTTTTCACGCGAACTCGGAACATAGACGACGACACGGAAGTGATAGACTTCGGTGTCGACGACCCGATCGGCAGCGGAAGAATGACCGCAGCAGGGGGATGAAGCGGCGAGACGATCGCTGAAAAAGGCAGACCGAGCCTTGAGGTCGATGGCGTCGAGAATGTTACCCCTCTGATACCATGTAAGAGAGGAGAACGCACCTTTAGGTTATTTCTCGTTCATCATCGAGATCCATTGACAGGGAATAGAAGAAATACTCCTTAGCCACAACCGAAGACATCGTCACCACCCGGTGAGCCTAAGGTAGCTTGCCTTTTAACAATTACTAATTACAAATATCCAAAAATTATATCATTCTGCGTTCTCTAGGATGAATGGCTGAGATGGTAATCTATAGGACAAGAATCAATGGATGTTAATAATCATGCTAACAAAAAAAGAAGAAACTAATATTAATAAGGATTATTATATTCTTTTTCAAAAGTAAGTAATACTTGCTCTTAAATTACAAATGTGTAAGATTGAGGTAAACAGCATTTGCAGAGAAGATATAAGCAATTTTTACAATTACCTGTGTAATTTGTCGAATTAGAAGCTCTGGTCGACTGAGATCTGCTTGAACGGGAAACTTGAGAGGGACAATTATTAGATGAATGCCCTGTTTGTCCGCAATGAATGCATGGATTTGTCCCTGTATTTCTTCTTCGGATGGTAATAGGAGGATCAGATGTTTGCCCTCTTGCTGAGAACAAGACTCAAAAATAATATGACATTATTTTTCTGAATAAATAAAAGGCAGCTAAAAATTTAAATGAGTACCGGATGTAATACTAATGCACGATATTAAGATAAAATTTAAAAATGCAGTGGATGTAAGCATGGAGTGCTAGAATTATTGTTGGTGCGGTTAATTGATGCATAGGAATAGAATAAAACATTATATTTTAAAAATAAACTTATCATTTATATTTGAGTATAAGATGTTTTTGTCGAACAAATAAAGTCAATTATTAATAATTGGAATTGGTTTTTTTGTAATCCCGACTAGTTTTTTAATAGTTTACAAGATCAATTCGTATGGGCATTATTATTACGCAATGTTCCTCTAAGATTTATTTTTCATTTCCTCTATTTTTTTCCTTGCCTGATTTTATAAATTGTTTCTGTCGATATTGTTAAAGCCCAAGATTAAAAGCCCCAAAAGAGCCTCATTGCACATTTTCTCTTTTTTGTATTTAGCCTCACATCTCCAAATGTAAATTCCTCCTCTTCCTCTACACCATATAAAGAAGGGAGCTCTTATGAAATATTTAAAAAAATTGAATAATATTATTTAATATTTTAAATTCTCACATAGTATCAGAGCGGTCATAATTTCTCGTTGCTCTACCCTCGTGTGAATATTCCCGGCCTCGCACGACACCTTTGTGGTCTCGTGTGCTCTCTTCACATCTCACACAAAAAACTTGCTTGGATCTCGTGAGCAGCGCCCCAAACTGACTCCTCTAGACTGATATTTATAGGAAAGCTCCGCCTTAGCCTCCGGTGCACAGTGATCCCGCATTGGCGAATACTCCTAGTCAATCCGTGAATACTCCTGCAAGTCATCTCTCCAGTGACCTCCGGCTATACACGGAGCTCGTCGAATCCTCTCGTCAAACACGTTGCGTCCTGCGCGTGCTATACTCCTGAAGTCGCCGCTCCAAATCTGCGAAACCGCGTGACTCCCATCACAATGATTTCTGCGCGTTCTACCTCCCACAAGCTACGAGTTCTCCCGCTACTTCTTGCGAATTCTCCCAACGCGACTTCCTCTAGGGTTTCTGCGATCTATTCCAGCAAAACCTTCTAAAACATCTTGCGAGCTCTCAAAGAGTGTTCTGCGAACTCCAATCCAGCCGAGCTCCAGCGAGTTCTCCTTTCAAACTCGCCTCCTCTCCCTATGAGCTTGTCGAGCTTGCTTCACTTGAACTATCGCCAATCCACCACACCCTGTTACAACCTCCAACACTGCTTCTCCCATAACCATTTCCAGTTCCTCTGGAAATTTCGACACGACGTCAAAATTAACTGGACCAAATTACCCGAATTGGAGTGTCTCTTTTACCTTCCTTTGCGCTCTCAATGCAAACGACATTATCTCACTGACACTCCTCCTGACCACGCGTCTCCCGCATATGCTGATTGAGACGTCAATGATGCTCTTGTACACACCTGGCTTGCAAACAATCTTTATGATGCTTGTTTGTGCATCATCTATCACGACGACACCGTGAAGGCTGTGTGGAATCATCTTGTCGTTCCTTAATCCAAGGGTAACAAAACCTCTCGCATATACACCCTATATTCTGATCTCTTCACTCAGCCAACTCTCTCTCTCTCTCTCCCGATGATGCGTATCAGGAAATCCAATCTCTCGGTGTAGAACTTTTCCAGCATCGATCTCTCTCCGCTGACCTTGCCACTCAACAGAAACAATTTCAAGAACTCATGGTGGTCTGTCATCTTTTCCGTCTTCTAGATTCCTATGAGATGATCGGCCAACAATCTTGGGAGAATCTGACACTCCCACCTTGGATACAGCTGACGCTCACATCTCTGTTGTTACTACTCTTCTGCAACGGCCTCCGATCGTGTCCCCTCCGCCCTCTGACAATTTTTCCCATTCAGACGGTCGTGGAATTTAATGTGGTCATAGAGAGCGCACAGAGGTCGTGGGGGACCTCGCCCTCTTAGCTCCCATTGTGGACTGCTTGACCATCTTATCGAGAAATGTTTTGTGAAGCATCCTCACCTTTGTCCTCAAGCCCATATCAGTACTACTGTGCGAGCCTCTTCTGCCTCACCGTCCACCCCGCCACCAGAGTTCGGCCGCTGGTTATCTTCGGCAGAAATTGAGGCTCTCATTAATGCCTCCAAGCAATCGGGCTCAATTGCCACTTCGACAGGCAGCGCGCATGTTGCCACTCAAGGTAAGTAGCTCATCAACTCAGGTGCCATCAATCATATGAACCAATGTATAATGAGTTGTGATTACCGTCTCTCTTCTCCAGTTGGACGACACTCTATTCGCCCTCAATTTTCCTTGCAATTTATTGTCTATCAATGTTCTCTCACGACAATTGCAATGTTCTATCTCATTTTCTCATACTAGTTATTTTCAGGACCTTCACTCGCAATCTTGTACCTAAATCTTGTACCTATATGAACCAATGTATAATTGGGATGTGGATTGTGCTCGAAGGATGAACCAAGATATCTTTGCTCTGATAATTGTGAGATTGTGTTCATCTATGTTAGCAATCTTTCTGAATGATGCGATAGAAAGTTTGGGTGTGACGAGGATAGTACTAAATATTACCCCTAAGACTGTGAAAATGTGTGATGGAGTCTTGTGTATTGGAAATGTATTGTGAAGTTTGATAGAGAGTCATGTTGTAATGAAGTGTTTGATATACTCGTAAGGAAGTGTGTGACCATCCCATGACTTGGGTGGGTAAGATGTCTCGGTTTAGTCCCACATCACCCGAAGAGAGTTTTATCATGGTAGTTAAAAGTGGGGCACCACCTTCACAGCGCGAGGAGCCTTTTGAGTGCAAAGCCGTGCAGGCCAATGCCCAGAGAAGACAATAGCTCATTGTGCGAAGCGGGTCGTTATAATTGATATCAGAGCAATCCTTCAGTACCAATGTGAGCTGGGTTCGAGATCGAACCAAATGTTAATGAGTGGTGAGACATTCGTAAGGAAGTGTGAGACCATGCAATGACTTTTTTTTGGTGGTGGTAGGGGGGGTGGGGGGGGGGAGATGTTTAGGCTTAGAGAGTTGTATCCTAGTAGTTTAAGTCAGGCTCCAACTTCACATAGTGAGGCACCTTTTGAGGGAAAAATTGTGTCGGCTAAGACCCAGAATAGGCAATACATCATTGTGTGAAGCTGGCCATTGTAGAGTCAGTCACTGTAGGAATAATGGGGTGACGAGCAAGAGTCGTTGGGACGGAGCGCACAACTGTATGAAGAGCTGGAGGTGTGATGAGAAAGTAATGGGAGAAGCTAGATGGGGTTGGGAGCAACAACAAGGATGAAGCGGGGCGTCGGTGGTGTGGAGAGAGTGTATACGTGGCTCCACGGAGGGCTTCATTTTTTCTATACTGCAATGGTTGGATCGAGAACTAGGAGGGTTGACAGCTGCTCGAAAGGGTTTTGACGGGGGGGGGGGGGGGGGGGGGCGGTCGGGCCTCACTTCAGTCCGACTGAATCGGACTGATTTTTCGTCGCTCCCGTAAATGCCCCCACGCGATCCCCTCTCATTCTCCCCGATCCCCTCGCTGGCAAGCTCTCTCCCGATTCCCTCTCATTCCCTCTCGCGATCCCCTCTCATTCTCCCGATCGAGCTCTCTTCTCCTTCTCCCGAGCTCTCTTCTCCCTCCCGCGGGTGGGACACGATCCCCTCTCCTTCTCCCGATCGAGCTCTCTTCTCCTTCTCCCGAGCTCTCTTCTCCATCTCCCAATCGTGAGATCTAGGGCGCGGGTGGGACCCCGCTACGTGAACTCGCCGTCAATCGTTCCCGTCGACCCCGCCTCGACTGCCACTGCCGCTACAGATTTCGCCGCCCTCGCCCGATTCCTCTCGCCGCTCCATTTTTCGCACCTCCGCTTCCCGCATCCATTCCGGCGGGATTCCAGCCACCCTCCGGCGGCGAGATCCTCCGTTCCGATTTGCAGGTATGTATTTCTCATTTTTCGCTTCATCGTTTGTGCCGTTCGGCGGCGGCCCATCCCTCCGTTCTCTGATTTCTGGTCAATTTCAGAGACTGAGAGTTGAGCAGTGAGCGGTGAGGTCCGTTCTCTGATTTTTGGCCGTTCTCTAAGTTCCGGACAGTTGCACAAAACACAAATCAATATCTTCAGTCATTCAGGGAGCGGACCGAAATGCCTACTTGATTGTTTTATGCAATTTTTGATGCCTTACGGGGCTTTGGTTGAGCATCAAGAATTTGGTGATTGAAGCATTGCATTGACTACCCAGTTTGTTCATATACATTAGATTTGATATAAGGAGAAGGATTTGTTATAAATTTATATAAATGTATAATGATTCTTGTAATTATCCTTAGTATATTACCCTACCTAAAACCTAAAGCTAGTGAGAAATTAACATGAATTTGTTCGTGGGAGTCATGGACATTAACATGAATTTGTTCGTGGGAGTCATCGACTTATTTGGAGGCCTCATCTGCTGGGGCTAGTTTAACAACAATGTTTAGTTCAAAATCTTGTTTGTAGATGATATTAAGATCAAAAGCCGTTTTAACAACATTATAAGACATGCAACATAATTCAGTGAAGGCCGTGCGATGTAACTCAAGCGCACATAATAGAAAACATAGAGATTTGTGAGGCTGCTGATTGGGAGAAGGATGCAAGACTCCGATAGTGTTTCTTCCTGTCTTTTGTGTAAAAAAATATTGCGTTAGTGTTAGTTTTTGAAAGTAGGTTTAAAATTTGTTTGGCATCCATTTTATGTTGTACTCCTCCATACATTTTATAGATAAATTTTCTGTGCCTCCTCACTTCGTGGATGTAGGCTAAATTACCTTTAATTGAACCACATAAATCTTCATGTTCTTAGATTATTATTTTCTATCATATCTTCTTGGCGGTGTGGATTTGTATTATCCTAGAGTAATCCTATTACTCATTTTGGCATTGTCAAGATGAGTATGGGGCACTTCTTTGATAACAAAATATAATTTGCAGATTATGATTTTTTTACATTTGGTTTAATCTCTTCAAAAGTGGTCAACATTTTCTATTTTTTATATTTGATTTCAATTGAACATAGAAATAACTACTAAGGTCAAAATTATGTGTCGCAAAGGATATTGTTAGAACATAGATATTTAACCCAAAACCAATTAGTATTAGATGAAGGGGCACATGATCTATATTAAGTTTGTTAATCTATAATAGTTTCCATAATGTAAGATTTTTTGTACATGGATGTGGAGAAATTTGACTGTTTTTTTGCATTTTATGAGAGTTGTATATATATACTTGATTCAGTCGGATTTTCAGTCGCTGCCCGTAAATGCCCCCACGCGATCCCCTCTCATTCTCCCCGATCCCCTCTCCTTCTCCCAATTCTCTCTCCCGATTCTCGCAACAAATTCTGTGACTAAAAGTTTATGCAATGGAGAGTCGCCGAGCATTGTCTAATTCATCTTGTTTTCGAAATGAAGATTAGTATTTGCTACATCATTCATAAATCCATACACCACTGCATTTAGTTTATATAAATTCATATGCATACAATTCATGCATCAAGTGGGATCGGAACATACATGAGTGCATTTGACTTGAATTACTTCCTTATCGGCACGACCAGGTCGTCATTCCCCTTTGTAATCGCATCAAGTAGTTCTATAGACTAGCTTGCATCAATTTTACTGGTAAGAATTGTTCTTTCTGGATCCTTGACTGTGTTGCACCAATTTACAACACCACTATATAATAAGCTATACAAGATGTTGTGTGTTTTAAGCCATGGTTTTACATAGGTGTGATACTGGACTATTTATTCTTTCAGGGTGCTCAATTCTGCAATTATTTTTATTTTTATTTTCCCTTCAGATTATAATACGTGAACCATTCTCATTCTTTTGGATGTCTTTAGATGCAGGTAAATGTTTTGCACATATTAGTAAGTTTATATATATATTTATGAGATTGCTCAATGCAGGGCAGAGGCCTCCTCATCAAATGAACAAGGTATTGCCTATAATTCTCTGTTCTCTCCCCCAAACTACAAGGTATTGCTTACATTTCTTCCTTCTGAATTGTTTGTGGGGGTTATTATAACAAGGGTTTTCCGATGTAATGCATTACCTTAGACTATTGTTTTGAGTTTTATGCCATGGATTGAGTTTTATGAGGATATTTAGACTGTTGTTTTGAGTCTCTAATTTAGGAGAGGAGCTCTTCCTCCTCTTATCTATTAGTGTGATAATTTAATATAATTTATACTCTTCTGACTCATTCCCTGCTTTGTCCTATCATGAATGTCCAGCCTACTACTTCTATGGAAGGAAGAGTGGAAGAGTTCCTTTTCTGGCTCATTCTCTGCTTTGTCCTATCTTGAATGTCCAGGCTACTGCTTCTATGGATGGAGTGGTAGAGTTCCTACTGTTTTCTTATTACTTTTCCTACTCGATGAGTCATCCCGTTTTTTTCTTGCAGATGAACAACTATGCTTCTTCTAATCAAATTAATTTCTTACTCATTACAGTCCACTAAAAGAACAACTATGCTTCCAGATGTTTCATCAGGTACTGCCCCTCCCAGGGGATGTCTTTGTGATGTCATTTGGGTTCCTAGAGGTAGTTCATTGAAAATATTTAATGTTTTATTTTATTTTGATTTGCAATTTTTTTCAGTTAACATTACTATAGCCTTGGTAATTATTGATATGAGTAAGCCGAATCTCAACTCATTCTTCTCTTCATTTAAAATGTAGATATTTGTACTTTTCAGGGTAAGCCCTCTCTTAATTTTAGCTCTTTCAAGATGATTCCTCTCCTCTCATTTTTGTTTGTTGTTTTGATGTCTATCATTGATGACCTATTTTTAAACTCCGTCTTGGCGTCGTGCGTGTGATATAACCACGAATTAAGGTAGAATAAATATATGATCAAAATTTTGTTCCACTTCCATGTCTCATTTGTCCAATTCTTTAGCGTCCATCAGGTAAGTTTGGTATGTTTGAATGTCATGTTACCTTCAACTTGTGTATTCTTAGGAAATACTGTTGTGGATGAAATGATGTTTATTTAGCAAGAAATGGTGTTAGTCGATTTACAAAAAGGGCAGACTCAAGTTTCACAAGTTCAAGGGGTTATGATACAAAAATAGGCAATATAAATCTATGGCCTCATCTTTTTCAATAGATTGTTATTGCCTATCAAACATATGCTTATTTCTCTCCTAGGAATATAGTAAAAGTTGAACAAGTGTTTACATTTTTCTGTATTTTTTTAAAGCGTCGTGGTATTCACGGCACTTGTTTTTAAGCTGCCACTTTTGGCCGGGCTTTTTTTAAAAAGACGTCGCCACATTTGGCGGCGCTTTTTTAAAAAAATGTCGCTACTTTTGGCAGTGTTTTTTCAAGATGCGCCGCTAATGTCTATAGTCTATGGCGGTGATCGCTATCGTGGCGATTTCACAGCGGTTTTTAAAGCGCCGCTAACTATACCTTTCACGGCGTTTGAAAAGCGCCGGGAAAGGGAAAGGCCTACAAAAATGTCGTGATAGACTTGTTGTAGTTAAAGTTTGATGAAAAATTAGCTTTTGCTGCCGTATAACAAGTATAACAACACCATGTGACTTCTCTAATCACTGTTCCAGCAATTATGTCTGATCTAATTGAGATTTCTGTATTTGATATTCATCAAAGTGTCCCTTTTGTTGTAGCAAACTCATCATTATACAACAACCAACATATTTTCCCCTTTGTTGCTTGGGCTTGAATACATCCTCAAGCAACTTGCTTGGGCTTGCAATACCTAAATAGTTCCTGCAATACCTACACATGGCAAAATATTATGATTGGAATAACCTGCCAACATTACTGCATGTTAATGTGTTCTTACTTTTTCTTTCAAAATAGGAAATCTACCATATCAAGTTGCCAGGGGAAATGAAGATTGGTGAAGGCAAGCCAGAAAATCAAAACCATGCAGTTGTCTTCACCAGAGGGGAGGCTCTTCAGGCCATTGATATGAACCAAGTATTTTGGCTCAATTAGCTCATTTTTCTTGTAGTTGTGGCCAACTTTGCATAGATTTTAAGCATTCTATTAAATCTATTCAGGACAACTATTTGGAGGAGGCTTTGAAAATGAGGAATCTTTTGGAAGAATTCAACGAAGACCATGGACTATGCCCTAATTCTCTTCTTTCTTCCGCAATTCTTGACATTTCAAAACCTCCTCACTTCTCACATGACAGCAGTACTTGCACGGTAACTTTATCAGTACTAAAACTATAGTTGTGATTACAAATAAAATTTATTTTGCATGCCCCCATAATAAGATTCCCGCAGCTCAAATGTCAAAATATTGGCTATTATTGTCGAATTTAACAACAATTATTGGTTATTATAGTCCCAAGAAATACTAATTTGGAGATGCAAGGAGCAATTTTGTGGACCGACTCCTATTACTAATTCGGAGATGCGGGGAGCAATTGAATCCTACTCAAGAATGTCTCACATGTAGAAGGCTGATAAGGAAAATGCTTATTTCATGATTTGAAGGGTCAGTTCTTTCTTAACTGATCTTGTCAAGTTCTTCCATGTATGTTGCTATAAACTTCAAAATTATATGGATTCTCTCTTATCTTTTTTGCAGGCTTCATAAAATATAAGCATTGAACCATACTCTTAGTGAAGATATTTAGAATTGTCCAGAAATTTATAAATCTGAGTTTCGGGAGCATCCAGCTAAAATAAAAAAAAAACGGAAGATGAGAAGAACCACATTTTAACTGTCATGGATGTGGAGTTTGAAACATTTTTTGGGCCGTGGAAAATATGTAAAGACTTGTAATTATATCTATGTAAAAATGTAAATAAATATTCATTGATTATTTAAGGTATCATTGATTGAGCGCAATTGTTTTTGAATCTCGACAGCTTGGAGCTTGTTCATTCTTGAATGTTCTTAGGTTGATAGAATATATATATATATATATATATTGACCATGCAAGTATTAATAATCATTGATTATATGTATTTGAAAGTTTCAATTTTCTTTAATCGAGGCGCATTGTGGCCACTCCATTTAAAAGAATCAGACATTTATTTATTTTTTTAATTAAAAAGATTTGACAACATTTTCTAATTGTAACACTAGCAATCAACACTTTTAAAATGTTGTAATAGGTTCACCGAAAAACGGTTACCTACTCTAAGGGTATAGACAATAGTTTTTGTATAGTGTTGCCTAAATGTATGAAAAATTGTTCCATTTCACCTTTGGTAACACGGGTATAGGCAACACTCTCTGGCAACAGTTATCTATGTTTTGGCAACAGTTTTTTATTTGTAGGCAACATTTTTCAAGTGTTGCTAAATGCCGAAAATATTGTAGTGACATTAAACCTATAGCAAGATTTGTGTGCGCTTTCAAACTCAAGAAAAAAAATTAAGACGAGTTTTGCGTGCGCTTTCAAACTCAAGACAAAATAGATCAACCATACCTTAAAATGTTACAATTTTTTGGCAACTTTTTCTTCCCTCTTCTCTCTTTCTTCCTCTCTCCCTCCCTTCCTTTTTTCTTCCTTTCCCTCCTCTCTTTCTCCCCCTCTCCCCCTTTCTTTCTCCTCCCCCTCTTTTCTTTCTCTTCCCTCCCCCCTCCCCCCTTTTTTCCCCCTCATACTAGAGTGGAACCCGGCGCGGGGGGGGGGGGGGGGGGGGGGGGGGGGGGGGGGGAGTCGACTCACTCGTCTGTCTGTGTGTCTCAGAAGGAATGACGTTGTTGAGCCTGCTAGAGTTGCTTGACTCTGTCTCCTGTGGCCACGCACTACGCGAAGAGAGGAGGGATCAAGATCGTCCGTGCCAAGCGAGTGCGCTACTGCTTGGGCTGGTCTTCAGGTTGAGGATCTCGTCGGGGCTGCTATTTGAGGGAGTGAGATCAGAATTCTGATAAGGGTGGGATCATAGAGCCTTGAAATGTTGTTGTATCATGTGTGGTTGAGAGGACCCAATGCTCTGATATTAAGTTAATGCGGCTCAACACATAAGAATGTCGGAATCTCGTCGGAGATGGTGGTGGAGGTGAAGATACAAGGGAGTCAAGCTCAACATATGGAGAATGCGAGGAAGAAGGGGGAGTCTTGCTCAACCCTAACCATAGAAGGGGGATGAACAAGAAAGAATTAGAGAGAGAGAGAGGAAGAGAACTAGAAAGAAAGGAAGAATTTTTTTCATAATTTCTTGGTTAATGCCTTCATGACCCAAGGGGGTCTACATATAACATTGCATAAAAGCATTAGCGTAAGTAACCCTAACATAAAGTGAAATGCTCAAAATAATAAAAGACACTAAGGACTCATACAGAGACTCGACTAATAAAAGACGACTAAAATAAATACATGACGCTAATTAACGACATGTAACTGGTCGTGTGAGAACATAATAAATTGTAAGGGCTTGGGTGAAGGTGCCTCGATGCACAGGAGAATAGTTCAAGGGTGGCGTGGGGCACAATATTAGCCGGGGAAGATAACCACGTCACAATGACAAGGGCCAAATGTGGCAGAACAAAGCAGAATGGGGAAGGTCCGTGCCGGTGGAAAACATGGTGGAACCTGGATCTATGGAATCGTCGAAGGGGGCGATCGTCCATGACATTGTTGTTTACTGGATCCGCTATGGTTGTTCCTGCTCGGGCGGCTCAAATTTAGAATAAAGAATGGCCCAAGGGAAGGTTGTGTGAGGGAAGTATGTCTCGTATTCAGAACCTGTGATGAATCGAAAAGTCACTAGCTGTTAGACGAAGTTGAACTGGATGTGAGCTTGGATCGAGGTTATCGGTTGGGGATTCATTTGTTATTGTAGGGGCCGTCTTTGGTGAGGGGTCGTCGAGAATGCCCATTTATTCTTGATGCTACAAATGAGATACATTATTTCAACGTAACGGCGTTGGCCGATGAGGTGATGTGTTTGTTGAAGGAGGATTTGGTACCTGACAGCTGGAAGGACAATGGACGAAGTGGGCACGATGCTCTGCGAGTTATATTATATCAACTCATTAATTAATACTAATTAATTAATCCAAATTACATATAATTATATCAACATTCAGGATGGTTCTTAAACCCGCTCATGAGGCTCTTCGAGAGTGTCGTTGGGTGTAGGCACGACGCTCTACGAGTTATATTGTAGAAGCGAGGAGGGACCGCTCGGGCATGTGCATAAAAGGTTGCATGAATGGATTTGGTTGACCTCATTTTTAAATGAATTTGTGGATGCAAAAATTTCGACTTTGGCTAAAGACCACAGTGTTGATACTTTGTATTATGTAATAATTACTATTGGTAATTGTATGCTCATTCGTTTGTTGATGTCTCTGTGATCACCTGTAAAATTATTGTTGTAACATATTATTTGTGCTTCTTTTTACTCTGATGCTTGGGTTTTTTGCTATAATTTTTATCATCTCTTAATGCTTTACTAGTTTATTTTATGTAGTGGGTGAAATGAATTTAGGATGTGACATCTGAGATTCTAAGTACCTTTATAATCTTAATTTTAGGGTCCGATCTCGAGTAATTTTGGTCAGCGCCAATGTATGATCGAGGTATCTATACCATTTATGGTTAAACTTTTATCGGTAAATTAAATAATGTCTTCTAGTAGGAGATCTTATGGCGTTCTCAACACGATTTAGCACTTTGCGAGAGTGTGTCACCCTTAGATAGTGGTAATATAACTGCCAATGGCATTCTTCTAAATTAATTTATCTCATTATAACCTATAACTTCTCTCCTATGTAGCACGAGGACGGGATACGAGATACAATACGAAACGGATACGGGAAACATGATTTTTCAAAAAACTAGGATACATGAAACGTTTTAAAAAAATTAATTATTTAAATATAATTATAAATTAATGTGAAAGCAAGACAACTAACAAACGAAGTGTACATATCTTGAATTATAAAGAGAGAATTTTACAACATATATATTATATATTATATATCATTCACATTTCATATAATAACAAAATATTATAAGAAATATAGAAAAGATGCAATGAAACAAGCATTATAAAGATCAATCACCAATGTACCACATGTCCACATCATTACATAAATTGATAAATGTTTCAATTTTTCATTACATGCACATAAAAAATATCAAAAGTTCAAAAATTAAATATTCTCTCCAATAGTATCAACTTCATCGACTTCTTCCACAATCCAGAGCTCCAACCTTGGTTCATCAAGTGATAGATTAGCTATCTCAAGTGTGACTATATCTTCGAATGACTCAAAGCCATAGTCCGCAATATCCCACAATCTAGACTCTCCTTCATTGTATTTTTGATCTCTTCTTGAAAGAAGTCGAAGATTGTTACGAATACTTATTAAATCTTCAGCATGTTGCAGTGTCATTTGGTTCCTTTTCATTGAATGGATAAGGACTAAGTACTCCAATTTCTCTCGGCACATGAAGAAGAAGATGGTTGTACTAATAGCTTCAAAGCTATAGTTTGAGGCTAAGGGGACGACGAACCATGATTAATCCACCAAGTCTTTGGATTTAAGAGATAATGATTTTGAATTAAATCATAATCATTAAAATCTCCCGATTTGTCAATGAATTCTGCATACTCCTTGACGACCACATTACGCTCCATTAAGGTTGGGAAATATTTTTTCAAACATTTAACCTTTTCCTTGCTAACTTCCGGATCTTTATGAGGAACAACTCTATTTGTATCTTCCACTAGCCATTGCTCACTATAATATCTACTAAAATAAATAAAAGTTAAACAAATCAATAATACAAAAGGCATCAAAAAATAAATTTGTAATTAAAAAGATAATTACCTTGGATTTAATGAATGTGCAAAGCAATGAAGCGGAGTATTATTCTTGTTCCAACGATCCACAAGAATAGTATGTACTACTTCAAAAAAGGTGGCTATATCTTCTCTTTTCCTCTCTTTAGCATAGATAGCCTTCTTCAATCTTTCAATCATTGTGTCTCACATATCAAATATACTAAATGAAGGCAAGACTTATCAATATCACAAAAACGAATCATATCATATATAGGAGCGGTGAATGAAAGAATGTACTCAATGAATTCCCACCAATCATCATTCAACACCTTCACTTTCACATATCTAGCTTTTTTCATATCGTCATCACGATATATAAGTCAATGATCACTAATTACAATTCTTTGGAGTCCATTCATTATAAGTTTGAATCGTTTTAACATGATGATCATTGATGCAAAATGAGTTTCGGCAAAAGATAATAATTTTAAGCTCACAAACTCATTAAACATCACTAATCCCATGAAATGATTAATTATATAGTTTTTAATGAACATTGCATCATCACCTATATGGATAATCCATGAGCATTCTTCATATGTAATCGCATTATTTTTCAAATTTTTAGCAGCACATATGTTCTTCAATGCTAGATTGAGAGTGTGCACCACACAAGGAATCCAAAAAATTGATGGAAACTCACTCTCAATTAGTTGACCCGCCCCTTGAAATTTGTCGCATTATCCGTTATAACTTCAACAACAATTTCATGTCCAATTTTAGAATTACATCCTTGATCAAAGATGCAATGAAGTACTTGTCTTTGATTTGGCCTTCACAATTAACCGCCTTCAAGAACATTGCTTTTGAATCCGTTATTGTTATAAAATTGATGAGTGGCCTTCTTTGTGGATCGCTCCATCCGCCGCTTACAATGCTAACTCCCTTGTCGGCCCACATCCCACTTAAAGGAGCTAATATTCTTTCAATTTCTATCTTCTCCTTCAACAACAAGGTGGTTCTTAATGAATTATAGTCGGGTGGTACATATCCCGCAAGATTACGACTAACGGCAAAGGAATATGATTCTCTCCAATACGGATTCCTTGCTAGATTGAAAGGCAACCCCGCCGAATAAAATGCTCTAGCAATTAAAGCATCCAAATGAGTTTTATCTTCATTATTGAATGCACTAGAAATTGGATTCTTTCCGCTACTGCTTAGATCATCATTTCTTCTTCGTTTATCACCAACACTTCCAATACTTCCAACTCCACTTGACGTACTTGGAGTTACCGGTATAAATTTTGGAAGTCGTCGCTCAATAAGCTCTTGAGCATCTTTATCTTCCTTCAACATGTCCTTGTATGTGGAAGTCGAAACCTTGGTACATGCTCCGACTCCGCTACTCTTAATACTTAATAAATGATCCTTCACGCGAGTGTATGAGCTTTTGTAAGGCTTACCACAAAAATTACATGTCCAACTTATACTTCCACCTCCTTTAGTTAACTTGTTCCCTCTTGTCACATATTTCCAAAGAGGCTTTTCGTCATTTTTAGTAACCCCGCAACTTCAATCCATGTTACGCAAGATACGACCTAATTTAAACAACAAATATTATTATGCAAACTATCCATCTACGTTAACAAAGATATACAAAATTACAATCAACCCTTAACATACAAAAGTATCTGCAATTTGAATCTCTACAACAAGAGGAATTTAGCACGAAATATAAATGTAAATCAACCACTTGATCCGAATAATAAAACAAGGATATGCTTAATGTTGGTTTCATTCAAAATAAATCCTATATATAATTTGATGAATCTCTGAATATTTTTATGTGTATGTTATTTGAAAGTGAATAACACACCAAAACCATATCAATATGATATCATTCAGTTAAACTTATTCTGAATGTATTTAGCAGATCACATAAAAGTATGGCTTAAGTAATAGCTTGGCACTGTGCAAAGGAAGCCCACCAAAATGAAAATGAATTTGTTCTCCCTTTGAATTCCTGTTAATAAATCAAGAGGATAGCTACGGGTGAAAATGAGGGAGCCAGCTGCTTTAGATTTAGGAACACTCCAGAATCAAGTACTGCAATTTGATTGTATGAGACATGCACTTTTCCCGTTTTTTGTTTTGTTTTTCCTGAACCAGGCCAGCCGAAAATGAAATTGCAAAGATAAATGGAGGATGGATCGAGATTCCTTCTGCTCACCGCCTGGAAAAGACCTGAGAGCTGATTTCTGAAACTGAAACCTTTATGGAGTAGAGGGCTTCAGCGTAGTAGAGGGCTTCGACCGGTGCACGAAGGGAAGAGGGCTTCAACGGAGTAGAGGGCTTCAACGTAGAAGAGGGCTTCGACGGGGGCACAAAGGATTTCGGTGGAGAGGAGAGATTTCGACGGGCTTCGGCGGAGAGGGTTTTGGCGGAGAGGAGAGATTTCGAAACGCGGAGAAAAGAAATCGAGTCCTTTCGTAACCTAATAAGCGTCCGCATAAAATTTAATAGCGGGAATCGCGTATCCCACAAGTGGTATACATGATTCCGTATATGTTTAAATTTTAATTTATAAAATACGTTTACCAATGTTTTGGAAACGTGTTTCCGAGTGTTTCGCAGCGTTTCGCGTTCAAGCCGATATGTGAGATATTTGTATGTATCCGTGCTTCATAGCTTCTCTCACTTCAATAACCAAAAACCTATAGTTACAGTTTACGTATCGTGCCTCTTAAATCATAACCAATTCTCACCTTTCTCGTCATTTAGAATGCATGCTACCGAGAAGTCGAAAAACCGACGTTAGGGCTTCTCCTTTCCATCGTTTGGAGATGTCGACCTCTCCTCCCTCACCGGAAGCCTTCGACGACTCTCTCTTTCTAGTCGTGGAGATACGATGATGCCTTCCTGTCGATCTTTGTATGTGATCGATCTCTTTCCGTCATTTGTGCATAAGTACCTACTAATTCCTCTCCTTTATCCCAGCCGATGTCTTTATTAACTCTGGCTATGTAGTCTACGTCTTGTTTCAATCGTAGCTTCTAGCCAATGATTTCCAGTCGGTTTTGGTAAGTTTTTGGCGATGTTCTGTTACCCTAACAACTATGTCGATGTTTTCCTTCTTTAATCGCAGTTAGGCCAGATGGTGCTAGTTGAATCACGGAATTCTCTCAGACGACATTTCCCCTTTTTGTCTTAGCCTCCAATACTTTCCTTGTTGATCTCTAGTTCTTGGTGTGGATAGTAGGAAGGAGGAGATTAGGGCAATTTTCGTTGTTATTCGAAGAAGAGCACTTCGTGTTTCAGAGTAATCTAGAAGAATCAAGTTGTCGCCCCGCGTCTATGAATACCGTAACATCGATGTAAGAAATTTCCTTCCTCTTGGCTAGACATATCACCTTTTATAGATTCATTGCCTAGGTTGCGTAAGATTGTAAATTAATCCAAATTTCACGTAATCATTTACTGCATGTTAAGCGTCGAATATTTTAAATAAATCGACATATTAGTATCATATGAAAATTTATATTTTATTTCAAGGGTACGATCAAAATGATGAATATAACCACAAGTAAAATAAAAGAGTAAAACAAGTAATAAGTCTCAGACTAGTGAGCTTATGTGGCCTCATAATAGAATGATCGTACCGACAACTAGATGATCAGATCAAGGGGCATGTGAGGTGTTTTCTCTCATGATTGATGGTCACACCATCATAGTCATAAGGCATAGTAGACCATGAGCCTCATCAAGGGTCGATGACCCATTCTTCCATGTATGGAATTAGTTAGACGTGAGTTCGCGTTCGTGCTACGGATGTATCAGGGCACCTTCAGTTGCTATCAGGGACTCAATCCACAGAATGTGTTCAGTCAGTTATGAAAATAAATCTAAGAAGAATATGAAATTGAGTTATCTCAACTTAGGAAAGAACTTAGAAATCTCGATACTTCAAGAATTTAAAAAATGAGTAACTCATAACGCGACAATTATAGATATTATGGTTTATGTTATTACGGTTTATTTTATTCAAAAGCATGTATAATTACCTTGTTAGAAATCATGATCCATAAATTCAATTGTTGCATATATAGATGTTCATACATGTTTATTTGTGTTGTTTGTGTCTTTTCATCGAACACAGGTTGGGAATTTGCTTAGGGCGTACCTCCGAGTGTCTTTTTATGCGGGCTTTACTTTATGGTTTTTCCTTTAGAGTCTTGCCCTTTTTGGGTTGGACTCTTAATTTGTACGAACTTAGTGTACCAGACTTATTTGTAATTCTAGTATTCAGATATGTTCACTTTTACTTTCTAGTTAACTCTGTGATTCATACATTGAGGTATTTCTTTAACCCCTAGCTCTGGTCTTTTGTTTCTGTTGTGTACTTTAGTTATTTTCTGTTATGATATCAATTTTATTATTGTTGCTTAGTTTACTGCATATCATGAGGGTCGGCCGGGCTTTTGAAACATTGTTGAATTAGGTAGGGGTGTTATATAGGACGGGGTGTAACACCATGCATACTTGATTCTTTTGAGCCAGGCATAGTTTCTAACCACGGTCTTAGATTGCTATGCAGATTGTTGTTTTCTGCTTTTATAATATTTCCATAATTTTAGCTCGTTTTTGTCAACCGTTGTTTATTACTTTTCTTCTTAAATTTTTTAAGATATGGTGTGTTTCCAGTGTTGTTTGATTGGTCTTGTGATGAAGTTGAAGCTTCGTTCCGGAGTTCTTGATGGCAGAGTGATCGGCTTGTTATGATCTTGAGTGTAAATTCTTTGTTAACAAAATTGGGGACTAATTTTAATTTCGAGTAAATGATCACTCCATGATCACCGACAAGACCATTTAAAGCACACACTCATTTCTTTGTCTATTTTCTACTAGTGCTTGTAAGTTTTTTTAGCCTAATTCTTTTTCTTTTTGTGGTAGGAAGCCTAATGTTCTTTACAATAAGAATCATAGCAATATCATAGATGAAAATTTTGAAACACATAACTCACTATTTCAAGTCACTATTTTACATTATCGCGAGTAAACTGGAGGAACGTGCTGTAACCCATGCCTAACTACATTTCTTTACTAAAAAATAAGTATAGAGAGGGAATAGCAGCAAAGCTGGATGCTATGAAGTTCAAGAAAAAGTATAAAATAGCATATTTAAAACACGTTATTCTTAGCATGTATGTCAATAACCCTTCAAGATAACACAATTTCAAGAGCACGGCGAAGATAACTCAACATAGCAGCGCTACTCAGATAATTCAATGTGTCTGAGTGGAACATTGGAAGTGAACTAGCATATGATTGAATTGATGAACACAAAAAGTTACAATATGCAAATAATTAATCGTACAAGTGATGAGCCATTTTTATTGAAGCAATGACTATCAAAGAAGAATGATTTACATGCAGTGAGAGGAGATATAAAACTAAAAAAGGGGGGAGCCAGAGTACCGCATAAAGTTACTAGTATGGAGATGAAAATGCATGTGCCAAAGTTGTATACATATATGATATGGCATTTTACACAATCTACCTGTCATGGGAGTTGCATTCCTTGAGCCAGTTCCACAAATCTCTACCAACTCTTTGAGGATTTCATCACAGCCACCAATACACCCTTGCAAAACAGATTAAGATAGAACATTTAAGTGTAAACCAAAACTCAGTCAGAGAAACATTAGTACAAAAGGATTACAATGAGAAGCAGTAACGCCAGGTCACATATTTCACAAAGTAAGCCAAAAATTGATCCCCAGGGATTGAAGCTACCAATTGGGCCAGGTTAGCCTATGAGCTCAAATCTTTTTGATCTCTTGGAAGCTACGAAGCACGGATATGCCGAAAACAGGTCCGTACCCGTACCGGGTACGTTTCCGGTACGGGTACGCGTACCATACGGCGCAATACGCATATTGCCGCTCCTCTGTCCCGCTTACGCCCCCGCTCTGCCGCTGCTTACGCTCCCACTCCTCTGGCACATCCCCTCTGCCGCTGCTTACGCTCCCGCATCCTCTGGCGCATCCCCTCTGCTTATGCTTCCGCTCCTCTGGCGCATCTCCTCTGCCGCTCCTCTGCCGCTGCCGTAAGTCCCGCATCATCCTCCTCCTCTTCTTCTTCCTCTTCTTCTTCTTCTTCTTCTTCTTCAATTTTCTGTCCACGATTTTCTGTCTGTACAGATTCTTCGATTTTCTGTCTGTACAGAAATTTCTGTACAAGTGCAGCAGAAATTTCTGTACAGATTCTTCAATTTTACCAATTGCTTCATCAGTTCTTCCTACAGTAAATTTTATTTCCTTGATATGCAATTTGTTGATCTGTTCAATTCACTATTTCTATGATACAAGCATTACTTTTCATGCAAGAATATGGAGAGAATTTAATTCTCACTCTGCAGTTTGACTTGAAATAGATTTCGTGCTTTGAATGGGTTATCAAGTCTTAAGCTGTTAAGCATCATAAAGATTTGCAAGTATAATCATGTTAACTCAGTAATCTTGATAACTGTATAAATTGTCAGATTTATTTCTATGGGAATATCACCTTACTTTAAAGGATGTTAATTGTTAAACATCCATATCACGTGTGATTGCAGATTCTATAAATAATTATTGTCCAGTGGTTGTTTAACATGATGGATGGAGTCCAAAGGAATAATTACATTAACCTCTAATAAAAAAATATAATTTCAATCATTTTAAGGCCTGATAATAATTACCTTAACTTCTAACAACATAAAATAATTGCATTTTTAATATACACATAAATATTTATTATATTTAATACAACGTATCCCGTCGTACCCGCATCATTGGTTTTTAAATTTTGCCGTACCGCCGTACCGGATACGTATCGTACCCGGTACCCGTACCGGTGCTTCCTAGCTTGGAAGTAAATGGGATGCCATCGGGAAGAGACAAACCAGCACATTGGCAAATAAGACGGTGACTATCAAAGATGTTTGAGTTATCAATGCCTCGTTAGTATCACTTTTAACACTAAACCAGATATAGATTATGTAATTAGAATTCCAAGTCAGTTTATGCAAGCATCAAAAACTGGTCATACTATATCACCACTGAAATAAGTATGGATACAACTCAAAGAGTGCCATACTATATCTACACTTTTTAAATCTAGACTAACGAGCTTGTGAGTGAGCATTTGTCCGTGAGATAATTTATTTATTCTATCATTAAGACTTGTACTAATTCATTCATTTGATGCCTCCTGCATACAATATCCTCTCATAAGCCAATGCATCCTAGTAACTAGTAAGAAATATATTTCAGTGTATCGGTTGGACACAGTAGGAAGGTAGTGTAATGGATTAGTAAAATGTAGGTCATCAGCAGTAATCTACATATTACAAAACTAAAATATGCAAAACTAGCATTGGGGTAATGGGAGACAAATGACAGGGCGGGGGATACCACGACAGAAAGAGCAACTAAACACACTCTACAATTAGAAAGTTTGTTCTGCTTACCCAAATGGTCAACATCATAATTAGGCGGTATCTCCAATCGGCGAAACTTAAACTGGATGAGAAAAACAGGACCTGCATCACAAATAGAAAATATATAAATCAAACTGATAAGTAAAACTACGGTTTCATGGTATAATCAAAGAAAAGAAAAGGTACAATATATGATTGAAATAGGAAAGCAAAGAAATGCAATTTCCTTTCTGGAGAACCTGGGGTACATCTGGGGCAAATGCTGGCAGTTACATTTGCTTCTGATATTGCTCCGGGTAACCAAACTACATTCCTACACTGCATGATAAGGAAAAATTAAGCAGACAACAAAGGTAGAGACTATTAGACGCAAGGTAGGATGCGTAAGTGTAATCTAAACAATGCAAATCTTAGGTGTGGTGTCAGGGAAATAAATCCTATCTAACCCTAAGATAGTGCGTGTATGCAAAGAGCGATCTGACAATGTTTTGCAACTATTAATTATCGCATATAACATACACAATTAACACAAGTAGTAAGCAAATAATTTTGAGAAAGCACGCAAGCAAGCTAGGATTTACTCCAATTGGAGGGCCATTAGATAAATACACGAGCGAATAAATTTTGCAAGTCACAAAACAAACACACTAACATAAAATGACATCCATAATCATATAAATAGTCACCGACTAGAGCTAGCATCTTATCCCCACCGACTAGAGCCACCAACGTGCATCTCCTGGATCAAGTAATCATTGTATGAAGTCCTAGGGATGCAAAAGAGAGAGCCCCAATATAAATAACTCTCCATGACCAGAAACCCCTCAATAGGATCTAGGGAATCTCTCGATAACGCCGCAAAAATCTCATCGAAATCAGGACAAGTCAGGGAAGCGGTGATCACTCTCTCAAATCCATCCACTCACGCGCTCAATGTCTGTAATAAGGTGACATGGAGGCCACTCAATTCCCTGTGAAAGGTTCAGTGATATCTGGCCTAGTCAAAGCATCTACGGATTTGTTCTTAACACCAGCGTGGTGTTTGAGAACATAATGGAATCCATGCTCGACCCATTTGACATGATGATGCCTTAACTTTCTCTGGGAGTCAAGGTACCATAATGCCTGATATGAAACAACAGTTGAAGGAAAATACCCGCCTCATATAAGGAATAGCTTCTCGGATAGATGTATGTCCTACAAAAGGAGACACTTTCTGTTGCCGAGTATGTCTTGTTTTGATGAGCTTATGGTGAAGGGTGACGTAGTTGAGGAGACCATCGCTATCGTGTCCCATTTTCTGGCGTGCGATTAGATATTTGTAAGGAGCTAATCCCACATAGTCCAGAGGTTGTAGAACATATCTATCAGTATGCTAGAGCGTGAGTTGTACCTTCACTCGCCAAGTTTGAGATGGGTCACTACACGACCTAACAAATCGAACTTCAGGAGGTCCACCTCAGCCTCAACTGTTGTTGTTGTGCCTCCTCATGCCCCCGCGGACATGAAAGGCAGTGTGGTCACCCCGGCGCTCCAAATCCAAGGGGCATCTAATGTTATAGATGTTCTTGCAGAAGTCACATGGAGGCATAGTGCCCCACACAGATTATCCTTATTTCGGAGGGCGAGCCTAGTGCAGAGACTGAGGAGACAATTGATGAAGAGATTATAGCCATTGTCGAGGAAGGTTGGGTGATTGATGCTGAGAGTTCTTGAGATGGGCGTGATACCAACTCTGATGCAGGGTAGGCTGTGAGAGTGGAAACTAACAATGCAACTCTAGGTCCGGTGTCGGAGAGATAGTTCTTATATAACCCTAGGAGGATGTATTGACGCGGGGTAGGCTGTGAAAGTGGAATCTAACAATACAACCGTTGGTGTAGTGTCGGGGAAATAATCCTTATCTAATGTTGGGTGATGTATACATGCGGACATCGATCCAACAACAAATTGCAAATACTAATGAAAGCATAAAACTCACACAGTAATAAAAAACGATTTACAAATAAGAGGCAAGCAAATTAGGTTTTTCTCCAATTGGAGGGACAAAAGCTAGCACGCACAAAATATAAAGATCCTGCAAATCACGATTAAACATGAAACAAAACACAAGAATGAAAAGATATCCATAATCATATAAATAATCAATATACATACAACAATGATGAGAAAATATGAAACCAAACAATAAACACTCACAAATGAGGGGTCGTAGGCGAAAAGATCCAATGATCGTAGAGGCCGTAGAGATTCTTCGAAGGGCTGAGTGCCTGAGGGTGGCTGACAGAGCAGCCCAAGGGTTGCTTGGGGATGGATAGGGTGGGAAAAGGGGAGATAAGGTTGTATGTGGGTTTGACTTAGGATTATATGGGAGGGGAGGGGAGTGGCTGAGGAGTAGCATGGATGTGAGTTGCTATAACGGAATGGAGATGGGGCTGCATGGATGGTGGAGAGCTGAAAGTGGAGAATAAGTGGGATGAAAGTGGTATGTGTAATGAAGGAACGAGTATTAAGAGGTAAATTATGCCATCAAGCTTTAATATTAAAGTTTAAGAAATTCTTAAGAATAAAATATTATTAAAAAGACTCCCTAATGATGAAAATGATAAAGTGACAGTGCCAAAAATCGAAGTTTCTACGAATCAAAAATTTTACGTTTTATCGCTTTACATTATTTTTGAGGCTTTCTTAAATATCCGAATTTATTTGGTGTAAAGGGGATTAAATGATAAATACATACATGCATACATATTATGATGGAATGTATGTGTGTGTAGTATATATATAATATAATTTTTTTTTTATAAAAAAAAAAGAGATTTCATTTAGCTCAATTTATAAGCCGGTTGTTTTGATTAATGGCTTAATGGAATTTGATAATTACTACTATACCCTTAGTGGAATCATAAGTGGCTTAATTTGGACCCTTGGATTTGATCTAATGGATGGAATCAAGAGGGCTTTGTATTAAGTTCTTAAAGATCGTTTCATATTGAGAACCATACAGAATCCGGAGCCCTCTCCGTTCCCTGCTGATGCGCACTGCACGTCTGGCGGATCGATTCCGGAAGTTGAGTATTCTCGTTAGATTTGGGGTTTAATTCCACGGTATTACTTCTATCTTCACTCATTTTCATTTCTATGTTGAATGGTGGCTTCGATGGTTGCATTTCGTGGAAGGCGGAAACCCAAGTTTTGTAAATGATCTTAAATCCCTTGATTTTTCTTCCTTTCCACCATCTATTTGAAGATTTAGGATTTATTATTGGTTTTTATGCTAATTTCTTGCAAATCAATCCCTTTTCCTCTAAGCAAGCCTATGAACAACGATTTTAAAATTGTTTGGGGGAAAAAGAAAGCTTTATTTGGGTATTCCTTTTTCTAAGTACAGATTGCAGTTTAATGATGATTCTCATCCTCCTAATGGCTGATGCGTGCAAATATAACACTAATTTAAAGGCAAGTGCACCCGTCGATCAAGTAATAAAGTGATGAATAAAAGTATCGTCCCATGAAGATTGAGTTAAACAAGTACTGAAATGTGCATCAATTCTAATTTTATTTGGAAAATCGATTTTTGAGATGATTTAAAAGTAATAAAATTCAACAAAATATATTAAGGATAGTAATCAAGAGCACACACACAATTGAATTCAGGAGAGAGGATTGCTAGGGTTTTTGGTTTCACCGATAGTTTTTAATATAAAGAAATTATATTTTAAAGTAATTTTTATTTTATATGAATGTGGGGCTTCACAAGAATACTCAATATCCCTTGGTCTGGGTATATCGAATCCCCTCTATCTATTTAATATCCTTTGATCCAGATATATTGAAATAGAGAGATGAGTTACGTTTTGTGAGATTTGGAATTACAAGTCTAAGACCGCTGCGTGTATGAAAGAATATTGGTCCTATTCGTTAACCTCACGAAATAATTTGCGCAAATATTAACTTAGAAATCATGGTCCGATCTTCTAAGTATATGAGATCTTTTCGACACAAATTATAATCATATGAAATAGTGATCATTAAAAATATTAAAAACCTTAGGTTACACCATAACCCTAGCAAAATAAAGCTTAGCTCTTCATACTTAGAGATAGATGAAATTTAAACATTAATTAAGCATTAAACATTAATTAAAACCATTAACAACTAAAAATATCTCCCTGTTCGGCTGCTTGCGATGGAGGCGTTCCCGATCGGCTCGTCCGTGCGCTGCTTCAGGATCGAGCGACTCCAATGTCGGAAGGAGGAGATCTCCAATGGTGAATGGCGTGCGCTCTCTCCCTCACGATGCCCTCTGGTAAGAGCTCGCAAATCCTCGATTTCCTCCGATCGTTCGATGCCTCCAATCGGTCGATTCCCTCCGGTATTTATAGATTCGAATCCATCTCCATTTCTCCCAACCGCGCGAACCACGTGCTCCTCTACTGCAGTTTTCTTCTTCTTTAATGGTCGGCAGCCCCTTTTCTTGACCGACGAGTAGCTCTCGACGCACGAGCGTATTCCCGATGTCCAAAGTTGCGGCTGCTGTGCTCTGGTCGTGATTTGCGGCTGCCCTGCATTCCTTCGGTCGTGATATGCGGCTATTGCATTTCTTTTCTTACTTCTGAAGTTCCCATGCTCATCATGAAGCACATGTTTCCTTCTCTAGGGTTATTTATGTTGGATTTGTATGATAAACCCTTCAGTCCCGCATTAAAACACAAAATCATGTAAAATTTGTCTCAATTGAACTTCAAATGATATAATATAGAGAGATTTGATAACTAATTATAGCTAGAAATGTATATGATATTTAGTGTTATCAATGGCATTAGGGCAATCTTTGCCTCGTGAATGCAACTCACTCGGTAATTAGAAATGAATTAGAATAAATGAAATTCAATTCGGGAAATGTTATTTCCAAGTCCTTCGAGTCCCGAAAGAGAATAAATCGTGTTTAAGATGACTACACATGGGAGGAGGGGAATAGACTCTGGGAAGGACAAAGGAAAGAGTAAAATTACGGTGACTTCTTACTTCTTTAACTTATACTCTAGTATTTTAATGATTTGCATTCCTACAATATTCGTAGGTATGATTAGTGAAAGAAAATGTTTTCTTTATATGCAATTGAGTATGGTTTCTGTATTTAGATATTGAAGTATATTACTGTATAATTTCTTCATGCATTTGTGGTTAATTCTAATTTAAGTCACTGAAAAATGTAATCTCTAAATGGAAAAAGGCATGAATCAGCGTATTTGTATCATATATTATGCCTAGACAACGTAAGTCGTCCGTAGAGAATCTGAATAAAAGAGATGAAGGAACATGAAGGGAGCTATTATTTAAAATCAATTTTATTAAGCATAAATAATAAATGAAACAATGTCATAAAAGAAAATTTTAAATGATGAATGATCTATGAATGTGTTACGGGTCCTCCGTCAGTTATCTTATATTATTATTATTATATGAATGTTGACTCGAGTCATTGTATCGAGTCACTGTATCGAGTCGTGTAGTATTGAGGCATAATCGTCGTTGGTTTATGTCATTGGCGTCTATATATATAGGGCCCTTGGAGTCATGTAAGAATAAAAAAGAATTAAATCAAAGTTCTCTTTCTCTCTCAAGCCTCTTCTCTATCTCTCTCTCTAAGCCCTCTCCCCCTTTAGGGTTTCTTCTCTCCTTCCACCATCCTCTAGGGTTTCATCTCCTCCGCCATTCTAGGGCTTGCCCCATTGTATCCCCGCCTCCAACAATCCCAATAAAGGAAGCTCATAACAACTTGGTATCAGAGCCCTCCTTCCTCGTCTCGACACTTCCGTTGTCCTCAAGGTTTCATCAAGCCACTTATCCTCCCCCTTACGACAAGTCGCGGCTGATCCACCGCGACCCCAGCAAGCCGTTGTTGTTTCCCCCATCGCCCTCACACCCGCCGCAGCTTCCTCATCGTCTTCCCCGTCCAGAATAAGCCCGACGCAGCTTATTCATCTTCTTCCCCAACCAGCACCAGTCGGTCATCATCTAGCAATCGCTCGGCAAGTTCGTCGTCGAAGATTTGCTGAACTATTCCAGAGCCGCCCACCTCCTTCCCGTTCAGAAATTGCGCCGATCCTATCGACTACAACGCTGATCTCACCTCCTGTGTGGGATCCGCGCCCAACTGCCACTCCATCACCTGCTACTCTATCCCATCAAGCCCCATCCCCGCTCAGTTCCTGCAGCTCCCCTCATGTCAAGTCCATATCCATCTTCTCGAGCAGGAAAACAACCACTCTGCCTTCAATCTCCCCTTCCTCAAGCCGCCTTCAGCAGACTGCACGCGGTCTTATCCAATCCTTTCTCGAGCCCCTCACGCAAGACCAACCGCACGACTCTCTGGCTTCTTGCGCACGTTTCAGATTTTTTTATTTTCCTGCCCCCCCCCCCCCCGACACTTCACATTCTTCTCCACTTCACATCATTAATTATATAATTATTCCAACATGTTGCTTAGCGCCAACGACCGCAATGCGCTGCTCGCCCGGCTCGCCGAGCTGGACCGCCGTATTTCTCAACGGGGAGCTCGCCTCAGCCACCTTGACACTCAACTCGACCTCAAGCTCGCCGCCCTCCGCATGTCCCGCGCCTCGATGATTGTTTTTCTATCGCCACCAAAACGAGAGTTGGAGTCATCGCTGCCCCCTCAAATGGTGGTGCCACCAACGCTCTCGGTCGTTCATGACGTTCCGCCGCCGCCACCTGAGGTCGCTCTTTCACCGCCTTTTTTCGGAGATGGATTGAAGACAACAGCGGAAGACTTCAATTCAAAAACAGTTAACCAGTGACAATGAAGGCAAGAAGATCTTTATTCAAATTGACTATCTTTTTACAATGCGTTGCATGCATGGTGAGACATGATTTATAAGAGAAAACTAGATGAGAAGAACAAGCGCATCTGACGGCTAGAAGATCTGAGACCGCACAGACCGCTCGAACTCAGCAAGATCGCCAGCTTCCCTGAGACCGCACGAACAGAACAGGTCGCTGACCTGTACTCTGCTAGACCGCCAGTCACAGACCGCACAACCTGCTTCTTATTAAACTGCTGGAAAAACAAAGCTGTCCACACTTCTTGATTGCCTAGACCGCACGGTCTTAAGATCATAGAAGTAACCCGCGAACACAAGATGAAGAACTACTCACTGTTGCAAGACCGCAACTCAAGACCGCCTGACCGCTTAAGGCCGCCTGATCAATTGAGTCCGCTGCAACAGATCAAGAACCTCCAAACACAGTTCGCCCAGACAGACCGCTGGCGAGCTGGTTTATTCAAAGCTGGAAAGAAGGAAGAATACTGACGGAGACCGTTGGCCGCTATCCTGCGAACACAACAAACCAATCAATAAGCTTCAAACCGCGCGACCTCAAAGATGAAACCGACACAATCAATCCACACTAGGTTCTTACCGTTCTTGCATTTGATTGGCTACCCCTGCTCCTCTATTTATAGGCAAACGAACGGATGTCGTCACCGCCCATAAGAGATACAGACACCTCCCTTATTAGGAGGCGCGGTCACAAAGAACCAGACCGCGCGGTCTTCATAAGACCATTATTTTACTTGAGCAAAGAACGGACCAACCAAGACAGTTCACCAGACCACTTGCAGACCGCCCGGCTTCACTATCAGACCGCCCGGACACTGCGAGTACTGGAACAAACTGGCAACCGATGCTGTCCGCCAAAACTGAGCTCCCGCAGGCCGCGCGAGCTCGCGGTCTCCAAAAGGCAGACCGCCCAGACTCTCCACTTACACTTCAATTTTCAACACGGCATGCGCAACCGTAACAATGCCGTCGTCTGGAAAATATGTCTTGTCCCCAAGACAGTAGTCGGAGGGGTGGCGGCAGAAGTGATCCTGGGGCAGCCACGTAGCTTCAGATTTCAGACTGTAAGACCCCGCAACAGGGACCTCTTGTGGGCCAGAGTCCCCCTGAAGGTGGTAGCGGCGATCAAGTAGCTCGGTTGGGTAGTACGGCGCCAACTGTCGTCTTTCCTCCGGACCAGAGAAAGTTGGGCTGGTGGCAATCCTGTCGGAGGCTGAATGATGTTGGCGAGCGCAGTAGAAAACTCCCGGTGGTCCATCGGGGAAGGAAAAGACACGTCAGTCGGACCTAAGAGGGCCCACAGTCCCGCGGAGAGGCCGACGTCCGTGAACCGCTGGATCGTGCAGAGGGAGACCGGAGAGCGGAGGAGAGGAAAATCACTGTCGAAGCGACATGGCTGGCCCCCGTGGAGGAACTGCATGGTCATAGTCGCCCAATTGAAGCGTACATCGCCGAGCGCACGGAGCCAAGCCACCCCCAAAATGGCATCGATACCACCTAGGCCGAATTCGTAGAAGTCCGCGGTCACGGAACAGGACCCCACGAAAATAGGCACGACAATGCAACGGCCCTGCATCGGTCGGCGGCGTCCATCGCCCAGGAGAACCGCGTCATCCGGAGAGGGAAATGGAGCTGTTGCACCACGTGCTCAGAGATAAGGTTGTGGCTTGCGCCGCTGCCCACCATGATGATGATCGGACAATCCCGCAGCGTGACCGAGAGCCGCATGGTCTGCTGGTCGGATATCCCGCCCGTCGAGGCACAAGATAACTCCAATCGGTGGAACGTAGCTGCGGTGGAGTCGAGAGGTGTATCCCCCGCTGAGAGCTCCAGGGCCTCAAAGTCGGCTAGGGTAACCTCAGGGTCGACGTCTCCGAAGATGGCGTGGAACTCCTTCACGGAGCAGTCATGGTTGGGGGAGTACGGTTGACGGCACCGAAAGCAGAGACCCTTGCTGCTAAGCTCATTGTAATCACTGCTCGACAGATGATGAGGGGCCGGTGGGCGGCCCAGACAGTTTCTCCAAGGCGGCGGTCGTGGTGGAGGAGTCGTGGCTGGCGGTAGCCAAGACGATCGAGGCTGGTGGTGGTCAGTTGTAGGGGCAGGTGGCCGGGGGGAGAGGTCGGCTTTCACCAGACGTGCCAAGTCCATGGCGTCAGAGGTTGTGTGAGGGTGGTGCGTGCGGAGAAGAGAGCGGATATGTGGAAGTAGACCATGCATGAAGAAGCCCAGGTAATGATCGGGCGGTAGCCCGGGAACGTGGGAGACTAGGGTGACGAACTCATCAACATAGACGTCCAGGCAGGCTGTCTGGCGGACGCCGCACAGACGCTCGATAGCGTAGGAGCCGGAGTAGCGGGTGTCATACCGCCGGATGATCTCCTGCTTGAGCTCGGGCAAGGAGAGGCACAGGTTCGATTGGTGGAGCCACCGCGCCCAGTGGAGGGTCGAGCCGTCCAGGCCAACCACAGTCGTAGACACCTTGTCGTGCTCCAGTGTGTAGTTGAGGTTGAAATATTACTCCGCTTTGGCGATCCAACTCATCGGGTCAATGTCGAAAAAGGAGGGAATGTCAAGGAAGAGGGCGGACCGGCCCGGAATGGGCGGAGGAGTGGTCCCGGAGGGAATGGGCGGCGGCCCGGCGCCGAGGAGAGAGTCGTCATCCGCCGTGGGCCGGAGCCGGATGCGGCAGAGACGGTGGCAATGGACGCCTGGAGGGAGTCAATCTTGGAGTGGAGGGCGAGGAGTGAGGCGTGCATGGAGGCGATGAGTTATTCCTGACCCTCCACGCATCAGTTCAAGGCGTCGACAGAGGTATCCGGCGCGGGGTCACCGGAGGAGCGCAGGTTTGGAGCCATGGCAGCGGCTGCTTAGGGCACAGTAGCGAAGTGACACCAGAAGGGAGGTTGGGACGGCGGCGAGCAGAGGAGCAAAGACAGCAGGACAAGTAGAGGAAAGTGTAGTTGGCGTATCCGGGCGCTGGGCACGCGCACGAAGGCTGATCTGGGCGTTGGATGGCCGAACGACAGTAGAACCGGAGGATCGGGGCTGGAAGGGATAGAGTAAGGCTGGACTTCGGCGGATCGGGACCTGGAACGGCCGATGCGGGTGCTGGGAGTGACGGGGCAAGAGCGAAAGCGGCGGATCGGTGGATGAGAGCTGTTGGGAGACAGATCCGAGCGGAACGGTATTTGGCGGACGAGCGTAGCCGGCGGAGATGGGCATGCACGAGCAAACAGTGACGACATTGAAACTGGCGGAAACAAGAGGCGCGGACGAGAGCGATAGCGAGCACCGACGGCTGGATTGCAGGTGGTGAGGCAGGTCGGACCAATTATTACGATACCCAGAGAGGAATCCGGCAAGGGGAAGGGCCGGCGGAGGTGAGGGAGAGGAAGGAGGAGGGAAAGAGAAGAAAAGTTAGGGAGCAACCCTAATTTCCAAACATCCAAGCGTAATGAAAAAGAGTACAATGCAACCCCTTATAGGTGCGGAGTGCGGATAACGAAAAGCAGTGCGGATAATAATAAAGCGTACACATAATGAAAATAACATAACAAATGCAAATAAAATGATCACGTCGGAGGCGCGTCTTCGGTCTCTCCTCCTCCAGACGGACTCGTCATCGTCTCCCCCCACGTGCGGACTCACCACGACGTCTCGTCGGCGTGTGTGTGTTCCGTCGGCATGCGCAACCGTAACACTATGACTCTCTACTGTGAGAATCAACAGGCTATTCACATAGCTTCAAATTCGATCTTCCATGAGATGACTAAACATATTGAGATTGATTGCACTTCATCAGAGAGAAGACTTGGATCAAGATCATCATTACTTTTTTGTACTCTATGGTGTTCACATGGCGAATATGTTCATCGGGGGTTTTTCGATGCTAGTCTTCATAGAATCTCTGTGTCTTGGGATTATTGATGCGTATGGTATTAGCTTGTGTGAGGGTATTAAAACTCAAGTTATCTTCTCTGTAAGTATATCGGGAAGCGACCATAAACATATAATTATGAAACCAAAAGATATGGGAACTAAAAAAGGGATAAAATCTATGGGTGAAAAATTGCTCTAGTTCATAATTTGGGGATTGACCGACATCGCTAAGATCCTCCTTCTCCAAGGTGGTTCCTTTTGAATACTAAGTTGTTTTGCACTCTTTATAGTAACGTACTAAAAATATCACATAAATATTTGTCCAAAGCAATAGAACTAATTATATAAGTACTCGTAAATTAATAAATAAAAATGATACATTTCTTTATATAAATTACCTAGCATCAGGCAATATTAAATACATAATATTACAATGGTTTGCATAATTGATATAAGGAAACTCACAAGAGGGTAACGCTGGCAACCGACCATGAAATCACCATTCTGCAAATAGAAGAAAATTTTAGGATCAAAACTTCTACCCGGAGTGAGGAAGAAAACTGATACATGATTTGTCATAAGTCGAACAAATTATTACCGGCCTACGTTTAAGCAACATATCTGATTCATGGCAAACACCACATGGCCTTATGATCACACCAAAATTTTGTGCATCTCCAGATCTGCCAGATCTGGTAAAAATAGAATTAAAATAGAATGAGTTGGTAAAACTTAATCGTGGAGAAAAGAATAACTAATGTTTTATAATACCTCTCAAAAAAGGTTTCCATTGCTTCTA